>OY728151.1:1526356175-1527606175 GCA_963277665.1 Viscum album
ATTAGACCCGGCTCACTCTTGAGTATCCAAACTTAGTTGGACATAAGGGATAAAGTGCGCATCCCTATTTTCGATAGGCTGACGACCAACAATGGGGGCCTAGGGTGTGTCCATGGGGAGAATATGATGTAATTTCAGAGTGGATCACAATGAAGATAATGATAGATAAACAGTAGAAGTGGTAATATAATGAATAATACTAGTAGCAAAAAAGAAACATAATCATTAAAGTAATAAATAAAAAACTCAAACTGTAGTAAACTGTATCATATAAAAAATGATGATTTCATGTCTCAATAAAAAGGTAAAACATGCATACATGGAAGTAAGAAGTAAGTGAAATACATGATATAAAAAAGAAACAAAAGGGATAAAACTATCCAAGAATCACGAGCTTCATCTTGGTCATCCACTACTAAGATCCCTGCCTAAATCAAGTAATAAAGTTAGGTGTCCAAAGTGGGATGATTCACCTTGTCAATACCTACAATCATATAATCTACTCAAGTACCAATGAAGGACTGAATAGGGTGTGACATAAATCCTAGCAGTTCGCCACCAATTTCATCTATACAAATCCAATTCATTTATATAAATTTAAAAAGAGTCCATGTATATATAAATTAAGGCAGTACAATAAAAAACTCATACCTTCTTCAGCCTTAGCTTGTATCTGAGAATGTAACCATTTAATTAATTAATTTAAGATTCATTCTATATTGTCGGAACATCTAAAAGTATCTAAAACACTAAAAAATATAATAATAATATTAAGTGGGGATCTAAGGTGAATCCAACACATCATTGAACTGAATGGTTGACCAACTCATTGTAGTAACTCATACAGTTTGGAAAT
The DNA here is from genome assembly GCA_963277665.1 of Viscum album. Lineage (NCBI taxonomy): Eukaryota > Viridiplantae > Streptophyta > Magnoliopsida > Santalales > Viscaceae > Viscum > Viscum album. The sequence continues at coordinate 1,526,357,032 of OY728151.1, forward strand.
AAAGGTCTGAGTGTAAATGAAGGGGTACGCCCAAGGCATTCCACTATAAAATATTCTAACCGAATACATGTACCTTGTCCATAATAATCCCAAGATAAGCATGAATGGACCTAATGAGGTGAATCCGTGGCATCATGTATCCAAAGACATCAATCTGAATATGAGGAGTGTATCCATGGCATTCTAATATCAAGAAAATAAATGTCAAGTGATTCTTCAGTACAATACTAAGGAATTCACGTAATAAGACATATATTAGATTCTTTTGTGGGTATATCCCATGGTAATTGGCTCAATGAATTGGAACGGTGTCCTCTGAGTTCACATGGCATTCCCTTGTGAATCCAAGGAATTATCAAGTCTGACCACTCCTATAAATATGAAAAGCTTGAAAGTTGGTAGGGACCTTATACTAATTTCATTTATTTTCATATGTAATCATGGGATATGTAATACTCATTCCATTTAATAATTAAATAAGTTCATTCCATTAAATTTAATTAACATGGAATGGTGAATTAGTGACATGAAACCAATTATCAATTCAATTTATAATTATTCAATAAGTTCATTCCATTACCTTTCATTTAACTTGGTAATGGGTATTAAGGGAATGATACCATATTCAATCCAATTATAGTTTTACTAATACACGTGATATATATAAATATGAACATTCCATCACATGAATTTCAAGATTAATTAATTATAAAGAACACTTAACCTATCAAAGTTCAAGTCAGGTGCACCTGAATTGCACTATAGATAAACCCATCATGGGTCACCAAGGAATAAATAAAGAACACACCCTTATTGTGTAGTATGTATTGAGTTTCAGCATCCAATGATGTAAATAGCTATCATTTGTGTCTAGATTACTATGTAGGAGATTTAAATGAAAGGAGATTAGTTTTAGGGGAAACTACAGGTGAGATAGGAATGAATGTAATGAAAACATTTTATAAAAAAGGTGATAATTTTAGGGAAAATTCATAGACTAACTACCTTATGAATGTAGTAGATTCCTCATCCAGTATCGACCCTTAGTTTGGATTGGATCAGAAGAAGTTAGAAGAATTGGTGAACACACTGAAAATAGTTCTTGTGAGCCTGTATCAAAATAAAATCGTTGATAGTAAGAAGAATGATGAAAGTATCCTAAGGACTGAAGCACTTACAGAGAGGGATCCAATGAGGAAAAAAATCTTGATTCTGAGGTCAGTTGAAGAAATAGAAGAAAATATTAGGTTTAGGCTAAAGAGGTATCCTCTTCGGTGGAGATCACGTGGAAGAGAGAAAAAGTAGGGGGGTGATCTTATGTCCAAGAAAACAAATAGGCCTTTCCCTTTTTAAAAAATTAACCCAATGTATTTACATGTCTTCTAAAATTTACATGACATGTAATGCTCATGGTTTTTCTCTCCAGGGAACAAAAATTACACATCGTGAATTGTCCTGATTAGGCTAGTACACATCATGTATTCAATAAATTCCATTTTTTCCAAATAAATGTCATGTACTTATCCTATAGCCATCCTTCAGCCCCTACTTCATTCTCTCAAAAAACATACCAACTGACCTAAGGGCTCAGATTTTTAATCTAAGGAAAAAATACATCTTCAAAAAGGGTTTAACCAAAAGTTAAATGGATCCATACCTTATAGAAAAAATAGGTTCTTATAGTCTTCAAACCTTAAAGGAACTAATCCTTGAGTTATGCTTCTATGGGTGGTAGAAAAATGTTTGAGAACAACTTCAAATACTCAGTACGCACATTGGAATCCTAAACCCTAGTATCGTCTTGTACACGGTCATTCTCCTATATCACACACACTAAAGGGACTAACTAGCCTCATAGATCCTTCATTCTTCAGTCGATTAATAAAATGGGGTAATCCTCAATAGGATCATAGACATATAATTCAACATCCTTACAATAAAAAGTATGTGTTAGAGTGACATGGTAATGAAAAAGTAGTGAAATTTGGAAGACATCATGCATGGAATGGTACATATGAAGTAATAGAAACTGATAGGCTATCGACTTGACTCTATCCAAGATCTAAAAATTCCCAAAAACGTGAGGCACCATATTCAATTTCCTATGTATTTGTCTATGGCCCGGTCTAATTATTACACATAGGAAAACCAGATCCCCAACCTCAAACTCCAGAGGGAGTCAGTGGATATTGACATAAGATTTATGTCTAGACCGAGTAGTAGACATTTGTTTTTAGATTAACTGTACCAGCTCAAAAGTCTCCTACATGAGACAAGTACCTAGTAGCACTCCCTCCCCATCATCTATCCATCATAAGGTGAATTAAATGGACTACCATATAAGTCATCACGAGGATAAATATATGTCATATTGTGATGGTTTTTGTTATAGGAAAACTCGAAAAGAGGGATATACTTCTCCCAAGAACCTTCAAAATCAAGGAAAAATGCTCAGGACATTTAATTCAAAACCACTATAGTCTATTCCAACTGGACATTAGTATGAGGATCAAAAGATGTGATAAAAATCACCTATGTACTCAATTATTTATGTAACCCTTTCTAGAACCTCTATGTGAACCAGGAATCCATATCTAAAATGATAGTATGAGGGACCACATGTAATCATTTTATCTCATAAACATATATTATTCCCAACTAATCAAAATATAAAGTCTCCTAGATAGGAATAAAGTGGGATAAATTCTTTAATCTTTCCATGAATACCCAAACTATGTCACTACCTTGAATGTGACACTCCATTCTCAAACCTTTGATGGAATGTGACACTCCATTCTCAAACCATTGATGGACCATTCCTCATGATTCTAAACCATAGGGAATAGAGCTCGAGATTCACATTATGATATAAATTTTTTAGGTTTACAAAACCCTCCCTAGGTATCTTTATTTCCATACCCAACTTCATTTTCTAGATGCTTGAGTCTTTGAAAATCTTTTATGTAACTTTAAAAAGAAAATAGATATCTTTGTTTGGTCATGATATTGACATAGAATGGATCAATACCCACTAAACGGTGAAATCCTTTCCCAATATAAATGGATTTATAATCCTTTTGAGACCTGGAAACACCGAGGTGGAACTGAACATCTTAGAGTTTTATGGGACATACCCAATATATCCTCTCCATCCTATATCCACAGACTCAAGGTTTTGGGTTATGACTTACATCACCCACACTCCAACTATTCGGGTGGAACTATAATCCATATTATTTCTCCCTAAACCCATATTACTTCCATAAATATTCCATTACCCTTGTAAAAGAGAAGATATCATCTTTTCTTGTCCATGCTATCGATGCATAAGGTATTTAACCCACCAACTAAAGGAATATCCTCATTAAAAAGAAGAAACTCTTATCCTCATGAGACCTGGTGACACCATAGCCAAACCCATAACCTTAGTATGTTTTGGGTCATCCCTAGCCTACATATCTCTTATTCCATATTCATGAAGGGTTCAATCTAGAAGACCCTAAACTATAGTACAACAAAGTTTTGAGATAGAAGTTATTAATCTACATCACACAAAAGTCCAAGATAGAAGACTTTAAACTACAGCACATCAAGATCCAATGTAGAAGACTTTAAACTACATAAAATCAAGTCCCGAGCAAGAATAATTTAAAATATAGGACATCAAAGGTCCGAGCTAGAATATTTTAAACTACAGTACAGCAAAGGTCTGGTCTATAAGACCCTAAACTACAGTATAGTGATGGTCCAACTCACAAGACCATAAAATATAGAACCAAAAGAGACAAAATTCTCACCATGTTGAAAACCCGATAAGGGAATCCTATGAAAAAGTCTGGTATATTCTCACTGGACATGCACTTTGTGTGATCTAGGTGATATTGAGATTTTATGGAATGTAAGAGGCACAAAACTTGTATGGTTGAAAACCTATAATAAGGGGGCTTGAGAATAATATAAGTCCATTCCCACTAAGTTTTCCTCTATATAAATCTTAGGAAATAGTTAGGGAAAATAAATAAAAATATTCAATGATTGTGGGGCCATAATACGACCTTATAAAAAATCAATCCATGCTTTCTAAGTCCCCTGAATTAAGAAAAAAATATAGAATTTGGGAAAGATACCATGTCCAAATTTTCCTTGTAAATTAGAAGATATCAAGATTATTGGAGAAGGTGAAATAATAAATAATTTCATGTTAGTTGGAATTCATGAACTTTTATTAAAGAGTAGCATATTGAAATTCAAGCACTCAAATCTTGGAAATTGAACATGTTTGGTATTACAACCAATGGTTTGGCATCATGGATGATCTGAGAAATGTCTCCAACTTAAAATGGATCTTTACTTGAGATTTCATCACAAAAATAGTGATATTATACCTCCTACATATGAGATAGAACTACGTAAGGACATTCATCATATAGTTCGTTATCTATGAACCTATGTTCCCTATGAATGAGTCTAATCTGTATATTTTTTTATTTCAAAACTACGTATGACTTGATTACCATCTACATGCGATACATAGCAACATCCAAGTTCCTTACTTAGGATCCAGCCACAAGTTCCATTCCACCCTATCCCTATTCCATTCACTAATTCATACACATTCCCATTTCAGGGTGTCTATTCCCTAAGTCAAGGATACTTTCTATATTCGATTCAGTGGATGATTTTTGTCCAGAAGTATAATATTCATAACACTTGAGAGATCCTCATTCAACACTGAAAAAAAAAATCCTCTCATAAGGATCAATTATCACAGCCCATCAGATATTCAATTATGCAAAAAATTAATCTACATTTACCTTAGAATCATATTTTTTTTTTCATTTCGAACGAATCTCATTATAAGGGGAGGAATTTTAGTGGCACCCATAATTTTTTATATTATGATTTTCCATTGAATATTTCAGAAGTTTTAATATTATATGGAAGTATGAATATATATTGCATATAATCCTTAAATAATGTGATTCAATATATAGGAGATACACTTTGGACCCTTATAATTTTATTCTGAGTAGTTGATTTTTATTAACACACTTCGATAAAAAATTATGGCTAGCCCACTAACAATATAAGCTAGACTCAACCAAAGGCACATGTGGGGACAAGGCTAGCCACACCCAATGGGAGCCAACCTGGTCGTGCCAGCAGACCAGCAGGGGGATCATAGCTGTTGTAGGAAGTGAACGGGCCTGCGTATAGGGCCTCTGGTGTGCAAGGACCAATCCCCACATAGCGTGGGTGAAAATCCCATAGGGACGAATCTCAGGTGGAGGTGATGCATGTGGTATGGGTGCCAACCTCGTTGTCGAATCGACATAACATCTATTGGATCAAGTTATAGGAAATATACACAAGAAGGGGTGAATTGTGTCTGTAATTTTTTTTGAGAAATCTTAATGACAATTAATTCTGTCCTTTTATCTTTATAGATTGTTTATGCAGCCGAAATAAACAGATATCAAGACACAATGATTTATAGTGGTTTAGGGCACAAATATCTCCTAGTAAACTCCACCAATGCTCTTCTCCACGATCTTGGTTATTTTCACTAGTCGGTCTTCTTTTCACAAGACCATCCAAAAATGAGTGTAGACAGCTGATACCTTTACAATTTATGGATAAAACAGACCCTTCTAGTACTAAACACCAAACCAGTCAAAACATCTTAGTACAAGAAGTCGATAGTCAAAATAAAAGAGTATTTTATTTAAAATAATTTCTAGTTGTTCTTCACAGTTGCAGTAGTACACAACTAATAGTAGATGGATCGTTGTCTTCAGAAAAAATGTTCTTCACGTAAGAGCAGTTTAGAATCGATCCAGTTGCAATTTGATCTTGAAATGAAATTAGAAACTTATCAATAGTAGAATTACAATTTATCTTCAATGTAGAATAGGTAAATATTTAACATTTATCTTTTCTATATAAAACAAAATCTGATCGTTCTTTGTAGCAACAAATCTATAAAATATATTTTTAAAGAATCAATGTATCTCTTTTTTTATGAAACTCAAATATCTCCATATTTGAATCTTTTAATTTCCATGAATTAAAGCTATATCTTGTTACTTATTTTTATTTAAAATTTAGATACAAAGAATATATAGAATAAGGGCAAGCACCTTATTCATAAATTCAGAACCATAAAAGTCGCATGACAGATCGCGATCTTCAAATGTTTGAATAAAAGAGCAGCTGTAACTTCTGTTAAAAATCGGCACAAAATCTTTCTATTAAATCAATCCTTTGAATGACATATAAACAGCTTTAAATCCGTCAAAGATATGCTTTAAAATCAGGCTTTTAATCGATCTTGAAATCAGCTTGATATTTTGCAAAAGACCGTTGTACGATAAAGTCGCAAATTCAAATCTCTAATGTTTGAAGAAGTCAAACATAGGGTTCCAAATGTAAGGTTGATTACAAACATAAGGTTGATGATTCATACTTTTTTCATCGACATTCAAACGTATGGTATATAATCCATACTTTTCATTACTTCATAATGTAATGTATATGATCCATACTTTTTTGATAAAATGTAAGGTTCATTACAAAAGTATGGTTGATGATCCAAACTTTTGTGAAGAAAACATAAGGTTCCATACATACGTAGCGTTCTTCATCCATACTTTTCTCATATAAAAAACATAAGGTTCCTTCCAAATGTAAGGTTCTTTTACCATACTTTTATATCAATGTAAGGTTGATTAGCCATAATTTTATGAACTCCTGTAAAATAAACGTAGGATATAATCCTTATGCTATGCTCTCCAACGTACGGTATGAAAAGTGTTTTCAGAACATGCTGAATAGTTTTCCGAACACTTTGAAAAATATTCCATGCAAATCATTTGCTTTAATATTATTCAAAAATTAGGAATATAAGGAATATTAATTTCCTAGAATATAATTAAAGTAAAATCATTATAGTAATAAATAAGGGTATTTGTGAGCATCAAAATCATCATAAAAATATAGAGTATTGTTGAAACAATACATTCTCCACAATCTCCCCCTTTTTGATGACCACAAAACCCATAAAATTATTAAAATGTAATTTATAATTTTGCAAGGATAAAAACAATATTTAATTTTTTACTTCCAAATACCTATTTGAAAATATACAATACTGGTTTATCCAAATTTCTCTCCAAAGGTTCTCTATTTAAAAATTTCTCCACCAAAACATTATTTAAAAACAAAGTTATATTCCTTTAAAAAATGACGTGTTTATCCAAATTTCCTTCCCTTGTGATATAAAAAAATGATAGAATACAGAATATAACACATTTAATGTAGCACTAAACCTGTAATAAAATGCTATGATAGACTGTTTATCAATAATGAATCTAGATTTTTAGGAAGTCTAACATAGACATAAAAAAAGTAAAAATCCATCAAATATGATAAATATAAAATTTAATTGATAAAACAATATACAAGTACACTAATGAATAGGAATAAAGGTTGTTGGGATAAAGGTTTGAGAAAGGGTATCTCAGTGATTCTGAACAACATCCTTCCACTCTGCCAACTATAATCTTAATCTCTTCATAATGCCATCTCCCAACTAAATTATCAGATCCCTTACTTCCTAGGTTAAATTAAGATCTTCAACGAGGTTATCTCTAAAAAACTCATGCAATATTTCTTCTTTCTCCATAAAATAATTGAGATTCTCAGTGAATCTGTTCAGCAATTCTGGAATACCTTATTCACCTGAGGTGATCTGCTCAACAAGATGATTTTGATTATCCATAAGTACTGACAAAGGATCAATGTTACACTGTAAATCCTGCAACATGTCATTCATGTTGATCATTACTGTTGTAATGGATTTAAACCTTTTGATAAAATCAGGAAAATCACCAAATGTACTTTCTTGATTTCCTCTGATGGTTTCAAACTATTTCTCCATAAAACCTTTTTGTTTTTCTAAATATGATTTCAACACAACATCAGATTTTAATTTTGCAACTTCTGCCAACAATAATTTCTTAAAAACATAAACTTATTTTTTTGAAACAGAAATATATTTTAGATTTTGAAATATCTATTTATCTTTCTCTGATTCTCTTCTTAATGAATAATTATCTTATTGAGATCGGTTAAATTTTCTGAAAAGATCCTCAACATGATCAAACATATAATTAGAGGAACCCTGTGCTTGATTCACAACATGATCTACCAAGATCAGTGGTAAAGACTGAGCATCTGATCTCTCTTATGTATTCTTCTCTTCTGGTTTTTCAACTGACTTCTCTCTAGAGTCCTTAACTAACTCTTCAACATAAGTAATTTCATTCAAAACTTCTGTATGAAATTCAAAAAAAATTTCTTCTTGAATAGGCTCTTCTTGCACTGGTTCTTCCTGAAACTGAGTAGCAATAATATGATCAACAGATTGTTCCATTACTTGTGATTTTTCAATCGGATCCACTTCATCAGTTCTTGGTTCTACCTCTTCCCGAGGCACAAATTCCACTTATGCTTGAGAAGAAACATCCTCTTCTTAAGGCACTACTTAATTTTATTGAGGAACAATTTGCCTATTGTACATATTCACTCACAAACTTGTAATTTAACAGATCTATTGATTCAAGTATTGTTTTTGAAGTAGGTTCCTGACCAAATATTCTTTTTCTTAAACAAATAATTCCTACCTAAATTCCTTCATCAGTAGGTGCATCTTATGCTACAAATCTAAGTCTCCTTGCAGTCTTTAAAACTTCCCATATTCTGGATTCATCCATACATTCTTTAGATTTTGCAGGTTGCTCCCCTTGAATAGACACTTGATACTCTTTATCCCCAATCGACATGATTTTTACATTAATAGTAATCCAAAAAAATCCCATTTTCCTCAATGTTCCAGCATTAAACACATTGCTATGATGAAATTTGACTCTCGCATCAACCAGTATCACAATATCCTTCTTAAACAAAAATTTTGAGACAAATCTCCCATATAGATAAAAATTCATTTGAGCTTCTGGTTGACAATAATAATTCAGACATCTAATTAGATATCATGGAAAATTCAGATTGATTTCACTTAATAACAAAATCATTATAAACATATCAGGAAAAAGAATCTTCTCAATGTATGAAATTCTTGGACCAATCCCAATTTGAATAAACTTAACCAAAAGTTTCTAATCTGGTTCTAAATCCTTTACTAGCATTTTTTTGATATAGTAGAACCAAATAGAAATTACATGATATCCTCTGACTTGTGTTCTTGATTTCCAACATATTTTAAATCAAAATATAAAACTCCCTCATGAGGGAATCTCAAAATCCTCGCTATTTCAACAGAAGATATCGAGAAATATTTATCCTCTATTTTGGTGATTATTGAATCCTCTCTATCTCCCAAAATAAACATAACAGATTTATAAAGACTTATCAACTCTAACTCATATAGAAATTTAGTGTTGTCCTCACTAAATTTCTTTTTGATATTTTGAAAATCTAGGGATTTCTTTATCATTATATGTGTCTAGTATACCCACTCTAAATCGATTACCTTGCCTTGAAGGATTTTCTAGCCAGTAGAGCACCGACGCTTAGCATTGCTGGTTTCACCTTCCTTAATTCTCTTTTTCTTTTCCATTTTTGTTGAAAAACTCTAAAGGTTTGAAGTTCTAGGGTTTCAAAGGTGTGATCAAAGGTAGACAAAAATAGGTAAGTGTTTTGGTATTTCAAAAGGTTTTGAGAAAATGAGTGGGTTTGGAATTCAGAACAGGCTCTAATAGAGCGTCGATTCCCATGTCATTATATACATAATAATCATTACAAAATTTAAAATAAATTAAACCATATGCGGCATATTTAAAATTTATTACAGAATAAAAATAAAATTGTAACTTATTTAAAAGATAAGTAACATAATTATTTTAAATAGTGAAAATAAAAATAAAAATAATATGATCAAATAAAATTAAGATTAAATTTAATAAAATTTATTGAAAATTAAATAAAATTTGAATTTAAAATAAAATTTATTTAAAATTAAAAAAACCTAACTCCCCCTTAATGAAATAAAAACTTGCAGTGGGAAGTGGTTTAATAAAAATATCATCTAATTGAAATTAAGTACTTATAAATTCTAAAAATATATCCTTTTTAAGAACATGATCTCTTATAAAATGATGTATAATATCAATATGCTTAGTTCTAGAATAACTTATAGGATTTTTTGAAATATTGATAGCACTAGTATTATCACATAAAATAGGTGTATTAATTTTTTTTATTCCAATGTCTATAAGAGTGTTTTTATCCACAAAAATTGTGCACAACAACTGCCTACAGATACATATTCTTCCTCAGCTGTTGACAAAGCAACTGATTTTTGTTTCTTATTATACCATTTCACTAAAGATTAACCTAAAAAGTGATAGATTCTTAATGTGATTTTATATCTAATCTACAACTTCCAAAATCAGTATCCGGATATGAAATTGAATTAAAATCATAAGTTTATTTGATAAAGAAAATATTTAAAAAATAGTTCATTTTAGATATCTAAAAATTCTTTTAACAACTGTAAGATGGGATTTCTTAGGATTTGATTGAAATATTGAACAAAGACATACTGAGTACATAATATATGGATTGCTAGCAGTAATATATAATAAACTACCAATCATACCTTTATATAACTTGTTGTCTACTGTATTTCTAGTTTCATCTAAATCTAGTTTTATTTTAGTACACATAGGAGTTGTATATATCTTGCTGTTTTCAAGTCCAAATTTATTTAGTAAAATAGTAATGAATTTACTTTGATTCAAAATATTTCTAAAATATTTTTTATTGATTTGAGGTCTTAAAAATAAATTTATTTCTCCCATCATACTCATTTAAAATTATTTTTACATTAAATTTGAAAAATCATGACATAATTTTTTAGTTTTTGATCCAAAAACTACATCATCAACATAAATTTGAACCAATAGAATGTTAGAATTTATAGTTTTCTTGAAAAGTGTTAGATCTTCCATACCAACAGTGAAATCATTTTTCAAAATAAAAGAACATAATATTTCATACCAAGATCTAGGTGCTTGTTTAAGGACATAAATAGCTTTAGTATGTTTAAAAACAAATTCTGGTTTTTGAGAATTTTTAAAACTAGGAGGTTTCTCAACATAAACTTCCTCCATTAAATAACCATTTAAAAAGGCAGACTTAACATCCATCTAAAATAATTTAAAATTCATATGAGATGTATAGGCTAAAAGGATCCTAATGGCTTCTAATCTAGATATAGGGGAAAAGGTCTCATTATAATCTATACCTTCATCCTGATTATATCCTCTGGCTACTAGTATTTTTTTATTTCTAGTTATGATCACTTGATCATTTTGTTTATTTATTAAGACCCATTTAGTTCCAATAATAGGATAGTTCTTTGGTCTTTCAACTAATTTCCTAACTTCATTTATTTTGAATTGGTTTAGTTCATCTTGCATTGCTATAATCCAACATTTATCAACTAAGTCTTATTCTATTGACATAGGTTCTAATTGGGATAGAAAGAAAGAAAACTCAACTAGATTTCCTATATTTATTAAATTTTTTATTCCTGTTTATAGGTCTCCTATAATAGTTTCTAAAGGGTGATTCTTGAGGGTTCATGATTGTCTAGGTAAAACACCATTAGGTTCATCAGTTTCATGTTCTTCTAAACTGGAATGAAATTTGTTTATATAATTTTCTAAATCATTTTTTAGGTTCTCAAGTCTCATATTATCATTAGAGTCAGATTCATCAATTTGAACTTCCTTCTATCAAAAGGGTCAGATTTATCAAATTTCACATAAACTGATTCTTCAACAATACTTGAATTTTTATTAAAAACTTTATAAGCTTTGGAAGTAGTAGAATATCCTAAGAAAATGCCTTCATCATATTTTGGATCAAATTTACCAAGATTGTCTTTGGTGTTCAAGGTGTACACCTTGCATCCAAAAACATTAAAGTATTTTACTTTAGGTTTTATATTATTCTAGAGTTCATAGGGTGTGTTTTTGAAAATTGGTCTAATTAAAACACTATTCATTATATATCAGGATGTTCTTACAGATTATGTCTAGAAATAGGCAAGAATACTGTATTCATTTAGCATAGTCCTAGAAACTTTATGAATAGTTATATTTCTTATTTCAACAATTCCATTCTGTTGAGGTGTTCTTTTTGCAGAGAAGGTGTGTTTAATACCTAAATTTGAGAAAAAGGAATTGAATTCCTGATTCTCAAATTCTCCACCATGATCACTTCTTAATAAAATTATTTTAAAATCTTTTTCATTTTTAACAGCTTTACAAAAGCTTTCAAATGTAGTAAAAGATTCTTTTTTATATTTTGGAAAATATATACTAGTAAATCTATAATAGTAATCAACTAAAAAATATACATATAATTTACTAGCCAAAATTTCTACTCTTGAAGGAACAAAAATATCCATAAGGATAAGTTCTAGAGGTTTAGATGTAGACATTTTTTAATTGATTTGAAGGAAGATATGTGTTGCTTTCCAAGTTGACATGAATCACAGAATATGTCACTATTAAATTTAAGACTAGGTAAATCATAAACAAATTGTTTCTTATACAACTTATGTAAACCATAAACATTGAAATATCCATGTCTTTTATGCCATATCTAAGATTAATTTATCTTAGTAGTTAAACAATTTACTTTTATGTTTACCTAAGGAATTAAAGATCAGGTTATAAACATTGTCAGTTCTAGGTGCTCTAAATTTAAGCAATTTATCTTAAAAAACTGAACAACATTTGTTAGAAAAATAAACAAAATAACCATCATCACAAAGTTGAGAAATACTTATCAGATTATGTTTCAATCCTTGCACATAAATTACTTTATTGATTAAGACAGCTTCTGGATCTCCAACAGTTCCAATACAAATAATCTTTCCTTTGGAATTTCCATAAAAGATGACTAATCCACCATCATTTTGAGTTAAGGTTTTAAAGTTTTATGAGTTTCCACTCATATGCCTGGAGAAGCCATTATGCATGTAACATATTTCTATTCTTCTTCTTTGACTTGGTTCCTGCAAAGGCATATAAATAATGGTTTGTTTTGGTACCCGTATTCTTTGGGTCCAGTAGTGTTAGCTTGCAGTGATCTGGGAATCCAGATTTGCTTTGTTTTTTCTACAATCATTTGAGTCAAATTAACTGTTTGAAATAATGGACTTTTTAATTCAACTAATTTTTGGATTTCTTAAATAACTGTTTTTAGTTGTATGACCTTTTGTTCCACAATAGTTTTAAATTACACCTTTTGTATTTGGAACAAAATAGTTTTTGTACAGTTTAGGTTTCTCACCTTTACTACCTGTTCCATATCTTACTTTCTTAATCAAATTCTTACTAATAATTTCATTTGAAGTATTTTATCCTTTTGTAAAAGAAATAGCTGTACTTTTGAAGGTTTCTACTTCATCTTACAGTGTTTTGATCTTAGTTTCATGATCTGCACTATTTGTTTTAGATGAGTTATATTTCTCAAATAATTATTGATGTTTCTTTAGAAAAGTGTCTCTTTCTCATAAAATTGCATTGCGAATATTTTTTAGTGATTTATACTTCTTAAATAATGAATCATATTTTTATTCCAGCATATTGCAGTAGGCTGCAAGTTTTTCATTTGAGAAGCTAGGTTCGGAATTAGAATTGGAAGAGTAATAGGATTGTACCTCATTATCTTCAACCATGAAGCACATGTTTGCTTTTAGATTTGATTCTTCTTTTTATGAGTCAGACTTTAATGAGCTACTGGAGTCTTCAGAAACACTCCATGTAGCTTTAATTTCTCTTTTCTTCTCATACTCAGTATTTTTGATTTTTTTTTATTTTCTATTTTTAGTAGAGGACAGTCAGGTCTTATGTGACCCATTTTCTTTCATTCATATAATCTGAATTATTTTGGATCTTTCTCATCTATCTTGAAGGAATTTCTGAATCCTTTCTTCTTCTTATAAAATTTTCTGAATTTTCTGGCCATTTGTTCTAGTTCCATTTCTGAATTAGATGAGTCAAAACTTTCTTCCTTTTTGATCTCTTGTTTCATCTTTATATTATTTTTTTGAGATGTAACTTTAAAAGCAGTATTTTCTATTTTTATCAAGAATTTATTCTCATTAGTTTATCTTCCATATCATCTTTATACATCATTAGGGTTCCAATCAATTCTCTCATAGTTAAATTTTTAACAGGTGATGATTTCCTAATGGCTGCTGATATCCCATTCCATCTGGTTGGTAGTACTCTCAGTACTTTCAAAGCTTGATCTGATTGGTTGATAGGATCTCCCAAGGCAATAAAATTGTTTATTATCTCAGCAAGCCTTCCATTCATTTGAGTGATGGTTTCTCCATCAAGCATTCTAAATGTATCAAATTTCATCTTTGCTATAGCATACCTCATTTGTTTGACATTGTAAGTTACTTCATAAGAAACTTCAATTGTCTGCCACATATCATAAGAAGTCAGGCATTGAGATACTTGTTTACATTCATATGGTCCTAGAACATAGATGATAACATTCATAGCATTCGAATTTATGCCATACTCTCCTTTAGTAGTTGCACTCCGTGTTTCAGGTTTCTCAGAAATTTCATAAAGAGTAATAATTTTTTAGTAGACTATGTATCCAAGGTTCTTTAGGTAGATGATCATCCTTGATTTCCAAAATCCATAGTTTTCACTATTGAAGTACGGAGCTCGAACCATTGAAATTCTCTCTCGTGTATCAGCCATTGATATCTATGTATAATCCTTTACTTTCAGATTTCTATAGATTTAACAAAATATCAACCTATGATATCAATTGTTGGATTAGGATATATGAAATATACAAAAAAGGGGGTGGGGGTGAATTGTGTCTATAAAAACTTCTTTGAGAAATCTGGATGATAGTCAATTCTGTCCTTTTATCCTTTTCAGATTGTTTATGCAGTGGAAATAAACAGATATTAGGATGCAATGATTTTTAGTGTTTCAGGGCACAAAGATCCCCTAGTCCACTCCACCAACACTCTTCTCCACAAGCTTGGTGATTTTCACTAGTTAGTTCTCTTATCACAAGACCATCCACAATTGAGTGCAGATAGTTGAAACATTTACAATTTAATGCTAAAACAGAACCTTCTGGTTCTAAACATAGAACCAGTCAAAATATATTAGTACGAGAATCCAGTACTCAAAATAAAAGATTATTTTCTTTAAAATACTTTCCATTTGTTCTTCATAGTTACAACAACACACAACTGACTGCAGATGGATCGTTGTCTTAAAAAAGAATGTTCTTCAGGTTAGAGCTATTATGAATCGATCCAGTTGCAATTTGATCTTGAAATGAAATTATCAACTTATCAGCAGTATAATTACAATTGATCTTCAATGTAGAATAGGTAAATCTTCAAAATTTATCTTTATGATATAAAACATAATCTGGTCGTTCTTAGTTGCAGTAGATCTATAAAATATATTTTTAAAGAATCAGCGTATCTCTATTTTTTTGAAACTAAAATATCTCCATATTTGAATCTTGTAATTGCCGTTAATTCAAGAGATATTTTTTTACTTATCTTTTCTAAAAATTCAGAAACAAAGAATATATAGAATAAGGACAATCACCTTATTCATAAAATAAAATACACAAAAGTCACCTGACAGATCGCGATATTCAAATGTTTGAATAACAGAGCAGTCGTAACTTCCCTTAATAATCATCATGGAGTCCACCTATTAAATCAATCCTTTGAATCACATATAAACATATTTAAATCATTCAAAGATGCACTTTAAAATTAGGGTTTGAATTGAGCATGAAATTAACCAGATAATCCGCAAAATACCATTGTATGATAATGTCACAAATTCAAATATCCGATGCTTGAAGAAGTCAAACGTAGGGTTCCAAATGTAAGGTTGATTACAAACGTAAGGTTGATGATCCATACTTTTGTCATCAACTTTAAAACATATGGTATATAATCCATACTTTTATTTTATTCATAATGTAAGGTATATGATCCATACTTTATGATAAAACATAAGGCTCATTACAAAAGTAGGTTTGATGATCCATACCTTTGTGAAGAAAACGTAAGGTTCCATAGTTACATAGGGTTCTTCATCCATACTTTTCTCATATAACAAATGTAAGATTCCTTCAAAATATAAGGTTCTTTTACGATAATTTTATATCAATGTAAGGTTAATTAACCATACTTTTATGAACTCCCATAAAATAAACATAGGATATAATACTTACACTAAGTTCCCCAATGTATGATATGAATAGTGTTTTCAGAACACACTGAATAGCTTTCCGAACACTTTGAAAAATATTTCACACGAATCATATGCTTTAATATTATTCAAAAATTGGGAATATAAATAATATTAATTTCCTAGAATATATTTAAATTAAAATAATTAGAATAAAAAATAATGGTATTTATGAGTATCCAAATCATCATAAAAATATAGAGTATTGTTGAAACAATACATTCTCAACAACATCATTTACATAATGTATTATATATTAGAGGGTTGGTGATGTGGGATTTTGATATGCGATGGGTCAACTCAAATCTGGACCACTCGATCATGCCTCCTACCAATATCAATCATCCAACTTGATCTAGAATGTCCCAAACTCAAAATTAATATGATCCTACATTGTGTAAATTCAAATCTTTCTTGTGTAGCACAATACCTTCAACTTCAACCTCCTACCCATCTGTCACTCTACCGTACCACTAGTTCAACATGGAAAAGCAATGAAATTCACTCTCATTATTCAATGATAACTGAGTGAGCCCAAGACATCAAACATGAGATGTTGTGAGACTCCATTAATAACACCAGTAGTATACCAAGAGATCTCCTGCCGATACTTGAATTCATCGTATGATTATCCTTTTATCTTGTGATCGAAGTGGAGATAGTCACTGGAGTCGCCACAAGAAATTTATGATAGCGATCCCTTCCACCCCATCAATGTTTTTTCATCCGAATTAATGCGTACTTATCAGATCATGTGATTTCATGGAATAAAACCAATGGAATTAGTCTCATGATAATCTCCCCTGTGGTCATGTGATATTGATCTAGAAAATATTCACCACCTTATTCGGAGTGCACAATATCCTCCTATTGAAGAGAAAAATAAAACTCAGCCTCACATCATCCTATAAAAACCCTACTCCCATCAAGAAAAACAAACACATGGGAGGGAGAAAAGAGATCTCCAAAAAATAAAGAAGACAGAAGAACATATTGCACTATCAATCATACCCAGAGAGCCCCCCTCATGTGACTGTGAGAATATTCTTTATAGCCTTTTGAATATATGATGATCACATGAAAATTTATGTTTCATGCAGTGCCTAGTTCATATGAGGTGTTCACATGATCACGTGATACACCATTAGGGTTCTCAATCTCACCAAGTAGAAAAGTTTCCCAGACTTAAAATCCCT
This sequence comes from Viscum album, assembly GCA_963277665.1. Lineage (NCBI taxonomy): Eukaryota > Viridiplantae > Streptophyta > Magnoliopsida > Santalales > Viscaceae > Viscum > Viscum album. The sequence continues at coordinate 1,526,374,583 of OY728151.1, forward strand.
ATGTGCACCCCCTAAATTTGTTCATGAGATCTCCTACACAACATTCATTAAGATCAAAAGATTTCATGATTTATTTAACCTCATGCACCATAACAGGCCAGTTCCTTGGGTGTAAAATGCACTCATACCATTTTATGAAGGTATACACCAGTGGACGTGCAGCTTGCAGTGTCACAAACCCTCTATCTCACAGTGCCCCTCTATGCATCCTCGAGGTGTAGATTTGAGGAATTTTTCCCCTTGATATTACATTCACCTTCCTTCACTATGTAATGGGAACCCTAACCCATGCACATGGTTTCTTTAATATTTTCATCTCACGCATGATCAGATAACCCTTCGCATGATCCAATCCTTGATCGTGTGACCACATGACAATACAAATATCATGTGAACCCTCATGAGCACAAGATAATCTCTCAAACCCATGATCATGTGGGATTCTACCTTTGGATTTAATAGTCAAGATAGATATCCCATAATGCTTGGTTTTAGTCTAGTTCGATAAGACTCCGTGTCTCGTGATGTCTGTATGTGGCGTTAGAAGTGGCCACCTCGACATGCAGTATTCCCACAGACACCCTTATCATATAAACCAAATGATAAACATCACCCCTCACAATACCTCTTTATGATCATGTAAAGTGCATGAATGATAGAGAGTCATGAAACTCCTTCATGATAATGTATCCCTAACCTATATATAGCCTCAACCGAGTGGAGAATTCCTGAGTAGACCATTCTGTGGCAATGAATCCATCTTACAAGGCAAATGATCATCCATATAGACTTAGGGAATGATACCTTTGGACATATACCAATGAGATTCGAACAAACACAAGACACTAAACACATCTGTGAGATACCACATCATGAATAGGTTAAGGTAATGTGATCAAAATATTCCTCATGGGACTCATGATTTCATTAGGAGGCTTTATACATGTCACTTTGATCACAAGATATGTCTCATACAAGTCATATTGATCTCACAAAATCCCCATGACATGTCACCATTGTCATGCGACAGTCCAAAGACAAACCAAGATAATCTAGTGACATGCCCTTTTCATGTCTGCAATGTCACAAGACAAGTTCTAGATAAGATATGATGACCTTACAAAACATAACTAACATGTCGGTATGATCATGAAATTTCCTATTTACATGGTACCATTATCATGCAACATTCTGAAGACAAACCAAGTTGAACATGCGATAACCCCTTGATATGTCTATATTGTCACAATACAAACTCCAGACAAGTCAGGAAGATCTCACAAAAAAATATTGACATAGAAACATTGTCATGTGACATAGTCAATTTTATCATGCAACAAAAAATAGTCATGTCCACTTTGATCAAGCACAACACTCCATACTTGTCATCATTGATTATGAAAAGTATCTCTGACATACTCTCTTCACTTATGTGAAGTCATCTAAGGCAATTCATTTGATCATGAAAAATACCAAATTCATGTCCACTTTGTTCATGAATAATATCTTGGGAATGTGAATTTAGGAAATGTGAGGCATCATAAACATGTTAGGCAGACACCCTTAGATATGTCTTTCATAACAGGTTGACACCCCAAATACATTGGACAAAAATTCAAGACCTATCTAGTAGATAGTCAAGACATGAAAGGAAAATCTCTAAGGACATATCAACCTCATCCGATAGACTTACTTGGAATCATACCCTATCTAGGAACCTTCGGCCACATACCCCTTTTATAAGGGAAGTGTCCTTGATGAGATAGGGTTATGCACTCATACGAACCTACCAATTTCATGCTCTTAGACAGATCTTTCATGGTCATTACCACCTCTCTTTATATGTAGGAATATAGATAATGAGTGTATCATCAATCATCCTCAATGTGTAATCCCTGACCAATCAAGAAGCCTCAGTGCATAAGCCCCATTTACCAGCATAATATAATATGTCCCCAATAATTGGGAATCCTTATTTTGTAAACCCATACCAAAGGGAATCCATATTATTATAAGCACAAAGAATTCTGAAAACCTCAAGGATTACAATAATATCTGATAATCTAACTTATCCTATTAGAAGGTTAAGTAAAAGTTAACTATGAGATATATGATTCCTGCTATATCTGGGATACATATGACACCTTCATAAGGCCCAAACACCAATGGGAATCCACTTCGCTATAAGTCCCATAATGTTCCAAGTAGTCGTGACTTATGGGATTAAATACTCTTATATGTATTACACTATTACTTTTCCATCAGTGTAATAGAATTAGACTCATAAATGGGAAACATTTTAATTATAAGTCACGACCGTTCCCTTGAGCACCTCAAACCCATCAGCGGGTTGGGGGACGAACTAAACTACAATGAATTTGATTCCTGTTATAAGATAGGAAACATAAAATTCCAAACTAAGGCCTGATCTCTATACCATATCCTCCATGAGATGTTTAATCATGACCCTCAAAGGTAAACTTTAATGTGTAATCCCCATACAGATATGCTATCATGCAAAGTGTCAAATCTACCACTATCTATAATTTCTAACACTGAGAATGGCTTGCATGGGATTAGAAACCAGTTATGGTTGTATCAAAAGTATGTTGATATTTCCCCTAATGTTGGCCCATCATTAGGATGTAATCATGATTACATCCCATCTCCTCTCAAAGGTCCATATTTACGAGAGAGCAATCCAGGGTAGTCTCATACGCATAAGTCGCACATAGGGCCTCTTTTTTTGTATCTCGCATGACATAGATGTCTGTCATAATAACCACATAGACTCTAATTTTGATATTTAACTGGATATGTGGGACACCTTATTAAGGTCTAATCCCGATATTCATGTCCATACCATATGACGTTAAACATCATGGATGGGTTGAGTCACATGACCTTAAACTATTTCAAAGGATATATGTGGTTTTTTATTATTGTTTTCATAGGATATGTAGGATGAATCATAGAATTTCAATCCCATATCCAAGATTCCAATTGCTTACCAGGATGGTAATAAACTCCATAGTGCTGGAATATGACAATAGCCCAAATAATAATAACTAAATAAGAGAATGATAGAGAACTCATGATATGCATGACATTGATCATATCAAAACATGTTCAAAATAAAATCATTAGCATAGGGGTAACCAATCATATATTAGGGTTTGGGAAGGATTTCATGAACATATTTAAAATCTATAAGAGAGTCTCAGAGTAGGAAAAAATTCAACCCAAAAGGGTGTGATGAGCCCAACTTCCCATCCACTCGACCAATGTTAGTTCCTAAGCGTTATTGGCTATGAAACCCTAATGGACTGCCTACCTTTGGAAAGCGGGTATATACCCAGTTATGAAAGTGGGAACCTTTTAGGTTTTATAAGGAAGACTAAAAAAAATTGAAAAGATGATATGAGCAATTGAGAAAGACATTACCCCCCCCTAAATCAAAACCATTGGGAGAAACTTAGTCCACATCATAAATCCTGATGAAACATTATATTATTGTATTTTATAGGATAAGGCCTTTTGTATTGTGAGATATGTCTACTCGATTATATTCACTAACCCCTAACCTATTATAGGTGGGATTAAGGTTGCACTCTTAGCTTATCACCAACCTAGGAGGGTCCCCGGGGGTTGAGTCAGGTCAGGGTAGCCTAATGACTTGTGATATATGAGGGTAACCATATATATGGGATATCATGGGCTTCTGAGTTCCCTTATATATGAGAAACATGGGTATATTATTTGGGTTGTGAGACTGATTCATGGAAGGTGCTATTATGTATGTGTTATAGGCTTAGAGAATACATTATGTAACATAATTTCTATATACCTTTATAAGAGTCTTGGAGGAATAGAGATGAATTAGAATTTTTTATGTAAATAACATAGGGTTATGTTTGTATCAATGTTGGGTTTTCATGGGCAGGATAAGTGAGATTCCTAGGCCTATTTAATTCAGGTGTGATCCCTAGTATTTTAGTGGATTAAGACCCAAAATGGTTGGTTTATTATGTATAAACCATGTGTAGGTTCTTTTTATTTATATAAATTTACTTAGAGTAGTGAGTGATCACGATACTTGTTGTTGTATGAGTGAGATTCCTTCATCAAGTTTATAAAATAACATAGGGGTGCTTTTTTATTAGTAAGGTTAATAAAAAGTGGGGAAATGTCAGGTCAGTTATTAGTTGCATGAGACTAGGATTGATTACATATGAATTATAAGAGATTGAGATGGGTTATATGATCAAGAGGCATGGTAGGGTACACCCATCGGTTTTAGATATGATTAGGGAGTATACGCTTGATATGTATAGTGTCCATTGATTATGGATTAGTGAGTATCCATGTGTAGGATGAGGATCGATGGATCTGATGAAACACTTATGGGAATAGTTTCCCAAATTATTGATGAGAATGATATATGTCCCACTATAGTTGATACGTGATGCAAGACCCGCTAGGAAGTGTCCTAGAAACCTTGTATAATGTTCGCGCGTTGAGCACCCGGATCGCCGCAAGAAAATAAGTGAATGTGGTGTGCAGATAGTGAAAATGAGAAGGAAGGGGGAAATGGTCAAGGTAGAACCCAAAGAGAATTTGTCTCTAAGAACTCTAGCCACAAGACACCATAAAGGATGACCAATACTTTGATAAGCCAAGAATTAAGCAAGAACACAAAGGTTACAAGCAAAACTCACCATAATAACATTACCTTCATTCATGATGTCCAAAGAGTACAAGGGGGTGGCTATTTATAGCCAAAGAAACTTGAAATTAGAATCAAACATTGGGTGGATCTTTACAATAGTCTAATTCCTAGTTTCCATAATTTAAAAATCCTAAATGATGACTTTGAAAACTTTGGCACTTGCCCATGACTTTAGGAGACAAGTAGCACACCCTTTTGGAAAAGTAAAGACAAGTACCCCACCACCTTGTGACTTTGAAGATTCCATGGTGGGGTGGGCTTGAAAATTAGTAGCACCACTTGGGTTGGATTTTTAAAAGCATTTTTGGGCCTTAATTAATGTAATTATAGGCCCAGATGCTTCCCCCAAGCAAGGGTGTTGGGCCTCCTCTTGGAATTCCATGATTAACCCATTTAAGGCCTCCTTCATTCTCTTGTTCCACTCCCTTGTCATTGGGCCTCCGATTCCATGCAATGGGTCATGCAGACTTGTGTGCATTCCACCTTTCTCATCAAGTACACCTCCAACCCCATGATTCCCATGTGTTCCATGATCCTCATCATCTCCTCCCTCTTCAAAAGGATTCATCCTCGAACCTGAAGATTCAAAGGGAGAAAGATAAGAAACATTAAAGGTGGCACTAACATTCCCATACCTGTCGGGTAACTCAATCTTGTAGGCATTATCATTGATCTTCTCTAAGACTTGGAAAGGACCATCTCCTCATGGATGAAGTTTTTATTTTCATTGCTCCGGGAACCTCTCCTTCCTCAAGTGTACCCACACCCAATCTCCAGGTTGAAACACCAATTTTGGCCGACCTTTGTTGGTGTGCTTCACCACTTGTTCATTCTTCTGCTCAATGTTGGCCATTACCTTTGCGTGGAACTCCTGCAAAAACTTTGCCTTCTTTTCACCTTCAAGATTAGAAAATTGATTAGTAGGAAAAAGTAAAATATCGAGTGGAGTTAATGGGTTAAAACCATACATAACTTCAAATGGTGAAGCATTAGTAGTGGAGTGAACCACATGATTATAAGAAAACTTAATGTGTAGAGACCCCGATCCCCCGGTGCCTCATGAGACATGATATACTAACATTTCATTACAAAATTTACAAATAATATATCATGTACCATTACTACAGAAGATCGCGAGGCTTAGGATTCTGGGAAACCAGCTGCTCTGATAAACTTCATCAGTACATACCATGCCTGAATTTTTTTTAAACAAAAATGTAGGGTGAGCAAATATGCCCAGTAAGGGGTTTTAAAAACGTTTTAAGAAAACTCTTTCTCAAAGCATGTAATTTTGAATATAATGAAACACTTCACTAAAAAAAAGCATTACCTTTTCTTAAAACATGTAAATCCAACATTTTTTTGAAAACCACATGCATGGTGAAGAAGTACATACTTAAATGAATCTTTAAAGAAGACATAAATCAGAGAGCGCAAGCATGTGAAAAATAAATGATGCATAAATTACAACCAAAGTCACTTAAGTTCTACAAGATTAAGTGTAAGAAGGGAAAACATCCATATCATGATTCATTGGCACATAATATTCTGATAACAACATACTTCACATGCTACAATTCATACCTCATAAATTCATTCTCATAGTCAAGGGAGTTTTCAACTAGGGGATGTCCTGTTAGTTGAACTAACCCCTGGTTGACCATTTATCATCACATGCAGAGGGAATGTATAATGCCGGACCTTGTCAAGACCTTGTGTCATGACCTTAAAACATAACTTAGTATGGGTCAAGACAAACTGCCAATCCCATTTCCCATAGTAGCACAAGTCAAGGCTAATTGCCAAGGCCGTCGCACATAAAAGCACAAGCCAAGGCTAACCGCCAAGACCGTCGCAAATAAAAGCACAATCCAAGGCTAACCGCCAAGACCTTCGCACATAAAATCACAATACAAGGCTAACCGCCAAGACCGTCGCACATAACGTCTCATGAGACTCTTACTTTACCCAATGCATTGGAGCGCTGTATAATTCCGGGCGCACCCATCCATAAACATTTAAGTTCAAAACATCCCTCACATATCTTGACATGGTATTTCATTCAAAGGGTTTCATTCATACATTCTTAATCAAAATCCCCTTTTTACAAACATATTCATGACTTGAGAGGGATCATATTGTAAATGTAAAAAGAACTAGGGTTTTGGCTTCAGATTAACCAGTGATGTAAATAATCTAAATCAACTTACTCTTGCACATGCAAAAACAACTAGAACACTGAACATAATGGATTGTCATGTAAAATTACATCATGTTCATTAAATAAAACCCATAAATTCATAGTTTATCTCTTTAAAACATGCAGAAACTTGTTCTTTACAAGTATAAATTTCATCGAGTGTACAAAACTTTGCAGGTTAAGCCGGTCCACTGGTGCAACATACATGTTGTCTTAGCATCCAATAAAATTATTAGAAACTTACATGTGTCAAAGACGTAAACCAAGTCCTGATAATAATTAATTGAAACAAGGTTTTGGAAACTGAACTTATGAACACAAAATCACCTGGCCACATACAAATGCTTAAGGGGTTCATGCCACACTTTTTTTTACAAAAAGTGCATGAATTGTCAAAACAATGATAAATGGGATTTTCAGTTGGAAGAACTATTTTTATATAAAACTTATCCTTAAACTCCATCATGTACACAAACATATATATACATAATTTCTTTGTATTATTCTTGAAATAATAAACTTTAAGGGTAAAAAAAAATAATTCTAATAAATCGATAAATTTTAAAACAAGTAATCAAGCTCGTCCCTTCTGCTCGCACATAGATGTACATATAAATCTATATAATCACATGTACATATATATCTATGTGCTCCATATACTTGTATAATCTTACATGTTTATAAAAATTACCCGAACTCTCCATTTTTCATACGACAGAGTAAATATAGGGTAATTTACATGTACAAGAAATGTGTACATGTGCATGTAACGTCTTATATATGTATGAATACATATATATTTACACACACAGATTACATGGGTAAATGCAACCATTAATACCGAAATAAAACAAACCCCATAAACATCCTTTATCCCCGGTTGAATCTTGGAAAAAGGGGGACAAAAAAATAACGGGTTCTTGATGCCTTATATAGATTTATATACACACGCATGAAATATATATAACCAAAACAGATGAAACTTTAAAAAAAACAGGGAGGTATCCCTTCCTCGGTTCAATTATAGGAAGGGGAAAGGGGTGTGAATCGGTTCAAGAGGTCTTGTATATATATCCATACATATTTATATAAAAAGTGTATACACATTTGTATAAGTATTGAAAAAGAAGGGAAACGACACAAAAGAGTTTCCTTTACTCCGGTCTTGGGACTCCATTCAGAAGGGATAAAAAAAATGATTCTCAAAGCCATGCATACGGGTGTTAACTAGGTGTATGTACATATTGGTTTATATATAAACATATATATAAATATGTATGTACCGAAGATAAAAAAAGGAAGCAAGGATTGTCCCTTACCGGTTCGGAGAGGAGAAGAAGGAAGAAGAAGCGCCGGACTGGTGGTAGGAGATCCCAGAGACTCGAAGCAACCTTCCTTGACTTCGGTGCAAGATCCTTCTCTTCGGTGTAAACCGAAGCTTAAGGATGGTAGGATGGCCGACCCATTGAAGAGGCGGCGGGGGATCCAAGGCCGAGAAATAAATAGGCGGCGCCGACTTTGTGGAAAGAGGGGGATGTCCATTGTCAGCTAAGGCGGAGAAAAACAGTGCCTCACCCTACTGGTACAACGCACACGCGAGGAAGAAGAAGCCGCGGGGAGAGAGAGAGACGTGAAAAGGATTGGACAACCAGGATCAAACGTAGATCGATCGAACAAATCATATATGGTGCGACATTAAAAAGAATGGATGGCCGCAATCGGAGGGGGAAGATCAGACGGCTAAGCGCAGTGCGATGTTTAAAAAAAAAGCGGCTTTCATTTTTAACGTTTTAACATAATATATATATATATATATATATATATTTTCAATGTTTTTATCACATAAAAAATGTTTTATTATTTTATTAAACCTATTATAAAATCATTAATATAACCTTATTAATAAAATATTATTATCCTAAGTCAAGGGTTATAAATACACCAATATATTAAACTATTAATCCCCTATTTAAATCATAAAATATATTATTATTTTCCTTAAAAAAACAATTATCTTAATTTTATAATTATATCGAAATATTTGAATACATTTGCTATTAAAATTTGGTTGCTTAATCCTATATTTAACATAATTTCAAAAACACAAATTCATATAAAATTACCAACTATTTTAATTTTTTTTACAATCGTTCTATTATGTTCATTGTTTTTAAAGTAATAAGAGTATTCTTGTAATCATTAACATAAAGACGCAAAAATTTTTAATGTAAATAAAACCATAATTTGACATAGTTTCAAAATTGTTAATAAAAAGGTCAAATTATAAATATTTGCATTATTATTATTACTTATATTTAATTTAGAGATAAGTGTAATATATTTAATTTAAAGTTTGACGCAACATATATAACTCAAGATTTTGAGTGCATATTTTCTTAAAAAAAATAAAAACCCATCAGATTTAATATAATTACAAGATAAAAGTTTAATTTCTCAAGTTAAAAACATGTAGTAAATAGTGGAAAAAAATAATATTAATTCTCATCGTTTTGAAAAATATAATATAATTCACCTTTTGGGAAAACAAGCAATAAATTAATTATACTATTATTGATGTCATTCTTTAAATATTAAAGCAAATAACACAAATATCCTTTAGAACCTTTCTCAGTAAACCATTCTTATCTCCAACAGTCCAAAATAAAACATTAGTGGATAGGAGAATCATGGGGGAGCCAACAGTTATATTTATAGCCGTTAGGGTTCAACGGTCGAATTAGTGTTCTTATAAAAAGTCTGGTCTCACGGTATCCCTCACTCAAGGTGACTGAAGGAGAAAGGAGGATATGGTTCATGTGATTCCCTTGGTGCTCAGCACGGTTGCAGTGGCTTCAGACATCCTCATGTTTATTCTGATGGATGCCAGAAACCCTTACCACCTTCTTGGTTTCCTTGTGGTTTTAAGCACTCTCCCTATTATTGTAATCGAGTTTTTAATTGGGATTTATGGTTAATGAGCTTTTTCTTGTAACTCGGATGTTGTAAGACTCTTCAGTTTCATGTTCTTAATTAATTAATTAAAAGAGTTACGTGTTTTACCTTTTACATTTTGTTTTGTTAAAGAAGTATTTAATGGCGCTAAACATATAATTTTTATTTATAAGGCTTGTAAAGAGACGGGGTGTTACATTATTTCCCCCTTCAAAGAATTGCATCCTCGCAATTATATTCATAAAAAGAAAAACAGAAACCCCAGACGTACAACATTACTGAAACAGTTGATCTGGATCGGTTAATGGAATACCAAAGTTGGCACATAGTTCTTCCATTTCCCTAGCCCAGATGCACTTTGAACAGTACGTCTTGAACTCCTGCTCGTGTGTACTGCACACGGGCTTCCAAAGGGAGGCTCATGCGGTGAAAATCTTGGAAACGTCTGAGTAGATAAATTAACTGATAACTCTCCAGGCCACATCACACTCAAGGTAGTTGAGGGGAATGATAAAATTGAGAAGACTGAAATTTAAGACCTAGAACATATAGGCTGGACTAAGCAGGCCATCCTGGGCAGCTACGAGAAAGCACGCTTTGGCAGAGAAGTTTTGCGCCAGAGTAAAACACTGAAAGAGACCTTCAAAGTATCTTCCCCTTCACCTATACCAGGGAAGTTGAGCAGTGGCGATGAGGTGAAAAACACGATCATCCTCTTGACACAAACGAAGAATCTTAGGACCATTTGCTAGATCGAGAAGACGCTGGTAGGACCCTCACAGGTGGAGAAAGGATGGATAATCCACCGTGCATGCCCTGATCATGATAACCTCTACTAACTCATCGGGTAGTGATGATATGTTCGTTTGACCAGCCATCTGAAAAAAAACATTCAAAAGGAAACTCTTAACAAAACAGATAAGGTAGAGGCAGGAAAGGAAACCTAAAACTTTCATTTATGCAAAAGTTTAAATAACAAAGCCTGATTTTACTAAACAAAAACTCCCTAACTCTTCAAACCACACACAGGATGAACAGACGAGACTAAACTCATGGGAACATCTATGACACCTCCTGAGTTTAGAGTGAGGGGTATGGAGTTGGGAAACATCAGTATACACTTCTTGCCTAAGAGACAATCGGGTGGACTCATCTTCCAACACTCCGAGGTCCATTAACCGGCCCTAGAAGCTGTAGTACAAAATTTGGCATAGGTAAGCTGCTCGAAGGTCTCCGGCAGCAGCAGCTTCTTGAAAGGGGTTATCAAGCATTGTGCCAAATTCTTCACTAGTTGTGAACACTCAGAAGAGTCCCTCGTGGTACTTTCCCCGATGTGCATACGAGGGGAATTGGGTTTTCATTATTAAGAGATAATCCATTCCCAACCCCTGGTGTAGTCTAAGCAACCTAGGTGAATTTGAAACGTCATACAGGTGCTTACATGTCGTGCAAATTCGGGCGTATTTTAGAAAGATCTCACGACTAGCTAGAGATACAATGTTCTCTAGAGCCTTAGTGGGAAGTGAAAGTAGGTCGGTAGGTACATTTTCATCAGCAATCTGAAAGTTATAACATTTTTACTTAGTCAAACATAGTTGTATATTCATACTACCTGGTTTTACAGAGTTTCCTGAACCTATCCTCTGATACCAACTGTAGAGACCCTGATCCCTGGGTGCCTCATGAGACATGATATACTAAAATTTCATTACAACATTTACAAGTAATATATCATGTCCCATTACTACAGAAGATCACGAGGCTTAGGATTCTGGGAAACCAACTGCTCTGATAAACTTCATCAGTACATACCATGCCTGAATTTTTTTTAAACAAAAACGTAGGGTGAGAAAATATGCCCAGTAAGGGGTTTTAAAAACGTTTTAAGAAAAATCTTTCTCAATGCATGTCATTTTGAAGATAATGAAACACTTCACTAAAACAAAGCATTATCTTTTCTTAAAACATGTAAATCCTACATTTTTTTGAAAACCACATGCATGGTGAAGAAGTAAATACTTAAATGAAGCTTTAAAGAAGACATAAATCAGAGAGCGCAAGCATGTGAAGAATAAATGATACATAACTTACAACCAAAGTCACTTAAGTTCAACAAGATTAAGTGTAAGCAGGGAAAACATCCATATCATGATTCATTGGAACATAATATTCTGATAAAAACATACTTCACATGCTACAATTCATACCTCATAAATTCATTCTCATAGTCAAGGGAGTTTTCAACTAGGGGATGTCCTGTTAGTTGAACTAACCCCTGGTTGACCATTTATCATCACATGCAGAGGGAATGTATAATGACAGACCTTGTCAAGACCTTGTGTCATGACCTTAAAACATAACTTAGTATGGGTCAAGGCAAACCACCAATCCCGTTTCCCATAGTAGCATAAGTCAAGGCTAATTGCCAAGACCGTCGCACATAAAAGCACAAGCCAAGGCTAACCACCAAGACCGTCGCACATAAAAGCACAATCCAAGGCTAACCTCCAATACTGTTGCACATAAAAGCACAAGCCAAGGCTAACCGCCAAGACCGTGGCACATAACGTCTCATGAGACTCTTACTTTACCGAATGCATTGGAGCGCTGTATAATTCCGGGCGCACCCATCCATAAACATTTAAGTTCAAAACATCCCTTACATATCTTGACACGGTCTTTCATTCAAAGGGTTTCATTCATACATTCTTAATCAAAACCCCCTTTTTACATACATATTCATGGATTGAGAGGGATCATATCGTAAATGTAAAAAGAACTAGGTTTTTGGCTTCAGATTAAGTAGTGATGTGAATAATCTAAATCAACTTACTCTTGTACTTGAAAAAATAACTAGAACACTGAACATAATGGATTTTAATGTAAAATTACGTCATGTTCATTAAATAAAACCCATAAATTCATAGTCCATATCTTTAAAACATGCAGAAACTTGTTCTTTACAAGTACAAATTTCATCAAGGGTACAAAACTTTGCAGGTTAAGTCGGTCCACTGGTACAACATACATGCTGGCTTAGCATCCAATAAAATTATTAGAAACTTACATGTGTCAAAGACGTAAACCAAGTCCTGATAATAATTAATTGAAATAAGGTTTTGGAAACTGAACTTATGAAAACACATTCACCTAGCCACATACAAATGCTTAAGGGGTTCACACCACACTTTTTTTTACAAAAAGTGCATGAATTGTCAAAATGCTGATAAATGGGATTTTCAGTTGGAAGAACTATTTTTATATAAAATTAATCCTTAAAATCCATCATATACACAAACATATATATACATAATTTCTTTGTATTATTCTTGAAATAATAATCTTTAGGGGTAAAAAAAAATAATTCTAATAAATCGATAAATTTTAAAACAAGTAATCAAGCTCGTCCCTTCTGATCGCACATAAATGTACATATACATCTATATAATCACATGTACATATATATCTATGTGCTTAATATACTTGTATAATCTTACATGTTTATAAAAATTACCCGAACTCTCCATTTTTCATACGGTAGAGTAAAGCTAGGGTTATTTACATGTACAAGAAATGTGTACATGTGCATGTAACGTCTTATATATCTATGAATACATATATATTTACACACAAAGAGTATATGGGTAAATGAAACCATTAATATTGAAATAAAACAAAACCCATAAACATCCTTTATCCCCGGTTGAATCTTGGAAAAAGGAGGACAAAAAAATAACGTGTTCTTGAGGCCTTATATAGATTTATATACACACGCATGAAATATATATAACCAAAACATATGAAACTTAAAAAAAAACAGGGTGGTCTCCCTTCCTCGGTTTGATTATAGGAAGGGGAAAAAGGTGTGAATTGGTTCAAGAGGTCTTGTATATATATCCATACATATTTATATAAAAAGTGTATACACATTTGTATAACTATTGAAAAAGAAGGGAAACGACACAAAAGAGTTTCTTTTACTCCGGTCTTGGGACTCCATACAGAAGGGATAAAAAAAAAACGATTCTCAAAGCCATGCATATGGGTGTTAACAAGGTGTATGTACATATAGGTTTATATATAAACATATATATAAATATGTATATACCAAATCCAAAAAAAAGTAATCAAGGCTTTTACCTTACCGGTTCGGAGAGGAGAAGAAGGAAGATGAAGTGCCAGACTGGTGGCAGGAGATCCTAGAGACTCGAAGCAACCTTCCTTGCCTTCGGTGCAGGATCCTTCTCTTTGGTGTAAACCGAAGCTTAAGGAAGGTAGGATGGCCGACCCATTGAAGAGGCGGCGAGGGATCCAAAGATGCGCAATAAATAGGCGACACCAACTTTGTGGAAAGAGGGGGATGTCCACTGTCGGCTTAGGTGGAGAAAAATGGAGCCTCACCCTACTGGTACAGCGCGCGCGCGAGGAAGAAGAAGCCGTGGGGAGAGAGAGAGACACAAAAAGGATTGGACAGCCAGGGTCAAACGTAGATCGATCGGACGACTCATATACGGTGTGGCATTAAAAAGAATGGATGACCACGATCGGAGGGGGAAGATCGGATGGCTAAGCGTAGTGCGATGTTTAAAAAAAAGAGACTTTCGTTTTTAACGTTTTAACATAATATATATATATATATATATTTTTTCAACGTTTTTATCACATAAAAACTGTTGTTTTATTATTTTATTAAACCTATTACAAAATCACTAATATAACCTTATTAATAAACTATTATTATCCTAAGTCAAGGGTTATAAATACACCAAGATATTAAACTATTAATCCCCTATTTAAATCATAAAATATATTATTATTTTCCTTAAAAAAAACAATTATCTTAATTTTATAATTATATGGAAAGATTTGAATAAATTTGCTATTAAAATTTGGTTGCTTAATCCTATATTTAACATAATTTCAAAAACACAAATTCATATAACATTACCAACTATTTTATATATTTTTTACAATCGTTCTATTATCTTAATTGTTTTTAAAGTAATAAGAGTATTCGTGTAAGCATTAATATAAAGACGCAAAATTTTTAATGTAAATAAAACCATAATTTGACATTGTTTCAAAACTGTTAATAAAAAGGTCAAATTATAAATATTTGCATTATTATTATTACTTATATTTAATTTAGAGATAAGTGTAATATATTTAATTTAAAGTTTGATGCAACATATATAACTCAAGAGTTTGAGTGCATATTTTCTTAAACAAAATAAAAACCCATTAGATTTAATATAATTACAAGATAAAAGTTTAATTTCTCAAGTTAAAAACATGTAGTAAATAGTGGAAAAAAATAATATTAATTCTCATCATTTTGAAAAATAAAATATAATTCACCTTTTGGGAAAACAAGCAATAAATTAATTATACTATTATTGATGTCATTCTTTAAATATTAAAGAAAATAACACAAATAGCTTTTAGAACCTTTCGAGGTAAAGCATTCTTATCTCCAACGGTCCAAAATAAAAAATTAGTGTATTGGAGAATCATGGGGGAGCCAACAGTTATATTTATAGCCGTTAGGGTTCAACGGTCGAATTAGTGTTCTTATAAAAAGTCTGGTCTCGCGGTATCCCTCAATCAAGGTGACTAAAGGAGAAAGGAGGAGATGGTTCATGTGATTCCCTTGGTGCTCAGCACGGTTGCAGTGGCTTCGACCATCCTCATGTTTATTCTGATGGATTCCAGAAACCCTTACCGCCTTCTTGGTGTCCTTGTGATTTTAAGCGGTCTCCCTATTATTGTAATCGGGTTTTTAATTGGGATTTATGGTTAGTGAGCTTTTTCTTGTAACTCGGATGTTGTAAGACTCTTCAGTGTCATGTTGTTAATTAAATAAATAAAAGAGTTACATGTTTTACCTTTTACATTTTGTTTTGTTAAAGAAGGATTTAATGGCGCTAAACATATAATTGTTATTTATAAGGCTTGTAAAGATACGGGGTGTTACATAATATGAGGCAGACATCTTTCCCAATGTTTCAGATTTTTTCTAAGGATGGAACACAACAATGTGGAAAGTGTTCTATTGACCACCTCAGTTTGGCCATTTGTTTGTGGGTGTGTAGTGGTGGAGAACAAAATTTTGGTTCCAAGTTTGTTCCAAAATGTCCTCCAGAAGTGACTAAGAAATTTGACATCCCTATCACTCACAATGCTCTTGGGTAAGCCATGCAACCTAACAATTTCCCTGAAAAACAAGTCAGAAATATGAGTTGCATCCTTGGTTTTAGAACAAGCAATAAAATGATCCATTTTACTAAACCTGTCAACCACCACAAAGATGTTATCCTTACCTGATTGTGATCTTGGCAAGCCAAGCACAAAATCCATTGAAATGTCAATCCAAGGATGAGAAGCAATGGGCAAAGGGGTGTATAAACCATGTGGAAGCACTTTTGACTTTGCATGTTTACACACATTAAAATTTCCACAAACAGTAACCACATCCCAATGCATGTGAGGCCAAAAAAATATTTACTCAATAAGGATAAAATTTTCTCAACCCCAAAATGCCCCATTAATCCACCACCACGAGTTTCTCTAACAAGCAATTCACGCATGGAACAAGATGGAACACACAATTTATTTTTCCAAAAAATAAATCCATCATGTTTGTAAAAATCATTTTTGCCATGTTTTTCACACAACTTCCAAATTTCAGAAAAATCCACATCCTTCTCATACATGCTTTTCAACATTTCAAAACCAAGTATTTTAGCATACATAGAAGTGATAAGAGAGTATCTCCTAGACAAAGCATCAGTGACAAAATTTTCTTTTCCTTGTTTATATTTAATGATGTAAGGAAATGTTTTAATGAATTCAATCCATCTTGCATGCCGCCTATTCAACTTTCCTTGTGACTTAAGAAATTTCAGGCTTTCATGATCTGAATGAATCACAAATTCCCTTGGCCACAAGTAATGTTGCCAATTTTCTAAAGTTATTTTGAGAGCATATAATTCCTTGTCATAGTTAGAGTAGTTCAATGCAGACCCATTGAGCTTCTCACTAAATTATGCGATGGGCTTAGAGTCTTGCATTAAAACATCCCCAATTCCTATTCCAGAGGCATCACACTCAACCTCAAAAACTTTAGAAAAGTCGGGTATAATTAAGAGAGGTGAATTGGTCAACTTACCTTTGAGTGTGGAGAAGGAATATTCTATATATTTTCCCCACTTGAAGCTCACCCCTTTCTTGACCAACTCATTCAATGGCACCACAATGGTTTAAAAGTACCTCATGAACCTTCGGTAAAAACTCACAAGTCCATGGAAGCTCCTCACCTCGTTGACATTATTTGGTGTTGGCCACTCCCGAATCGCCTTCACCTTCTCTTCATCAACCCTCATGCCATCAGATCCTACCAAAAAACCAAGTAAAACAACCAAATTTAAACAAAATTTACATTTTTCCAAGTTTTCAAACAACCAATTTTTCTTAAGAGTCTCAAAAACATGTTTCAAATGTTCGTGATGTTCATCAAGGATCTTAGAATAAACAAGGATGTCATCAAAATACACAACCAAAAATTTCCCAATGATTGGACGAAAAACATGATTCATTATGTTCAGGAATGTACTAGGGGGGTTAGTTAGTCCAAAAGGCATAACAAGCCATTCATACAGTCCAAAATTAGTTTTAAATGCAGTTTTCCATTCATATCCCTCTTTCATTCTAATTTGATGGTATCCACTCCTTAGGTCAATTTTGGTAAACAAGCATGAACCATGGAGCTCATCAAGAATATCATCCAAACGAGTATGAGATAATGATACTTTACCGTGATTTTGTTGATAGCTCGACAATCAACACACATTCTCCACTTACCATCTTTTTTTGGGACAAGGATTACCGGTACCGCACACGGACTCAAACTCTCTCGAACAAATCCCTTCCATAGAAATTCTTCCACTTGTAATTGGATTTCTCGAGTCTCCTCTGGGTTAGCCCAATAATCCGGTCGATTGGGAAGTTTTGCTCCGGGGAGGAAGTCGATGTGGTGCTCGATACCCCACAAGGGAGGTAAGACATCAGGAATTTCCTCCAGAAACACATCACCAAATTCCTGTAAAATGGACATAACACTAGAAGGAATTTAAGGGTTAGGAGAGTTAGTGGTAAAACATTCTCCCTTACATAGAATCACGAGAGTTTCCTTCCCCTATAAAGCTCTCTCTATCTCTCTTTTTCCTGAAAATAAGCTCACTTTTCCCTCAACACTCTTGTTTTCACTCTTCTTTTCACTCTTCTTTTCACTCTTTTTTTTCAAATATTTTATTTCCATCATTCTTTTTTACTTTCACTCAACACTCCTTTTTCACTCTTGATTTTTCCACTCTTCTCATTCTCTCTATTTTTTCTATCTTTTCTTCTTCTCTCTTTTCATAATCTCTCTCAATCCTCACTTGGTCTTCATAAGCTTGAAAAGGCCTCAATGGTGTAAGAATAATTGTCCTCCCATTATACTCAAAAGAATACCAGTTGGTGTATCCATAATGTGTGACCCTCCTATCAAATTTCCAAGTTCTTCCCAACAAGATATGACTAACATGCATTGGAACAACATCACACATCACCTTGTCTTCATACTTCCCAATAGAAAATGAAACTTGTGCTTTCTTAGTAACTTTTACATCCCCACTATTATTTAACCACTAAAGTATATAAGGATTAGGATGTCTAGTCATAGCTAATCCCAATTTATAAACCATCAAACCACTTTCTACGTTTGTACAACTACCTCCATAAATAATCATACTACATACCTTATCTTTTACGAGGCATCTAGTATGAAAAATGTGCTCCCTTTTCTCTTGATCATGTTCTCCTTCAGGTTGAGAACTCAAAGCACGCCTTGCCACAAGCATTTCTCCATGTACGGGGCTTTCCACTTCCTCATCCAAATCATCCTCAAGTGATGGCATTTAATCTTCACTTGAGATAGCACTAAGAACATATCCATCATCCAAAAAAATCATTGTCCTCTTGTTTGATCATTGTGAGGCAATATGTCCAAATCCTTGACATTTAAAACATTTAATATCTCATGATTTGGAAACAACCTTACCCTCCATTTTAACCTTGGATTCTAGAAAGAATGGTTTTGGTTTGGGCAACTCCTTTGGATCATTTTTGGGTTCCCTTACATGCTCTTGTGGTTTGGAATCCTTAAACTTGAAAGAAGGTCTAGAATCCTTACCATAAGATGTAGGGAGCATCCTTATTGCCTTTACTTGCCTCTCCGCTTTGGTAGCCATGTGAAGTAGATCCTCCATGTCCAAGTAGTTGTGCATGTCCACTATGTCCTGAATGTCATGGTTGAGGTCGTTCACAAACCTTTCCATGGTGGCCCTCTCTCCTCATCAATATTTTCTTGAATCATGATGATCTACATCTCTTTGTGATACTCCTCAACACGCATGGCCCCTTGTTTCAAACCCTGCAACTTGACGAACAAATCACGATAATAGTGGCTAGAAATGAACCTCTTACGCATTACCACTTTCATCTCCTCCCAAGTGTGGATGGGTCTTTCTCCACTTCGCCGTCGACTCACTTGTAGTTGGTCCCACCAAATACTAGCATAATCGATGAAATCCACGACCACCAACTTCACTTTTTTTTCCTCCGAATAGGTGTGACAACCAAAAACATGTTTGACCTTTCTTTACCATTCCAAGTAAGTTTTAGGACCATTCTTACCTTGAAATGAAGGGATCCTCAACTTTACTCCTCCAAGATCGTTGTCTTGCCTCCATGGTGGTTTATTTCTCTGAATTGGTGACTCGTTAAAATAGGATAACTCCTCCTCTTCTTCAACAACCTGCCTCCTTGGTGGTGCTCTAGAATTGGAAGGGGATTGAAGTTCATCCATCCTCACATTCAACCTTTGGAATTGTTATTTTACATCCCTCATGAACATCTTAATGTCCGCTTCATTGGTATTACTCGACTCTGCCATTTAGGAATCCTGTAAAAAAATGAATAGAAAGGAAAATGGACCTCACAAACTCCCTCATGTTTTTACACTAAAAAATAATATGTTCTCTTTTGTTTCACTCAATTTTGGCTTTTATCAAAATGTAACACTCTTGCCTTTTACCACTCAACTTGCTTCCTATAGCGTTCTTACCCAATTTCAACAAATCTAAAGGATCTTTGAAATGTGGAAATATTGAACTATAATTAAAAGATAAAATTCAAATTGGATTGAAGATAAAAAATTTGGGAAGAGGAAGAAAATGGAAGAAGAAGAATGAAAATGGGACGTAGAATTCAAAATGTTTCAATTTTTTTGAGCTATTAATTTTTTTTGATTTTTTTGGTCTTTATTTTGTTGATTCAGCAGAAAAAAGATGAATTTTTAAATTCTTAAATGTAGGAGAAGCAATAATTTGTAACATCAAATGGAATCAACGTGATATTTGTGTGGTTTTAAAATTGCAGAATTTGTTGCAAAATTTGAACCCGCTGTATCTCGCTATTTTTAGCTTTGATTTTGATGATTCCAAATGGAGAAGAAAGGTGAGATTCTGAAATACAAGAATGATGTATTATACGTCCGAAAAGATGAAGAAATAATGTCTGTAGGTGAAGAAGAAAATGGACCAGAATTGATGTCGGCCCGATTCGAAGAGAAATGAAAATGGAAGAAATGGTAAGAAAGAAGGAACCTGATTTCTTGAAAATGGGCTCTGATACCAAATGATACGCAATGCAAGACCTTCTAGGAAGTATTCTAGAAACCTTGTATAATGTTCGCGCGTTGAGCACCCAGATCGCCGCAAGAAAACAAGTGAATGTGGTGTGCGGATAGTGAAAATGAGAAGGAAGGGGGAAATGGTCAAGGTAGAACCCAAAGAGAACTTGTCTCTAAGAACTCTAGCCACAAGATGCCAAAAAGGATGAACAATCCTTTGATAAGTCAATAATTAAGCAAGAACACAAAGGTTGCAAGCAAAACTCACCATAATTACATTACCTTCATTTATGATGTCCAAAGAGTACAAGGGGGTGGCTATTTATAGCCAAATAAACTTGAAATTAGAATCACACATTGGGTGTCTCTTTAAAATAGTCTAATTCCTAGTTTCCATAAGTCAAAAAGCCTAAATGATGACTTTGACAACTTTGGCACTTGCCCATGACTTTAGGAGACAAGTAGCACACCCTTTTGGAAAACTAAAGACAAGTAGCCCACCACCTTTTGACTTTGAAGATTCCATGGTGGGGTGGGCTTGAAAATTCGTAGCATCACTTGGGTTGGATTTTTAAAAGCATGTTTGGGGCTTAATTAATGTAATTATAGGCCTCGATGATTCCCCCAAGCAAGGGTGTTGGGCATCCTCTTGGAATTCCATGATTAACCCATTTAAGACCTCCTTCATTCTCTTGGTCCGCTCCCTTGTCATTGGGCCTCTGATTCCTTGCAATGGGTCATGTCCACTTGTGTGCATTCCACCCCTCTCATCAAGTCCACCTCCAACCCCGTGATTCCCATGTGTGCCATGATCCTCATCAATAGTGATAGGTGACATCAAAAATGGATATAGGTGTCATGGTATAGTATACTTAATCATATTCCTTGAAATGGATTATTAGGGAGGTTTAATAATGGGAATCCATTGGGTGTTACACTCAAGGTGAAAATATAATGGAAACCATATGGTGGGTAGTACACCACTAAATTTTCAAGGGTGTGACCCTCATTACATATGGAAATATGGTGTATGTTGTGGATGATATTCTTTTGGATCTGATAAAGGGTACCAATTTATACTTTTGGGTAGATCTTAGGTATCATTGGTATGACCACATCTATTCATTATGTGTGGTGATGCGTTGGGAGTAGGATTTGGAGGTATGTCACACCCCGACTGCAGACGCCCATTAATTTTGTTTTATTTTTATTATTTACTCGGTCCTACGTCATTTTGACGAGGTTTAATTGGGCCCTGGTTTGAAAATTTTCAAAGTTTGATGATTTTGGCGGGTCTCGGGCTGGTGCGTGGTCCCTGTACCACTAGCGGTGATCGTGCGTTCAGTCCTGGAGACTGCGTGGTTGACCGATTATTATAATTATTCAAAAAAAAATTGAAATGAGACAAAGCTTTCTTTTTATTAACATTTAGTTACTATTAGTACTATTTTGTTGTTATTAATATTATTAATATTATTATCCTTTTTTTACTAACAATAATAATAGTATTGTTATTGAGAAAGAAACTTTTTCTTTTCTAATTATATTGTAGATATTATTATTATTATTATTAATCAAAATAAAATGGATAATAAATAATAATAATAATTATTTGTTTTATTAATATTTATTAGTTTTATTATTAATATTAATATTATTATGTTTTAACATTATGATTATTATTTATTCCTTTATTTATTTTATTTATTTTTCTTTAACCCTAAACCTACCCCCTTCACTTTTTTTCTTGGTCTTTGCTGCGCCGCCAACCCCCCCTTATTCTTCTTCTTTCCCTTAGCGCATCCCCCTCATCCTAGCCCTGCCGGCCTCCGCCTCCCACTGCAACCCGTCACTGCCTGCCGCGCTGTGACCCTGCCGGCCTCCCATATCTGCCCCGCACCCCCCTGCCAGCCTCCCGTCGCCTCCCCATGCCCCCCCCAGCTGGCCTCCCGTCGCTGTACGCCTGCGACCCGTGCCGAGCCGCCCCTCTATTCTCCTCCCCCACACTGCACTTCCCGAAGACCCTGCTTCTGACCCACCACATCAGCTCCACCTCCTCCCGCTCGTCGTCTGACGAGCGCCTTCCCGATCTCCAAGAACCATAACCACGCTATCCTTCCGGTCTCCCTCTCCGGCGAGCCTCGCTGCCGACCCGCGGCCTCCGGCCCCCTCCGGCGACCTCCGGAAAAGCTCCAGTGAGCCTCGCCTCCATCCAGCAGCCCTCCGGCCTCCAGTCTGACCTCCGGCGACCCACTGCTCTGGCGCGAACCACTCGCTGAGTGTGCGAAGTCTTCCTTGGGTTTCGATTATGCGTATTCCGGCTATAGCTACCGAAGGCGAGGTGGTTCGGATCACGTCAGATCGCCTGTCGTTATTCGCGGGGTGTGCTTGGTCTTTCTCTCCATCTCCATTGAAGGTGAGAGTTTTCTTTATCATGTGCACATTTAATTTAGTATCTAAATTTCGTTTATGTTTCCCTGATAGTGTTTTGTTCTATGTTGGTCCTCGCCACAATTGTTTCAGTGTTCGCCACTAAAGGCAAGTTGTTTGGGGTTGTTCTGGTTCGCTTTCCACTGTGTCGAGGTGAGGTTTGCACTGCTTCTTTGTTTGAAATATTTTAAACCAGTGTTTTTGTGTTTTGAGTCCCTGGGGATGTCTCTGCATTGCATTGGTACTCACCGCAGTCTTCGGCTTGCAGGTATTTGTGCGCAAGCACAAAGAGGGTCACGTCGTCATACTTGGACTGCAAGTTGAGGCAGGTTTTCCCTCTACACTTACCGTTAAGTTTAGAAATTATTAATTTCTTGTTATTTATTTAATTTTTGGTAAATTAAAAATAATAAATAATAATTATTTTTAGAATAATTATTTGCTGCAAATGAAACTCTTTATTCTTATGCATTGAACTAAAATTATTTTTCTTGATAAACTGTCGCATCATGGTGAAAATTCCATTTCTCTTTTTAAAGATTAAATTATGAATTTTCAAGTGTATTTTCGGTTTGGTGAGAAATGTATATTTTTGATGAAAAATTTCATTTTATTAAATAGTGGTTTGACATGTGAATAAATGTGTTGGTTTCATTTTGAGAAACACTTAGAGGCCTGGTTGGCACTTTTAAACTGGTTTTGAAATGATTTTGATGAATGTACCTCGGGATGGGTATAGCTAAAGGCCCGGTTGGCACTTTGTGACAATTATTGTGAAAGGGTGACGTGTGAAATCTATCCAAGGCCCGTTTGGAAATTTGAACTGGTTTTTTTTGGTAAAACCTTTCTTAGGTTGGGTTCCTTGCCTAGTTCTGATCCATGTGATTGGGAGGGTCCTCAGTATGGGACCTCCCTCATGAAATGTATGTCGATGGCAAGGGACTACCCTTGAAGTGGACGGGGTGGTGCCAGATTTCGTGATGTGTTTGGATTATATATTTATATGCATGACTTGTGTTTTAATTGTATGGCACACCCTCCTTACAACTATACATGGGAACCTGTCATAGTGAGTGAATCTTCTGAGAACGATTTCTGCACTAGTTTAGATTACGCATTGGCTAGTGGCCCCATAGCAGGGGAATACTGAGTTATTGCTGCTATGGGGATTGGGACCCTTAGTTAGGCCATGTAGGGATACACTGGGCATTAGGGAATTATGACGTCATTGAGTTAGAGCATGCTTTCAGGATGAGTCACATGTATAGTACATTCTGGATTATTCATGATCTCCTAGGTTCGACCCATGTTTCCTTCAGTGCTTACTTGTTTGTGGCAGATAGTCAAGGTGCCTATTTCGGTTGATGGCCCTCGTGTGTTAATTTTACATTTCCCTCATTGTGTGATGTGTGTGGTTTTCCTCTTGGATAAAAAAAAATTAATTTTTGGATTATAAATTGGCTGGGAAAAATGTTTTAAAAATGTAATGCACTTTTTTCCTTTTAAAATTAAAAGTTGTTTTTTTTAATATTTGAATAAGGTAAATAGAATGTTACTTGCTTTAGAAATGAAAAGTGTATGTGGAACCCATATTTTAGGTAATGTAGTTAAAACCTAAAATTAATAGATTCTTTTTTTAATGGTAGTGCATTGGGAATAGATTTATCAGGCTAGCCTACTGAGTTTTAATACTCACGCCTATAGTGTTTTCTTGTTTTTTTGTTATGTTATAGGTTCCATATTCAGTTGTTCACCTTGAGTGACGTTGGATGTGGTATTGGAGAGTGACCCATGAGATCATGTGGAGTTTTGATCGTGGTCAGGTTGGTAGCGTTGTTGGTTGTTCTTTATTTATTTGCATTTGTTCTGTTTTTTTTCTGCTGCTTAGTTTATTTTATTTTGGGCCAAATCGTTCCCACCTGTTTAATGTTGATGCCCGACACTAGTTACCATCCCAGGGGGATCGGGAACTCCCCTCGGGACTTGTCGCGGACCGACTTGGGTGACCAGTTCAGGGTCGACCTGGGCTGGTTCGTGACAAAACAGTATCAGAGGAGGCCCTTGTTATTTGGGGTGTTTGGTAGATGGAGATTAGGACTGTCGGGATTTGGGAGGTAAGTGTGGGAAGAGCATCATGAACTCTTTCTCTCACTGATTCTCGAGTTACCGGGGTATTCCGGGATTTGAGTCTTCTGCTTTTGTTTTGGATTGAGGAATGAAAAAGGAGGCGAGCCAATGTCATGTCATGACCTCACATGGAGTAGTGACCCATGTGGAGTCAGAGTGCATGGTTTAAGTTCCTCCTAGTTGTTGCTGCTTACTTGGGAGTGGCTCACTACCATGTCACTAGGTCAAGTGCGACTGCTAGTTCCTCATTTCAGTGCTTTGTTGTGGATTGTGTTTTGATTGGCTCGGGTTGGTGTAAGTGTGCTTTTGGAAATGAACGTGGATCTTGAAATGAAATTGACTTATCTAAAATGGTTTTAAATCGTTAAAGTGGGTTTTTAAATTGAAGAATCTTTGGTTTGAAAATTAATGTTTGTTTGGAGTTGGTAAAGGGTGGCTTGGTGTGACCCTTGGTATTCTTTATGGAGGATCGCATGTGTGTGGGTATGAACGAAAAGTGCATGTGGGCACTTGTTCGTGGATGATGTGGATAGAAATGGATGGACACACATTTGATGATTCATGGGATGCCATGGGTGAGTTTTTGAAATATAAAGGTATTGTAAATTGGTTTTTCTTTGACAAATGCATTTATGACCAGTGAAAAATGGCTTCTGCTTTTGAAAAATGGTCTTGAGAATAAAGCATTTTTGAAATTTTAAATGAAAATGGTGATTTTGAAAAGGAGTATTTTGATTGTATTTATATTTGTTTAACTTCCGGGCCGATTGTCTCGGCTTGGGGTGTTTATTTAGATCGTTTTTTGGCTTGATGTTGGGTTTTGGTTTTGTGCCCTATGTGTTGTTTCGAATATGCTGCCCAAAAAAGTCTCCGAAAGTTGTTAATGAGTCATTCCCAATTCTGGTTCCTATCAAGTGTTTCCTGTTCATCGAGGTGATTGATGTATGTTAGAGGCAGTTGGGTGGTTTGTGGAATTAGAGAGTGTCTTCGTGTTGTTGGGAACTCTCAAGGTTGTTCAAGTTCATGCTGCCTCAGGTTTGTTTGAGGGTCCAGTTTTGGACCAGTGAAGGTTTGATGTCTCATCATGGTTGGATTTGGGTTGACGTGGTAAGTGTTGAAGTACGCATTCATCTAATTGATCATATTCTAGGATGTGAA
Source organism: Viscum album (assembly GCA_963277665.1). Lineage (NCBI taxonomy): Eukaryota > Viridiplantae > Streptophyta > Magnoliopsida > Santalales > Viscaceae > Viscum > Viscum album. The sequence continues at coordinate 1,526,400,911 of OY728151.1, forward strand.
GGCCTGTGTTGGCCGCTTTAAGGAGTCCACATCTGGAGCGCAAGTGCTTGGAAAATCCAGCACCTTTCTTCATTCGTAACGATTCCCCATTTCGCAAGCGGGGCATACGAGAGGAACCTACATCTAAAGAAATCCCTTTTATCGGTGTCTAATTCTGGTTTGTCAGACTATTCTATAATGTGCCATCAGAGTTGTCAGTTCGAGCATCCTAAGCCATTTCGTCTCATTCCTCCGAAGTCCTGCTATTGCTTGACCGTTCGGGTCATTGGGAAAGGTTCAAAAATAAGTGTCGTTCGAATAAGGAGTCCTGATCGGGGGATGCTCATGTCTGACTGTGAGGCATAAGATGCTTCTTCCATCAGAGCCCCAACCTCAGGTGTCGGGGTGAAGCTCGCGCACAGTCAGGGCGTCAGAGGCATGTGATAACTTTGCTTGGTTATTTATCTTTTGTCTTTGAATAGAGACATTCATGGTTTCCTTGTCCTTGTTTTCCCACTATTGTAAGTTCATTTTTTTGCGGTAATAGTGTGATGAACTTATTCTTTTGTGATCATAGTAGTTGCGTTCTTCTGAGTGTGGCCTCTATAATTGTTTGTTTTTCTTAAAAAGGGTATTTGGCCTTGTGTGGGTTGGTCCTAACTTCATTAGTGATCATTTGGAGATGTGAGTGTGGGGGTTTTTTCATGTGCCGAGAGTTCCAAGTTTTAGTGGAAGCGTTGTCTCACTAGTACCAAGGGAGTTGGATGTGTTAGGAGTTTTAAATCAGTTTTCAAAATTCTTAGTTCCAATAGTGTTGTTAAAGGGAGTTCATTGTCTTGGTGCCCCGATATGTCGGGTGGCCTTTTAGTGGTGTTCCGTTTAAGTCTCAGTGGTCCCACTCAACTTAGGTGGAGAAGTCGTTGGTTCATGTTGTGGGTTACCTGGTTCCTAGTTGTGGTGAGTGTGTTGTTTGGATAATGTAGAGATGTTAAGATGGTTTTTGGGACTCGGGTTTTCCAGGTTTCACTGTAGTAGGTTTCTCATTTAAGTCTTGGTGGAGTTGTTCTGTTAGCATTGAGAAGGTGGGATGAGTTTGGTTTGGGAGTTCCCATATTTCCCCCCTAGGGGGGGGGGTTGTTTGGGTTTCAAGGGTTTCTGTATTAGTGAATTATTGTGGTGGGGAGAACCCTCTCATGTTCTCCCCTCAATTTCGGGTAGTGATTTTCCTTGAATTGGTCAGGTGTGACATTTTTTAGGAATACCTACTCTGATGATCTCGTTTTCCATTGGTTTTGTCTGGGCATGGACTCTAGTTGTGTCAACTGTTGGCTTGGTGACTTTCTGGGGGTAGAAGTGTCTGTGGTGGGGAGAATTGTCACACCCCAACCACAGATTCCCATTCATTTTTTTTTATTTTTATTATTTACTCAGTACTACATCATTTTGACGAGGTTTAGTTGGGCCCCGGTTTGAAATTTTTCGAAGTTTGTTGTTTTTGGTGGGTCTCGGGCCGGTGCGCGGTCCCCGCACCGCTAGCGGTGACCGTGCATTCGGTTCTGGAGACTGCACGGTTGACAGATTATTATAATTATTCAGAAAAAAAATTGAAATGAGACAAAGATTTCTTTTTATTAACATTTAGTTACTATTAGTACTATTTTTTTGTTATTAATATTATTAATATTATTATCTTTTTTTACTAACAATAATAATAGTATCGTTATTGAGAAAGAAACTTTTTCTTTTCTAATTCTATTGTTGATATTATTATTATTATTATTACTCAAAATAAAATGGATAAGAAATAATAATAATAATTACTTGTTTTATTAATATTTATTAGTTTTATTATCAATATTAATATTATTATGTTTTATCATTATTATTATTATTATTTATTTCTTTATTAATTTTATTTATTTTTCATTAACCCTAAACCAACCCCCCCCCCTTCACATTTTTTTCCTTGGTCTTTGCTGTGCCGCCAACCCCCCCTTATTCTTATTCTTTCCTGTAGCGCATCCCCCTCCTCCCAGCCTTGCCGACCTCCACCTCCTGCTGCAACCCGTCACCACCCGCCGTGCCGTCACCATGCTGGCCTCCTGTCTCCGCCCCGCGCCCCCCCTGTCGGCCTCCCGTCACCACCTCGTGCCCCCTACTGGCCTCCCATCATCAACCGCCTGCTACCAGCGCCGAGCCGCCCCCTGTTCTCTTCCCCCACGCTGCAACTCCCGACAACCCTGCTTCTGACTCGCCGCACCAGCTCCGCCTCCTCCCGCTCGCCGACATACGAGCGCCGTCCCACTCGCCGAGCACAAGAACTGCACCAGCCTCTCGGTCTCCCTCTCCGGCGAGCCTCGCCACCGGCCAGCGGCCTCCGGCCCCCTTCAGTGACCTCCAACCGAGCTTCGGCGAGCCCCGCCTCCGGCCAGCAGCCCTCTGGCCTCCGGCCTGACCTCCGACGACCCACTACTCAGGCGAGAACCCCTCGCCGAGTGTGCGAAATCTTCCTCGGGTCTCGATTATGCGTATTCTGGCTACTGCTGCTGAAGGTGAGGTGGTTCAGATCGCGTCAGATCGCCTGCCGTTATTCGCGGGGTGCGCTTGGTCTTGCTCGCCATCTCCATTGAAGGTGAGAGTTTTTTTATCATATCCACATTTAATTTAGTATCTCAATTGAATTTATGTTTTCCTGATAGTGTTTTGTGCTACATTGGTCCTCACCACAATTGTTTCAGTGTTCGCCGCTGAAGGCGAGTTGTTTGGGGTTGTTCTGGTCCGCTTTCCACTGTGTCGAGGTGAGGTTTTCTCTGCTTCTTCGTTTAAAATATTTTTGAACCAGTGTTTTCATGTTTTGATTCCCTGGTGTTGTCTCTGCACTGCGTTGGTACTAACCGCAGTCTTCGACTTGCAGGTATTTGTGCGCAAGCGCGAAGCGGGTCACGTTGTCATGCTTGGACTGCAAGTTGAGGTAGGTTTTCCCTCTAGACTTACCGTTATGTTTAGAAATTATTAATTTCCTGTTATTTATTTAATTTTTGGTAAAGTAGAAATAATACTTAATAATTATTTTTAGAATAATTATTTTCTGAAATGAAACAGTTTATTCTTGTGCATTGAAATGAAATTATTTTTCTTGATAAACTGTCGCATCATGGTGAAAATACCATTTGGATTTTTAAAAATTAATTTATGAATTTTCAAGTGTATTTTATTTTTGGGGAGAAATTTATCTTTTTGATGAAAGATGATGTTTTATTAAGTAGTGTTTTGGCATGTGAATAAATGTGTTGGTTTCATTTTGAGAAACACTTAGAGGCCAGGTTGGCACTTTTAAACTAGTTTTGAAATGATTTTGATGAATGTACCTCCGGATGGGTATAACTAATGGTCTGGTTGGAACTTTGTGATAATTATTGTGAAAGGGTGATGTGTGAAATCTATCCAAGGCCCGTTTGGCATTTTGAATTATTTTTTTTTGGTAAAACCCTTCTTGGGTTGGGTTCCTTGTGTAGTTCCGATCCATGTGATTGAGAGGGTCCTCGGTATGGGAACTCCCTTGTGAAATGTATGTTGATGGCAAGGAACTACCCTTGACGTGGACGGGGTGGTGCCAGATTGCGTGATGTGTTTGGATTATATATTTATATGCATGACTTGTGTTTGAATTGTATAGCACACCCTCCTTAGAACTATACATGGGAACCTGGCATAGTGAGTGAATCTTCTGAGAACGATTGCTGCACTAGTTTAGATTACGCACTGGCTAGTGGCCCCATAGCAGGGGAATATTGAGTTATTGCTATGGGGATTGGGCCCCTCAGTTAGGCCATGTAGGGCTATACTGGGTGTTAGGGAGTTATGACGTCATCGAGTTAGAGCATGCTTTCAGGATGAGTCACATGTATAGTAAGTTCTGGATTGTTCACGATCTCCTATGTTCAACCCATATTTCCTTAAGTGCTTACTTGTTTATGGAAGATATTTGAGGTGCCTAGTTCGGTTGATGGCCATCATGTGTTAATTTTCCATTGCCCTCATTGTGTGCTATGTGTGGTTTTCCTCTTGGATAAAAAAAATTAATTTTTGGATTTTAAATTGGCTGAGAAAAATGTTTTAAAAATTTAATGCACTTTTTTTCCTTTTAAAATTAAAAGTTGTTTTTTAATATTTGAATAAGGGCAATGGACTGTTACTTGCTTTAGAAATGAAAAGTGTACGTGGAACCAATATTTTAGGTAATTTAGTTCAAACATGAAATTAATAGATTCTTTATTTAACGGTAGTACATTGGGAATAGATTTATCGGACTAGCCTACTGAGTTTTAATACTCACGCCTATAGTGTTTTCTTGTTTTTTTAAGTTCTGTTATAGGTTTCATCTTCAGTTGTTCGCCTTGAACAATGTTGGTTGTGGTATTGGAGAGTGACCCACGGGATCACGTGGTGTTTTGATCGTGGTCAAGTTGGTAGCGTTGTTGGTTGTTCTTTATTTATTTGCATTTGTTCTATTTTTTTTCCGCTGCTTATTTTATTTTATTTTGGGCCAAATCATTCCCACCTGTTTAATGTTGATGCCCAGCACTAGTTTCCATCCCAGGGGGATCGGGAACGCCCCTCGGGACTTGTCACAGACTGGCTCGGGTGACCAGTTCAGGGTCGACCCGGACTCATTCGTGACAAGGTATGACCCTAATATTGGAAAAGTGGTGGATATGTGAGACCAATAAGAGGATGGTTGAGATGACACTAAGATGAAAGTGTGAAGGTGGATTTAAATTTATCCAGTTCCATGGTAGATTAGAGATTGGGATTTAGATATGACATTAGAGGGAGTCTGTCCATTTCCATCAAACTTATTACAGATTTGAGGTAATCTAAGGACTAGTTGCATTGGAGATGTGTCAATACTTGGGGTTAGAGTATTATGAATGATGTAGATGTTTGGAGATCCAGAAACATAATTACACTATTATTTGATATCAGACATAATTATGGGTGTTTGGGTGATCTTGGGATGCCTTCAGGGGTTAATGCATCATGATCAGATGACAAGATAGTGTGCAAATGGATGTGGCCAACTATTTTTGAGAAAATTTGGAAAGAGGAGGAAAAAGTAGTGTTTTTATTTTATTGAGTGTGGTGATATGAAAATATCACTAAGAATGTATTTATACCATTAAGAATGCATTTTTTGTAGATGATTCTAATGATGGGGAGAAGCATGGCTCAGAATCAGCCTTTATGCGCAAAGACTTATGGTGGGGAGAGCCATGAGTCTAAGGATGAATTTATTGAAGGAAAAATAGTGTATTAGGAGAGATAGATATAGATGATTATCATCTTGTATTTGTATATCATAATGGGTGCATGGATTGATTTTAGACGAATAGTGTTCCTTATGTTTGGAGTTGTGTAGAGGTAACTCATTTGGATTTCTGGGTAGAACATGAAAAGTTAATAATTAACTAAATACTAGATAGGTATAGTTATATGGTTGAAGAACACTAAGTATTATAAAGGATAATAATTACAATGTTTGGGATCTTGTAATGTTTTTTTTATCTATATAGGTTTATAAATTATATGGTAATTTGAATTCTTGACACTATAGAGGATGTTTTCTTGAGAACCAAAATTTTGATCAAAAAAATGAGAGTTGGGATTGAACCGGATAATGTTTTTTGGAAATGGATTGAGGATCATGTGATGGATAAGGTTATTAGGAGCGTTGTTTTAGGCTGATCAGTTTTTTGGCCTAGTGTAAGGAAAAACCCTTATGTGGGAAACTGCTTACATGGCTAAGAATTTTCTAAAATTTAGAAAAATTGTTCCCTTTAGAAGATGGGTTTGGAAGACCCTTATGTGGTCACCCTTATGTGGGTGACCCATGTGGAAAACCCCTATATGGTGACCTTTATGTGGTTCACCCACATGGGGGACCCTTAATTGTCAACCAAAACATAGGGGAAATCCCCTTACATGGGGTAAATCCCTTTATGTGGGGTGACCAATACATTAGGGTGATCCCCTTATATGGGGTGAAACCTATTCCAATTGAACCATACATGGTAATTAGCTTACATGGGAAAACCCTATGTAAATTATCTTACATTAAACCTTACATAAACATTACATGGGTGTGGATGAATAATATTTTAATATTTTCAATAAAATAAAATAAATATATTTAAAATGTGTTTTAAATGGGGTTTTGGGGTGTTTCACACCCTTTACTATAGGGGGTTCATCTAAGAAGGGGTTCTCACTCTCTCTTTGATTCAAGGAGAGTAACTTCATCGATTACAGTTAGAATCAAGTATTATTTGATCTAGAAGAGAACATGAGGTATATCAAGCACTTCTCATCAATTTTCACTCAATTCTTTATCCTTATGCTTAAGTTAATTTACATAAACCCAAGATAGGGCTTATGTGATGATTCCACTAAATCATGGTGGAATCAACATGATGTCGATGGGAATTTTTTGGATTATCTAGGATAGATCTCGAGTGGATGTTCACATTAAATAACATACATATTCAAATAGCTATGTCACTATCAAGATTTTATTCAGGGTTTTAAATATTATGGTGAATATAATGGACTAATTGGAATAATAAATTAGGGATTTTATGTGTTAAAGGTTCCTATGGATGTCGAGGATGATCTTCACCCACTTTTCTAAGGATTAGGCCTTGGGAAATTGATGGTGATTAATTCCTTGGTTATTCCCAAGATATTGAATAATGAATTAATTATGAAATTGTTTTTGGTTAAATATATAAATTATTTAAAATGGTTTATGATTAATTCAGATGATTAATTGATAGATTTAGGGCCACGTGTTGATGGGTGATGATTGGATGGTCCTAGAAGGGCTTTGATGTGTGATTCCAAGCATATCCAAAAAGGGAATAACTCTATGAATGAGGAAGGTTATCCCTTAAACATACCCCATTATTAAATAAATTTTTACTTGTGTCATGTGATATACAATCTAACCACTTTGGATAAATTGAACTTTTAATTAAAATAAATATTCTAATTAAATTGAATAAAATGAATAATGTGTCAAGGACCCTAATAGACCCTTGAACTCAAGTGATACCTCAATCACTGATGTCAAAGGATTTAATTATTAGAAAGGTATATATGATACTTAATCTCCACGAGATGTATAAATTAAATAAAATTAATGAAACATAGCAGACCTTGGTATATGTGTCTTTAGCTCCCATAATTAGGGAGTAGGGATGGAATAGTGACATAACCATATTTTACATTTATATTTTAATATAAAACAAAAAATTTATTAAATTTAATTTTTTCATTCAGCATGTAGTTGATTAATTTCATAAATTGTGGCAGAATACAGGAAATTTCTAAAAACGAGCTTAAAGGCAATAATTTAATTATTCAAATGGTGTTCAACAACAAAGGATGATTCAAAGACCAACTCCAAGTATTATAAGTGTAGAATCAGAAAAAAAAATTAAGTGAAACCAACTTGAAAACACATATTTACATCATGAATACGAATTTATGACATAAATATTAAAGAATTATGGGTGTAAATACAATCCATAAAGGAAACAAAGCTTTTTGGGGAAACATGATATGTGTTGTGGTGTGAAAAATATTTTTCAGGTAATGTAACCCCCCTCAATTTCTTACTCCCATGACCAAAAATCATTCTTGGGTGCTTAACCAATGTTTTTACACTATAAAATCTTGTTTTATGTTGTAAAAATGTTCATTGGGACCAAGAATGAAGATTTTTTTATGTAAATTAAAGAATAAACGTGATTTAAAGACCCGGGAACCCCTGAGATTGACTGGGATTTAATTTTGACACATTTATGGTGGCCATTTATGATAGAATGATAACTAATTGAGGCCTATAAATAAGTGGTCAAGTGTATGGAGAAGGAAATCAGTCATTCTATGGTGCAACCGAAGCGATGGGGATTGAGGCTACTGTTGTTTAGGTTTTCCTTTCCCATTTTTTATTTACAATTTATTTTTCAATGTAATATACATTCCATTTTTTAATTTAATTGTTTCCATTCCATCTTCTTCCATTATAATTTCATTCTCTCTTATCATCCTTTTGTTGTGATCTCTTTCACTTAGCAATGGAAATTTATTAACCATAGTTTTTCCATGGGGGAGATTTTATGGAATTATTAATTATTGTGATTTAAATTATTTATGTTTTAATTCCATTTATGGTGTATGAGATAGAATTGAATGGGTTAGGCAGTCTTCCACCATAGAACAAATAAAAAATTCATCCCTTTTCAATGATTTACTTCTTCTCCCTCCCTTCTCTTAGGTAAAAGCCTACATTCTATGGAGTTCAGGATGCCATAAGGGATGAAATAACATATGGTGGAGCAGAGCCTTTTAGGATTTTTACTCTCAGTTGAGGTATTATCCTACATGGATATTGGATGAGGTGGGGGTTGGTGTAGAAAATATGTTTTATAGGACTGAAAAAAAATAAAAACTCAATAAATTAAATAAAAGTAATCCGTTAATGAGGTTTCATAAATTAATTTTCAAATTGAATTTAAATAATAATAAATAATTAAGGAACCCATGCAGAAAAACCCTAATATGGGACCTGAAGGAGTACTTCAGGTGGGATGGCATGAAAATAGATGTTGGTAAATATGTCTCTCGATGCTTGGTTTGTCAGCTAGTTAAAGCTGAGTGACAAAAGTATAAGGGGATGTTACAACCATTACCCATACTAGAATGGAAATGGGAAAACATCACTATGGACATTTTCACTGGACTTCCTAAAACATCCAAAGGCAATAATGCTATCTGGGTTATAGTTGATCGTCTTACGAAGTCAGCACACTTCATTGCTATTAGAGAGGATTTCCTTCTTGAGAAGCTTGCCAAGATATATGTGAAGGAAGTCGTAAGATTGCATGGAGTACCACTTTCTATTATATCTGATTGAGATCCGAGGTTTACCTCGAATTTTTGGTGAAGTCTTCATCATACTCTGGATAGAGAGTTGAGTTTCAGCACTACTTATCATCCTCAGATCGATGGCCAGTCTGAGAGGACAATTAAAACTCTAGAAGACATGTTGAGAGATTGCTCTATGGATTTAAAAGGTGGTTGGGATCAACACCTACCTTTGGTTGAATTTTCTTATAATAATAGTTTTCACTCCAGTATTCAGATGGCTCCTTATGAAGCTCTCTATGGAATGAAATGCAGAACTCCAACTTGCTGGGATGAAGTTGGGGAAAGAAAGCTATTAGGACCTGATCTTGTTGATGAGATGGCAGAAAAGGTAAGATCTATTCAACAAAACATAAGAGTATCTCAGAGTCAACAAAAAAGTCATGCTGACAACTGAAGAAAAGACCTAGAGTTTGAAGTGGGTGATAAAGTGTTCTTACGAATATCTCCTTGGAAGAGAGTAATGAGATTTGGAAAGAAGGGCAAGCTGAGCCCTAGGTATATTGGTCCTTTTGAGATACTGGATCGTGTTGGGAAGGTATATTACTAATTGGCGCTTCCACTAAAACTTTATCAAGTTCATGATGTGTTCCATGTATCTCTCCTGACAAAGTACATACCTGATCCTTCACATGTACTAAGCTTAGAAGTTGTACCGCTGAAGCAAGATCTTTCTTATGAAGAACAACCAATAGAGATTCTGGATCGTAGTAAAAAATTTCTACAAAACAAGACCACTCACCTGGATAAAGTTTTATGGAGGAACCACCAATTAGAATAAGCTACATGGGAACTTGAGTATATGATGAGGGAGAGGTATCCTCATCTGTTTGTTATGAAGTGACGAATTTTGAGGGCGAAATTCTTTTTAAGGGGGTAGAATGTAACACCATGAGATTTTATGAGAAATATTTTGTTTTTATGTATTATGTTATACACAACACCAAATTAATCTTTCACTACACACAACACTCTCTTGGCTTGCGTTATACGCAAGAGAAACCTTCCCCGATAGCTTGTGTTGTATGCAATACCGAGTTTCACCAAACAACGATATCTTATTGAAATATTATATAAACTAGCCGTTATGAATAGTAATACCCACTTTTTAAAATTTTATAAATTTTATCTTTCAAAATGGACTTCATTTTTGGATTTTTAATATCGAAATTAGCTTAGGGTGAATATTTGGTTTTTTTCTGAAAACTTTCAATTTTTGATTAATAGTGAAAAACACTGAGTTATAGTTTAAAACTGAATTTTTATTTAAATAATTATTTATTTTAATTTATTTTAGGTCAAAATAGATACATAATATCTATATAAGTTCAATTTAATTCATTGGAGTCATTTTATAATATGTTTAGATATATAAAATTTTTATTGAACTTTTACTGTCTTTTACCCACCTCCTAGGAGCTTTTGAAAATTTGCATAAAACTTAATTTTACCGCTTCTGTGAATTGAATTTCAAAAATCTGAGAGACACGGTTGATATTAGTAAGTAAAATGTGGTTCAATGAGATGAAAATAATTTTTGGTGAATAGTAACTTTTTACTTTTATTTATCATGGTTAAAATTAAATAAGGTAATTAAAGGTAAAAATGATATTATTTTTTCCCTATAACATGTCCTAATTCTATTGGATAAGTGTATCTCGACCAAAAAAAACCTTAGGAATAAAATATGTACCTCTTTGGCCCACTTGGATTTGATTTGGACATTTATTATTATTTTATTTAAAGAAGAGTTAAAAGAGTTAAAATCAAAGTTTAATAACTAAAACATTTTTAATATAGGTTTACACACAATATAAATTCGACTATAAATATTAATTATAAATATAAAAAGATTTCCTACATAATGGTATTTTATTTATAATTTTTAGACATTAAATAATTTAATTTATTTATGACACAATGATGATGCAACAATTACCTTATTAATGAAATATTAACATAATTGATATTATAAATACCCAAATAAATGTAATTTGAGACTTTTTATGAATTAAACTAATTTTCTAGGTTAATATAACATATTAGGGTTGGTTAGATGAATTTTTTTCGAAGTAATAATGCTGTTATGAATTTAGCAAAAACAAAATACCAAATAGTGTCAAAATTGTCATAAAAGAGTTTTTAAAAAAAATATTAAATTATTAATTGATATTATATTCCTAAAAATATAAGTTTCGACCAAAATACTTATATAATAATATATATTACATTAATGAACCAATTGGGGTTCGATTTTCAGTTTATAGTAAGCTTATTAACCTTATAGTGTAAGAAAACAAGAAGACACACTAAAGGTTAAATTATTTAACTTAGAGTTAAATCTAAATGATAAGGTTAAAATGGTAACCTAAACTTGTCGAAAACCTATTGGTTGAGATTATTTCAACCCATAACCACCCTAGCCTAGAAATAAGACACTTTGGAGCCATTATAAACCGAATATGAATTTATTATAAAATAATATTTTAAGTTTTTCCTAAGGTGCCCCTCACCCCTCTTATAAAAGCGCACTCCCCCTTCTCTGTTATTCACTCCTCCAAAGCCATTTATCTCAGCCAAAAACTGCCCAAACTCCCTCTAAACTATCATACCTTCATTCTAGAGGCCTTCCTTTATTCAGGAATCCAACCTAAAGATCCCTTTTGATCAAATCAAAAGGAAGAACCCGAAGAAGAGGTAAATATCTCACCACCTATTTCAAGTTCCTTTCTTCTTCCACTTCCTCCTTCTTTATTGTTTCCATTTTAAAATAATAACTCCAGTATCTTCTATATACTGTGATGTTATTATAAAAATGGTACAACCATATTAGTTATTTTATCCATCCTATGATTGAAAAAGTCACCACACGTGCGTACGTACAGCTTACTGTCTCCACATTGTGGTGTAGTTTGTTATTAAAACATTTCATCATTTGGATGGGTATAATAATGAGTATAAATGATATAAATAATAAATATAACATTATTATGATTCTTTATATATGATATACTATCCAATTATATATTATTTTAATATCAAAATAATGATATCATCGCTCGTGCGTACGTACGGCCTACCATCTCCACAATGTGATGCGACTCGTTCTACATGATCTTCCTTGAATAATGATAATATAAATGAATTGAATGAATAAATTTTATATATATTAAACTAATAACATTATTTAAATGATTTATCTATAACCTAAAAAGAGTAATACGACTTTATTCGACAAAACATGCATAAGAACATAAAGCAATGAACACCCGAATTACAAGTAGTAATGAAATATTACTAATAAGAAGATAAGAATATGAACATATATGGTATCATAACAATTAATATGATTTCATAATAATTCAATGGCATTTTTTAAATCATTATACAGGAGTTTAGAATATGTACAAAGCATATCAGATCTAAGGTAAGGGATAACTCTTCCAATCTCATTCTATCCAAGATTATTTATTCGTAAGTATTTACTAGGGTCATATTTATCATCAACATCCATGTTTCCTCCATATGTAATATTATTTAATCCTCCAAAAATTTATTAAATCCAATTTTTACCTATTTTTGGGTTTTTGGTAAATATATGAAAGGAATCTTTTGTCGTTTTCAGTACGAGGTACTTTTTGACTTTTCAGAAAAAAGTACGAGAAGAATGTTTTTTTAACATATACGGCATGAACGGATTTTTATGATTTCATAGAAAATTATTTCCATGAATCTTACTTTACTAGTTTTAAAGTTTATTTTCAATTAACTTCTTTTATTTTAAAATTTTATGACATATTGAGAAAGGAAAAATGTTTTTGATGAAGAAAGGATATTTTCCTCAGGAATGGAGTTCAAGTGTTTTATCAAAATTATTTTCCATATAAGATAATATAGGGTTCTATTTCTATCCCTACTATTACATTAATTTGATTATGTTATGATGAAATTATTTTTATGAATTCCTTTTATCTTATATGGATTAGGTTATGATGACACAAGGTCTAAGAATCCCATTTTTATTACATGGGTTATGCTAGGATGTATGATTTATGATTTTGTGGTACACATAAGAATGATTTCATTATGAGATCGGTGGGACCTATATCTCCCTCCAATGAATTTGGTAAATATTTATATCTCATGAGATAGACATGGCTGTAACGGAAAGTTAATCCGGTTCAGTGATATAGGACTGGAACGAGGAGTGAACTTGGTTCAGAAATGGAATTTGTCCACTATGATAGTCTTGTAAATGAGTTTTGGCTAATAAGAAAGGATTTTCTATGATTATGTGTGTATGAAACAAAGTTTCATGTTTTATGTTATGATTATTGGGATTACATTTCACTACTATGATTTATCCCATGTTAGGATATTATGATCTCTTTTGCAGGTTAAGATTTTCAAAATGTTATGTTCTTATGAATATGATATTTCCTTTGTTTACCCTTACTGAGCATTTGAGCTCACCCTTTTGTATGTTTTATTTTTCCAGGTCAGGAGGAAGGATATTAAGTAGGATATGCCAAAATGGACTCTAGATATGATGAAATAAATGACAGACAATGTAGATGTGTTATGAACCAATTGTTTATGTTTCCCAGTTTCTAAAGAAACTATACCTATATGGTCCTATCACGGTTTTGTTATAAGTTGTAATAAGTATGATTCAATTCCGAAGTAATAACAATGTATGTAAAGTATGGGTCATTATAGTTGGTATCAGAGGAAAGGTATAATCAACCTTTGGAAACTAGGATGTGAAATCCTTAATAAGAACCCTAAAGATATGTCTAAGCATAGAACATAATATTAGTGTTTTAAAAATGGACATGAATAAACTATAATAAGACTTAAAGTGTGAAATTTTATTCTTGATTATGTTGTTTTCCTATTATGATTAGTGTTTCTCACACTATGCTTATTGGTTTTAGTAAATGGATGGAACCTGAAGGAACCGTGTTAATGCTGAATGCGACGGGAAGTGCAATTATTGTGCCCCTGAGAAACCAAATGTTACGGGAGATGGAATGAAAAATCTTGTAGCCATGCTCACAAAACTTTCCCAAGCTATGAATCATGCAATAATTACAAACGAGCAAAGGAAGGAGCAACATTCTGTTGAATAATTCACGAGGAAGCGTCCAACCTCATTCAACAGGTCTACAGATCCATTAGTGGATGAAAAATGGATCAGTACCACTGAAAATATATTTTCAGTTCTACAATGTTCTGAACATGATAAAGTCATCTTACCATTATATCGTTTGGAAGGTGAATCTGATAAATGGTGGAATCATGTCAAGAATACAAGGCAAAGGGATGAAATTGAGTCCATGGAATGGGACGAGTTCAAGAACTTATTTTTCAATAAGTACTTCCCTCGTATTCTTAGAAGAAAGATGGAGAAGGAGTTTCTTGAACTAAAGAAAAAAGATGATGAATCTGTTGGTACTTACGAAGAAAATTTTACAAGACTTGCAAGGTATGCTTCTGGAATTATTATCCAACCTGAGATTAAGATTGATCGATTATTTAGTGTCTTAAAACCAAGTCTTTGAAGGGCATTATCCACAAGGGACTTCAATAGCTACGAGGAAATTGTTCGATGTGCTCTCAAGGTTGAGATGGATATTGGAGTAACCCATCAGTCATATGGGTTTGATAAGAAGAGGAAAATGGAATTCAAAGGGAAATATAAAGACCTCCCTGAAAAGAAGATTATTTTTCCCTTATGCTCAAAGTATGGAAAGAAACATGGATGTAATTTTCTTAAATGGACAAGTAAATGTTTCAAATGTGGAAAATAAGGTCATCGGGCATTTGAATGCCGCAGTGATGGGAAAAAGATGTCTAGAGATGTGAACAAAGAAAAGGATACACATAATGCACCACATACACTTCAATGTTACAAGTTCAAGGAAATGGGTAATTATGATAATAAATGCCCTAATCCAAGGGTTGTTGATGATGATCGACGTCAACAAACTCTTAAGGCCAAAGAAAAAGGGAAGTCACATGCAATTTCTATCGGCTATGTGGAGTACGATAACGAAGTGGTGAAAGGTACACTTACCATCCAATCTAAAGTATAAAATGTTTTATTTGATTATGGATCCACCCACTCTTTTATTTATGAATAATTTTCTAAGGGTATCGCCATACTACCTAAACAATTAGCTGTTGAGTTAGCTGTAACAACTCCTAATGGCACAACGGTTGCCTCAAAAGTTAATAATTCTTCTCCAATTGACGTTTGTGGGAAAGTGCTTCCTGAAAATCTTGTAATCCTTCCTATAGTGGAATTTTTTTTGATTCTTGTCATGGATTGGATTTCCTTATATGGAACTCATATCGATTGACAAATAAGGGAAGTCACATTTCATATTACTGATCAATCTATGATCATCTATCGATGCAAGGATGAATATAACCTTCCAGTGGAAATTTATTCCATCTTATGGGTCTTGATTCCAATAAATGAAGGTTATTTATCTCAAATGGTTGGATAGAAACTCATGATTAAGAATATTCCCATTGTACGGGAGTTTTATGATGTCTTTCTAGAGGAATTTATAGGTCTTCCACCAAATCATGAAGTTGAGTTTTCAATAGAACTCATACCGGGTGCTATGACCATTTCAAAGACACCTTATAGAATGGACCCAATTGAGTTGCAGGAATTCAAGAAGAAACTCCAAGAGAATCTTGATAAGGGATTCATATGCCCTAGTGCATCACCTTGGGGAGCACCTGTTCTGTTTGTTAAGAATAAAGATGGATCAATGAGACTCTGTATTGATTATCGAGAACTTAACAAGATCACTATCAACAAAAAATATCCTCTCCCATGCATTGATGACTTATTTGTCAAACTATTCGGAGCTCAATAGTTTTCCAAGATTGATCTTCGTTTAGGGTATCATCAGTTAAGGGTCAAAAGGGAGGATATACCAAATATGTATTTCAGTACAAGGTATGGACGCTATGAATTTATAGTGATGCCATTTGGTCTTACTAATGCCCCTGCTATCATCATGGATCTAATGAATAGAGTCTTTAGAGACTATCTTGATCAGTTTTTGGTAGTCTTTATAGTTGATATTCTTGTCTATTCAAAGATCAAGGAAGAACATGAAGATCACTTGAGAATTGTATTAAAGACCATAAGAAAGGAGAATCTTTATTCCAAATTTACCAAGTGTGAATTTTGGCTTCAAAAAGTTTCATTTTTGTGTCACATAATCTCAAAAGAGGGGATATCTGTGGATCCAACAAAAATAGAGGTTATCGAAAGATAGTCGAGACCAACAATAGTAACTAAGATCCAAAGTTTTCTTGGTTTGGCTGGATATTATCGACGTTTGTGAAAGATTTTTCACAATTATCTAATCCACTCACCAGGTTGACTCGAAAAAGAGTTAAGTTCATTTGGATGGAGGAGTGTGAAGAGAATTTCAAGGAGTTAAAAAGAAGGTTATCCAGTTCACATGTGCTCACACTGCCTTATAGTGGAGAAAGGTTTGTGATCTACAGTGATGCATCCAAGAAGGGATTGGGATGTGTTCTCATGAAAAACGATATGGTTATAGCTTATGCTTCACGAGAGTTGAAAATCCATGAGAAAAATTACCCAACTCATGGTTTGGAATTAGCTGTGGTAATATTTGCATTAAAGATTTGGTGGCATTATCTTTATGGTGAAAGGTGTGATATTTATACTGATCATAAAAGTTTAAAGTATATTTCCACACAAAAGGAGCTGAATATGCGCCAAATAATATGTTTGGAGATGATTAAGGATTACGACTTCTCAATTCATTACCACACTGGGAAAGAAAACAAGGTCGCAAACACATTAAGTCGACAAGACCATGCTAGCTTATCCATGATGAGGATCACAAAAGATCTAATAATTATGGATTTATAAAGGATGAATCTTGGAATTATAATGGAAGGGGGAAAATCTTATCTTTCTCAAATGAATGCTCAACCATCTATACATGTGAATATTAAAGAGGCACAAAAAGAAGATGTAGAGTTATAAAAGAAGGTGAGAAATGTTCCTAAATTCCACATTGATTGTGATGAAATAATAAGGTTCAGGAATCGGGTTTGTGTTCCTCTCATCCCAGAATTAAAGAAGGAAATATTGGATTAAGCTCATAGTTCTTTATTCTCTAATCAACATGGAAGCATGAAGATGTATAGGGACCTGAAGGAGTACTTCTGTTGGGATGGCATGAAAAGAGATGTTGTTGAATATATCTCTTGATGCTTGGTTTGTCAGCAAGTTAAAGTTGAGAGACAAACATATAAGGAGATGTTACAACCATTACCCATACCAAAATGGAAATGGGAAAACATCACTATAGACTTTTTCACTGGACTTCCTAAAACATCCAAAGGCAATAATGCTATCTGGGTTATAGTTGATCATCTTATGAAGTCAGCACACTTCATTGCTATTAAAGAAGTTTTCTCTCTTGAGTAGCTTTCTAGGATATATGTGAAGGAAGTCATAAGATTTCATGGAGTAACAAATTCCATTATATCTGATCAGGATCCGAGGTTTACCTCGTAGTTTTGGCAAAATCTTCAGCATACTCTGGATACAGAGTTGAGTTTCAGCACTTCTTATCATCCTCAGACCGACGGTCAGTCTGAGAGGACAATTCAAACTCTAGAAGACATGTTGAGAGTTTTCTCTACGGATTTCAATGGTGGTTGGGATCAACACCTACCTTTGGTGGAATTTTCTTATAATAATATATTTCACTCCATTATTCTGATGGCTTCTTATGAAGCTCTCTATGGAAAGAAATAAATAACTCCAACTTGCTGGGATGAAGTTGGGGAAAGAAATCTATTAGGACCTGATCTTGTTGATGAGATGGCAGAAAAGGTAATATCTATTCAACAACACATAAGTGAAGCTCAGAGTCGAAAAAAAAGTTATTCCGACAACCTAAGAAAAGACCTAGAGTTTGAAGTGGGTGATAAAGTGTTCTTACAAATATGTCCTCAGAAGAGAGTAATGATATTTGGAAAGAAGGGAAAATTGATCCCTAGGTATATTGGTCCTTTTGAGATATTGGATCATGTTGGGAAGGTAGCTTATCAATTGGCACTTCCACCGAATCTCTCTCAAGTTCATGATGTGTTCCATGTATCTCTCCTGAGAAAGTACATACCTGATCCTTCACATGTACTAAGCTCAGAAGTTGTACTGCTGGAGCAAGATCTTTCTTATGAAGAACAACCAATAGAGATTCAGGATCGTAGTGAAAAATTTCTACAAAACAAGACCACTCGCTTGGTTACAGTTTTATGGAGGAACCACCAATTAGAAGAAGCTACATGGGAACTTGAGGATATGATGAGGGAGAGGTATCCTCATCTTTTTGTTATGAAGTGATGAATTTTGAGGGCAGAATTCTTTTTAAGGGGGGTAGAATGTAACACCGTGAGATTTGATGAGAAATATTTTGTTTTTATGTATTATGTTATACGCAACACCAAATGAATCTTTCACTATACACAACACCCTCTTGGGTTGTGTTATACGCAAGAGCAACCTTCCTCGATAGCTTGCATTGTACGCAATACCGAGTTTCACTAAACAACGATATGTTATTAAAATATTTTATAAACTAGCTGTTATGAAGATTAGCACCCACTTTTTGGAATTTTATAAATTTTATCTTTCAAAATGGACTTCATTTTTGGATTCGGAATATCTAAATTAGCTTAGGGTGAATTTTTGGTATTTTTCTGAAAACTTTCTATTTTTGATGAATAGTGTAAAACACTGAGTTATAGTTTAAAACCGAATTTTTATTTAAGTAATTATTTATTTAAATTTATTTTAGGTCAAAATAGATACATAATACCTATATAAGTTAAATGTAATTCATTGGAGTCATTTTATAATATGTTTAGATATATAAAATTTTTATTGAACTTTTACCGTCTTTTACCCACCTCCTAGGAGCTTTTGCAAATTTGCATAAAACTTAATTTTACCACTTCTGTGAATTGAATTTCAAAATTCTGAGAGACACGGTTGATATCAGTAAGTAAAATGCGGTTCAATGAGATGAAAATAATTTTTGTTGAATAGTAACTTTTTACTTTCATTTACCACAGTTAAAAGTAAATAGGGTAATTAAAGGTAACAATTATATTACTTTTACCCTAAAACATGTCCTAATTCTATTGGATAAGTGTATCTCGACCAAAAACAACCGTAGGAATAAAATATGAACCTCTTTGGCCCACTTGGATTAGATTAGAACATTTATTATTATTTTATTTAAAGAAGAGTTAAGAGTTAAAATCAAAGTTTAATAACTAAAACATTTTTAATATAGGGTTAAACACAATATAAATTCGACTATAAATATTCATTATAAGTATAAAAATATTTACTACATAATTGTATTTTGTTTATAATTTTTACACATTAAATAATTTAATTTATTTATGACACAATGATGATGCAGTAATTACCTTATTAATGAAATATTAACATAATTGATATTATAAATACCCAACTAAATATAATTTTAGACTTTTTATGAATTAAACTAATTTTCTAGGCTAATATATCATATTAGGGTTGGTTAGATGAATTTTTTTCGAAGTAATAATGCTATCATGAATTTATAAAAAACAAAATACCAAATAGTGTCAAAATTGACATAAAAGCATTTTTAAAACAAATATTAAATTATTAATTGATATTATATTTCTAAAAATATAAGGTTCTTCCAAAAGACTTATATAATAATATATATGACATTAATGAACCAATTGGGGTTCTATTGGCATTTTATAGTAATTTTATTAACCATATAGGGTAACAATACAAGAAGACACGGTAAAGGCTAAATTTTTTAACTTAGTGTTAAATCTAAATGATAAGGTTAAAATGGTAAACTAAACTTTATAAAACCTATTGGTTGAGGGGATTTCAACCCATACCCAACCTAGCCTCTAAATAAGACACTTTGGATACATTATAAATCGAATATGAATTTATTATAAAATAATATTTTAAGTTTTTCCTAAGGTTCCCATCACCCCTCTTATAAAAGGGCACTCCCCCTTCTCTTCAATTCACACCTCCAAAGCCATTTAGATTGGCCAAACCCTACCCAAAAACCCTCTCAACTATCTTACATTCATCCTAGAGGCCTTCATTTAGTCATAAAGCCAACCTAAGGATCCCTTTTGATCAAATCAAAAGGAAGAACCCGAAGAAGAGGTAAATATCTCACCACCCATTTCAGGTTCCTTTCTTCTTCCACTTCCTCCTTCTTTGTTTTTTCCATTCTAAAATAATAACTCCAGTAGATTATATATACTTTGATGTTATTATAAAAATGGTACAACCATATTAGTTATTTTATCTATCCTATGATTGAAAAAGTCACCACACTTGCGTACGTACATCTTACTGTCTCCACGTCGTAGTGTAGTTTGTTATTCAAACATTTAATCATTTGGATGTGTATAATAATGAGTATAAATGATATAAATAATAAATATAACATTATTATGATTCTTTATATATGATATAATATCCAATTATATACGATTTTAATATCAAAAGAATGACATCATCGCTCGTGCGTACGTATGACCTACCGTTTCCACGATGTGATGCGACTCGTTCTACATGATCTTCATTGAATAATGATTATATAAATTAATTGAAGGTATAAATATGATATATATTACACTAATACCATTCTTTAAATGAGGTATCTATAAACTAAAAAGATGAATTAGAATTTATTTGACAAAACATGCATAAGAACATAAAGCAATGAACACCAGAATAACAAGTAGCAATGAAATATTACTAATAAGAAGATAAGAATATGACCCTATATGATATCATAAAAATGAATATGATTCTGTAATAAGTCAATGAAATTATTTAAATAATTATAGAGGAGGTTCGGATATGTACGAAGCATATCAGACCTAAGGTAAGGGATAACTCTTCCAATCTCATTCTATCCGAGATTGTTTATTCGTAAGTATTTACTAGGGTCATATTTATCATCCACATCCATGTTTCCTACATATGAAATATTATTTATATCCTCATAAAATTTTTTAAATCCAATTTTTACCAATTGACATGTTTTTGGTAAATATATGAAAGGAATCTTTTGTCGTTTTCAGTACGAGGTACTTTTTTACTTTTCCAGCAAAAGTACAAGAAGAATGTTTTTTTAACTTATACGGCATGAATGGATTTTTATGATTTCATAGAAAATTATTTCCATGAAGATTCATTTAAAATTTTTCAAGTTTATTTTCAATTAAATTCTTTTAGTTTAAAATTGTATGACATATTGAGAAAGAAAAAATGTTTTTGATGAAGAAAGGTTATTTTCCTCAGGAATAGAGTTCAAGTGTTTTATCAAAATTATTTTCCATCTAAGATAATATAGGGTTATGTTTATATCCCTATTATTACATTGATTTGATTATGTTTTTATGGAATTACTTTTATGAATTCCTTTTATCTTATATGGATTATGTTATGATGGCATGATGTTTAAGAATCCCATTTTTATTACATGGGTTATGCTATGATGTATGATTTATGATTTTGTGAAACACATAAGAATGGTTTCATTTTGATATGGGTGGGACCTATATATCCCTCCAATGCATTGGGTAAGGACTTATATCTCATTATATAGACATGGGTAGAACGACAAGTTAATCCGGTTTAGTGATATAGGACTAGAACGAGGAGTGAACTCGGTTCAGAAATGGACTTTGTCCACTATGATAGTCTTGGAAATGAGTCTTGGCTAATAAGAAATTATTTTCTATGATTATGTGTGTATGACCCAATGTTTCATGTTTTATGTTATGATTATTGGGATTACATTTCACTATAATTATTTATCCCATGTTATTATATTTTGATCTCTTTTGCAGGTTAAGATTTTCAAAATGTTATGTTCTTATGAATATGATATTTCATTTGTTTACCCTTAATGAGAATTTGAGCTCACCCTTTTGTATGTTTTATTTTACCCAGGTCAGGAAGAAGGATATTAAGTAGGATATGCCAAAAGGGACTCTAGATATGATGAAATAAATAGGAGACAATGTAGATGGGTTATGAACTAGTTGTTTATGTTTCCAAGTTTCTAAAGACACTATACCTATACGGTCCTATCATGGTTTTGTTATAAGTTGTAATAAGTATGATTCAATTCTGAAGTAAAAACAATGTTTGTAAAGTATGGGTCATTATACCCATCCCTCTATCCTTTTTTATCTTGTATTGGAATGTTCCTCATACTTATGTTAGTTGATTAATTTTATAGGTCTATGATGTGTATGGAACAATGAAGAAAGATAAGAAAATGATGAATATGCATAGTTCACAATATAAAAATAGAACTTTCACTATAAAGAACAACTTATTCTATAAATGAGAATTTATGTCATAAATATGATATAGATTTGAACTGTGAAAAACAAACCGTGGGCAATCCGACTTGGAGAATAATGGTGAGGGGTATGATTTTAAATTCTTTATTTAATTTTACTCCATATAATTTGTAAATATGTTTTTAAGCTTCAAAATATAAATTTTATGCCCACTTTAAACTCTTGAACTCTTGTATTGATATAGGATACATAGTTCGTTATGATAATGATTATTCCATGTTTTCATTTTTATTTTTAACATGATTAGTTTATTGAAATACTAAAATTATTGATTAGAGTTAAGCCCAAGGGGATGAATTTGACATATCATGATTTTTGGTAATATGTTTATTTTTATAATTTAAATTTTTATAAGATTAGGCATATTTTGAATTTATGAATTTGTATTTAATTAGTTTATTTTATTTTTTGATTTCTATGAATAATTTTACCAAACCATATGTTATCATCCATGAGAAAAAATATGAACCAATATTCCCCATTTCTTTCTATAATATATTTCTTGGGAGACCGGTGCATATCTTCTTCTAGAACATACCTAGAATATTATCGAAGATATGAATGAATATAATAAATTTTAATATGATCAGGGAAATTATAATTGATTATCCCTTTATCCTGGGACCCACATTTACATCAATCCAACTTTTTCACATACAATCCATGAATGGACTTGATTGGAAATGATTTGTGTTACAAGCCTATTTTATCCGTTCCTACCCTAATCATAGTACATCACATGATTTTAAAATGACTATGTCTGGGGGAGCTGATTATACCTTCTTTATGGGGATTTACTATATTTATGAGATTCAATTGGGGTTTTTTCATGAGATTTTGGAAGATTCCATGTTTTCATTGTACTTTATAATTCACCTCTCTTGCTAAAAAATAAGAAAAATATGAAAAAAATGAAAAAATGGGGTGCTCCTTTTGTGGATCAAAAATCACATTTGCAAGACCAAAGATCATATGATTGTATGTGGTTAGGTGGTGGAAGTGATATTTTCTTAAAGCACAGTATTTGAAAAAAAAAGAAAAAAGAAAGAAAAAATCAAGAGATGGTGATTAATTCATTATGAAGATTTCTTCATGTGCCAACATTGATAATTATGGAATAAGGAGATGAAATATTTAGGAGTGTTTAATTAGGATTGTATTTTAATATCATGAAGTATTATTACGAGTGAAAACTCATTTTTGGGATTTATTTTTATTCATTACCCACCAACCTTAAGCCTCAGAGAATCTTGAACCTTATTGTAAAGTCCTCATTATTAATTTTAGTTTTTGTCTTTACATGGTGGAGATGTTAGAAGTCTTGAAGGCCTATGGTAAGTGACATATAGTATATTTAGGAGAAAAATTATATTTTCATTTATCTCCCAAATAGATGAGTAAAAATAATTCAATGTAAGGTAAATTACAAGTGGCGTGCACATTAATGAAAAATTACGAAATAAACATGGACGGAATGAAAGGCGTAGTTATTTAAAAATAGGAAATGTAATATTCAAGATTATATTTTTTATTCTAAGGGTGGGGAGTTGAAGGAATATATTTTTGTGAAATATGAAAGTTTAGCTTCGATTGAAAAACATTTGATTTCATTTCTTTTGAAATTTAAATATTGGTAATGAATTTCCTTTGCAGATGTTGTTGAGATTACATGCTTGAGGACAAGAATGTTCTAAGTGTGGGGAAAATGAAAGAGTCATATTTAACATTTATATTTAAATATTAAAAAACCGTTTATGAACATTAATTGGATAATTATTCGTGTATTTTATTGACTTCACAAATTGTGGCCGAATACAGGAAATTTACAAAAACAAGATTAATGGAAATGATTTCATGATTCAAATGATGCACTATGACAAGAATGACTCAAGGAGAAAATTCAAGGATTAAGAGTGAATATTCAGATGAAAATAGAGTGAAAACTAATAGAAAATACTTTTTTTACATTATGAATAAGAATTTATGATATAAAAAGTGAATAATTCAGGGTGTAAAGACAAGTTGTAAATGAAAAAGTGGTTTCTGGAGGAACATGTAATGTATTGCGTAATGATACATATCTATCATTCCATGATGCATACTTGATTTATTATAGTCTTAATTTCATGCCATAAATTATTCATGAGGGCTTACTTGATGATTCTATGCCATAAAATCGTGTTTTAGAATGTAAAAGTGTTTTTCATGACCAAGAACGTGGATATTTTCTGTAAATTAAAGGCAAAACATGATTTAAAGACCAAGAAACCCCAAGATTGAATAGTATATAATTTTGATGCATTTATGGAGGAAATTTATGAAATATTGATCACTTATTAAGGACTATAAATAAGAGGTTAAGTGGATAGAAAAGGGAATCAACCATTCTAAGGTGTGGCCATTGCACTGGGGATTTAGGTTGCTATTATTTAGGTTTTCCTTTCCTGTTCTTTATTTTCACTTTATTTTGAAATGTAACACACATTCCATATTTTTAATTTAAGTGTTTCCATTCCATTTTATTCTATTTTAATTTCTGTCTCTCTTCCCATCCTTTTGTGATAATCTATTTCACTTAGAAATGGAAAATTATTAATCATATGCTTGGATTTGGAGGAGAGTTCATGGGATTCTTAATTATTGAAGTTTTAATTCTTAATTTTTTAATAATGTTTATGGTGAATGAGATAGAAGTGAGTGGGTGTGGTGGTTTTCCACCACAACACTGATATAATGTTCACCCCTTTTCTTTTATCTACTTATTTTCCCTCCCTTATCTTTGGTAAAAATCTTCATATAATGGATTTGAGGATACCTAAAGGGATGAAATGGTATACAGTGGAGCCAGGTCTTTTAGTAATTTCACTCTCTGTCGAGGTGTTATCCAACTTGGATGTTGAAGGAGGTGGGGGTTATTATGGTAAATATGGTTCCTAGTATGATAAAATTCCATAGTCAGTAAATTAAAAAAGTAATTTGTTAACGAGGTTTCATAAATAAATTATCAAATTGAATTTAAAAAATAATAAGTAATGAAGTAACCAATGTAGCTAATCCCTAGGACCAAGACATTTATTCCGTAACTTCATTCTATCTGCATCTACATTTAGGTTTTATATTATCATTATATGTTTTTCTCCAAAACAAAAAAAAATCATTATTTTTATAAATAAATAAATAAAATAAAAGGAAATAGATTAAGTGAATTAGAAATTACTATTTGGTTAAATGAAACGATCCTCAAGTGAGATGAACCTGGTTATCCTCTATGCTATTCTAGGAAAATAAATAAGTTTTTGTGCCATTGTAAGTACCCAGTTCTTCTTCTGAGGTATGGATCTTTCCTTATAAGTTTATACTTTAAAAAATTGGGGAAATAAGTCAAGGGTCTGGCTGTAGGCTTGTTACATGACGTGACTGGGAACTACACACTATGTACTTATAGGTACACGCCGCGTATGGAAGGATACACACCATGTAATCCCAGTACAAAGCCATATAAAGGCTAGGCCATGAAACTTTATGGACATGGTGTGTAATCTCAAGTACACAATGTGTACTTTTTTTAATGATTAAACTGGGAAGTAGAATCATTTTTTATCATATGAATAGGAGGCTTGTCCCATTATGTGAATAGCTGCACCAGATGAGATTTTCCCTCCCAAATCTCCATCCGAACTCTGAATCGAACACCATCAGATGCATTTGAACCCAATCGGTAAAACCTCGATTCCTCTTGAGACTTTCTTACTAATTTTTTCTCTCATCGAAGTTATTTAAGGTTAATTGTTTATCATTTTTTTGTAGATATACTCTATTCTAGGTTCAATCAAAGCCTGAATATGGACAAGGAGAGTCATACTACGATGAGGTAGGTGGTCTCGTGCATTTCACAAAATTTAAAGTAGATTATATATTACTGAGTGTCACGTGCTCATTTTTGGGTGTTAACTAAATTGAATATTGTCCTATGTTGTTACCTAATGTTGATTAGTTAATTAATTAAATAATTACAAGGTGTGTTTGAGATTGTTTGTCTAGATTGTGGGCCACACCATGTGTGCCTTTTCCATTTGGATTATCAACGTTTTGTCATTTTTCCTAGGATTGCATTGGGCATTACATTGATAATATTTTATGGGTTATTTAGAATGGAATTATTTGATTGAATGTTTTCCCCAAATTAGTTATATTGTTGTTATCCATGTAATAGTGTAAGTTACATGTGATGTTTTTAAATGATGAAATGCTTATGTACTGGGATTGGCCCTGATTCATGCTAAAAGGATTATGCATTGGGTTTTGACC
Source organism: Viscum album (assembly GCA_963277665.1). Taxonomy (NCBI): domain Eukaryota; kingdom Viridiplantae; phylum Streptophyta; class Magnoliopsida; order Santalales; family Viscaceae; genus Viscum; species Viscum album. The sequence goes on from OY728151.1 coordinate 1,526,427,680, forward strand.
CTAGAACATGATGAAATTATTATACACCGGGTTTTGACCCTGATTGAATGCTAAAATTATTATATAGTTTGTTTTAATCTAGTTTTGTGTTATGTTATACCATGGTTATATGGTTTGGGTTAGATGCACCAAGAGTGATACTTGGTTTCCATATTAGGATGTTAGGACCGAACTCAGTTTCAAATTGAATATTGAAATAAAATGACTATTGACATGTCTTCCAAGACAAATCCCAAGCTTGGATTCGGTATTCACCCATACTTGATTGTATTGTATTTTGAGACATCTGTTATGATTATTTTTGAGTACCTACTATTTACTGCTTTCACTATTACACAATCCCTATTATACATATATATATTCACTGACTGATCGACACATATATTTTGTGGTTGCCTATTGTGATTTAGTCTCAGACCCAGTTTGGGTCATTCTTTGGGACCAAACAGATTATATGATTTCAGGTGTTGATCAGGGAAAGTTCCCTTCTACTGGTACTTGATTCGCGCCTTCTTAGATCAGAATTTGGTAAATCATGTTTTAGACATTGGATATAGTTTTTTTTACGATGTGCTATATGTGATTACAAAATTTGATTCGTGGGGAGTATAGTCACCCATGTGTTGGAATCTGGCACACTGTTGCTTTACTTTTCAAAAACAGGGGTTCCGGGGAAGTTTCATTGTCTTATTGTTCGAAAAACCAGACAACACGACGTGTGGGTTCATAAACACACAACATGTTTTCTTATATTCCAGAAGAAAATAATTTTTTAAGTACATTCCCTGTAATCTGAGTACACGCTGTGTGATTTTTGACCACGTGTCCAACCATGTGAAATAAAACACGGGTTGTTGAGCCTGGATTAGAACACGCTGTGTACCTTATGTACACCCCATATAGTTTTACATAGGAAGACCCCTATGGATTTGGCCATGTAAATGTAAATATCTAGGAGGAAATATTTGAATACACGCCATGTGTCATCCAGACACGCCGTGTACATAGGATGTTTACATAACCAAGGCAGGGAGAGTTACCCACCCATGTGAGAGTTTAAAGGGACGTGCCGTCTATAGTCCATACATGCTGTGTACCTGGGGTGTTTACACACCCATGCTGACAGGAGTACACAAACATGTAATGAATTAAGTGCACACACTGGGTATGGTTCCTACACACTGTGTACTCATATTTTGGGAAATTTTGTGGTTTTTATTCTACTTTTTAGTTATTTCATTCTTAAACAGCGTACCTTGATGAATATGCTTGTACTGAGGTGTATGCGCTAGACCTTTCATAGAAATGCCACCATGATGACCTCCATTAGTACTGAGGAGGGTGGTGATGAGTATACCCCAGAGGTGGTAGGCCACGGGATACCAGTGGATCCCTTGTTAATGCCAACTAAGGCACAAATGGTTTCTACTGATGTAGGTGCTGATGTACAGTTCCACAATAGCTTTGAATTCTTTATGTAGACTCTCTAGGGATCACCTCATCCTTCCAATTCTATGGATAAACTAACTAGAATATCCCATCAGTTACAAACTCCAACATTTGCTGGTGATGGGGGACTGCTGGCTGTAGAGTTATGGCTTGCGGACATGTTATCTATATTTGAGCATCTAGAGATGCCCCCTGAGCAGAGGGTTAATCTAGAGACTTATATTCTGCGTGATTCTACTACGAGATAGTGGGATGTTTTTACTCAGATAGTTAATCATCGAGATATGCCTTGAGAAGACTTCCAAAGAGTCTTCTATGACTATTTCTATCTTGAGACATTGGGGGATGACAAATCTTGGGAGTTCATGCATATGAAGCAGGGATATCTATCAGTTATGGACTACTCAACTCATTTTAATGAGATAAAGTTCTTCACACCTATTCTGATGGGTGAAAATATTTCATAGGCAAGTCGATTTGAGGATTGTCTCAGGCATGACATCTGATCACATGTGAATATCCTTCATCCGACTACTATATCTATAATAGTGAACCAAGAATTGATTACAGAGTGGAATCAGAGGTAATCTTGAGGTACAAGCTAGGGTGGTTCACCCCCGAGATCTGGTACTGCCTCAACAGGTAGTAGAAAGCATTGTTTGGAGCTTACTCTTAGTGAACCTAGTAGTCAAAACATTTCTTCAAGTATCCAGGTGAGGTGCTACCAGTGTGGAAAAATTGGGCACTTGAAGACTTATCACCCGGTGGACCCAATTGAATGATAAGGTTGTAGAAATATGGGTCATCTACAACTCTTATATAGGATGTTTTCACCAGTGTCTAGTGAAATAGGATCTTCATAGAGTCCACATTTCGGAGCAGGGCCAACAACATCTCACCGATCAGGAAACTGGAATACGTCAGGCCGTTCAGGACGAGGTAGTGGTTCTAACCATGGTAGATAGACCCCAGGTTTTTAGAAATAGTATAGTTGATCAGATCAGTATAGCCAGGCTATGTCATAGGGCCACAGTATATTCCAGACTTTTGTAGTGCAGTAGACCCGGTAGGAGCAGGATCCCAGAACTTCTACTATCAGAGGTACTGCTCTAGTCACCTCTGCTTTAGCTTCTATACTTTTTGATATAGGGGAATCACATACATTCATATATGTTCCTATTTTTAAGAGACTTGGGATTTGTGTTTTCACTTCTGATGACATAATGAATCTAGAAACTTTGTTAGGGATTAGAACGATAAGTGTGTGATAGTGAAAGGAGTTCCCTTTTGAGATAGGTGGATTTCACTTCATTTGGGATCTCTATGTAATAGAGATGACAGTATTTGATGTCATCCTTGGAATGGATGGGTTATTTTTCTTTCAATCCTTTATTGATTTCTATCACCATAGGGTTAGTTTTACATTACTAGAGGGTAGATCGTTTCTACACAAGGGTGAAAGGGATGTCCCGGTGAGCCGAAATTGACCCGAGCATCGTGGGTTGAGTCAGATGACTACAAAAATTTCCATTTTATATCTATATAACCAGGGGAAACGTCAAATAGACTTTTTTCCAGTGGCTGATCATTTTATGAATGTATTCCCAAACAAATTTTCAGGTTTACCTCCAATGAGAGAGGTAGAGCTCTCTATCGAGCTAGTACCAAGAACAACACTAGTATCCATTCCTACATATAGGATTGATATGATGGAGTGGTAAGAGCTCATGAGTCAACTATAATATTTGGAGGTAAAGGGGTTTATCTGAACCAGTACTTCTCCTTGGGGTTCTCTAGTCATTTTTGCGAAAAAGGGGAACAATTCCCTCAGGCTATGCGTGGATTATCAGATGTTGAACTAGTTAACGGTAAAGAACCTGTATACTATTCTATGATTATATGATGTCTTTGATCATCTATGAGGATATAAAGTATTATCTAAGATTGATTTGATATCTGGTTATCATCATGTGCATGTTAGATCCTCAGACATACCTCACACAACTTTCCAAAGAAGATATGGTCTGTATGAGTATGTGATTTTGTCGTTCAGTCTCACGAATGCTCCAGTGGTCTTCATGGAACTGATGAACCGAGTGTTCCATACCTATCTAGATTATTTTGTGTTAGTTTTCATGGATGATATCTTGGTATATTATCATAATCGACACAACCATGCCACATATCTTTAGATCATTTTTAGTACACTGAGAGAGACATTAGTTATATGCTAATCTCTCAAAGTTCCACTTTTGGATTGGATCAAATTCACTTATCTGGTCAGGTCATCTCGAAGAAAAGAATATTAGTAAACCTAGAGAAGGTGAGAGCAGTGGTTTCCTAGGAGAAACCCAAGAATTTATTTGTGGTGCAAAGTTTTCTAGGTATGTACGATTACTATAGGCATTTCATATAATACTTATCACGCTTAGCAGCGCTAAGTACGGGCTTGAAAAAGAAGGGTATGAAGTACATATGATCAGATTCTTGCAAGATGACCTTTTAGAAGCAGAAAGGGTGATTAAAATCACCACCGATACTAATTTTTCAAGATTTGGGAAGGAGTTATACTATGTACTTTGATGCATCCTGTAGCGGACCGGGAGAAATGCTTATGCAGAGGGATCAAGTAGTTGTGTACGGGTCTTGGTAATTTAGGACACATGAGAGGAATGACCCGATGCATGATCTTAAGTTAACCATGGGTTTTCATGCCTTACGTTTTTGGAGAAATTACTTGTTGGGTGAGAATTTTTTGGTATACACAGACTAGAAAAGTTTCAAGTACATCATTACTCAGCCTGATTTGAATTTGAGGCAGCTTTAATGGGAACACAACTTGTGCAGGGGACTTCTGAATAGGTCCAATTGATTTAGAAGCATATGGCTACTAAAGATTCTCATCATAAATCTTATACTGATCGCTGCAGAAAACCTCTCAAGTTTGAGGTTGGGGATTGAGTTTTCTTACGTGTTTCCCCAAGGTTGGGACATAATAGGATTAGGATAAATTGTAAGCTTTCACCGAGATACATCAGTCTGTTTGGGATTCTAGAGAGGGTTGGGATGGTTTCCTATTGATTTTAGTTACCTAAAAGATAAAGGTCTATGCATGATTTCTTCTACATTTCTCAGTTGATATGATACAATTTAGACCCATCTCACACCTCACAGCCAGAGGAAGTGGATTTGTAGGAAGATATGTCCTAAGAGGAGAATCCCATTCATATTGTGGATTGTAGCACAAAGGTTCTTCATGGGAGTTATGTTCCTTTGGTAAGGGTTAAATGAAAACACAACTGAGTATAGGACAAGCATTGGGAGAGGGAGGCTGATGTATGATCATAGTGGCCGGAGTTGTTCTTAGATTTTTCTTCACTGCCCTTAGAAGGGAAATTTGGGGATGAATTGCTTTAAGGGGGGAGTTTTGTATGAAACCAATTATTCTTTTGAGGTATAGATATTTTATTTTTAGTTTATACTTAATAAAATGAGGTAAATGAGGTCAAGGGGATGGTTACATGCCTATTACATGACGTGACTGGGAAATACACACTGTTTACTTATAGGTACATGTCGTGTATGGAAGGGTACACACCATGGAATCCCACTACATATCCACATAAAGGTCAGACCATGAAACTATACGAACACATCATGTAATCACAAGTACACATGATATAGTTTTTTTAATGATTAAATTGGGTAGTAGTATCATTTTTCATCATATGTATAGGAGGCTCATCCTGTTACATGAACAACAGTTCCAAACAAAATTTTCCCTCTTGAATCTCTGTCCAAACTCTGAATCAAATTCCGTTGGATGAATTTGAACCTAATAGGTATGCCCTCTATTCCTATTGAGCCTTTATTCATGATTTTTTATCTCATAGAATATATTTAAGGTTGACCATTTATCATCGTTTTAAAGATATACTCTGTTCTAAGTTGAATCAAATCCCAACACTGGACATGGAGAGTTATAGTATGATGAGGTAGGTTGTATCGCGCCTTTCGCTAATTTTCAAGTTGCTTATATATTCTAGAGTGTCGCACACCCATTTCTTGGTGTTTCCAAAATTGAATTTTGACTTATTTTGTAACCTAATGTTGATTAGGTTATTAATTAAATGATTACAAGGCGTGTTTGTGATTGTTAGTTTGGATTAAGGGCCACCCCATGGATGTGTTCTCCCTTGGATGATCAATGTTTAGCCATTTATCTGAGGATGCCTATGGGAATTCCTTTGATTTTATTTTTTGGGTTATTTAGAATGTAATTGGTTGATTGAATGTTTAGACCAAATGAGTTATATTGTTGTTATCCATGTAATAATGTAAGTTACATGTGATGTTTTTAAATTCTGAAATGCTTATACACAGAGCTTGGCCCTAATTCATTCTAAAATTTTTATACGTTGGGTTTTGACCCTGGAACATGATGAAATGATTATAAACTAGTTTTTGACCCTGATTGACTAATGAAATGATTATATAGTTGGTTTTGATCCAGTTTGGTGTTATGTTATACCATGGTTATATGGTTTGGGTTAAACACACCAGGAGTGATACTTGGTTTCCACATTAGGATGTTAAGATCAAACTCAGTTTCAAATTGAATAATGAAATTAAATGACTATTGACATGTCTTCCAAGACAAAGTAAAATCTTGGATTCGGTCTTCACCCATACTTGATCTCATTTTCTTCTGAGACATCTTTTTTTCTTATTTTTGAGTACCAACTATTAAGTGACTTCACTATTGTACACTTCATATTATATATATATATATATTCACTCACAGATCGACATAGATATTTGGTAGTTTCCTAATAGTATTTAGTCTCACATCCTATCAGGTTCATGCTTTGGTCCCAAACAAATTATATGATTGCAGGTGTTGATCGGGGAAAGAACCCTTCTACTGGAACTTGATTTGCTATTAGAAGTAAAAGAGAATGGGACTGAGCCAAGGCCTATGATTCTTCTTAGATTCTTTTGTTTATTTTGTTTTTTTGAGACATAGATCATGTATTACTGCAATTAACTTTTTTAGATGCTCTCCTAGAACATGTGATTTGTTGCATCATCTTGTGTATTGAATTATTCCTAGTTATTTATCTTATTATTCTTCTACTGTTTATTTCAGTTGTATATTTTTTACTAATTCTACTATTGTTTTATTTTTTATCCCATTGCATTACACTCTGACAATGAGGGCATAGTTTTCCCACTATCACACTCTAGGCCCTTGTTGTAAGTCGGCAACCTCTGGATTTTGTGGAAAAGCACTTTAGGCCATGTGTCTAATCGGGTACGGGGCACCAGTTGAGTGGTATCTAGATCTAGGATGTTACAACTGCCCTATGATTGGTGCTTCAAAATTGGTGTTGTTGATGGGGAGCTATGTGGTTTTTCATTCACTTATTTCACTTTCACATTTTTTGAAAATAATTTTCTTTTTTTTTCAAATACCAAAAATATCTAAATATATATATTCCCATTATATATTAAAAATAGGATTATTATGCATGGATAGTGTAAAGACCCGACCCCAGTTGCCCAAATTCGGTACCTTATTTTATTATATTGGCATATAAACAAATAATATGAATCCAAAAGGACTAATTAGTTTAGTATCATTGGAAACAAGATACATACATAAGTTCAACATTACAACTTGAAATGAAATATAACATGTAAGTTTTGTTGGGGACATAAAAAATAGTAAGTTTATCTAAGTTGGTTATTCATAATAAATTTTTTTATGTCCTGAGAAAATGAAACATAAGAAAGGTGTGAGCTCAAATGATTAGTAAGGGTAAGTAATACAATAGAAGATATCATAAACATAAACATTAGTCCTGGTGATTAACTAAAAACACATTACTTTAAACATAAACTTGAAAAAATTATGACATGAATAAGAGCGGAATAAATAATAACATAATAAAACATAATCATGAGTATTATACTAGTCAAATAACTAGATGAACTATCAATACTATTTTCATAATGAGGTAATTCATAATATAGGACATTATAACCACACCGTCAAGCCCTCGTTCCAAGAACATAAATATCCATTTTGTCAAAGCCTCACGCCAAGACCATAGTTTGTCTCATGAGACCTACCGATACACCGAGGGGCTATAGAGGGCCCCAACCAACACTTACTATGTACAGTTAATTCCTCATATGAATTGGTATAAACATAAAAAATATATACATTCATATTGAAACTAATATATGAAATGTAAATAACATTATCTAAACATTAAGCATAAACACTAACCAATCAGAGTAAATTGGTGAATGGTTTTAAGATAGCACATCCACAGTCAACTAATAATAAACCATTCAATTAAATATGGTAGATGATATCATAAAATATAAATCCCAATAATACATAATAATCAACAAGAGTTTTGAAATAGATGAAGATACTCTTATAAAATCATCATGTAATTCATGAAATAAACACTCTTTTACTTTGAGAAGAAGAGTTCTATTGGAAAAATATTTATATAAAACCATAAGTGAAGTAAGATATTATTTTAATAATAAGATTATTGATTTTATAAAGATAATGGTTTCCAAAAAAATATATTAAATAGTACCCCTGAAAATAGGTAAGAATTTGGGAAATTCCCTTGAATTGGGATTGCATTTCAGGAAGAATTTTTGAATGATCCTTTTAAAACATATAACTACCCATAAATAAAAGTAGGATTATGATTGGTTCATATATATAAATAATTATCACAGAATATATGATGATTAAATATGATTAATGAATAATTTAATTGAGGTAAGTAGATAATAAAAGTAATCCAAATGAAAATGGAGGTTCAGGTAGAAAACCCTTACCTTAAGTCCGAAGGTGTTCCTCACATTATCTTAATGACCTGAATAATCAAATTTAGGTTAAAAAATTAATGATTAAAGAACCTACTATACATTTAATTGATTTATTAAAACCTTGTTAGTTTCATTCATGGCCTTTTGATGGGTTAAGAGATTCAATTTCATTGTTTGGGAGCGTTTTCTTCCTTGGTTTTCATGACCACTTTACTTATATTAATGTAAGGATAAACATGTAGAATGAGAATGGATGCCCATAATAGAAGTTGTATGTTATTAGTGAAAAATAATAATATTACATGGTTATAAAATTCATTTTGTTATTGGGAGTGAAGATGAGTCCTTATATAAATCTTTAATGACAATTGTTTGGGTTGATTGGTGGTTCTTGATCACAAAAAACTCATTTTGATTTATAAATTAATATCATGTATAAAAAAGGATTCAAGGACCTTAAATAAGTTATAATACATATTTTATATTTTGGTTCAACCATCTAAATGTTTTCATGCCCAAAATTGAATATGGTAATATAAATTGAAAACTCGTCATCCTTGAATGTGATAAATTAACACATCTCAGATGGTGTTTTCATTTCTAGTCTAAAATAAGGGGAAAGGAGAAATGATGAAGAATTATTCCTTTATCATAACAACATTCTAGTACATGTAAGGTTATAGAGTCACAAAAAAGGAGGTGAGGAAATAAAAATAAAAGAAAGGAACTTGAAATAAAAGAAATGAAAAGATGAATTTACCACTTGAAGTAATATTCCTTGAGAGCCTTTTAGGGAAGATTTTTTGGTTGTTTTATAAGACCAAGGGATGATATAATTGTGGTAGGAGCTTGGGAGGATATTTGATCAGAATTTATACAAGGCACAAGGCTTGACATGAGTTAAGAGAAGAGGGAGTGGGCGGGGGGGGGGGGGGGGAGGGGGTGGGGGTGGGGGAGTTATATTGGAGGAGAGGAGGGTTTTCCCATTTTTTACTCATTATTTTATTATTTTCACAATTAAAACCAATAGTATTGATTATTTTTACAAATAATAGTAATATGTTCATGTGAGTTCGAATCAATTGGTCTTACATTATACTTACTGTAACATCCTATGTAAATAAAGAATATGACATTTTCATTTTTATTAACTCCTAATGGCCCGAAGGCCTTATTTATTTTATTTTATTATGGATGATCCCCCTTTTAAGGGTTTATGGGGAACTCGTACATGACCCATAGGCCTAGGGAACAAGGCCCGACAAACTCGTAATACATGACCCGAAGGCCCAGAGGCATACCATGCCCAATACATGACTCGTAGGCCCAGCCCACTTGAACTGCCCCTCCCCAGCTTTCTGCATCATTGATCACCAAGCTCCCCACCTTGCATTGTTGATCAGCTAGCATTGCCCTGTACAAAGCTGCACGGTGCCTGGTCCCAATGGCGGCTGCCATACCCTCTCATTCTTCCAATCTGGTTAGCTCTGCATCTGGTGGCTGCTACTCCTGTTGCTTTGATCCTCTTTTGGGGCCTGTTCTGTGTGAACTGAGCTACTCCATGGTCTACATGACCCGAAGGCCATGTGGCCCGAAGGCCCTTTTGATGATCCGAAGGCCCTAGAGACATGTAGGTACAAATCGGTGGCCTGAAAGGCCAAATCAGGTGAATAGTTCCGACTTCTACAGTACCGAACAGTAACTGCTACATTGACTGCTACAATACTGCTACAGTACCTGTAAATTTGCCTCCACCCGGTTTTGAACCCGGGTCTCTTGGATGCCAAGCAGGAGCCCTTACCACTCGGGTACGAGCTCGTTGTCTTTATTAATATTTGTGAATTAAATTCTAATTTTACTTTAAATGGGATTCTATGTTCTATGGTGTACCTGGTACACAAAAATGATTTTATTTGAAGTCTTACGTTGCACATAACGTTGAGTTATACTAAAAAATAACAATATAACATTATTATTTTAAATGGTAGTTAACGCATAGCCGTTGTATTGGTGGGAATGAACTGAAATAACAACAATATGATTACAGCCGTATGTTAAATGTTTTTACATTAATCCAATAAAAGTTAGAGGCTTAAAATGTGAATTAATCCAATTTTAAGCATAAATACTCTAATATTTTTTAAAAGGTTGATTTACCGCCTTTTGATGGCGAAGCCTTTTTAAATATAGTTTTTTCACTTTTATATGTTCTAATTGAAAAAAATAATATTATTCTTTATAATCGGGACATCAAAATTTACTTTGGATGAAATTTTGGTATGTTCTTGATAATGTTCATTTTTTAATAAATAGTGAAAAATACTGCATTTTAATTCAAAACTGCCTTTTAATATAATTTATTTATATTGTTAGGTTATCTTTTTAAATAGTTTTAAATTTTAATTATATTATATTTTTTCCATTTAATCCATGTTGGTAATTGGAATTAATTTCAATTTTTTATTGGATATAAAAAATAACAATCTTTTGATAGTTATTAATTTTTAAAAACACACTTTTTGGTTTTAAAAAAGGAAATTAATTAATAAAATTTCTATGTTTTTAATTTGGTAAAATAGACATCATTTTTGAATTTGGAATACCATATTTAGCTTAGGATGATTTTTTGGTATTTTTCTAAAAACCTTCAATTTTTGATGAATAGAGACAACACTACATAGTTGTTAAAAACCAACTTTTTCATTTAAATAAAATTTTAGCACTTCTGTGAATTGAATTTCAAAAATCCGACATACCTGGTTGTCATAAGTAATTAATATGTGGTTCAATAAGATGAAAATAATCTTTGGTGAAAAGTAACATTTGACTTCTGTTTAACTCTTGTCATAACCTTATTGGATGAGCCATGGCTGACCAATAAAATCCTTGGGTGAGACTTTTGGCCTTTTAATGCCATTTGGGTAAGATAATGACATTAATAACTCTTTATTTAAAGTAAAAATAAAAACATAAAAAACATGTATTGTTTTTCTAAAATGATTTTAAAGTGGGGTTTTATAATTGATATATTTTACTATAAATATTAGTTAGAAAGATAAAAATATTTCCCACATCATGGAATTTTAGTTATAATTTTTATACATAAAATAAATAAATTTACTTATGACACAATGATGATGTAATGATTACCTCATTAATTAATGTTTTAAATAAATGAGATTATAAATATAAAATAAATTAATTTTGAAACTTTTTATCCATCCAAAAATTTTAGAGATGAGGATTACTTGTTATATTTTAATTAATGAATGTTTTTTGAAATAATCAAGTTGTTTTGGATTTTTTAAAAAGTCATGATATGAATATCATTTAAATTGACATAAATGAGTTTAAAAAAAAAATATTATTTTATTAAATGATATAATAATCCTAAAAATCTAATATTCTTCCAAAGTACTTAGATAAGGTTTATAATTTCATTAATGAACCACTTGTGGTTCTATTGGAATTTTATAGTAAATATATTAACCATATATTATGAATATATAAGAGGACATGGTAAAAGTTAAATAAGTTAACAAAGGGTTAAATAAGAAAGATAAGGATTAAGAAACATCCAAAACCCTTCCAATTATTATTGGATGATTTTGTTTCAACTTATATAAATCTTATATTATAATTCAATATGTTTTGGAACTTTTTAAGAAAAAAATAATTTTATAATAAAATAATATTTTTAAACATTCCTAAAGAGCCCCGCCCCCCCTTATAAAAGGACATCACCTCTAACCCTTTACCCACAACTATAAATCCCCTTGGTTCATCCATACTCTACTAAAATAATCTCTAAATATCCCTCTCTCCTACTTAGAAGCCTTACCTTAGGAAGAATACACTTCAAGGAATCTTTTTGGTTCAAACCAAAGGGAGTTACCGACTTAAAGGTAACGTCTTCCCTCAAGTTCTCTTATTTTATTTTACTTCTTCACTCTCTATGCTCTTATTTTTATTTGTTTATATAACAAAACCAATATCCTAAATATACTTTGTTGTTTTTTTGAGATGTATTAAAACTACACATACACACAACTCCATCTAATGGGTATAGAACGTACTGTTTCTGTGGATGGTGAACTTCTGCCTCACGAAACAATGATTGTTCAATATTCTCCTACCACCTCTTATGGTGTACATTATGATGGAAATGTAGTTATATATGATATTTATTTTATCTCCATGCTTCTTTAATTATATTTTAGAACATACCTTTATGCTTTTCATGTTGTATATATATGATAAATTCATTTGAGGAAGTGAGGATTACCGCCCCCTCAAAGTGATATGACTCATTCATACCATACATGGAACATATAAAGGATGGTGTTAATGAACTTACTTAATGTATATAAAATATGATAATATAATGGAATAATGATATACCTATGTATCATTTGGTTTTCATTTCTTTAAAAATGAAAAAAATGAAATGGAAGTAGCGTTCATGTGTACATATGTCTTACCATGTCCATGAACGGTGCATTTAATTTTCATATATCTAAATGATATGGACTATTATAAATACATAAATACTGGATATATGTGATATATAAATCATGAATATAATTCTGGAGATAATGGACTTCTGACTACATGGACAATTTGTAATTAAAACAAGTTCATTTTTGACTCAAGTTTTGAACATCGAAAAAATGTTCGATATGAACAAAAATAATTAACTAATTGTTATATCAAGGTAATAAGTGACATGAAATGAATAATAAACATGAAAAAGTTTCTTAATAAAGTAGAAATTAACTTCAGTTTATTATTCATGAAATTAAATAACGAATGAGTCAAGTCAGACACGAGGTAAGGGACTTTGTCTCAATATCCTTTCATTGATCCATGTTTTGATAATATACCAATCCTTCTTTTATAAAGTTTATAATAAACCCCTTTTACTTTTATTTTCATTCAAGGGGAATATTTTTCTATGAATCATTTTACTAAATGAAAAAAGAAATGTTTTTTTAACATATGCGGCGATAATGACCTCACTGCCACCGTAATCGTTATTTGGCTTCCTCTATAAGCCTTAATGTTACTTTTAAAAATGAAAAAGAAACACCTTATTTCCTTTTTGGGTGTTTTTGTGTTGAAAATGGTTTTTTAAATGGATTGATTATTTAAATATCTTGAAATTATTTCTTTTTATTGTAAATTAAATATTATTAGTGAAATGTTTATATTTGCAATATTTTAGGTGTTATCATTTTATAATAGTACTTGACGGGTGGTAACGTGATAAACCAAATGAAGGGTGGTGCCGTGATAAACCAAGATGGGTGGTTACATTATAACCTTCAATGCATTGGTTATGGATGTCAGCCGCATGACTATTCCATTTAGTGATATGTGTGGAAGTTTACCGTATGGTTATTCCATTTAAGTATGTTTATGTCCAAAGTTACCTGTGTATGTTATGTGTGCTTTCTATGGGTTTAATGGTAATATTTTGGTTTCAAAAGGGTAAGAAATGATCTTTTATTCAGTGAAGAGTATTTACTACTTCATAAAGGTTAAAAGTATTACTTATGGTAAAGTATTCATTGTTTACTTGTTGTTTTAAAAAACTAACAGTTTTCCTTCTTCGTGTATCCCTTAATGAGCTTTTTATGCTCATCCCAAGTTTTTGAAATGTTTTTCAGAGGACTTAAAGATGGATAGGGTCAAGTACGGGATCAAGAAAAATTCATACTGTCTAAAAATATAGAACTAGACATGAATATTTTTTCAAGAGTTTTTTATTTTATGAAAAAATGGATATTGAGTGGAAGTGTCTACTTTGTAATATTTGAGATGTATTGTAATAGTTATGGCCTAATTCTCTACAACTCTAAACCTAAAAATATCCTCAATGTAAATTATTAACATAATTCAATATTATGTAATGTTTTAGGCTGGTTCCTTGTACTTACATAACATATGACCCAATAAATCATTCATTTAGCATTTATCGTAAATTATCATATTTTACTATTCACCCAAAATTCAAGTAATTTAGAAAAATATAAAAAATTCACCCCAACCATTTTTCGACGTTTGGAATTAAAAAATGAAATCCATTTTTTGAAAATAATTTTCTATGTATTTTTAATTTAATTTTTAATTAAAATCATAATTTATTCAAAAAACAACATTATAACTATTACTCATTCTATAACACCTTGAAAAATTAATCAAGGTCCCATAAATTTACTTAATAAACATAAAAAAATAAAATAAAAATTTATGATTACATTTTATAAAAATGCATTTCCATTTTAAATTTTTAAATCAATCACAAAATTTTAATTAAAATATTAATGACATACAAAAATACCAATACTTATACTATGATCATTTCATCAATTGTATGATGTATAAATTGTATTTATACAATCAAAGGTAAAGTTTCTATTTTTTTGTCTGATTTACTATTCATTACTATTCATAAGGGTATGTTACAATTCATAAAGGTATACTACTATTAATAAGGGCATGATACTATTTATAAAAAACTATGTTGGATCTATCAGACTCTAAATATCTTACTGAATGCAACTGTGTATGTCAGTTTTTTGAAATTCAAATCATTGAGGTAGAAAAATTATGTTTACTGGCTAGGTAATAAAAAAGTGGTGTTTTGTAGAGACTTAGTTCTTCATGAATTCAATATTAAATTTATTTACAAAATAATGGGGTGTTACATTATCCCCTCCTTACAAAAATTTCATCCTCGAAATTACCAAAATGTTACATCACAAAAAGATTTGGGTAGTTCTTCATCATAATATCTTCAGGCCCCCATGTTGCTTCTTCAATTTTATGATGTTTCCAAAGTATCTATACTAGTTGAGTTTTATGATTCCCAAAAGATTGTTCTTTAGTCTATAGAATCTGGATATGCTCTTCATAGTAAGATAGGTCATGTTCCAATTCTATACCTTCATAAGTGAGGAAATGTGTTGGGTCTGGCATGTAATTTCTCAATAATGAGACATGGGACACATTGTGAACTTTAGACAGGCTAGGTGGAATATCTAAATGATATCCAAAAACTCCAATTCTCTCTAGGATTTTAAAAGGACCAATGTACCTAGGGATCAGTTTCCGTTTCTTCCCAAATCTTATAACACCCTTCCATAGAGATACCTTCAAGAAAACGTTATCTCCCACTTGAAATTACAAAAAATTCCTTTGATTATCAGCATAGATCTTTCTCATGCTTTGAGATGGTTTGAGATGAGTTTGAATAGTCTTTACCTTCGTTATTTTTTCCTCTATAGAATCTGGGCCCACAAGCTTCCTTTCTCCAACTTCATCCCAAAACATTGGTCTCTGACATCTCTTTCCATACAATGCATCATATGGTGCCATTTGAATACTTTATTGGAAACTATAATTGTAGGAAAACTCCACTAAAGGTAAATATTGATCCCACATACCATGAAAGTCATGTGAACAAGATCTCATAATATCCTCTAAGTTTTGGATCATTCTTTTGGATTTCCCATCAGTTTGAGGATGATAAGTAGTACTCAAACGAAGCTCAGTATCCAAAGATTTTTGAAGACTTTTGCAAAATATTTATGTAAATCGATGATCATGATTAGAAAATATTGAAAGAGGTGCTCCAAGAAGTCTTACAACTTCATTGATATAGAGTCATTCAATCCTTTCCAGTGTAAAATCCTCCCTTATGATGAGGAAATGTGCATATTTTATAAGTTGGTCCACAATTTCCCATATTGCATCATTATTTCTTAGAGTTTTGGGTAATACAGTGATACAATCTATGGTGATTTCATCCCATTTCAATATAGTAATAGGTAGAGGTTTTATGAATCCTCTAGTATGTTGCCGTTTGGAATTCACTTGTTGAAAAACTAAACATCGTGATACATAATCAACAATTTACCGCTTTATGTTTTCCCACCAGAAATTTTTTTTCAAATATATATACATTTTAGAGCTTCTAGGGTGTATAAAAAAATTAGAGCTATGGCCATCCTCTAATAACTCCCATTTCAGATCGGGTATAGAGGGAACAAATAGCCTCTAAATTTTAGAATTCCATCTTCACATATGAAGTCAACCAACTTCCCATATTTCATAGAATTAATTTTATTTTTTAGTTTCTCATACTCGGGCTTAGAGATTTTAATCCTTTCTAATAAATATGTTCTAGAAACCAATTGAAAAAGTAATAATTCTTCACCTTCTTTGATAATTCCCATGTCTATCCTTATTAGATCCATGAACACAAGTTCTCTTTTAATCCTCATTTTGTTTAAAACTCTATGATCCTTACGGCTCAAAGGATTAGCTACCTTATTTTCCTTTCCTAGGTGGTAGTTTATGAAACAATCATAATCCTTTATTAGTTTGAGCTATCTTCATTTCCTCATGTTGAGTTATTTCTGTGAGATGATATACATTATACTCTTGTGATCCGTATATATCTCAAATATTTCACCATATAGATAGTGTATCCATATTTTCAGAGAAAAGATCACAAAAGATAGCTCAATATCATTAGTAGGATATTTTTGTTCATGAATTTTTAATTTCCTTTATGCATAGTCAATAAATCTATCATTCTGCATAAGGTCACAACCAAGTCCTTTCTTTGATGCATCACTATATATCACAAACCCACCCTTTCTTGATGGTAGATTTAGGATCTGAGCATTCACAAATATCCTATTCACTTCATGGAAATATTCCTCACATTCTTTTGTCCATATGAACATAACCCCTTTATGCGTAAGCTTGATCATTGGGTTGGATAAATGGGAAAGGTTGTGAATGCAATGCCGATAATAACCTTCTAAAACAACACACCTTAGTTATGTTCATTGGATTAGGAAATTATTGAACAACCTTCGTCATCATAAGATCAACAGATATTCCATCCTTAGAGACAATGTCACCAAGAAAGGAAACTTATTGAAGCTAAAATTCACACTTTCTAAATTTCCCACACAATTTAATTCTTATAAGAGTCTTTAGAATAATGTGAAATTTATTTTCATGATCTTCATATATTTTGGAGTATACCAAGATATCATAAATAAATACCACCATAAAGTCATCAAGATATTCCTTGAAAACACTATTCAATAGATCCATGAAAATAGAGGGTGCATTAGTCAGTCCAAAAGGCATTACATTAAACTCATAATGCCCATAAATGGTTTGTAATGTTGTTTTTGTAATGTCTTCCTTCCTAAAAAGTAACTAATGATATCTGAATCGAAGGTCAATATTTGAAAAATATTGGGATCCATGATTTTGATCAAATAAATCATCAATGCGAGGTAGGGGATACTTGTTCTTTTCTGTTATAGCATTGATCTCCCTATAGTAAATGCACAACCTCATATATCCATATTTCTTCTTAATGAAAAGAACATGGGCTCCCCATGGAAAGACACTAGGTAGAATAAATCCTTTATAACTAAATTTATATAGTTGTTTCTTCAATTATACTAATTCCACAGTGGTCATTCTATAATGAGTCCTTGATATGAGCCTTGAACCAGGAATTAAATTAATGGAAAACTCAATTTCCTACTTTGGAGGATGTCCAGGTAAATCATCTATAAATACATCAACATACTCTTTCACAATAGGTACGTCATCTATTTGAACATTAATTTCCTCAGACATAGATATTTAAATCCCTTCCTCCCCAATAATTGAATTCAGTAGAGCTCCTGGGGGTAAATATGAATAAGAATCAGCTGGTGAGGTTTCTACTCTAAAGTTTTGGGATTCAACACCATTATAAAAAATCATAACTTCCCTCTTCTTGCAATAGATATTAACATCATAACATGAAAGAAAACTCATAATAAGGATTACATCAATGTCAATCAGGTGTATGATGATAAGTTTATCAACTAAAGCAAATTTTTGTGTTATGAGGGGGACTCATTGACACACCTTTGTTACAGTGATACATCCCCTAGGAGTTTCAACTTACAACTACTTTATTAAATCAAATGGAAAATGTCTAATTTTCTTTGAAAATTTGGAAGATATAAATGAATGGGATGATCCAAAATCAAATAAATCTTTGGATAAGTTTTAGGAAATTATTAAAGTACCTACCACCACTTCGCTAGGAGCTATAAACTCAGTAGTTGTGACCACATAATCTTGGCCTTTCTCCTTTAGCCTTCTTTGTGGGATGTTTCCCTGACGCTTAGAACATTCTTGTGCATAATGTCCCATATCTTTACAAATATAGCATTGAAAATTGGTTGTTTCTTTCTTCCCCTCACAATCAAGATATTGGTGGGATTTTTCTCTGCACTTGTAACAGACTCCCATGCCTTGCAGGCAAGTGCCATGTTTTTCCTTACATCAATTACTACAGGGTTGAAGATCAACTATAACATTATTCCCCATTTCCTTATTTCCTTTTCTAGAGTTTTCAATATCCCTATTATTCTCTTGAAATAATTTAAAGTCATAAGACTCATAGAATTCCTTTTCTATCTTGATAGCACAAGAGACTATATCTCCATATGATGAGAAATTATAGGAGACTAGTTCTCTTTAGAGGAATGGTTATAAACCATAAAATAATCAATCAATCTTGCTCCTTGGATTATGTATGTAGTCCACCACATTCCTTGAATGCCTTTTAAAATTGGATTCATAATTGACAACATTTTCATCCTTCTTATGCCTCAAATTCAAGAATTTCCTTTCCATATTCGCTCATTGTTTGTAGGGAGAATATTTTTCTAGGAAGATTTCCTTAAAATCCCTCCATTCCATCTCTTCTATTTCTTCCTCATCCTTTGTGTTTTGGATTAAACACCACCACTAATTCGAATCTCCCAATAGACAATAAGCTTCCATGACAACCTTCTCTCTTTCATTACATCCCAAAGTGAGAAATATCTTATCTAGAGAACTTATCCACTAATCAGCTACAAATGGGTTTGTATTCCTATTTAATGATGGATTCCATTTTCGCATAAAGAGATCCAAGATAGCTCCTCCACATTGTGGATCAAGATGCTCTGTACAGGTAAGGTTATTGTTCCTAACCTATGTCAATTTTCCCAATATAGTTATAAGTTTCTCAGTACCAGTCGTAGCTCCAGAGCCCACATCATTATCTTGCATAGGAGGGAAATCCCTACATAGGACACGTGAGTTCTTGTGGTTTCTATTCCTTCCACTAGGAGCCATTTCTAAATAATGGAATACAATATATTAGGTTATGAATCATAATGTATAATCTCAACATATAAAAATACTTAGAATAAATAGAAATCCTATTCACGGCTAATACCATAATCATAAACATGGTTTCTTTGAGGAGAATTTTACATTTAAATCCTTCATAATGGATTGTAAAGAAAATTTGAATTATTCTAATCATATCACCCATTGAGTTTCAAAGGAGATGTGCATTAAGGCATGTTGTCTTGGGCCAAGATACCTCGGGTCAAGCCCAAAACTCCTTATCGATGTTTTTACTCCTAGGTACATCTGTGCTAGAACCACACCCACTTGTAGTATCTTGAAAGGGATGTATGCACTAGAAATATCCACATAATATATTCCATACCAAGATTCCAGTATGTTATTTTATGTTTATCCTCAAAGACCATCTTATGGGTTTTCCCTAATCTACATTTTCAAAATCTAGTTTCCAGGTTTTCTACTAATCTTTATTTGATACCAATTGTAAAGACCCAACCCCAGTTACTCGGAGCCGGTGCCTTATTTTATTAAATTTTCATATAAACAAATAATATGCATCCCAAAGGACTAAGTAGTTTAGAATCTTTGGAAACAAGATACATACATAAGTTCAACATTACAACTTGAAATGAAATACAACATATATGTTTTACTGGGAACATCCAAAACTATAAGTTTATCCCTGCAATTCATTCATAATAAACTTCTTCATGTCACGAGAAAAAAAAGTATAAGAAAGGGGTGATCTCAAACTCTCAATAAGGTTAAGTAATACATCAAAAGATATCATAAACATAAACATTAGGCATGGTGAATAACTAAAAACACATGCCTTTAAAAATAAACTTGAACACATTATGGGAGGAATAAGAGTTGAATAAATAATTTCATAATAAAACATAATCAAGGGTATTATAATAGTATAATAGCCACAATAAATATCCATACTAATTTCATAATGCGGGAATGCATAATGCAGGACATCATAAGTATACAATCAAGGCCTCGTGCCGAGACCATAAATATCCATTTTGTCAAGCCGTCATGCCAAGACCATCGTTTGTCTAGTGAGACCTACCGATGCACCAAGGGGATATAACAGGCCACGCATGACACCTAATAAGTCCAATGCATTCCTCATATGAACAGGTATAGACATAAACAACATATACATTCATATTGAAACTAATACATGAAATGTAAATAACTTTTCTCGAACACTAAGCCTAAACACTAACCATTAAGAGTAAATTGGTGAATGGTTTCATGATAGAACATACATAGTGAAACTAATCATAAAAAATTAAATTAAATATTTTATATGATATCATAAAATATTAATACAAATAATACATAAGAATCAACAAGAGTGTTGAAATAGATGAAGATACTCTTATAAAATCATCAAGTAATTCTTGAAATAAATACACTTTTACTTTGAAAAGAAGAGTTCTTTTGGAAAAATCATGGAAAAAAACTTGAAGTGATGTAATATTTTATTTTCATAATAAAATGAGTGATTTTATAATGATAATGGTTTCCAAAAACATATTATAGAGTTCCCTTTAAAATAGGTAAGAATTGGAGGAATTCCCTTGAATCAGGCTTGTATTTTGGGATGAATTTTTGAATGATCCTTTTAAAACATATAACTCCCCATAAATGAAAGTAGTATTATGGTTGATTCAGAAATATATATAACATTATAACAGAATATATTAGGAGTTAATATGAATAAATAAGAAATTAATTGATGTACGTAGTCAATAAGAGTAACCCGAAGGAAAATAGAGGTTCAGGTGGAAAACCCTTATCTTAAATCTAAAGGTGTTCCTCCCTTTATCTTAAAGATATAATAATCAAATTTAGGTTCATAAATTAATGATTAAATAAACTTATATACATGTAATTGATTTATTATAACCTTTTTAGGTTCATTCATGGCCTTCTATGGTTTAGGATATTCAATTTCACTGTTTGGGAGTGTTTTCTTCGTTGGGTTTCATGACCAGTTTACTTATATTCATGTATGGATAAACATGTAGAATGAGAATGGTTGTAAAAAATAGAAGTTGTATGTTATTAGTGAACAAGAATAATATTACATGGTTATAATATTCTTCTGGTTATTGGGAGTGAATATGTGTCCATATGTAAAACATTAATAACAATTGTTTGGGTTGATTGGCGGTTCTTGATCACAACGAACTCATTTTGATTTATAAATTAATATCAGGTATACAATAGGATTACATGAACTTAAATAAGTTATAATAAAAATATTATAGTTTTTTTCAAGCATAAAAATTGTTTCATGACCATAATTGAATATGGTAATAGAAATTGGAAACCCATCGTCCTTGAATGTGATAAATTAATACATCTCAGATGGTGTTTTCATTTCTATTATAAAAGAAGGGGAGATGAGAAATTAAGAAGAATTATTCCATTATAATAATATAATTACAATACATGTAAGGTAATAGAGTCATCAAAATTTTTTTTATTAAAGTTGGTGAGGAAATAAAAAGAAAATAAAGGAACTTGAAATAAGAGAAATGAAAAGAGGATTTTACCTCTTGAAGTAATCTTCTTTGAGAGCCTCTTTAGGGAAGAGTTTTTGGTATTTTATGATACCAAGAGATTATGGACATGGGGGGGGGGAGCTTGGAAGGGTTTGTGAGCATAATTTAGGAAAAAAACAAGGCTTGAGAGAGGTGAAGAGAGGAGAGAGTGAGGGGGGGGGGGGGGGGTTTATAGTGGTGGAGATGAGGGTTTTCCCATTATTTTACTCATTATTTCATTATTTTGCCAGAGACAACCAATAGTATTGATTATTTTGTCCAAGAATAGTAATACATGCATGTGATTTGCAACCAATTGGTCTTAAATAATCCTTAAATCACCTATGAACCAATAAATCATGTATTTATCATTTATCATAAATTATCATATTTTACTATTCACCCAAAATTCATGTATTTTAGAAAAATAAAAAAAATTCACCTGAACCATTTTTTGATGTTTAGAATTAAAAAATGAAATCCATTTTTTGAAAATAATTTTCTAAATATTTTTAATTTAATTTTTAAATAAAATCATATTTTATTCAAAAAAACAACATTAAAACTATAACTCGTTTTATAACACCTTGAAAAATTAATCAAGGTCCCATAAAATTATCTTATAACCAAAATAAAATAACATAAAAATTTATGATTACATTTTATGAAAATACATTTACATTTTAAATTATTAAATTAATCACAAAACATTAATTAAAATATTTATGACAAACAAAAATTCCAATACTTATACTATGATCATTTCTTCAGTTGTAAGATGTTTAAATTGTTTTTATAAATTCATGGGGGAAGTTTCTATTTTTTTTGTCTGATTCCCTTTTCATTACTATTCATAAGGGTATATTACTATTCATAAAGGTATGATACTATTCATAATGGTATGTTACTATTCATAAAAAACTAATTTGAATCTATCAGACTCTAAATATCTTATTGAACGCTACCGTGTATGTTAGTTTTTTGAAATTCAAATCACAGAGGTTGAAAAATTATGTTTACTGGCTAGGTTATAACAAAGTGGTGTTTTATAGAGACTTAGTGTTTCATACATTCAATATTAAATTTATTTGAAAAATATTGGGGTGTTCCGTCATCCCCTCACAAAAATTTCATCCTCTAAATTACTATAATGTTACCTCAAAAAAATATTTGGGTAGTTCTTCATCATAATCTCCTTAGGGTCCCATGTTTTTTCTTCGATTTTATGATTTTTACAAAGTATTTTTACCAGCTGAGTTGTTCGATTATTCAACATTTGTTCTTTAGTGTCCATAATATGGATAGGATCTTCATAGTAATATAGGTCAGGTTCCAATTCTATACCTTCAGAAGTGAGGACACACCTTAGGTTAGGTATGTATTTTCTCAGTAATGAGACATGGAACGAATTGGGTACTTTAGAAAAGCTAGGCGGCATACCCTAAAAATATGGAACAGATCAAATTCTCTCTAGGATTTCAAAAGTTCCAATGTACCTATGGCTTAGTTTCCCTTTCTTCCCAAATATTACAAACCCTTCCATGGAGATACCATCAAGAAAACTTTATCTCCCACTTGAAATTCCAAATCCTTCATTCGATTATTGGCATATCTATTTTACCCAATTTGAGATACTTCGATATGGGTTTGAATAGTCTTTACCTTTGCTGTTTTTTCCTTCACAAGCTCTGGTCCCACAAACTTCCTTTCTCTAATTTCATCCCAACAAGTTGGTGTGTGACATCTTTTTCCGTAAAATGCTTCATATGGTACCATTTGAATACTTGAATGGAAACTTAATTGTAATAAAACTCTAATAAAGGTAATTATTGATCCCAAAAACCTTGAAATTCATGTGAACATGATATCAACATGTCATATAAGGTTTGGATTGTCCTTTCTAATTTCTCATCAGTTTGAGGATGATAAGAAATACTCAAACGAAGCTCAGTATCCAAATACTTCTGAAGACTTTTTTTAGAATTTCGATGTAAATAAAGGATCACGATCAGAAACTATTGAAAGAGGTGGTCCATGAAGTCTTAAAACTTCATTGATATAGAGTATTTCAATCCTTTACAGTGTAAAATCCTCCCTTATAAGGAGGAAATGTGCAGATTTTTTATATCGGTCCACAATTACCCACATTTCATCATTCTGTCATGGAGTTTTGGGTAATCTAGTGATAAAATCCGTGGTGATATCATCCCATTTCTATGTAAGAATAGGTAGAGGTTGCATGACTCCCCTAGGATGTTGTTTTTAGGCCTTCACTTGTTGACAGACTAAAAATCTTGATACATAATTAGCAATTTCTCGCTTCATGTTGTACCACTAGAAATTTTCCTTGAAATCTCTATACATTTTAGTGATTCCTGGGTGTATAAAAAAATTAGAGCTATGGGCATAATCCAATAACTCCCTTTTTTACTCAGGTATAGAGGTGACACCTATTATCTTCCCTAATTTCAGAATTCCATATTCACATATGAATTCAATGAACTTCCCATCTTTCATAGCATTAATTTTATTTTGTAGGTTCTCTTCCTCAGGATGAGAGATTTTAATCCTTTCTAATAAATATGGTTATACAACGAATTGAAAAATTAATGATTTTTCTCTTTCTTTGAAAAATATAATGTATATCCTTATTATACCCATGAATATAAGATCTCTTTCAATCCCCATTTTGTTTTAAACTTCATGATCCTTCCTACTCAATTCATCATATACCTTATTTGCCTTTCCTAGGTGGTAGTGTAAAGAAAAATCATAATCCTTGAGTAGTACGAGCCATCATCATTTCCTCATGTGAATTATTTCTATGAGAATATATACTTTAGTCTCTTGTGATTCATATATATCTCACATCTTTCACCATAGAGATAGTGTCTCCATATTTTCAGATCAAATATCACAGCAGATAACTCAATATCATGAGTAGGATAGTTTTGTTCATGAATTTTTAACTTCCTTCATACAAAGGAAATAACTCTATTATTCTTTATAAGGAAACAACCAAGTCCTTTATTTGATGAATCACTATAGATAATGAACCCATCATTCCCTGATGGTAGATTTAGGATCAGAGCATTCAAAAATCACCTATTAAATTATTAGAAGGAGTCCTCACATTCTTTTGTCCACACGAACTTAACCCCTTTACGCCTAATCTATGTCATTGGGTTGGATAAATGGGAGATGTTCTAAAAGAAACACTGATAATAACCAAATAACCAATAAAACTACGTACCTCAGTTATGATCGTTTGAGTAGGAAATTCTTGAACAACCTTTGTCTTCATAGGATCAAAAGATATTCCATCCTTAGAGACAATGTGGACAAGAAAGGAAATTTCTTGAAGCCAAAATTCACACTTTCCAAACTTCCCATATAATTCATTTCTTCTAAGAGTCTTTAGAATAGTGCACAAGTATTTTCCTTATCTTCATTGATTTTGAAGTATACCATGATATCATCAATAAATACCACCAAAAAGTCATCAATATATTCCTTGAAAACTCTATTCATTAGATCCATGAAAACGAGGGTGGATTAGTCAGTCCAAAAGGAATTACATTAAACTCATAATGCCCATACCTGGTTTGAAATGTTATTTTTAGAATTTCTTCCTTCCTCACATGTAACTAATGATATCCAAATGGAAGGTCAATCTTCAAAAAATATTGGGCTCCATGAATTTGATCAAATAAATAATCAATGCTAGGTAGGGTATATTTGTTCTTTATTGTTATAGCATTGATCTCCCTATAGTCAATGCACAACCTCATAGATCCATATTTATTATTAAAGAAAATAATAGGGAATCCCTATGGAGAGACACATGGGAGAATAAATCCTTTATCACACAATTCCTCTAGTAATTTCTTAAATTATACTAATTCCACAGTGTCCATTCTATAAGGATTTTGTGATATAACCCTTGAACTAGGAATTAAATCAAAGGAAACCCCAATTTCCCACTCTGGAGGATGTCCAGGTAAATCCCCAGAAAACACATCAACATACTCTTGAAAAATAGGTACGTAATCTATTAGAACATTACTTTCCTCAACCATAGATATTTAATTCCCTTACTCCTCAATAATTGAATTGATTAGAGCTACTGGGGGTGGATCTAGATAAGAACCACCTGGTGAGGTTTCTTCTCTAAAGGTAAGGGATTCAACTCCGTTCTCAAAAATCATAACTTCCCTCTTATTTCAATAGATATTCGCATCACAACATGAAATTAAACTCATACCAAGGATTATATAAAATTCAATCATGGGCATGATTATAAGGTTATAAACTTAAGAAAATTTATGCATCTTGAGGGGGACTCATTGAAATATCATTGTTGCAATGATACATCCCCTAGGAGTTTTGACTGGAAACTCCTTTATTAAATAAAATTGAACATTTATAATTTTCTTGGAAAATTGGGAATATATAAAATAATGCAATGATCTAGAATCAAATAAATCATTGTATTAGTCTGAGGAAATGATAAAAGTACCTTCCACCACATTGTTAGGAACTTCAACCTCGGTAGTTGTGACCGCATAAGCATAGCCTTGTTCCCTTGACCTTCTTTGGGGAATGTTTACCTGAATATTAAGAAATTAATGTTCATAATATCCCATATTTTTACAACTAATGAATTTAATATTGGTTGTTTCTTTCTTCCCCTTGCAATAATGAGATTAGTGGCCTTTTTCTCCACACTTTTAACTGACTCCGATTTCCTTTAGGAAAGTGCCATGGTGTTTATTCCCAAAATTACTATAGGGTTGAAGGTCAACTCTTCCCTTATTCACCATTTCCTTATTTCCTTTTCTAGAGTTTTCAGCATCTCTCTTCTTCTCTTGACTTCATTTAAAGTCATAAGACATAGATAATTATTTTTCTATCTTGATAGCACAAGAGACTATATCTTCATATGATGAGAAGTTCTGGGAGACTAGTTCCCTTAGGAGGAATGGTTTTAAACCATCAAATAATCGATCAAAAATTCTCCTTGTATTATGTATGTAGTCTGCAACATGCCTTTCAATCCTTGTAAAGTTGGCATCATACTTTACAATATTTCCATCCTCCTTCTGCCTCAAATTCAAGAATTTCCTTTTCATATCTTCTCATTATTCACAGGGAAAATATTTTTCTAGAAATATTTCCTTAAAATATCTCTATTCCATATCTTCTATTTCTTCCTCATCCTTTTTGTTTTGGATTAATGAACACCACTGATATGCATCTCCTAATAAACATTAAACTACCAGGACAACCTTCTCTCTTTCATTACATCCCAAAGAGAGAAATATCTTCTCTAGGGAAATTATCCACTGCTCAGCTAAAAATGGATTTGTAGTCCCATTGAATGATGGAGGGTGTTGTCACATAAAGAGATCCAACGTAGCTCCTCCAAATTGTGTATTAGGATGATCTATATGGGTAAGTTTATTGTTCATAACCTGAGTCAGTTTTCCCAGTTTAGTTATAAGTTTCTCAATACTAGTTGAAGATATAGAGGCACAATTTTATCTTTCATAGGAGGAAAATCCCTACATTGGATACACGCGTTCTTGTGGTTTCTGTTACTTCCACTAGGCACCATTTATAAATAAAGGGATACACTAGATTAGGTTATAAATCATAATGTATAATGTCAAATTAGAAAAATACTTAGCATGAATTGAAATCCTATGCATGGATAATCCCATAATCATAAACATGGTTTCTTTGAGGAATAATTTACATTTAAATACTTTATATTGGTTTTTAAATAAAATTAAAATTATCCTAAGAATATCACCATGGAGTGTCAAAATGGACATGAACAGAGCATATGATCGTCTCAAATGGGGCTTCATCAATAGAGTGATGAATAGGATAGGTCTGTCTCCCTGGGCCTATGACCTCATCTTCAGGTGTGTAAGCTCCTTGTGGATTATTGTTTCCTTTATGGGACGAAATAATGGCTTCTTTAAATCTAATCGCAGGCTAAGTCAAGGGGATACCTTGTCCCCAATAATCTTCATCCTAATGCAATAAGTTTTTAGTCTCATGATCAATAATGGTATGGCCAACGAAGACGTACCTCCTTATCAATGCAAGATGCCTCTTTCCCCATCTCCCATTTGATGTTTACCGATGAAACCTTCATCTTCATGAACGTGGGAAAGAGATCACTCAACGACATCAAAAAAATCATGGAAGAATACTTCCATTGGAGTGGCCAGGTTATCAACAAGGACAAGAGTATGGTTTACATCCCCAACAGATGCCCTGTAAGGCGAGTCCTACTTCTGTGCAATAGGATGGGAATGCAATGGGGATCCCTTACAATGGAGTATCTTGGAGCCCCCATCTCCACAGGTAGAATGCGTTTTAGAGATTTTGATCAGTTGGTGAACAAGATCACATGCTGCATTCTCAACTAGAAAACCAACTATTATCCTTTGGCGCCTGCATTACCTTGGGGAATAGTATCAGGTCTACCAAGACGACCCATGCGTTGGAATCCAACAACCTGCCAAAAGGAGTTATAATTTTTATCCAAAAAATATTGGAGAGGTTTATATGGGATGTAGCGTTGGAGGGGAAGAAACACTGGGCATCATGGGAGACGATGGAACATACAATTCATGATAGAGGGGTCAATGTCAAATGATTAGGGGACACCATCCATTGCATGCATGCAAAACTGGCATGGGAAACTATTGAAGGGAGTACTCTATGGGGAAAGATAATGTCCTGCACTTACAATGGAAATGTGGGCAAGGAATCAGTGCATAGATCCCTCCTCTAGTCTAAAACTAGCACCCTCATCCTGAGAATGCAACAACATTCTCAATGGATAGTTGGCGAGGGCAACCTTCTGTTCTGGAAACATAACTGGGCAGACAGCGTGGTAGGATATCAGGGGAACCCTTCTCCTACCATTACCTTCAAGGAAGTGAGCCTTCACCCTTCCTTCTTCAAATCAATTCTGGATACGGGACACCAAGAGATTTTTGACAGCATTGAAACCAGCTCTGAACCAGATATATGTGTTTTTAAACCTTTAAACTCGATGAGATTCAACAGCAAGGACTTCCGCAGAGCATCCAGGCCTCAGGCACAATGTGATAGATGTAAGAGTTTGGTGTGGTGCAACAAGATTCCTACTAAATATAACTTTCTCGTGTAGAGGATAGTAAACAAAGAAATATCAAAGAAGATTAGATTAAAAATATTAGTGTTTTCATGGCCTCTGGATATCAATGCTGCAAGACCAGGATGTAGGAGAACTCAACCCAATTTTTTTTTGAAGTGGAATGGGCCCATGAAGTATGTAGTTTTTTTGGGGTTCACTATATATTCTTCTAGAGGAAACCATGATACTCCATTCCTTGACAGATGTTTTCAGGGGGCAGAGGACATTGGCCCAGAAAAAATTGTGAGATCCATGATCCTCAACGCCGGCTGCTGGTGCCTATGGCAGGCAAGAAACCGGTCCAAATACGAGGGGGATAACTCCATAGGGAGACTCATCATCTCGAAGACCGGGAGCCTATTGGCAGACATGGTGAGTCTGGTCAAAAACTAGATGGACGCGCCATTCCTGAGGGCTCTCCATGGACCCTCACCTGTGGCTCAGCATCTACTCCCCAGGCTACAAGGAAGATGGGTGAGGTGGATGGCTTCGGATACCGACCTCAAAATGAACACAAATGGCGCTTGTAGCTCGGGTGAAATGCGCGGAGGAGGCATCGTCAGGGACTATAGGGGGAGTGTTGTTCTCGCTTTTACTTCCCACTTTGGAAATGGAAACTCCCTTATAGCTGAGTCCAAGGCGGTTCTTATGGGGATCATGCTCTGTATCCAAGGGAATATTTTTCTTTCTCAGGTGGAGACAAAATCCATTATCCTTCACAATTCTTTGCATGGAAGAGGTGGCACGACTTGGTTGATCTGCTACATCATAAGGAAATGAAAATATCTCCTCAATAATAGTACAAAAGTTACCCACACCTGGTGGGAGGGTAATCAAGTGGCGGACCATCTAGCCTCTCTGGCAGTCCAAGGAACCAATGTAACTATCCTCTCCAATATTTCCTAATTTAAACCTGAGGGGGTCAATCTGATCATAGGGGATGCCCTTGGCCTACAATACTTTAGACCCCCTTAGAGCCTTTTTCTGGTTCATCCTTCCTCCTTTCCCTTGAATAAAAATATAATTAATGATGATGATTTTTATCCTAAAAAAATATCTTAGGGTTTTTTTCCTTAATATATGTTTTCTGAAGCTAGTTTCCAAGTTTTCTACTAAACTATCTTTGATACCAACTATAAAGTCCTGACCCTAGTTTCCTGGAGCCGATGCCTTATTTTATTACACTTGAATATAAAAAAGGAATGTGCATCCCAAAGGACCAAGTAGTTTAGTATCTTTGGAAACAAGATACATATATAAGTTCAATATTACAACTTGAAATGAAATACAACATAGAAGTTTTATTGGGAACATCCAAAACTATAATTTTATCCCAACAGGTCATTCATAATAAGATTATTCATTTCCTTAAAAATGAATCATAAGAAAGGGGTGACCTCAAATGCTTAGTAAGGGTAATAAATATAGTGGAATATTTCATAAATATAAACATTAGGCATGGTGAATAACTAAAAACACATGCCTTTAAAAACAAACTTGAACACATTATGGCAGGACTAAGTGCTGAATAAATAATTCCATAATAAAACATAATCATGGATATTATACTAGTCAAATAACCACATTAACTATCAATATTATTTTCATAATGAGGGAATGCATAATGCGGGACATTATAACCATACCATCAAGGCCTCGTACCAAGACCATAAATTTCCATTTTTTTAACCCCTCATGCCAAGACCACAATGTGTCTCATGAGACCTACCAATGAAAAAATGGGCTATAGAGGTCCCCACATGACACTTAATAAGTCCAATTAATTCCTATTATAAATGGGGATAAACATAAAAACATATAAAAAATATTGAGACTAATATATGAAATTTAAATAACTTTCCCAGAACATTAAGCCTAAACACTAACCATTCAGAGTAAATTGGTGAATGATATTAAGATAGCACAACCATAGTCAAACTAATCATAAAAAATTACATTAAATATTGTATATGATATCCTAAAATATCGAACCAAATAATACATAAGAATCAAAAGGAGTGTTGAAATAGATGAAGATACTCTTATTAAACCATCGAGTAATTCTTGAAATAAATACTCTTTTACTTTGAAAAGAAGAGTTCCTTTGAAAAAATCATTTTATAAAACTATAAGGGAAGTAAGATAGTATTTTCATAGTAAAATGAGTGATTTTATTAGTAAAATGGTTTCTAGAAATAGATTATTGAGTGCCCTAAAAATATGGAAGAATTTGAGAAATTACCTTGAATCGAGCTTGTATTTCAGGAAGAATCATTGAAAGATCCTTTTAAAACACATAACTCCCTATAAATGAAAGTAGGATTCTGGTTGGTTCACATATATATAACATTCTCACAGAATATATGAGTAGTAAATATGAATAAATAAGGATTTAATTAAGTTAAGTATACAATAAGAGTTACCAGAATGAAAATGGAGGTTCGGGTGGAAAACCCTTACCTTAAGTTTGAAGGTGTTCCTCACTTGATGTTATCAACTTGAAAAATCAAATTTAAGTTCATAAATTAATGATTCTAGAACCTTATATACATGTAATTTATTTAATATAACCTTGTTAGGTTCATTCATGGATTTTTATGGGTTAAGAGATTCAATTTCATTGTTTGAGATCATTTTCTTCCTTCGTTTTCATGAAAGTTTTACTTATATTCATGTAATGATAAACTTGTAGAATGAGGATGGTTGTCTAGAATAGAAGTTTTATGTTATTAGTGAACAACCAGAATATTGCATGGTTATAAAATTCATTTCTTTATTGGGAGTGAAGATGATTCATTATATAAAACTTTAACGATAATTTTTTGGGTTGATTAGTGGTTCTTGATCACAACGGAATAATTTTGATTTATAAATTAATATCATGTATAAAAAAGGATTACAGAATCTAAAATAAGTCATAAT
Source organism: Viscum album (assembly GCA_963277665.1). Lineage (NCBI taxonomy): Eukaryota > Viridiplantae > Streptophyta > Magnoliopsida > Santalales > Viscaceae > Viscum > Viscum album. The sequence goes on from OY728151.1 coordinate 1,526,459,906, forward strand.
AAATATATTATAGTATGTTTCAACCATAAAAATGGTTTCATGGCCATAATTGAATATGGTAATAGAAATTGAAAACTCAACGTCCTTGATTGTGATAAATTAACACATCTTGGATGGTGTTTTCATTTCCAGTATAAAAGAAGTGGAAATGAGAAATGATGCAGATTTATCACTTTATAATAACAAAATTATAGTAAATGTAATTTACTGTATTAATTAGAACATTTGTAATAAAGGAGGTGAGGAAATAAAACTAAAATAAAGGAACTTGAAATAAAAGAAATGAAAAGAGGAATTTAACTCTTGAAGTAATCTTCCTTGAGAGCCTCTTTAGGGAAGAGGTTTTGGTATTTTTATGAGAACAAGGTCTGTTGGACATGGTGGAGGAGCTTGAAAGGATATTTTAACAGAATATAGATAATGAAAAAGGCTATAAGAGTGAAGAGAATAGGGAGTGAGGGGTGGGGGGGGGGGGGGGTTATAGTGGAGGAGAGGAGGGTTTTCACAATATTTTACTCATTATTTTATTATTTTGCCAAATAAAACCAATAATATTGATTCTTATGACCATGAGTAGTAATATGTGCATGTGATTTAGAACCAATTGGTCTTATATCAGTATTATATCACCCATGACCCAATAAATCATGTATTTATCATTTATCGTAAATTATCGTATATTACTATTTATGCAAAATTCAAGTATTTTATAAAAATCCAAAAAATTCAACCCAACCATTTTTCGACTTTTAGAATTAAAAAATGAAATAAATTTTTGGAAAATAATTTTGTAAATATTTTTAATTCAATTTTTAAATAAAATCATAATTTATTCGGAAAAAAACAACATTAAAACTATAACTCATTTTATAACACCATGAAAAATTAATCAAGGTCCCATAAAATTATCTTATAACCATAAGACAAGAAAATAACAATTTATGATTACATTTTATGAAAATAAATTTCCATTTATAATTATCTAATTAATCACAAAATTTCAATTAAAATATTTATGACATACAAAAATACCAATACTATGATCGTTTTTTCACTTATAAGATGTCTAAATTGTATTTATACATTCATGGGTGAAGTTTATAATTTTTTTTACGATTTAATATTTATTACTATTAATAAGGGTATGTTACTATTCATAAGGTTTTGTTACTATTAATAAATAACTAAGTTGATTTTATCAGACTCTATATATCTTACTGAACGCAACCGTGTATGTTAGTTTTTGAAAAATCATATAAAAAAGGTAGAAAAATTAGGTTTACTGGCTAAGTTATAAAAAAGTGGTGTTTTTTAGATACTCATTATGTCATGCATTCAATATTAAATTTATTTTCAAAATCTTGGGGTGTTACAGATAAACTACTCACAATTGCAACAATAATAAAAAGAATCAGTTCAAGATTAAAATAGATCTTAGGTGAAGCAACTAAAAGAAGACACATAACAAATATAGAGAAAAATAGAATGGATGAATGTATAGATCCATGCATACTTGGAGAAATCCAAACCTGAACCAAAGGCCATGGGGGAAGTATAGTTAGATCTGACTAATTTTTCTGTGGAAATCCAAGAGGTTTAGGCAATACTTGAAGACTATCGGCAACCCAACCATTTGGAGATGCAAATAAAAACCTACCATTAAGAGATTGATATTGAATATAAAGACTCAACTATTGATATACATATGAGGTATCAATAAAGACTAGATAAATATTGGAGTGACTAGGTAGATGATGAAATACAATTTGATTTACCGATCTACAAAGTAAAATATCCATCACCTCTGTACCTATCTCTATCCATGGAAGATGAAAGAAACACCCAAGTGGTAGAATATTAATTTAGATTTGAGGAGCCTGACTATGTACCTTCATTGAGTGAAAATCAACTCCAAGAGGTGATTCCCACTGAATAATATATTGAAGTCGAACTAACTTAGGTAGATGATCCTTTAGTGAACCGTATCTCTTATAATTTTATTCAATATGAATTAAGCATCACTCTTTATTGTTTGGAATTTTCATATTCATCAAACTCTCATTTTTTCCTTAGAGGAAGAAAAAAAAAACAAAATGCAACTATTTAGGAATGCATAGAGGTTCCTAAACATAATGATCATTTACTAAATGAATCCCATAATGAGATCCAGGTAGCCTTTCCTGAAAAATCAAGAAAAATATTGATCACATAAAAAGGAATGATTTTATTATTTGTTATTCAAATTTAAATTTTATTCAAAGAAAATTACATTCTCACTTTCCCTTTTATTTTATGACTTATTTAGAACATATTGAGTATGTACATGTGAGTAAATAAGAGGTTCCACAAGTAGCAACCGATAAAGAGAAGGAACCATACGTTATCTTACCCCCACCATGAATGTTGTACCTCTTTCTTTAAAGGGAATTCCCAGGAGTGAACTTTTTGAAACCTCCGCACCTAGGAATCCCCCTCCCCATGAAGATATCACAACCTCAGTCAAAAAGGAGTTGTTTCCATCCAAAAATAGCAAAGCATCCCATGGGGTAATATTCCGATAATCATTATTCTATGTTTCAATTTTTTCTATTGACATGATTAGATGATAAAAATTGTAAAATGAATGATAAGAGTCATGCATCAGGTGATGAATCTGACATATATTTATTTTTTGGAATATGAAAATTTTTGTAAATGAAATTTTTATTAAATTTGTCATGTTTTTAATTTCTAAAATTGAAATTGATTGGTTTATTTTTTTTTCATCCATTTTCATGCATAGTTTTCCCAAGAAATATGTTCTCATCCATAAGAAAAATTTTGAACCAAAATTTTGCATTTATTTCTATAATATATTTCTTGAGAGACCTTTGCATGGTTTTTTTCTAGAACTTATATGACATTTTATCGAATATATGACTGAACAAAATCAATTTTAATATGATTGTAGAAATTTTAATTGATTATCCACTTATCCTTGGAACCACATTAACACCAATCCTAATTTTTTACCATAGAATCCTTGAATAAACTTGATAGGAAATGAGTCATGTGATAATACTATTATATCAATTCCCCCTACTCAAAGTACATTGCATGATATTTAAATGAATAAGTGTATAGGAATTGGTATTCCTTGGTTTATGGGGATGTAATACATTAAGGATATTATAATGGGGGGTTTTTCATTATATTTTGGGGGGAGGACTTGTTTTAAATTCTTTATCATTCACCTCTCTTTCTAAAAAATGAAAAAAATGAAAAAAATGAAATTAAAAAAACGGGCCATGATGTTTGCATATCAAAAATCACCATTACCAGACTGATGATATTATGATTGTATATGGTTAGGTGGTCTTTATGGGATTTTTCTAAAGAAAAATTTTCAAAAAGAAAAAAAAGAAAAAACCAAAAGTAAGAGAAGGTGATTCTTTCATTATGATGATTTTTATCATGTGACTACTTTGACCTTTGTGGAATGGGAAATGATGTCTTCAAGAGTATTTATTTATGATTATATTTTGATATCATACAAATTTTTTAAGAGTCAAAACACATTTTTGAGAATTATTTTTATTCATTACCCACCAATATTAATTGTCAGAAATGTTTAAACCTTAATGAAAATTCATCATGATTAATTTTGATTTCATTCTTTATGTGGTTGAGATATTATATGTGTTACCAGACTATGGTAAGTGACATGTACTTGATATATGATAACACTTTTATTTTCATTTATTACCCTGATATATGAGTAAAAATAATTCAATGTGAGGTAAATTAAAAGTGGCGTGCACATTAATGATGAATTAAGAAATAGAAAAGAAAGGAAGGATTGACATTGTTATTTCAAAATAGGAAAAGTAAAATTCATGAGTGAATTTATTTCATTAAAGTGTGATGATTTAAAAGAATTAATTTGTGTGAAATTTTAAGCATTATTTTCCATTGATTTTTTTGTTTTTTTTGAAATTTAAATATTAGTAAAATCAAGTTCCTTTGATAATGGTGTTGATATAACATGCTTGAGGAAAACCAGGTTCTAAGTGTGGGAGAATTGAAATAGTCATATTTTATATGTATATTTTAATATAAAACAAAAATTTTATTCACATTAATTTTTTAATTCTATATGGGTTTTATTGATTTAATAAAGTGTAAAAAAATAATAAATTTCTAAAAATAGTCTTAAAGGAAATGATTTTTGATGACAAAGGATGAGTCCAAGACCAACTCCATGTCTCCAAAGTGAATAATCAGATGATAATAGAGAAAAACCTATAGAAAAACACATATTTACATCGTAAATATAAATTGATGATGTAAATATTGAATAATTTATGGTGTAATGACAAACTGTAAAGGAAAAATAGAGATTTCTAGGGCTACATGACATGTTCCATGGCATGACACATCTCTTTCACACCATGCCCCTACAATTTTTTATGGCTATAATTTCATGCAAAAAATAATTCTCGAGTGAAGCCTTTATGATTTTACATAATAAAATCATGTTTCAAGACATAAAAGTGTTCAATGAGACCATGAATGATGATTGTTTTACGTAAATTAATGGTAAACCATGCTTTAAAGACACTATAACCCCTAGGATTCACTAGGGTTGAATTTTTATGCATTTATAGAGGCCATTTATGATATCTAAAGAACTTATGTAGGACTATATATAAGTTTCCAAGTTGATGGAGAAGGTAATAATCCATTCTAGGGTGCGGCTGGTACACTAGGGATTTAAGCTGGTGGTGTTTAGGTTTTCCTTTATTATTCTTTATTTTCAATTTATTTTTCAATGTAACACACATTCCATATTTTTAATTTAAGTGTTCACATTCCATTTTCATCCATTATACTTTCTTTCTCTCCTTACATCATGATCTAATGCACTTAGAAATGGAATGTGATTAGCACTAGTATTGGATGAGGAGGAGGTTTTGTGGTGTTTTTAATTATTGTTCTTTAAATTATTATTTTTTGAATACCATTTGCGTTGAATGAGAGATAAGTGCATGGTTTCAGTGGTCATCTACCATGACAAAAATCTAAAATTATTCTTTTTCATTGATTTAATTCTCCCCCATAACCTTATCACAGGTAGAACTCTTTTTATGTTTTATTTGGGGGTACCCGAAGGGATGATTCAACTTATGATAGAGCTGGATCATTTAGGAATTGAACTCTCAATAATGGAATTATCATACATGGCTATTAGAGAAGGTGGGGGTTGGTGTGCGAAAGAGGTTTCCTAGCATGCTAAAATTACAAAAATAATAAATAGAAGAAAATTAATTCTTTAATGAGGTTTCATAAAAGAATTATCAAATTTAATTTAAATTATAAAAATAATAAAGGAACCCACATTGTCAAACCCTAAGACTAATATGTTTCTTTCCTAACTTCATTATATCTACATCTACATTTAGGTTTATATTTTCATTCCATGTTTTTCTTGAAAACCCCCAAAAACAAAAAATTCATTGTTTTATAAAATCACGAATAGAAATAGATTGGGAGAATTGGAAATCATAATTTGATAAAATACAATGCTCCTAAAGTGAGACAGATATGGTCAGACTCTATGATGTATTGGTAAAATAAATAAGCCTTTTTTTTACCCTACAACAAGAACATCAACTATTTAAGGGAAACCTTAGGTAGCGCATTAGAACCCAAGGGTAAACCATGTGCGACTTGAGGTTCCCTATGGTCATCAAGCTAGTTGGTATAATATTTGGGTGAGAGTTTCTTCACCATTTGATTTGTGATTACTTTGGTGGGTATTCCCTAGGTAGTATTTATATATTAAGGTTGGGCGATAGGAACAACCTTGGATACATTTTAACTTGGATGGGAATTATGCCATATCTATTAAGTGGTGTCATTTTGGATTACTTTATGAGGCAAGTGAGGCTATAAAATGATCATAGTAATGTTGAGGGATGTTATTCCCTTAGAGTGAAGGGATTATCCTGAGAATTGAGGTTGGAAATTAGGAACCTGTGTAAGGTGTATGGGAAGAGATATGATTTTGGAGACCACATTGAGTCCCCCATGTTATGTTGAACATAGAGAGGGTTAGTTCAAGGAGTAAGTATTAACAGATACATGTGTCGTCTTAGATCCTGAAGATCAATGGTGTGAGATGCTATGACTACAGTGATGATTATGGGTTTAGACTTTAGGGCCAACCAATATTTATTATTAATGATGAGAGATGTGTTGGCAGGGACACACTACACTGTGATTTTTATATAGTATATTCCCTGGATGTTCCCTTAAGATATAAATTTATGCCTGATACTATGGATTCCTTGGATGTATAGGGTTTGAATTTATAGCTGATACGATGTATGCCAAGAATATTACCTGGGTTATAGCTTCTAAGCCTAATATAATCCATGATTAATAGATTACCTAGGATCTTGATTTTGATCATGATACAATATGCATTCCTTAGATTCTAAAGATCTAACTTTATGAAAAATATGATGGATGCATGGGAGATTTACTAGGATCCATATTTTGAGCCTGATACTATGTGGATGCCTTGGATTCCAAGGATCAAGCTTTATTCATATTATGATGTATGTCTAGGAGATTACCTGGTATTTAGATTTTGTGTTTAATACGATATAGATGCCTAATATGTGCTCCTAGGATCAATATTTTTTCATGATATGATGGATGTCTAGGATATTACCTAGGATTTGGCTTCTGAACATGATAAGACATATGCCTAGGATATGGCTTTATACCTAATAAGATGGATTATTGAAAGATTACATGGGATCCTACTTTTAATCTAGATATTATATGGATGTGTAGGATGACTAATATTCAAAAATATACCTAATATGTTGGATGAATATGTGATTATTTGGGGTCTGTATTTATGATTGATGTGATAAGATACACAGGTTTTATCCAAGGATATGGATACTGAGCCCCATACTATAGTTAAGGACTAAAATATTAGTTTGGATCTATCATTTACACATGATATAATATAGGATTATTAGGGTGTTACCTTGGATCTAGTGATTTCACCAAATACCATAGTGATATTATCGGTGAACATTTACCCAACCCTTGGAATTATTATTACATGTGCTCAGAGACACTCCAAAACTGGTCAAAGAAGTTATGGTCGATCCCAGTTGTCACATTAGAACTTGAGGACCGACATGCATTATTTTATTATGCTTTCTCACTTTTTTATTTAGTCTAAGTATATCACATTTTCAAAAAATATATTTACTGTTTATGTTTGGGACCTCATTGGTTGTTCCCTACTAAGGTTTACTCACACCCTGCTCGGGTGGCCTTGACACTTGGGTACCCGAGTAGAATACATTATTTGTAGGTTCAGGTTGAGTAGAGTCCTAATATTTGGATAATTGATCTAGATATCTTGGATTGAGATTTAGAGAATTGGATGAGGAGAGTTCTTGGGATTATAGTAGAGAATCAATGTATGTGTTATTTCTTTTGTTTATTGAATATGTGATTTACCCAGTGGGAGATCAGTTGGGATGTCTACTAGTATATTTTCATATTTATTTATAGATTATGGATATGTTTTATTTATCATGCATACTTTGATTATATGTGATTAATATTATTGAGTTTTTTATAATGTAATTTCACAATGATATGAGGGTATAGTCTTCCCATAGTAACACCCTTGGTACTCACTAGTAGTCAATAACCTCAGGTGTATGGGGAGGCATGCATGGGTTACATTACACCATCTACTAAGAAACTAATTAACGTTATCCAACTAATGGACTTCACACTCATGTTCTATAAACATGAGACAAATAATCAAAACAATAAAAATATTCTAGGATTATCAAAAAATTTAATTGTAATGATCATTAATTCATTAATGGACTATATGAAACAAATATCAGTTCAATCTACAGTGCATTATATCTAGAATTTTACAATGTGTCATTTTAGTTTTAAAAGATTTGTAAATAGATAAAAAAATTTCAAACAATCATAACTGAGTGAACAAACTCAAATTATTTCAATAACTTAATTAACTAATTGCCAAATTATTTTTCAAATGTATAAAAAATCTAGATTTCAATCAGATGTGCAATATCATATTTCTGCTCCACGATACTATTTTATAATTAAAATACTTTTAGATTTTATAAAAATTCATCAAATGATAAAAAAATGGAAAATTGGTTTAGATTGTCTTTAAAATGCATGACAAAAATTGGTTATTCCTTTTTAACTTGTTGAAACAAACTTCACATCAATCAAATGTGTGATGCCCATAATGATCTAAAGTGTCTTTTTATATTTATATTTTAGTTTTAAGTTTTATAAAGGGTTTCAAATGATCATAATGAACAAGGAATAAAAAATTATCATTAAAAATTATCATAATTCTCGTTGATTTTTTTAATTTTTAGGAAAAATCCTCACATTAATCTAATGATTGATTTTCTCATACTGATTGAAACTTTATTTTCAAAATTATGGCCTTATTTTATGTTCCAAATTCTATTTGCACAATCTAAACTAAGGAATGTATTTTGGATTGTCATAGAAATTTAGGAAAATGACCATTTATTAGTCTTATGACATTTGGGAACAAAAAATACATCAATTTGACTTGCTCTCTATCTAGAATGACTTAAAGTGTATTTTTTAAATTATAATTTATGTTTATCTTAATTGTATTATATTATTTTTATGTGTTTTTTTGTCTATTGTTTATCATTTTTCCCATATATTTCATATCATAATGATAATAAATTATGAATAACTTAATGTACCTAAAGTATTATATGGAATCATAATTAGTTTTAATTTTTCTTTAAATTTTATTAATAAAACCAATATTCTGTATGTTACAAGAACATGATTTTTCAAAATATTTCATGTAAATGAATTCTTAATCCTTAGAGAACAAATTCTTCACATGTTGTACGATTTTTGTAATGTTTATAGTTTCTATTATTTTTTACAACTTCTTGTTTAACTATTGTAACAATATAATTGATATTTTAATTTTAATTTATGTTTTTAATGTAATAATATCTCTATTATTTGAGGAAAAATATCTTGCATTAAAAATTATCATTTTTTTCTATTTTTAGCTATTTTAGTTTTTTATTATGTTGTAAATGTTTAAAAACATATTTATCATCACTAACCAAGTTTGGATAAAGGTTAATTTTTAGTTATTTTTTAACACTGATAAATAAAATTCTTTATAATTTATCTGCACTTTTTAAAACAAAAATAAATGATTTTTTAAGTACTTTCAAAGGATTAATACATAGTAGTGACAATTTGCCTTAGAAGGAAGTGATCCCTTTAAAACTTGTAAACAAAAATTAATTATTGTAACTATGAATGACAGTGGTACACTTTCCATACACCTTGAACTAACCGTCTAATTGAAGGTGGAATATGTAAATTTGTTATTTATGTGTGCTTTTGTTTCATCTCTCTTGAATTTAATTTAAACATATCTAAAATTATAAACCTAATATCATGGTAAGATGATCCATAATATTGAGAAATAAAATAAAAAGGTATGAAATTGTTTTACTTTATAATTAATATGATTCAACACTATATGGGAATAACTCCTCCATTGAGACTTTGGTAATACCACTAACTAAAAACTAACTTTTTATTATGAAAATTACTTTTATGGAAAAAGTTGGAAACCTCATAAGTTTTGAACTGTCATTCAACATACAACATAAGAAATTACCATGTCATTGAAAACGAGTCTAAGCCTATTGAAAGCTTTTTCCCTGTATAAAATCCATTAAAGAGTAATGTTCTTCATGTACATATCATCCTTGATGTGGTCTAAGAAATGATAGGTCTCTTGTCCAATGTCTGGATATGGTCTTTAAAATTAATCTTCCTTATTGAGGCCTTGTTTCAAAATACAGTCTTGCTTATTGATCTATGCACACTGTTCCTTATTAATATCCACTAGAATCATTCTCTCAGTCATCCTATTAAACTCATCCTATGTAGAATTGATCTCAAATTCTTCCTCTAACATTTCTTTATTAGAATGAATAATAATATCACATGATACTTATTTTCCCCTTCTCATTACCTGCAGACCTGACCTTACTGTTAGTAACCACTAATCCTCACTTCCCCTAAATCTTATATCCCATTATACCACTAACATGCTCTTGTTATTTGAAATCACCACACTCAACCATTTTATTTTCCCTATTAGGGTTGGAACTCATCTTACCTTCTTGGTCTTGAGCCATGGGTTCATAGTCCATCACCTTGGTTCTTTCGACAGACCTTGTTTCCATTGTCTTAGGTAACTGAGAGTAATATTTATTCCCTTTATACATCATTCCATTAATCATAATGAATCTCCCCTAATTTTTTCCCTTCCACCCCTTATTCCTCCTTGGGCTGTGCAATCCTCTTTCATGCACTCCATCTACACTTCCAACTGAAACATGAATAGATATCTCATCCTCAAAATCTGCATCATGGATGTCATGCCTGTTAGAGAAGATATTATCTGGTATTTGGGTTTGGATGCCCATTCCATATTGTATCGAGTCCCCTTTTTCCTGAACTATACCTTTAACATCTAGATCATCAAAATAGTTACTGAGATTAATATTCGAGATGGTACTTCTTGGTCTTGTCCTACTTTCGGCATTCACCCGACCCCTTTTTACAGCTGTAGTGCCCTACATTTAAATTACATGGGCTATGAAGACTATTTCACCTTATGCACCTGGCACATATAACAACTCCTTGTGAGTGTCTTCATCGCCAGTTCACACTACCTCCTAATAGGATGAAACCTTGGATGCAATGATGCTTGGTTCCAAAGGCCCTGTTGCACACACTCCCTCCATCCCCTTTGACATAGATTGAGGCCTTCCATGACTATTTGTGCTCAACCAAGTCGTGTATCAATCTACAATAGATGTCCACTAACTTCAATCAAGATTTAAGTAATGTTCCTCTTTATGGATTGGGTCATAATTTTCTATTTCATTCTCACCCAACTAGTTAGTTTCTTGATATGCAGATGGTCTTGTGTCGGTCACCTCCTAGCCCTTATTTGATGTTGAGGTGGCCTTCAGAGAATATCGATAGGACATGTAGACAGAAGGACCCACCTCACTTGTTGCCTTTACCAGTACCTCCTATGTATGATCATCTCTAATGTGCACTACCTATGAACAATATGAATACTTTGGGTTGATAATGCCTCAATCCTAATAATCACCCACTTGAAATTATTCCTTCAAGACTACACCAGAAATAGACACCAAACCCTTACCACCAAGACCTGTTCTTCTTGCATCCACCTTCTAGTGGTGGAGCATGAACCCGTGCCTGAACAATACCATCAAGTGACTCATTATCTTACATGAAGAACATAAATCAACCCAAAAATAAAAAAAACTAGTTTCTTATAACAGAAATCTTCCCCAACTACAATCCAAACATACTATGCTGATGATCTTGAAACATAAACTTCAATGCAAATTCACAGGGAAATATGATGGAAAATAGATCTAGTTCTACAATTGGAACATAAATATTGAAAAAAATTACCTAACATTTGAATAATCTAAGGATTCTAAAAAGGAAGATGGAGTTCGGGAAAATTATTCTAAATCAATGTTGTCGAGGTGTATTGTTTCATGTGAAATACCACCTGAATTAGTAGAAACGAGATCCATTGCAGATGTGAGGGGCTCTGGACCTGGCCGAGATCAAATTGTTCTATGATAAAAATGAATAATGATGTTTCTATTGTTTAAGATACCAATTGTTGATCATTCATATAAGTGCCAAGATCATAAATCGAACTTGTCGAACAAATCCTCTAACAGATGAAATTGTTTGAAAATATCACTACTATAGAGGGATTAAAAATAGTGATGAAATTTATGAATGCTAAAAATATATATATAATAGAAAGGTATTAGGTTTCATTGATTTTTTATCAATGATAATGGTCAGCATTTATCAAGGCTTTTTTTTATCACTGGAAAAGGTATTCTTTTATTAGTGTTTTTAGTGCCAATAAAGGGTGATGTGAAAAATTTAATTTATATATACATATATATGTATATTTATTTATTTATTTTTAAATGTGTTTTATGTCACAATAAAAAAAGTATACAATATATTTATATATATTTATATTTATTTATAATTATATACGTAACTGTCATTACACACACACACACACACACACACACAGATATATATATATATTATAACACATAGATATATGAAGTATATATACACATAAATTAAATATAGTTTATATTTAAATTTATATATTTTTTCATATATTATAATTTAAAATATAAATATATTTATAATTATAGGTGCGTGTTTTTATATATATATATATCTATATAATTATAATTATATAGTGATATTATAATATATATATATATATATATATTAATGTTTAAGTTGAATCCTCGTTTTATTTTGAAATTAAAGACAACTTTAAATTTTGGTAGAGGGGGACCTATTGCATAGATCGTAGGCCCATGGCCACGTGGTCTATGAACACGGCTCAAATGTCTAATGTAGCTTCATTTTTGCATCATCCTGTCAGATTTGTGTTATGAGACATCTCCGTGTCACCGCCTCCAACATTGATCTTCAAGAGGTTTTTGAGGATTCAAACTCTGATCTTTTTGATGCAGGATTACGTGGTTTACCACTTCGACATCACCCCAACAACCCATATTATAAAATATATAAATATATAGTATAAATAAATAAATGAACTTATTAAAATATTTTTACATATGGAATGTATATTTAAAAAATAGGAATCAAAATTGAATAGAAATTTATAATCAATTTTATTTTCATAATTTATGTAACAAGAAATTATTAAATTTATATTAAGTAGTAAAAATATTTAATAATGGTTTTTAATATATTAGAAAAATGTGTGTGTAAATATAACAAACTATAAATTTGTTTAAATAATTATATAAATATAAATAAATATTTAAATATTTAAAAAATTATATAAATACATTATAAAAATGAATATAAATATAAATATATACATTTATTTAAAAATTTATATAAATATATATATAAATTAACATGTATTGATTTAATTTTATTTAAATTAATATAAATTCACATATTAAAATAAATATTTTCATTGTTTGGGATCATAATTTTATTTGGCACAGTCATAAAATATTGTGGTGTGGAAAAGAAAAAAAATGGTGAAAAAATGATGGGTGAGTAATGGAAGCACATGGATCGAGTCAAAGGATCAATATGACAACCTATCAATGATTTGAACCAGAGGTGCAGGGGGCAGAGCCTCTGTGGTCTGTACCAATTCAAATTAGGATTTCTTATTTGCATTTTGCGTCAAATATAGACACATCCACTCACATATATATACATTTTGAAAAATATATATTGTAATATATATATATATATATAACATATTAATATAAATATGTAAAAATACCATCATATAATAATAAAAAACATCATAGGTTGGTGGTAAGTCTGCTCCATCATAATGGTCTAGTTGAGTACAAATAAAATAGTATTGGCAATTAATTCATAATTTTCTGGTTTGTTCACAACAACGAGAAAGGTGGTCTTGTAAAGAATCAACATGAAATGGTTTGGCCCTTGGCCAGACCTAGCTGTGGTTTATGGGTCAAGATATAATTTATAACTATTTTTTAGAATTTAGAAATGCTATAATTTAGCACTGATAAATGATAGCTTTTATCAATAAATTGTTTAAGTAGTGATAACATCATCCAAGTTTTTATCAACATTGACAAAATTATCACTTTTTTAACTCTGATAAAACCAATATTATGCATTGATAAAGACTGTATTTATAGTAGTGAATTTACATGCATATGAATATACATATTTTGGTATACGACCAGTTGTTGATTCTATCTACCTTGAAACAATACACTTTGACATTGGCCATGTCATAGTAGAACAATCCACTTAAAAATGTTGTTGAAAAATAAATTTTCTACAAAATTTAAAATATATTCAATCTTCACTAATCATCAAAACTCAAATTATTTGTAAATACCTTTAGAGATATCAAAAACACATTAAAAGAGTTGACATGATTACAAAAAATAATGACACAAAATCTATATATGGGAAAACATATATCGATGGAAGGTTTGGTTGTATGTGTGCATGAAGGTGTTTTAGATTCTCCCCCCTCACCCTCTTTACTCTCTTTTGTTAGTTCCATATGCATAGATGCCAATGAATATCACTTTGTTTTCCTCCAACCCAACCCACACACCCTCCCCATTATTCATTTATATACTAAAATCAATGGTTTAATATTCAAAATCATTTATTTTAAAAACCACACCCTAAAATATTATAAAACAATACAACCCATCTCGCAAGATTAAATTAAATAACAGTGTGCAACCTATTTTTTATGGGGTTTTTAGTGAAAAATACTCCAATTAGGGTTAGGATTTTATTTTATTTTCATAATTTTCAAAAAGTGCTAAAGGCATCAACGTCTTCTGCTAAATAAAATAAAAAATGCATTTTGCACTTCTGTGCCTTTCAATTTCCCCCCTATAGAACTAGCCCCCTCCCACCCTCTCTTCTAACAATCCAAACCCCCTTATGTCTCTTTCAATTTATCAGGTGTTGATGTTTAGTATGCAATGGTTCTCTTTCCATAGTCAAAACATTTTCAATGTTCATTTAAACATATTTTTTCTTGTTAGTTGATTAACTTCTAGTTTATTTAGTTTAATTAATTAGTTTTTATTTGTTAATAATAGTTAATATTAGTCAGAAATTATTATTATTCAATGAATAAAAATTACTAATTAACTAATAAATAGTCTTAATAAGTAATTTAACACTATTATATTATGAATTATTTACTAATTAATACCACTTAGTGGTTATTAATAATTAATAGTTAGTATTAGTATTTATAAATTTGTTAATAATTAATTAAAAAATATGGGTTATTATTATTAATCAATTACTAATTGATATATAATATTGCTATTTAGTTGCTATTTAGTAATTTTTTAATAATAATTTTTCATATTTATTAAATAATTAGTAATAATTAGTAGTAATTAATTAATAGTAATTATTAATTTGTTATCGTTAATAATCAACAATTATTGTTAGGTAAATTATTAATATACAATTAATAATATTTAGTAATAAATAGTTATTGATAAATAAGAATTATTAATAATTAATAATAATTAGTATTTATTAATAATAATTAATTATTATCAAGGTAATTATTAATAATTAGTCTTAATTAGTATATTATAAATTATGATAATTTATTTACTAATTAATATCACAAATTATTTCCACCGCATATAGAAGTACTAGTATTTCCAAATGAATACTTTTTCTCTTGTAATATATTATTTATGACGAAATACATTTTTTGTCATAAAACATGCAAGGGAAAAATTATTCCATCACAAATACCAAAAAGTATACATTTAAAAACTATAAAAAAATCTAAAACATATTTAAAAAAAATAAAAAATAAAAAAAACATTTAACCGAGTTAAAAAAACCAAATATATAAAATTTTTGATATATAAATTAATAAATGTATTACACATAATATATTCATCAAAACTCATCATATAATATTTATTAAAAAAATATATCAATCACTATGAAGATGGAAGATCATATGGAGATCTAGGTGGATGGAACTTCATCCCTATACCTTACTTAAGTCATCGCATGTATATCATCATCTGCTTGTGCTGCTGCTTCTTCCATCAACATTATTGCTCCTCCTGGTGGTGTTGGTGTCGATGAAGATCCCCCTGTTCTCAAAATAGGCTCTCTATGACCTCATTCTAAGGTAAACGTTTCAGATTATACTTGGTAGATGATGACGGCGACTCTGCACGTGATCCCATCAAGTTGGACGATGACCAAACATTAGTGCTATAATAATTGGAAGCACTACTACAGAAAAATGATCTTAATAGTGCTATAAAAGTGCTTTGTTAGCCTAAAAAACCATTGAATACCTAAGAACTATTAAAAGTGAAATGCCTTTTTTGCGCTAACAAAAAGCGCTAATAAAGGAATCCTCTTCCAACGCTTTTAGTTAGCACTGAATTTACTCAATGCTTTCTTTTTAGTGCTGATAAAGGTCATATCAGCTACTACACATCTATATCCCTAAAACAACCATGCATCATACCTACAAAAAACAAAACCAATTAAAATACATAATCAAGAATATAAATATACAGAAATTTAGACAGGAATATAAATATTGTAAAATTTGGTGAAATAGAACCAACTGGTTGTACTTTGATTACATGGAAATTTAATGTATTTAAATATTAAACATCTTATTACATATTGTTCATTTTTCTTCATGATTATGATGTAATAATTTCCTAGAGTATTTTTTGCATTGATAAGGTCATGACAGTTCCCCGCTATGATGAGAACCTTGAAATGCTATAACAATATTCTTAAATACAGTTCTACGGTTGGATGAAATACTATGATGGGACCCATAGAATATAGACTGTCAGGTGTGAGTAATCATAAGTATATGAGAATTCATCTCATTATGTTCGTATTTGGTAATCTCTATGACAAGAGATTATGAGAACATACCCGCTAGTAGTAATTCTGTGTGTTTTCATGTCATCAAATATTTCTATCTATGAGCATGTGTAATGATCCTTAGTCTTTAATATTATCATTAATACATGTCATGACTCGCGCACTTTAATTTACTGACAAAAACCATCATGCTGACAGTTGGCTGGAAGTAGGGTACGTTGGGTGCGTCACGAGTGGCATGTTATTAATGGATAAGATGAGGAAGGATTTGTCCCTTCCATTTATCACTACTAGAAAAATAGGTATTTGCGACGGGTCATTTGCGACGGGATCACGTCGCAAATGGCTTTTTGCGACGGGGGCCCGTCGCAAATGGCCCGTTGCTGAAAACGGCGTCGCAACAACACTTATTTGCGACGGGCCCGTCGCTAAAGCCTTTTTTTGTTACAGGTATTCTTCCCGTCGCAAATAGTACTCCGTATATTTGTAAAAAACTTTTAAAATAGTTTTTGCGACGGGTCCCGTCGCAAATACCTGTTGCGACGAGCCCGTCGCAAATAGTTTTTGCGATGGGACCCGTCGCAAAAACTATTTTTTTTAAAAAAATAAAAAACTATTAATAAATTATTTTAATACATATAATAATAATACTATTTGCGACGGGCATAGTATCCCGTCGCAAATACTATAAAAAAATAAAAAAAATAAATTATTAATAAATTATTTTAATTAATATAATAATAATCCAATTATAATTCAAAAATAAAAAATAATAAAATATTAATAAATTATTTTAATTAATATAATAATAGAATTATAATTCACAAATAAAAATAATAAATTATTTTAATTAATATAAAAATAATAGTATTATAATTCAAAAATAAAAAATAATAGAATATTAATAAATGATTTAATTAATATAATAATATTAGAATTATAATTCATAAATAAAAAAAAATATTAATAAGTTATTTTAATTAATATAAAAATAATAGAATTATTTTACATTCAAATATTAAAATAATTCAAGTATTACAAAAAAATATAATTAAATTATAATATTATAAAATTTTAATATATATATAAAATTTAATATTATAAAATATAAATAATATTATTATTCATATTAATATTTTTATTTAAAAATATAATATTATTAATATTTTTATTTAAAAATATAATATTATTAATATTTTATAATGAGACAGAAACTACGAATAGAAAAAAAATCATATTTTGATTTCACAAATTTTATAACATAAATACAAACTCTAATCTGAAGGAGGGGGGGGGAGGTGGGGGATCTGCAGATGGTGGTGGAGGAAACTCCATCCCTAAAGCATGAGTGAGTCGGCACATGTACTCCATCTGCTCCTGATGCTGCTGCTGCCACCGACTCCTCTGCTCCTCGTATAGCTGCTGCTGGCGTCGACGCTCCTCCTCATGCTGCTGACGCATCTGCTCCTGCTCCTGTCGGAGACTCTCTATCAGTGCAGTCTGAGATCGCAATTGATCTTCATACTGTGTAGTAGAATAAGATGCACGAGCTCCTCTCGAGCTGGACGTCGACATCGCATCACTGCCATAATAATCTCCGGGAGTCAGTTGAGAGCCAATACCAACTGCCTGGCCCTTCTCAAAGGCATACTGGGTGGCCTGCATCCATGTCGCCTCATCAAACTGACGGCCAGTGGTCTGATCTGATGACTCGGCCTGACTCTCAGGCCGGGCCTATGACGTTGCGGCCTCATATGACTCCTGTAGTTGCAATTTAAAATTAAAATTGTGAATATATTATATGTAGATAATTTTTAAACTTGAAAACAAATAATACTGACCACGATGTGATGCTGACAATCACCTCTGAGCTCCCCAGTAGCAGGATCACTATACATCCTCCGATATACGTCGTACTCCGTAATATCGGGGTGCTCGATAGCCTATAAGAATAAAAAATAAACTGTTAATATTTATAGTTATATAAAATATTTATAAATAATGTACGTACCAGATGCTGTCTATGAGTACTGAAAGAACGACTCCCAGCTCGATGAGTCACCTCCTGTCTCCCCCGATTCTGCCTCCCCACCAATGATCTCCTCTGAAAGGCACCACTCAACCAGTGCGCACATAATCCATCCCATACATGGGATGAAATGTACTCTGGTCGGTGTGCTCTACATGACTCGTCAAAATCTGACACTCCTACTTTCTTCATGGCAGCTTTTCTTAAATTGTGCAAAAACTGACGAAGGCGATCACACATGGCCACCTCCCATGCCTCGTGGATGGCGTCACGTATGGTATCCTCGATCGGATACCATAAACCCTACAAATAAATCAAAATATCAAGTTAGAAATGAAATAATTTTCAAAATAAAAATTATTTATTTATGTACATACCAACCAATGGCCGAACATGGCCTGCTGCACATCAATGGGAATATGCTCCCATGTGGTCCACGACTGAGAGAAATAGTTGTGCAAAATAGCGCTGCCCTGTCCGACTGCTATATGCAGAAAACTGTAAAAATAATAAACATTTATTATGTGAATAGATTAATGAAGTCTTAGTCAAATCCACAGGTTATCACACAGGTTATCACACATCCGTGTGCGTGGATCAAACCCAAGACATGGACGTCGCTCGGGGACGGGGTCAGGAATCATCAATCGTGCAAGACCGCGCCCCCTCCGCGTACTCCCTGGAGCGCCTGCAGGCTGAGGGTCATCTTCCAGCAACTCATCCGCATCGAAAGGCAGGTCAGCATCCGCCAACTCACGAAATGTGGCGTCGTCCATCTGAAACAGAAAATGTTAATGTTAGCAAATAATTGATAATTACTATTATATATACATACATACATATTATGATTTTATATAAATACCATGGAATTCTATCAGTGTTCATCTTCATCATCATCTTCATATATGTCAATGTCATCTTCATATTCCTCCTCAACATCATCGATATCCATTCGAGTTACAGTTGCTTCATCTCTTACCATTTCAAATTCATATGTGACATCATTAACATCATCGTCATCACCGACTCTTAAATGTGGGGTGTCGTCATCGATACTCATGTATCTTTGTAAAAAAGATTGATTTTGAGTACTCTCTTGAAAAACTTCAATTCTTTGCACATCAGTGAAAGCACATTCACTTTGACTAAACTGATTGTCTCGAATTTTGATTTTTATTACACTCCACCAATCAGTCAAGTATCTTGATGTAGCACAATACTTTGCGTAATAAACTTGATATGCCTGTTGAGCCAATAAGAATGGTTCATTTACTGTGAGAACACTTTTACATTTAATATCGATGATTCCATGAGTCGGATGAACACACACGCCTCTCTCTGTATCCAACCACCGACATTTGAACATGGTTATGTAATGTTGTCCAAGATAACAGAGTTCAATGATTTAATCAAGTATGCCATAAAAGTCAACTTCATTTTCTCGATGATGAGATCCTCTTAAGCTAACTCCACTATTCATTGTTTTTTTCGATTCCCCATATGCATGTGTGTGGAATCGAAATCCATTCACCACATATGCATTATAAGTTTTAACAAGTTTGGAAGGTGGGTTACTGAAACGCACGGCCGATTGTCGCCTATCGACCGGTCAAAGTTCCGGTGCTCTGCTAATGTGTATAGCAGCACTCGGGTCGAATCCTCGGTGATGGTACTTCGTAATAGTCGATTGTTTTTAGTTGATTGTATTTTGATTGGGGGGTTTGTTTGCAGAGCTTAATTGAAATGTTTAATGAATGATGTTTAATTTAACAAGTTGATAAAGATTGGGGTGAGTTCATCATTGGGGAGTTAAGCATGTGATATCCTTGAGCCTTACTTTGTATTGCATTAAATTAACACCCATGTCATAAGTTGATGTTGATTGGAATTCCTAAGTGTGAAGGCTTTAATACAAGCCTTAACTTAACTTAGGGTTCTAATCTCAATCAAAACTTATTTATGGTAGTGTATTTATGGTTCCAATAATCCATGGAAACCACTCGTTAAACAAAACATATCATTAATCCATGACATATTGAGTTTAACATACACAATATTAATTTAAAGAATACTCATCGAGCAAAACTCTCAATCACTTAATATCCCCGAATTATAACTCACCCCAATGAGAGATTTACTCATCCATTTGGATGTTTAATATTCTGGTTAAAATAATTATGATGATAAATTAAGAATAGAAGGAAAAGAAAGGGATTAGAAAAGAGTGGTACGTTGACACACACACACGAACGATGATGATAATTAAAAACAGATTTTCGATTGAATGTGGAAGAAAAAAAAGGGAAGGGGATTCAACTGAATTTAAACTATTTTAAGAACATAAATATTAAACTACAGAAGGTGGATACGAATAAGAGATATTGAAGAAGTAACTTGCATTAAAACAGAATTACAAAGAAAGAGAATTACAAAATTACAAAAATGAAGAACACAAAAGTAAGTGAAAACAAAGAGAGGAGGAAAGGTATCTCAAGTGAAAACTTGAGTATGGAAGGTCCTCCCAAGCCTTTGGAAAAGCTTTGGTCGTTCCAATATGATCTCCTCTCTTCTGAAATGCCAACCCCTCTCAAGGAGAGAAGGGGAGAGTATTTATAGCCCAAGGAGTGGACTGTTTGCATTCTCAATCTGTCCCTCCACTTGCATCGCCAATTTGGCTATTCAGAAAGCCGAATCTTCAAATATCTACTTCTTCAAAGTTGTAGAAAATAATGTTGGTCGACTACTATAAAAATATGGAGGCATTTGGACAAGTGTATCCAAAGATATGGAGGTTTTATTAAAAAAATGTAAACTGTCCATTTCTATCCATGATTTTTCGATGGCCAAAATGTGAATGGATTTTTGAACAGGTAAATTCCTTCAAATCCGAATGACTTATTCAACAACGTCGTCCGCCTATATCTCCTCTTTCACACTGCAAAATATCAGCTCGATTTGATGCTTACATCATGAGATATGTCATGCATACTAAACTGATTTTAATTCTCGGCCAGAATGGTGGGCTGGACTTCAAAGATTTATTTGGGCCCCTTGTACTTGGATTTGGGGCTTGAAATTTTTATCCAAAATGAAATGTAGTGTCCCCCGAATTATGGTGGAGAGTTAATGTTTTTGTACTTCTAGATTGAGCCCAGTAAATCAATCTTCAAGGCTGGTCTAGTTTGTTCACAGATTCT
The DNA here is from genome assembly GCA_963277665.1 of Viscum album. NCBI lineage: Eukaryota > Viridiplantae > Streptophyta > Magnoliopsida > Santalales > Viscaceae > Viscum > Viscum album. The sequence goes on from OY728151.1 coordinate 1,526,481,776, forward strand.
TTGGTCTTGTTTGTGAGGACCATATGACCCTTCAAATGGCAGAATTGGATCATGGTTCCTTCTAATGAAATGTTTTATATTGAAAGGAGAATCCTAAAAAAGAAGAACCACACAATTTGGATCAGTATAGTGATAGTTATAATTAAAACATTAAACTGACTCAATTTGACTACTTCTAAAAATGCTCAAATATTATACTTAATATTAAAACATTAATATTTCACACAAATTATGCACATTTCATATAAAATAAGTAAAGGGGGAATATAATAAGTCATGAAAATGTTAATAACATCAACTCCCCCACACTTAGATTTGCGCGTTCCCTCATGTGCAACAAATATAAAAACATGACAAAATCATTTTCACTCACCAACAAATATTAAAATTTTGTTTTCTCCAATCAGGGGAGGTTTAGACTATTTCACTCATCCATATTGAATTCCATCACAAATTTGGTTCACAATAATGCATCAGAAACAATTAATTTTTTCATGTTCAAGGTTTGAATTGGAAAATGTAGGCACTCAAAACTTACTCCTCTCAAGATGATAAAAATGTATTTTAGGAGGTTCACTCATTCACCAACAAAAAGTGAAAATCAAGAGTTTGTAAGAGCTCTCAGATTCCATTCCCAAATCTAATGTGTACAAGAATCAAGAGGTCTTTTAAGGGGTTTTTCAGTGGCTATGGGACGGTAGGTATATAATGTCCAAAGGAAAAGAGGGGTTAAAAACACCAACATGGAAAAATCAATGCACATTTTTTTTGAAATTTGATTTGAAAGGAAATAGAAACACATATTTACAAGGGCATGAATGTGTGATGAATGAAAAGTGAGGGAGATAGAAAATGGAATAGGGTGAGATGATGGAATATGTACAACATGGAAGACTTCCAATAATGACACAATACAAGATGATTCAAGTGTTCTTTTTTTTTTCTTTTTTTTTCTCTTTTTTTTCGAAAGTTGTGCTTGAAACAAGTCTCACAGTCATCTCCCAACCCATGTTTGATCTTCTCATGGAACTAATTTTAGTAGTTATAACATGATCAAAGGTTGATGATGAATGATTTTTGACCCATCCAAGACACAACCCATTCCTTTTTTTTCATTTTTTTTAATATAATTTTTTTCATTTTTTTTGTTGAACACTTTTCAATGACTTTTGTACAAATGAAAATTACACATATACACCCCAAAGCTCACAGAATTACAACCTCTCCCCCACCCTTGAATGGATGCTTGCCCTCAAGCATATGATGAAACATTGGAAATCAATGAAAGTACGCCCAAAAATGAAGTCCATTCCCCCCACACTTAAATTTCAATAAATTGTACAATGAAAATCCATGAAGATGTTGGGTGGGAAAAGGTATTAGGCTTGTAATTTGGCTATCAAAATAAAGGTTTTCATAGGCTCAAAGGGGCTTTCAAAAGTAGGATCAATGTAAGGGTAATGGGAGGCTATTTGGCTATTCTGATTCTCATGTGGCTTAGAAAATGCCTCTATCATATTAATGCACACAAAAGATGGAAATTCAGCTCGAAGGTCCACAAACTCAAGACTCACAATCAGTGGTGAAGACACACAATGAAAAAGATGGCCATAGATGACCTTGGCATGAAGGCTAATGTTATTCCTCACGGTAGGGGAAAATCATTTTCCAAATCAAAAATTGAGCATTCAAAATGTGTTGGTTGTTGACACAAAATTGTTTACCCAAGTTTGAGATAAAAATTCAATATATTTGAGTTTAAAACAAGACTTTTGACTCCCCAAAATGGTTGGACATAATTTCAATATTGGATGATGATTAATTATGACACCCCTTTTTTTTATTAATTTTCATTTTTTTTAATTAATTTTTTTTAATTTTTTTATTTTTAATGACACATCCACACAAAAGAGAAAATAGAAAAAAGGTTGTGTAAGAATGTTGTAAAAAAAATGAGAGGGAGAGAGGAAGAAGAATAAATAGAGAGAAGAAGAGAGGGAAGAGAGATTGAGGAGAGAGAGAGTTAAAGGGAAAGAGGTTCCCCCTGGTTTGGATTTGGCGGGTCTCCATCTAGTGGTGGTTCTATTGAAGTTGATGGGGTTTTGATGGAAGTCGACGTGGTTCCTGGATTGTGATACCTCTCATGGTGATGCTTTAACCGGTGTCCATTTACCGTGAATGTTCTTTTTGAAGAAGGGTCTTGGACATGCACTGCACCAAATGGGTAAACGTTAGTAATAACAAAAGGACCTTCCCAATGAGAATTAAGCTTACCTGGGTGAAGTCGAAATTGAGAATCGAAGAGCATTACCTTTTCACCTTCATGAAATACCTTTAGAAGAATGTTCTTGTCATGGAGTGACTTTGCCTTTTCTTTGTAGAGAATGGAGTTCTCATACGAATCTAGTCGAAGCTCCTCCAATTCAGTCAACAACAACAATCTTTCTTCACCAGATTTTTCAAAATCAAAATTACATGTTTTGACAGCCCAAAATGACTTATGTTGGATTTCAACTGGTAAATGACAGGCTTTACCAAAGACTAGCCTAAATGGAGACATCCCAATGGGTGTCTTATAGGCTGTTCGATAGGCCCAAAGTGCTTCACCAAGTCTATCGGGCCAGTCTTTTCTTGTGGGATTAACAATTCTTTCAAGCACTCTTTTCACTTCTCTGTTAGAAAGTTCAGCCATTCCATTTGTTTGAGGGTGATATGCAGTGGATGTTTTATGTACAACCCCATTCTTTTTCAAAAGTGACTCCATGGTTCTATTACAGAAATGAGTTCCTAAGTCACTTATCAAAGCATGTGGTGTTCCGAATCGATGGAAGATATGGGTTTTGAGGAACTCACTCACAGTTTGAGCATCATCTTTCCTAGTGGGTTTGGCCTCGACCCACCTAGAAACATAGTCAACAGTAAGGAGAATGTAGGATAATCCATTGGAAGGGGGAAAAGGTCCCATGAAATCGATGCCCCAAACATCGAAGAGCTCACAGAAGATTAATGGCTTTTGAGGCATTTCGTTTCTTTTGGAAATTGTGCCAAACTTTTGGCAAGTGGGACATGATTGACAGAACTCGTGTGAGTCCTTTAAGAGTGAAGGCCAAAAGAATCAAGAATCTAGGACCTTTCGAGAAGTCCTTTGTGGTCCAAAGTGGCCACCTCCAGGCATTGAGTCGCAGAATTCCAAGATGGGGGATTGTTCAGTTTCATCAACACATCTCCTAATTACCATGTCAGCCCCAGTTTACCAAAGTTTATTATCTTCCCAAAAATAATTCTTTGAATCACTTTTCATCTTTTCTTTTTGTTCTTTTGAAAAATATTCAGGGAAAACACTAGAAACCAAGTAATTGACAATTGGGGCATACCATGGTAACTTTGGAGTGAGAGATGAGAGGTGTTCAGTTGGAAATTCAGGATCAATTATTTCAGAATGAGAAGAATTAGAAATTCTACTCTGGTGTTCAGCCACAGGGTTTTCTTTTCCAGGTTTATCTTTTATCACAAGGTCAAACTCTTGGAGCATTAAAATCCATCTTATTAGCCTTGGTTTGGAATCACTTTTCTTAAGTAAGAACTTTAATGCTGAGTGGTCCGTGAAGATGATGATTTTGGCACCTAAGAGATAGGTCCGGAATTTATCCAAGGCAAAAACCACAGCTAAAAGTTCTTTTTCAGTCACAGTGTAGTGTGATTGAGTTTCATCCAATGTTTTTGAGGCATAAAAGATGACATGAGGAATGTTTTCTCTTCTTTGACCAAGAACAGCCCCAATGGACCTATCCGAAGCATCACACATCAATTCAAATGGTAAGGAGCAATCTGGGGGTTGGATTATTGGAGCAGATGTGAGAGCAGATTTGAGTTCAATGAAGGCTCTCTTGCAAGCCTCATCAAAATTGAATGTGACATCATTTTGAAGTAAACGAGTGAGTGGGAGGGAAATCTTGCTGAAGTTCTGAATGAATCGCCGATAGAAACCGGAATGACCAAGGAAGGACCGAATGTCTCGAACTGATTTGGGTTCAGGAAGTGATTGGATCACCTCAATTTTGGCTGGATCAACTTGGATACCCTCTTGAGAAATTATGTGACCTAGAACAATCCCATTTGAAACCATGAAGTGACATTTTTCAAAATTCAGCACAAGGTTGCACTTGACACACTTTTGAAGGACCAAAGAGAGTGAATGTAAGCAAGATTAAAATGACTCTCCATAAATGGTAAAGTCATCCATGAATACCTCCATGCAATTCTCAATGAATTCAGAAAAGAGACTCATCATACACCGCTGGAATGTTGCAGGAGCATTACAAAGGCCAAAAGGCATTCGCCTATAGGCATAGGTTCCAAAGGGGAAAGTGAATGTGGTCTTTTCTTGGTCTTGAGGTGCGATTGGAATTTGGAAGTAGCCGGTGTAACCATCAAGAAAGCAATAGTGTGACTTTCCGGCCAATCTCTCAAGCATTTGGTCAAGGAAAGGAAGTGGGTAGTGATCTTTTCATGTTTCAGCATTCAATTTGCGATAATCTATGCACACACGCCATTTGTTTTTCACTCGAGTTGTGACCACTTCTCCATGTTCATTTGTGACAACTGTTATCCCTCCATTCTTAGGAACGACTTGAATTGGACTAACCCATTCACTATCAGAAATTGGGTAGATAATACCATCTTGAAGAAGCTTGGTAATCTCTTCCCTAACTACCTCAAGTATGAGTGGATTGAGTCTTCTTTGAGGTTGCCTAATTGGTTTGGATGATTCCTCTAGATGGATGTGATGCATGAAAAGGGCAGGGTTGATTCCTGGAATATCCTCTAGGGTCCAACCTAAGGCATTTTTGTTTTCCTCTAACACTTGAACAAGTTGGGACTCCTCAGTTTCAGAAAGTGAAGCAGAGATAATGACAGGGTAAGAGGGATCATGGAAAAGGAATGCATACTTGAGGTGTGAAGGAAGTGGTTTTAGATCAGTTTCAGCCTTGATTTGAGAGCTAGACAAGTTAGGAGCAGGAGAAGGGATTCCAGATGGGTTTGGATCATTTTCCTCAACACTGTCCAAGGTGGAGCAGTAGAGATCAGAGTTGATGTGGGATTTAAGAGAGTTTTCAAGTTCCTCTAGATTGATGGAGTCTATGAATGAGAGGTCCACATCAACTTCACCATTTATGACTTTGTTAATCATGGTGCAGATTTCATAGGATCCTTTATCATTAGAACATGAAGAACATGGTGGATTGGGGTTCGATTGAATCTTGGAAGTGTCCTCAAAAGCATGGATTGAGAATGCAGAGTGATCCTCAGATGGGTATCGCATGGCTTGGAAAATGTTGAACTTGACCATTTGGTCACAGAATTCCATGGATAAGATGCCTGAATGGACATCAATCTTGGTTCTCGCAGTCATGAGGAATGGTCTTCCTAGAATTAGGGGAGATCGAGAAGAGGTCGTCTCACCTTCCATGTCAAGGACATATAAATCAGCTGGGAAGATAAGATTATTGACCCGAACAAGAACATCCTCAATTATCCCCTCAGGACTGGTAGTGCTTCGATTGGCTAATTGAATGACAACACCCGTTGGGTGCAAGGGACCTAGACCAAGGTTGGAGAAAATGGATTTGGGCATGACATTTATTGAGGCTCCAAGGTCTTTGAGTGCATCATCAAAGTTGGAACTCCCTATTTGACATGGAACCGTGAAGCTCCCTGGATCTTTGCACTTCATGGGAATGGACTGTTGGGTTGAAACATTTTCAATGTTCCTAAGTTGCCTCTTATGGGTGCACAGTTCCTTAAGAAACTTGGCATACTTAGGGATTTGTTTGATGGCATCTAAGAGGGGGATGTTTACTTCAACACGTCTAAACATGTCAAGCATTTCAGGATCAGGTTCAAAGGACTTCTTAGGCTTGGATATGGCTTGAGGAAAAGGAATTGGGTTCCTTAGAGGAATGGAAGGAGGTGAAGGAGTGGATTCAAGTTCCTTTTCCAGCTTTTTGTTCTTTTCATTTTCTAGATCAACATCGAAAGGGGAGGTAGAGCAATCAGCATGGGGCATAGCAATTTGCTTTCCCGATCTAAGTGCAATTGCACTTACATTACCCTTAGGGTTGGGTAATGGTTGAGCTGGGAGTTGGGATGAATTGGATGGTTGTTGCTGGCTAAGGTGGGATGCAAGTTGACCTATTTGGGTTTCAATGTTCTTGAGGCTAGAACGGGTGAAGGAAGCAAGATCCTCTACAGCACTTTCCCATGGTTGTTTAGAAGAAGAGTCTTGTCCCAAATTGGCTTGGCCTTGATTTTGGTTCTTGGGAAAGCGATTGTATTGGGTGGGGAATTGGGAAGGCTCGTTAGGAAAGTGGAATCCAGGAGGAGGATTGTTCCTTTGGGGTTGAGGAACAAAAGGATAAGGTTGATGGATGTTACCACCACTTTGACCATATTGGAACTGGTTTGGATTTTGATGAGGGAACTGAGGAGGATGAGAAATGGGATTACCATACCTCAGAGGTGGGTTAAAGGTAGAAGAGAAGGGCTCAGAGTGGGGTTGGTTTAAGTTTCTAACAAACTGACCTGATTGTTGAGGGTTGAAGTTTCGCTGAGCATATGCCGCATTGAGCTCCATTGGACTAGATGAATCAGATGGATCATCTTGAAGTTGTGGACATGTGTCAGTCGGATGAGATGGAGAGTTGCAGATTCCACAATTCTTGATAGGTCCAGTGAAAAGAGATTGTTGAGGAGAGGAGTTTGGGGATTTGGAAGCCACAACTAGTTGACGCACAAGACCTGTAAGTTCACTCATCCACTCAGTCATTTTGTTGGGCTCTATGGATTGATTCTCTTGGTCTTGTTTCACTTGAGCATGTGCTCGAGTATGGAATTGCTGCGTGTTTGCAGCCATGTTGCTTATGAGTTCTCGTGCAGCTGCAGGAGTTTTGTCAACAAGAGCACCGCCACTTGCGGCATCAATGAGAGTTCTCTCCATAACCAATAACCCCTCACAGAAGTATTGGATCAAGAGTTGGTCAGGGATTTGATGGTGTGGACAAGTTTCCACATGCTTTTTGAACCTCTACCAATACTCATGGAGTGATTCATTAGGGAATTGATAGATGCCGCTTATTTCCTTTCGGATAGTAGCTGTTCGGGAAGCGGGAAAGAACTTCTCAAGGAAAAGTCTCTTCATGTCAACCCATGAGTTTATGGAACCAGGTGGAAGGTAGTAGAGCCAAGACTTGGTGGAATCCGATAGGGAAAAGGGGAAAGCTCTAAGCTTGATTTGTTCTTCAGAAACCCCTTGAAGCTTCATGGTAGAGCATACTACTTGGAACTCTTTAAGGTGAAGATGTGGATCCTCACCGGCTAGCCCGTGAAAATGAGGGAGAAGATGAATCAAACCTGACTTGAGTTCGAAGTCAGCTTCAATGTTTGGATATTGAATACCAAGAGGTTGGTAATTCATATCAGGGGCAACAAGTTCTTTCAATGTTAGTTCCCTAGGATTGGCCATATCTAATTCAATTGGTAGGGCAATGATTGGTTCTTGGGTGATTTGGTTATCCCTAATGGTCCTCCTAATTCGACGAAGAGTTCTATCAATTTCAGGGTCAAACAAATCCGAGGGATTGTTTGGAAGGCTACGGGGCATTCAGAGAGATTTTGGACGAAAGAGGAAGACGGGTTTTTCTTTGTATTTTTTTCAGTTTATGATTTTTAAGAGGAAGACGGGTTTTTCTTTGTCTTTTTTTTTCAATTTTTTTAAACTTTTGTATTTTTTTGGGTTTTTTTTACAATAACCAGAAACTATTGACTACTTAAAGCACCATCCCTGGCAACGACGCCATTTGAAATGCACGGCCGATTGTCGCTTATCGACCGGTCAAAGTTCCGGTGCTCTGCTAATGTGTATAGCAGCACTTGGGTCGAATCCTCGGTGATGGTACTTCGTAATAGTCGATTGTTTTTAGTTGATTGTATTTTGATTGGGGGGTTTGTTTGCAGAGCTTAATTGAAATGTTTAATGAATGATGTTTAATTTAACAAGTTGATAAAGATTGGGGTGAGTTCATCATTGGGGAGTTAAGCATGTGATATCCTTGAGCCTTACTTTGTATTGCATTAAATTAACACCCATGTCATAAGTTGATGTTGATTGGAATTCCTAAGTGTGAAGGATTTAATACAAGCTTTAACTTAACTTAGGGTTCTAATCTCAATCAAAACTTATTTATGGTAGTGTATTTATGGTTCCAATAATCCATGGAAACCACTCGTTAAACAAAACATATCATTAATCCATGACATATTGAGTTTAACATACACAATATTAATTTAAAGAATACTCATCAAGCAAAACTCTCAATCACTTAATATCCCTGAATTATAACTCACCCCAATGAGAGATTTACTCAGCCATTTGGATGTTTAATATTCTGGTTAAAATAATTATGATGATAAATTAAGAATAGAAGGAAAAGAAAGGGATTAGAAAAGAGTGGTACGTTGACACACACACACGAACGATGATGATAATTAAAAACGGATTTTCGATTGAATGAGGAAGCAAAAGAAGGGAAGGGGATTCAACTGAATTTAAACTATTTTAAGAACATAAATATTAAACTACAAAAGGTGGATGAGAATAAGAGATATTGAAGAAGTAACTTGCATTAAAACAGAATTACAAAGAAAGAGAATTACAAAATTACAAAAATGAAGAACACAAAAGTAAGTGAAAACAAAGAGAGGAGGAAAGGTATCTCAAGTGAAAACTTGAGTATGGAAGGTCCTCCCAAGCCTTTGGAAAAGCTTTGGTCGTGCCAATATGATCTCCTCTCTTCTGAAATACCAACCCCTCTCAAGGAGAGAAGGGGAGAGTATTTATAGCCCAAGGAGTGGACTGTTTGCATTCTCAATCTGTCCCTCCACTTGCATCGCCAATTTGTCTATTCAGAAAGCCGAATCTTCAAATATCTCCTTCTTAAAAGTTGTAGACAATAATGTTGGACGACTACTCTAAAAATATGGAGTCATTTGGACAAGTGGATCCAAAGTTATGGCGGTTTTATTAAACAAATGTAAACTGTCCATTTCTATCCATGTTTTTTCGATGGACAAAATGTGAATGGATTTTTGAACAGGTAGATTCCTTCAAATCCAAATGACTTATTCAACAACGTCGGCCGCCTATATCTCCTATTTCACACTGCAAAATCTCAGCTCGATTTGATGCTTACATCATGAGATATGTCATGCATACTAAACTGATTTTAATTCTCATCCAGAATGGTGGGCTGGACTTAAAAGATTTGTTTGGGCCCCTTGTACTTGGATTTGGGCCTTGAAATTTTTATCCAAGATGACATGTAGTGTCCCCCGAATTATGGTGGATAGTTAATGTTTTTGGACTTCTGGATTGAGCCCAGTAAATCAATCTTCAAGGCTGGTCCAGTTTGTTCACAGATTCTTTGGTCTTGTTTGTGAGGACCATATGACCCTTCAAATGGTAGAATTGGATCATGGTTCCTTCTAATGAAATGTTGTATATTGAAAGGAGAATACTAAAAAAGAAGAACCACACAATTTGGATCAGTATAGTGATAGTTATAATTAAAAAACTAAACTGACTCAATTTGACTACTTCTAAAAATGCTCAAATATTATACTTATTATTAAAACATTAATATTTCACACAAATTATGCACATTTCATATAAAATAAGTAAAGGGGGAATATAATAAGTCATGAAAATATTAATAACATCAGTTACTCAATACACACAGCCGTTTGTCAATTTTATCAGCATGTCGAGACACCTGAAAATTTGTGAAATAATTATCAATATAGTAAACTATACATTGAATGAGTTGCTAAAAGATAAAGAATTTATGTTACCAGTTTGTGAAACCACTGAGAGAAATTTTTCAGTCGACGTTCTTCGAGAGCAGCTGCTGTAATTTGTGGAATTTTTTTCTTGATATGATTATCATACAACCTATAAAAACCAAAGTTATTTACTGTAATATAAATGATAGAATAAGTGATATAAACACTTACAGTACAACTGATGTCATCTCTTCACAGTTGAGGAGAACATACGTATGATCTCTATGATGTTCATCATCTGAAATCCAGCGTTCATAAACTCCACCAAAACCAAGCTCTGACTGGTTGAAAATAGATAATTGATTTTCGATTTCATCAATATTCCTCTCGTTCCGTTCCATTCGGTTGTGTTTTGAAGGATACTTAGATTCAAAATAATGGGAGCAGAAAAAAGATATTTCCTCTTGCAAATAAGCTTCTGCAATAGATCCTTCAACAGATGCTTTGTTACTTACTTTTCTTTTCAATTTTTGCATGCATCTTTCAAATGGGTACATCCATCGAAACTATACTGGACCTCCAGATTTGGATTCATATGGAAAATGTAACATCAAATGTTCCATTGAGTCGAAGAAAGATGACTGAAATATTTTTTCCAGTTTACATATAATTACAACAAAATCTTTTTCAAGTTTGCCTAGAGCATCATAATCTGTCGTAGCCGCACAAATTTCCCGAAAAAAAATGAGACATGTCTGTTATGGAATCCCATATCACAGAATTCAACAGACCTCTTAATCCAATGTGTAGAAGTCTCTCCATTATAACATGACAATCATGACTTTTTAATCCAGTAATATGACCATTCTTTACACATCTACCCAAATTGGAAGCACAGCCATCTGGAAGTCTCAAATCTGCAATCCACTGACAAAATAATAAACGGTTTTCTTTAGACAGTGTATAAGATGCTTTTGGTTTCAGTAACCTTTCTGTTATGACATTCTCAAAGAGTTCCAATTCTGGACGCCTGCAAATTTGGGCAAGATCTAAACGTGCATTTACATTGTCTTTGCTCTTTCCTGGCGTATCCAAAACTGTATGAAACAAATTATCAAAACAGTTCTTCTCAATATGCATGACATCTAACATGTGTCGGACCAACAAATCAGACCAATATGGAAAATCCCAAAATATGCTACGTTTAATCCAATTGTGTTCTTTCCCAAAACCAGAAATTTTCTGTTGGTTTATTGTGGGACCAAAAGTGATGGGAGGTAATGAAAATACAACTGATTTTAACTCCGAACCTGATAGCATTTTTGGAGGTTCATCCCTTTAAACTGTTCCTTTTCTGAAATGAGATCTGTTTCTGCGAAAAGGATGATCAGCTGGAAGAAATCTGCGATGATAGTCAAAATAACATGGTTTCTTTCCATGAATGAGCATAAATGCTTTGTTCTCTCCCATACAGTAAGGACATGATTTCTGACCTTGTGTACTCCAGCCAGATAACATCCCATAAGCCCGGAAGTCACTTATTGTCCACATCAATGCTGCTCTCAGTATGAAATTCTGTTTCATTGCAACGTCATATGTACTGACACTAGTACTCCACAATAAATTTAATTCATCAATCAATGGTTTCAAATAAACATCAATATTTTTCTTCGGATGTCCTGGAATTAGTAAAGTCAAAAAGATATATGGCTCCTTCATCAACATCCATGGAGGTAAATTGTACGGAGTTAAAAAAACAGGCCAACATGAATATTGACTACCATAAGATCCAAACGGACAGAAACCATCAGTGGAAAGGCCCAGTCGAACATTTCTAGCTTCTAAAGCAAAGGATGGATGCACTCTATCAAAATGTTTCCATGAATCACCATCGGCTGGATGATTCAAGCTTTTATCAGTTGAAATATTCTCTTTATGCCATGACATCATTTTCGCTGTATTCTTAGACATGAATAAACGCTAAAGTCTGGATGTAAGCGGAAAATATCTCAACTGTTTTACAGGAATCAAACCAGACTTCCCGTGTTGTCCTTCTTTATATCTCAGTTGCCCACATGTGGGACAACTATCCAACGACTCATTTTCCCCAAAATATAAAATGCAGTCATTTGAACATGCATGAATCTTCTGACAAGTAAGTCCCAAATTTCGAACCAGCCTCTTACTCTCATAGTAATTTGCAGGTAAAACATTTCCTTCGGGTAATAGTGTTTTAAGAAAAGAAAATATCTGGTCAAAACAGGTGTTTGACATTCCGTTATCTGATTTGATAGCCATAAATTTTGCAACTGCTTCTAATTTGCTCATCTTGTAGCCAGGATATAATGCATCCTCAGCAGACTTCAACAACTCATAAAATTCAGACGGTGCCAACTCAGGATTTGAAGCTATATCAGCCGGAGTTTCTGTATGTTGAACAGATGAACCTGCAACATCATGTACTAAATCTTGAAACTGGGATGGATCCGGAATCAAGTTGGTATCACCTACTTTGGAACTGCGTTCACCGTGTTGATACCAAAAAACATAATCTGGTTGAAAACCAAAACGAAAGAGATGTTCTCCCACTTTGTCAAACGTGTCAAACGTTCTCAATGCACATTTTCTGCAAGGGCATTTTATTTTTCCTTCTGAAACAAATTCTGGATTTGATGCCGCAAATGATAAAAAAGTCTCCACACCCTCTACATATACTGGATTTAAACCAGAACCGTTTGGATTTCTACGTTGATTTATCCATATGCGGTCACCTAATAATGATTTTTGACGACCTCGTTGTTCCATATTTCTCTATAAAATATAAAAGCATTACTGGTTTTGAATAATTTGTTAGAAAAAACACTCAAGCTAGGATAATTATAGAGTTTAGATCATACACGACTGACGCAAACTTTTTATTGAGATAGACCTAAAAATTGACCCTTTAAGAATTAAATATGTTGAGAATAAAGCAAAAAATGTTACAAATATTGATAATTTTAATATTATATAAATTTTTTATTATTTTCATAGTACTAATATTATTGGTAATTAATACTAATTATTGGTAATTATTACTAATTATTGGTAATTATTGGTAATTATTACTAATTATTGGTAATTATTACTAATTATTGGTAATTATTACTAATTATTGTTAATTAATACTAATTATTGGTAATTATTACTAATTATTGGTAATTATTGGTAATTAATACTAATTATTGGTAATTATTGGTAATTATTGGTAATTATTGGAAATTATTGTTAAGTATTGGTAATTATTACTAATTATTGGTAATTATTACTAATTATTGGTAATTATTACTAATTATTGTTAATTATTACTAATTATTGTTAATTATTACGAATTATTGGTAATTATTCGTAATTATTACTAATTATTACTAATTATTACAAATTATTGGTAATTATTACTAATTATTCATAATTATTATTAATTATTACTAATTATTCCTAATTATTGTTAATTATTACAAATTATTGGTAATTAGTACTAATTATTACTAATTATTACTAATTATTACTAATTATTGGTAATTATTACTAATTATTACTAATTATTACTAATTATTGGTAATTATTGGTAATTATTGGTAATTATTGGTAATTATTACTAATTAATACTAATTATTGATAATTATTGGTAATTATTACTAATTATTGATAATTATTACTCATTATTGGTAATTATTATTAATTATTACTAATTATTACTAATTATTACTAATTATTACTAATTATTGGTAATTATTACTAATTATTACTAATTATTACTAATTATTACTAATTATTAGTAATTATTGGTAATTATTACTAATTATTACCAATTATTGGTAATTATTGGTAATTAATACTAATTATTGGTAATTATTACTAATTATTGGTAATTATTGGTAATTATTGGTAATTATTGGTAATTATTACTAAGTATTGGTAATTATTACTAATTATTGGTAATTATTACTAATTATTGTTAATTATTACTAATTATTGTTAATTATTACGAATTATTGGTAATTATTACTAATTATTACTAATTATTACTAATTATTACTAAGTATTACTAATTATTACTAATTATTGGTAATTATTACTAATTATTGGTAATTATTACTAATTATTGGTAATTATTATTAATTATTACTAATTATTACTAATTATTCCTAATTATTGTTAATTATTACTAATTATTCCTAATTATTGTTAATTATTACTAATTATTGGTAATTAGTACTAATTATTGGTAATTATTACTAATTATTACTAATTGTTGGTAATTATTACTAATTATTGGTAGTTATTACTAATTATTGGTAATTATTACTAATTATTGGTAATTATTACTAATTATTGGTAATTATTACTAATTATTCCTAATTATTACTAATTATTACTAATTATTACTAATTATTGGTAATTATTACTAATTATTGGTAATTATTACTAATTATTGGTAATTATTACTAATTATTGGTAATTATTACTAATTATTACTAATTATTACTAATTATTACTAATTATTACTAATTATTACCAATTATTGGTAATTATTGGTAATTAATACTAATTAGTGGTAATTATTACTAATTATTGGTAATTATTGGTAATTATTGGTAATTATTGGTAATTATTACTAATTATTGTTAATTATTACTAATTATTGTTAATTATTACTAATTATTGGTAATTATTACTAATTATTGGTAATTATTACTAATTATTACTAATTATTACTAATTATTACTAATTATTACTAATTATTACCAATTATTGGTAATTATTAGTAATTAATACTAATTATTGGTAATTATTACTAATTATTGGTAGTTATTGGTAATTATTGGTAATTATTGGTAATTATTACTAATTATTGGTAATTATTACTAATTATTGTTAATTATTACTAATTATTGTTAATTATTACTAATTATTGGTAATTATTACTAATTATTACTAATTATTAAGAATTATTACTAATTATTGGTAATTATTACTAATTATTGGTAATTATTACTAATTATTGGTAATTATTACTAATTATTGGTAATTATTACTAATTATTGGTAATTATTGGTAATTATTGTTAATTATTACTAATTATTGGTAATTAATACTAATTAATACTAATTATTACTAATTATTACTAATTATTGATAATTATTACTAATTATTACTAATTATTACTAATTATTGGTAATTATTACTAATTATTACTAATTATTACTAATTATTGGTAATTATTAGTAATTATTAGTAATTATTACTAATTATTGGTAATTATTGGTAATTATTGGTAATTATTACTAATTATTCCTAATTATTCCTAATTATACCTAATTATTACTAATTATTACTAATTATTACTAATTATTACTAATTATTGGTAATTATTGGTAATTATTGGTAATTATTGGTAATTATTCTTAATTATTACTAATTAGTGGTAATTATTAGTAATTATTACTAATTACTACTAATTATTGATAATTATTAATAATTATTACTAATTATTGTTAAGTATTACTAATTATTGGTAATTATTACTAATTATTGGTAATTATTACTAATTATTGGTAATTATTACTAATTATTGATAATTATTACTAATTATTGGTAATTATTACTAATTATTGGTAATTATTCCTAATTATTGATAATTATTGGTAATTGTTCCTAATTATTAGTAATTAAATGAATAATTACCAATAATTAGGAATAATTACCAATAATTACGAATAATAACATTATTAGTATATTTTATTATTAATATTAAAATAATATAATTTTCTAATTTATATACAATTCTCCTTTCATCTGTGTGTTTTCTATCTCCACATACAAATAATACATGTGGAGACAGCAAACACACAGATGAAAAGAGAATTGTATATATATAAAAAATTATATTATTTTAATATTAATAATAAAATATACTAATAATGTAATAATGTTATTATTCCTAATTATTGGTATTTATTACTAATTATTAATATTTATTCTTAATTATTAAAAATTATTACTAATTATTCCTAATTACCATTAACTATGAACAATACTAATAATTTAAATTTATTAAGTAACAAAACAATGTAAACATAATTAAATTACAACTAATTAAGAATAATTAAAACTAATAAAAAATTAAAAATAAATATTAAATTAAAACGAACATAAATACCTTGAAAGTTGATCTGCTCTGATCGTTCTTCAAAACTGTAATATCAACTCCGGAGAAAAAAATTAAACTTGAGAAAAACTGAACTTTAGAAATAAAACTTTGAGAGAAGAAGAAGATGGAGTTTGAGAATGATTTGAAAAAAACGGATGAGGGTATTTATAGGTTAGATTATTTGCGACGGGTCCATTTGCGACGGTACCCGTCGCAAATACCTTAGCCATCATTTATTACGGTCAACGGTTAAATAGTTATTTGCGACGGGTCCCGTCGCAAATAACCACCTACCGACATACTATTTGCGACGGGGAAATATTCCCGTCGCAAATACCTTTTACCGCCGCCGGTTATTTGCGACGAGAATATTCCCCCGTCCCAAATATGTTTCCCGCGATTTGGCGCGCAACGTGCGCCAGTTCTTTTGCGACGGGGAAAGCAATCCCGTCGCAAAAGGCTACTTATTTGCGACGGGCAAATACCCCCGTCGCAAATAACCCGTCGCAAATACCCATTTTTCCCGTAGTGTATGGAAGTTGATATCTCATCCCTTTGATTGAAATAGAACTGTCATGAAAAATTCCATGGCTATGGTGTAACAATGAGTTTATTTCAGGTAGTCAAAGAATGACATATCAAGTATAAAAGTTGATGACACTATCATGAAACCTGGTTGATGAGATATTGCGGCAAAGGAATTATATTACACATTGAGTATTCGTATGTGGATGCCATTGTTATAAATTTATGTTCTTTCTCTTGGGTTCCTTGACCCATTGCTAGACAGTAATCTTGGACTTTAGGCAATCCCACCAAATTCCAATGAGAAAGAATCCTATAGGTTCACACACTAAGTGTTTCTGGTGGTCTCGATTAAATTATATTTGATTTTAATTAATAAATATCATTCTCAAGACATTGGAATAATTTTATTCAAGTTAAAATGATTGCATAAATTAAATAAATATTTATTCACTGGATTGTGGGTAAAATATATTTATTTATTTTATTGAACATTTAATAAATATTTATTTACTAGTTTGTAAATAAAATATTTATTTAAGAGAATAATTTATTTATTTATTTATTTATTTATTTGGGTGTTCAATAAATTGAAGTTGATTTTGGGGGGACTAAGGCTGGTATGGTAGTAAAATAATTATTTTCAAGATGATAAATAATTATTTAACTAGTTGGAACAAATTAAAATAACGCTGCTATTATTTTTTGATACCGAATTTTATTTATTATTCCATTTTTCACAAGTTGGCACACCATAAATAATGACATGGTATTATTATTAATAATAGCATGGGTTTTCTCTACGGTTATGAATGTATTTAATTGATGTTATGAAATTAAATATTATAACTGAAGTCCCATGTCAATAAATAGACACATATGTCTATTGTGCCTTGTACCAAACCACACTCCCAGTGAATTGGGAATTGTTGAGATAAAAAATTTCTCTCTCGAATCCTCTTCCCACCCCTCTCAAGAATGATAGGTGTTCTTCATGGCTGAAGAACAAGCGATCAAGAATGACCAACACAAGACACTCGCTTCACCTCACTAGCACTAGGAGAACTTGTAGTGTCGATTGGAGGCCATCAGACCTTGTGTGGATCACCACTATAGGGATTCTAGTTTGGATCCTTACAAGTGCAACAAGATAATTTGAAAGGGTCATTTCGGTTGATCAACATCATCAAAGAATAAAATAATGAAGATCCGGGTATTATTTTCTTTATGAAATTTATTAAATTAATTATAAACATGTTGTGAAAGATCCTCTCTAAAGGTTTTAGGCCCCTTCCATCTTTATCTAAATCTTTTATTATATTTTGTGGAGACTTGAATTCATCATCGTATTGATCCCAGAATAATCATTGATCCTCGTAAAAATCAAAGTTTGGTGCTGTACCGACTATGCTTCCACTGCGCCCAGAACCTTCAAGTTGTATCAGTGGGAGGTTACATCATTGTTTATAATTATTTAAATATTTGGTTGATGATTTAATTTTTTTAATAATTTAGTTGTTTTAGTTCATGTTAATTGTTCTACAAATATGAATCTCAAGATCTATTCCTCCTCTTTCATTTCTCGTTCACTTTACAGAAACAATATTTTCATTTAATTTTGATTAAAATAAAATAGAGGATCTCATCCGGAGTTTGCAAATGTTCCTGGACGTACAACACAAGAACACACGACATGTATTTGGTAGTACATGCTGTGTGTCCAAGTTTCAATTCATCGGATCAGGTCTGCCAAACCATGCCGTGCCATTGGAGTTTGTCTAAGTATTAATGACTCTATGTTTTGACCAGGAATAGGCGGCACATGGTTTCCAGATTACATGCCATGTGGCCCACTAGACACGACGTGTAGTCCCTTTGGGTTAGGGTTGGACCGTGTACACCATACAAGACTTTTCAAGATGGAGACCATGTAATGAGGAACCACATGGTGTGTGGCCTACTAGACACGCTGTGTACTCCAAAGATTTCCAAAGTATACTCACACGCCATTTCCCCAGGCGTGTACTTCCGATGGACGGTAAAAAATAGTACACACCGTGTAGTTGAAACTACATGCTGCATACTCATCCAAATTACATAGATTTATTAAAATTTATTATTATATTATACAAACCCTTGAGACATGTACCATCGTAAAGGTTTAAAGCTGATACACAACACATTATAGGTGTTTTATATATACGTGTTTAATTTAACATCACATAATTTTCATTTCTACTCATTGGGTAGTTATGAATAGGAATTCACCGGGTTGCCTCTAAGGTACAATTTATGTTCAAAGGTAATTTTAAATGAATTTATTTGTTTAAAATTATGATGGTTGAGAATATCAAGGAAATTCAGAAAAGCATTTAAGATAAAATGATTGATTAATTAAAGATGATAATTAATTGATTCGAGTGCGAATTATCTTAAACAAGAATGATTAAATAATTTAATGCTAGTTTTATTTATGTGTAAATATCTTTGCATGTATGGATGATCATGAGCTAGACCAAGACCTTTGTAAGTGGATGGTTTCTTTTAATTAATTTATTTAAATTAAATTTGTTAGCTTTCGAGCCTTCTCGTCATTAATATGTAGGGTCCGCGTGCCCAAGGTTTCTTTTATGTAAAACCCATTTTTACCCCTCACCTGCATGTGAGTTAAAAAAAGGATCAAGGTGTTTCTCCCCTAGGTCAGGGTTAGTTTATCAACCACATGATAAACTAACCATTAGAAAAGATCATGATCATTCTCTTTATTATATTTCTACCAGTTGCATGGTTTATCAATATGCATGTGTTGTCATGATCCATAATTAATGAATTAAACAATCATGAAAGATAGAACTAAAATAAACCATACTTATGCGTAAATATTATCAATAAATGGTTAATCACATAAGTAAGTTACACTTAATATAAAAAAGCATGTGATAATGATAATAATAAATTCGCACATAAGAGAGAAAAATCCATCAAATAAAATATTATGTCTGATCAAGATTTTCATTACTTCATTAAGGGAAATACTCAATAAAACTAAGTTTTTGACCAACCCTTGTTGGGACACTTAATTTTATATAGGAAGCCCTTATTAAAGGTTTTGGGTTGACTTAACTGTAACACCCCAGGTAAATAAAGAATATGACATTTTTATATTTATCCCTATTTGTGAATAAAATGTTAATATTAATTTAAAGGGAATGCTATGCTCGATGGCTTACCCAATACGCAACAACGAGTTCCTTTGAAATCTTACATTGCACTCTAATAATAAAATAATTTTATTTTAAATGGTAGTTAACACCTAGTCGTTGTAATGACGGGAATGAACAGAACTAACTAAAAAATGATTATATATGTTTTTCAAATATTTTTACTTTTTACAATAAATGTTAGAGGATTAAAAATGCGAATGAATCCAATTTTAAGCGTAAATATTCTAATATTCTTTAAAAGGTCGATTAACCGCCTTTTGATGGAGAACCTCTTTTAAATCCACTTTTTGACAATTTTATGTGTTATATTTGACAAAATAAAATTCTTCTTTAAAATCGGGACATCAAAATTTACTTTGTGTAATTTTTTGGTATTTTTACGATAAAGTTCAATTTTAATGAATAAGTGAAAAATGTTGTATTTTTATTCAAAACCTATTTTTAGTCTAATTTATTTATAATATTTGATCAACTTTTGAATTGGTTTTAAAGTGAAATTAGAATATATTTTTACCATTTAATCCAATGGTGGTAATTGGAATTAATTTCACTTTGAAATTGGACTTAAACCAGTGTCAATCTTTTGATATATATTGTTTCATAAAAACACACTATTTGTTCTGATAGCAGGATTTAATTATTAAATTAATTAATGTAACTTATATGTTTTGAATTTTGTAAAATAGACATCATTTTTGAATTCGGAATATCAAATATTTCTTAGGGTGAATTTTTGGTATTTTTCTGAAAAACTTCAATTTTTGATGAATAGTGAAACCACTAAGTGGTAGTTTAAAAACTGATTTTTCGTTTAAATGAAACTTTACCACTTCTGTGATTTGAATTTCAAAAATCCGACATACATGGTTGTAATTAGGATGTAAAATGTGGTTCAATGGGATTAAAATAATTTTTTGGTGAATAGTACCTTTTAAGTTTTATTAATCGCGATTAAAGGTAATTAGTGTAATTTAAAGTAAAGATAATGTTATAATAATATGAAATGACCTTGACACATGTCCTAAACTTATTGGATGAGTCATGGCCGACCAATACAATCCATGGGTCAACTTGGGGACCCCATGGAGCCACATTGGTAGGAAAATGACATTAATAACTTTTTATTTAAAGTTAAAATTAAAATGTCACAAACATGTGTTGTCTTACTAAAACAATTTTTTACATGGGGTTATACAAGTAATATTTTTGACTCTAATATTAATTAGAAATATAAAAATATTTCCTACATCATTATATTTTTTTTATAATTTTTAGATGTTAAATAAATTAAATTATTTATGACACCATGATGATGCAGCGATTACCTCATTATTTAACGATTTAAATAAAATGAAAAGATAATGTAAAATCTAAGACCTACACTTTTCAAAAACCTATTGGATGTGTGTATTTAGAACTATTATCACATTATCCTCAAAATATATAATTGTGGGACCTTTAAAATCCAAAAATCATTTTATAATAATGTTACTTTTCAAGACTTTCCAAGAGTGCCCCTCCTCTCCTCTTATAAAAGGCCCCCACGTCTACCACCTTACCCACACCTCTAAAGCCTTTGGATCGGCCAAAAACTACCCATTTTGTCTCTCCAAATCCCTATATTACTCCTAGAATCCTCACTTTGGGCAGAAGTCTTTCCAAGGAAGCCTTTGATCTCAAATCAAAAAGAGTTACCCGATTTAAAGGTAGTGTCTTCTCTTGTGTTCTTATGTTTTATTTTGATTCTCCAACCCCATAAACTCTTTTTATTACTTTATTTTGTAACAAAACTAGTATATTCAATATACTAGGATGTTTTTATGAGAATTATTAGAGCTAAACCTACACACACCTTTGTCTAATGGTTAAATAACGTACTGTTTCTGTGGTTGCCGATTTTCTGCCTCACGTAACGATGATTGTTCAATATTATTTTAACACCTTTAAAGGTGTCAATTATGATGTCACTGTATTTTTTATAGGATATATATGGTACTTATGTTTACTATATGCTTCTGTATTTTATATTTAAAACATTCCTTTATTCTTTTCATGTTGTGCAAATGCGATAATTTCATATGAGGAAGTGTGGACTACCGCCCCCTCAAGTGATGTGACTCGTTCATGCAATACATGGAATGTATAAAGAATGAAAATAATGAAAATATGTGACCTATATAAAATATATATTATACTTTAATTATAATATATATATAAATCTCATTTATTTTTAATTCCATTAATATGACAAAAAAATGAAAGTAGCGTTCATGCGTACGTACGACCTACCGTCTCCATGAACGGTGCTTTTAATATTTTATCTCCAAATGTTATGGAATAGTATAAAATGAATATTTAATGGTTATATATGATATTTTAATCATTAATACTATTCTGTAAATGATTTAATTATAACTACATGGGAAATCATTTTCAAACAAGTTCATTTTTTTTACTCATGTACCAAACATCGACAAAAACGTCTGATATGAACTAACATTATTAAACAATTATTATAACATTATAATATGTGATATGAAATGAATAATAATATTTAAAGGATGTCCTTAAGCAATTATAAATTTACCAAAGTTTATTATTCAGGAATATAATGAAACGAAAAAGACAAGTCGGACTTGAGGTAATGGATCCGACCTCTCTCTTTCTTTTCAAGTACCCTCTTTTATGTCATTTCATTTATGCTACATGTTCTTATGTTGGATGATGTTCTTTCATATTAAACATACTGTAATTTGTATTTTCATATGATGAGATACCCCCTCTTACTCTCATCAATTCATCTTTAGAATTTTTATGTGGCGCCGTTAGGCTACCAAATTTTCGTAAGAGATCCAACCTCTCTCTTTATTTTTAAGTACTATCCTTTATGTAACTTCTTTTAAGCTCCTATTTGTTATGTTGGGGGATGTTATTTTTTATTCCTATTTCTTTTAATTTTATGTTAATATGACGAGAGACCCTATTTTATCTCATCAATCCATTTTTGGAAGTTTTAAGTGGCGCAGTTAGGCTGCCGAGCTTTCGTAAGGGATTTTTCATCTCACTTTTATATCCGTGAGATTTATGCTACATTTGCCACCATTTCCTTTGAGTGGTATATGTACTTCCCATTATTATACTCTTTGTGTAATATAATTTCGTTTATGAGTATTTACATCAATGTTGTATTGTCCTTCTTTCATGGGGTGTATGTTTTGAAAGATACCCAAGTCGGTAAGGGAACCTTTCACCCTCCTCTTTCTAAAAGACTTATTTTGTTATGTCTTTTAATTTACATCTTTTTATGTTAGGATATGTTATTATATATCCTTATTTATGTAAATTTTATGTCCAAGTGATGAGATACCATTTTCTCTCTCATCAACTAATTCTATGAATTTTAAAGTGACGTCGTTAGGCTGTCGAATTTTACCAAGGGAACTTTTTAACCCAATTTCGATTTCTTTGGGTTCAACTTGTAGTTATTGAATATGTCATCCTTTGAATATGTGTGAATGAACTTTGATTGTTTTACACTTAATATCCACTTATATTGGGTGTATTTATATTTTTCAAACATAATTATGAGATTAATTTATCCTTAATTTAAGGATACCTTCTTTATAAGGGATTTCATCTCATTTTACATTTCTATTGAGACTTCATTGTTGTTATGCACCAATTCACTCTTATATGGCGTATATACTGTACTTAGACATATTATATCATGAATCCTTTTATTCTCATGATATTATAAAGATCTGAATAAATGTTATTCCTCAATTATTTGTTTTCAAGTGTCTCTCATTTTGTTAAAAACCCTTTAACTAAAATATCGTTTTAAATGTTTTAATGATTTATTATTATAAATATTTGTTATTAATATCCATGTTTTCAATATGTTTTTAAGGATTTATTTATATGGATATTAATGGTTTAAAATGTTAAAAGCTTCAAAGTGGTATGAGACACTTTGATTCAAAAATCTCCTTATTTAATGTTTTAAATGGTTTAGAAAATGGTTTTTAGAATGGATTCATTATTTCAATATATTAAAATGTTGTATTGTTATTGTAATGTGGGAATGTTATCTTTCCTTGGTGCTTAAGTTAGGTGATATGATTATGTTATGGTTGTTGGGCATTGTTTTTGAAGACGGGTGGTTCCGTGATAAACTAAGGGCGGGTGAGCCCGATATAGCTCTCCAATGCATTGGGTAATGCGAAGGGGTTAAACGCTAAGGTTTCTCTAAAGAGATTTGGGGAATATACTATGATAGGTATTCCAAATGTAACAATGAGGGTTACTCCCTATGTAAGAATGTTATGAATGCCTCAAGTTACCTTTATGTCTTATGATTTCTATGAGTTATTCGTAAATCTTATGATTTCATGAGGAATGTTAAATTGCTTATGCTTTATGAGTAAAGTATGATTTCATTGATTCTTATGTATATATGGACTAATGTTTTCTTTCCATATTTTTATAACCCTTACTGAGGTTTTTATGGTCATCCCAAGTTTTTTTGAAATGTTTTTCACAGGACATAAAGTTGAATAGGGTCAAGGATGGGATCAAGGAAATGTCAGGCTCTCTAAAACAAGGAACTAGACATGACTCTTTTGTTCAAGAGTTTTTATTGTTGTGAAAAGAATGTAAGCTGAGTAGATGTGTCTACTTTGTAACCTTTGATATGTAATAGTTATGTCCTAATTATCTAAAACTCTAAACCTGAAAAGATACTCAATGTGAATTATTCATTTAATTCGATAATAAGTAATGTTTAAGGATGGGTCCTTATAGTTGGTATCAGAGGATGGTTTAGATAACTTTAGAGGTTAGAGTGTTAAGTGACAAGTTTTGTATAACCACAATGGTTATTATATTAGATAGAGTCATTGTTATTTTTGAAGGTTGGAATGAGTTTGAGATAACTTGGATAAGTATATCTTAGTGTTTATCTTCCTCTTTAGTACATAATGATTTTGTTGATATACTCACACTGACATTTTTGGTTTTAGTAAATGGATGGATCTAGCAGGCACCAAAGTGACAATGGGTTTGAAGGAAACTGTGGTGGGTCTCTGATTAAGAGACTGGATGAAATGGGGGATTCAATGAGAAATATCATGGTTATTCTAAACCAACTATCAAGTGTCATGATCAACCACTTGAACCTTGGTGAGTTCTCTAATACATCATGAACGAGAGAACCAACTCGACATGGAAGTTCAGGTAATAATTATAAAGGTAACCATTAGGGTTTATATGATCCTTACTTTTGAGGTAAAATTATGGGTTACTATACCATATGATGGAATATGAACGACATGAGATATACTTGAGGTTAATTTATGTTATGGTTTTTTTGAAGATTTTATCTCATTTTGGGGAATTTTTTAAGAATTATATAGTTTTGGAAAAAGGACAACATGCAGACCGTTTGACAACCCGTCGCGTCGGACAAAGCTACAGGAATCGAACCCATAACCAAAGTGCGACTGGTATTTATCGCCTACCACTGGACTACATGAAGTCCCTGGTTAGTTTGACTAATTTTTTTTAGTTGGATGATTTTATGAATCCAGATTAAGTTGATTTTGGGTTATCTATGGAAATTATTAACCTATCATGGAGGATATGTGATTAGGTTAATTACTTTTCAGTATGAGACTTTAAGAGAAACTGATGTTATTTGGAGATAAATATTAATTTGTACCTTGGGAGACTATGTGATTAAATCCTTCAAATATTTGGGTTTCAATCTTAGTTGGGTTTACTTTGAAGAATTTAATGGATAGATGTTTATTGAATGGTCTTTATTGAACTTTGGGGTTTTTTTGAAAGCTTTTGGAGATTAGGAGTAGTTTTTTCATTTTGTGAAAAAAATATCCTTTTTGGGTATTATCTGATCTCGTACTAAACTTTTTGGTTTGGTTTTGGTTGAGATCTAAAGACATGGGAAATATATAGTTCTATTTTGTGGATTAGGTGATTCTCTAGAAGTTGATTATTGTACTCTTAATGTGAACTAGTCTTCCTAAATACTCATCATTTGGGAAAAGTATGAGTTTGTGTAAGAAATGTAGTAAAAGTTGAAAGTCAGCATGAAAAGTAAGTATGTTTCCTTAAGATCAAAAATAATTTCCTCAATGGAAGTAACTTAAAACAAAAATTTTGTCTATTAACTTTTCCTACTGGGGAATGGAATACCGTTTAACCCACCACAAGTTTGTGATTTTATTGTGGTTAACTTTCTCCTAAACATGTTTTCTATCACTTTCCCTCAGAACATGAACCTTTTATTTTTCTTCTATATCCATGTTTTCCTACATGTAATCCTAGTATGGGTTAACTCAGGTGACCTCTGTACTTCTCTTTCTTTCTTTTAAAGTGATTGTTTTACCGAAGCTTGTTCTGATGTGGGACTTTCAATGATGTTTCCGAGCCCAATTTTAAAATTGCGAGGACGCAATTCCCAAAAGGGGGGAAGGATGTAACACCCCAGGTAAATAAAGAATATGACATTTTTATATTTATCCCTATTTGTGAATAAAATTTTAATATTAATTTAAAGGGAACACTATGCTCGATGGCTTACCCAATACGCAACAACGAGTTCCTATGAAATCTTACGTTGCACTCTAATAATAAAATAATTTTATTTTAAATGGTAGTTAACATCTAGCCATTGTAATAACGGGAAGGAACAGAACTAACTACAAAATGATTATATATGTTTTTCAAATATTTTTACTTTTTACAATAAATGTTAGAGGATTAAAAATGCGAATGAATCCAATTTTAAGCGTAAACATTCTAATATTCTTTAAAAGATCGATTAACCGCCTTTTGATGGAGAACCTCTTTTAAATCCACTTTTTGAAAATTTTATGTGTTATATTTGACAAAATAAAATTCTTCTATAAAATCGGGACATCAAAATTTACTTTGTGTAAATTTTTGGTATTTTTTCGATAAAGTTCATTTTTAATGAATAAGTGAAAAATGTTGTATTTTTATTCAAAACCTCTTTTTAATCTAATTTATTTATATGATTAGATAATATTTTTAATTGGTTTTAAAGTGAAATTAGAATATATTTCTACCATTTAATCCAATGATGGTCATTGAAATTAATTTCACTTTGAAATTGGACTTAAACTAGTGTCAATCTTTTGATATATATTGTTTCATAAAAACACACTATTTGTTCTGACAGCGGGAATTAATTATTAAATTAATTAATTTAACTTATATGTTTTTAATTTTGTAAAATAGACATCATTTTTGAATTCGGAATATCAAATATTTCTTAGGGTGAATTTTTGGAATTTTTCTGAAAAACTTCAATTTTTGATGAATAGTGAAACCACTAAGTGGTAGTTTAAAAAATGATTTTTCATTTAAATGAAACTTTACCACTTCTGTGATTTTAATTTCAAAAATACAACATACATGGTTGTAATTAGGATGTAGAATGTGGTTCAATGGGATTAAAATAATTTTTTGGTGAATAGTAACTTTTAAGTTTTATTAATCGCGATTAAAGGTAATTAGTGTAATTTAAAGTAAAGATAATGTTATAATAATATGAAATGACCTTGAAACATGTCCTACACTTATTGGATGAGTCATGGCCGACCAATACAATCCATGGGTCAACTTGGGGACCCCATGGAGCCACATTGGTAGGAAAATGACATTAATAACTTTTTATTTAAAGTTACAATTAAAATGTCACAAACATGTGTTGTCTTACTAAAATTTTTTTTACATGGGGTTATACAAGTCATATTTTTGACTCTAATATTAATTAGAAATATAAAAATATTTCCTACATCATTATATTTTTTTTATAATTTTTAGATGTTAAATAAATTAAATTATTTATGACACCATGATGATGCAGCGATTACCTCATTATTTAACGATTTAAATAAAATGAAAAGATAATGTAAAATCTAAGACCTAAACTTTTCAAAAACCTATTGGATGTGTGTATTTAGAACTATTATCACATTATCCTCAAAATATATAATTGTGGGACCTTTAAAATCCAAAAATCATTTTATAATAATGTTACTTTTCAAGACTTTCCAAGAGTGCCCCTCCTCTCCTCTTATAAAAGGCCCCCACCTCTACCACCTTACCCACACCTCTAAAGCCTTTGGATCGGCCAAACCCTACCCATTTTGTCTCTCCAAATCCCTATATTACTCCTAGAATCCTCACTTTGGGCAGAAGTCTTTCCAAGGAAGCCTTTGATCTCAAATCAAAAAGAGTTACCCGATTTAAAGGTAGTGTCTTCTCTTGTGTTCTTATGTTTTATTTTGATTATCCAACCCCATAAACTCTTTTTATTACTTTATTTTGTAACAAAACTAGTATATTCAATATACTAGGATGTTTTTATGAGAATTATTAGAGCTAAACCTACACACACCTTTGTCTAATGGTTAAATAACGTACTGTTTCTGTGGTTGCCGATTTTCTGCCTCACGAAACGATGATTGTTCAATATTATTTTAACACCTTTAAAGGTGTCAATTATGATGTCACTGTATTTTTTATATGATATATATGGTACTTATGTTTACTATATTCTTCTGTATTTTATATTTAAAACATTCCTTTATTCTTTGCATGTTGTGCAAATGCGATAATTTCATAT
The DNA here is from genome assembly GCA_963277665.1 of Viscum album. Lineage (NCBI taxonomy): Eukaryota > Viridiplantae > Streptophyta > Magnoliopsida > Santalales > Viscaceae > Viscum > Viscum album. The sequence goes on from OY728151.1 coordinate 1,526,510,229, forward strand.
GAGGAAGTGTGGACTACCGCCCCCTCAAGTGATGTGACTCGTTCATGCAATACATGGAATGTATAAAGAATTAAAATAATGAAAATATGTGACCTATATAAAATATATATTATACTTTAATTATAATATATATATTCATCTCATTTATTTTTAATTCCATTAATATGACAAAAAAATGAAAGTAGCGTTCATGCGTACGTACGACCTACCGTCTCCATGAACGGTGCTTTTAATATTTTATCTCCAAATGTTATGGAATAGTATAAAATGAATATTTAATGGTTATATATGATATTTTAATCATTAATACTATTCTGTAAATGATTTAATTATAACTACACGGACAATCATTTTCAAACAAGTTCATTTTTTTTACTCATGTACCAAACATCGACAAAAACGTCTGATATGAACTAACATTATTAAACAATTATTATTACATTATAATATGTGATATGAAATGAATAATAATATTTAAAGGAGGTCCTTAAGCAATTATAAATTGACCAAAGTTTATTATTCAGGAATATAATGAAACGAACAAGACAAGTCGGACTTGAGGTAATGGATCCGACCTCTCTCTTTCTTTTCAAGTACCCTCTTTTATGTCATTTCATTTATGCTACATGTTCTTATGTTGGATGATGTTCTTTCATATTAAACATACTGTAATTTGTATTTTCATATGATGAGATACCCCCTGTTACTCTCATCAATTCATCTTTAGAATTTTTATGTGGCGCCGTTAGGCTACCAAATTTTCGTAAGAGATCCAACCTCTCTCTTTCTTTTTAAGTACTATCCTTTATGTAACTTCTTTTAAGCTCCTCTTTGTTATGTTGGGGGATGTTATATTTTATTCCTATTTCTTTTAATTTTATGTTAATATGATTAGAGACCCTATTTTATCTCATCAATCCATTTTTGGAAGTTTTAAGTGGCGCCGTTAGGCTGCCGAGCTTTCGTTAGGGATTTTTCATCTCACTTTTATATCCGTGAGATTTATGCTACATTTGCCACCATTTCCTTTGAGTGGTATATGTACTTCCCATTATTATACTCTTTGTGTAATATAATTTCGTTTATGAGTATTTACATCAATGTTGTATTGTCCTTCTTTCATGGGGTGTATGTTTTGAAAGATACCCAAGTCGGTAAGGGAACCTTTCACCCTCCTCTTTCTAAAAGACTTATTTTGTTATGTCTTTTAATTTACATATTTTTATGTTAGGATATGTTATTCTATATCCTTATTTATGTAAATTTTATGTCCAAGTGATGAGATACCATTTTCTCTCTCATCAACTAATTCTATGAATTTTAAAGTGACGTCGTTAGGCTGTCGAATTTTACCAAGGGAACTTTTTAACCCAATTTCGATTTCTTTGGGTTCAACTTGTAGTTATTGAATATGTCATCCTTTGAATATGTGTGAATGAACTTTGATTGTTTTAAACTTAATATCCACTTATATTGGGTGTATTTATATTTTTCAAACATAATTATGAGATTGATTTATCCTTAATTTAAGGATACCTTCTTTATAAGGGATTTCATCTCATTTTACATTTCTATTGAGACTTCATTGTTGTTATGAACCAATTCACTCTTATATGGTGTATATACTGTACTTAGACATATTATATCATGAATCCTTTTATTCTCATGATATTATAAAGATCTGAATAAATGTTATTCCTCAATTATTTGTTTTCAAGTGTCTCTCATTTTGTTAAAAACCCTTTAACTAAAATATCGTTTTAAATGTTTTAATGATTTATTATTATAAATATTTGTCATTAATATCCATGTTTTCAATATGTTTTTAAGGATTTATTTATATGGATATTAATGGTTTAAAATGTTAAAATCTTCAAAGTGGTATGAGACACTTTGATTCAAAAATCTCCTTATTTAATGTTTTAAATGGTTTAGAAAATGGTTTTTAGAATGGATTCATTATTTAAATATATAAAAATGTTGTATTGTTATTGTAATGTGGGAATGTTATCTTTCCTTGGTGCTTAAGTTAGGTGATATGATTATGTTATGGTTCTTGGGCATTGTTTTTGAAGACGGGTGGTTCCGTGATAAACTAAGGGCGGGTGAGCCCGATATAGCTCTCCAATGCATTGGGTAATGCGAAGGGGTTAAATGCTAAGGTTTCTCTGAAGAGATTTAGGGAATATACTATGATAGGTATTCCAAATGTAACCATTAGGGTTACTCCCTATGTAATAATGTTATGAATTCCTCAAGTTACCTTTATGTCTTATGATTTCTATGAGTTATTCGTAAATCTTATGATTTCATGAGGAATGTTAAATTGCTTATGCTTTATGAGTAAAGTATGATTTCATTGATTCTTATGTATATATGGACTAATGTTTTCTTTCCATATTTTTATAACCCTTACTGAGGTTTTTATGGTCATCCCAAGTTTTTTTGAAATGTTTTTCACATGACATAAAGTTGAATAGGGTCAAGGATGGGATCAAGGATATGTCAGGATCTCTAAAACAAGGAACTAGACATGACTCTTTTATTCAAGAGTTTTTATTGTTGTGAAAAGAATGTAAGCTGAGTAGATGTGTCTACTTTGTAACCTTTTATATGTAATAGTTATGTCCTAATTATCTAAAACTCTAAACCTGAAAAGATACTTAATGTGAATTATTCATTTAATTCGATAATAAGTAATGTTTAAGGATGGGTCCTTATAGTTGGTATCAGAGGATGGTTTAGATAACTTTAGAGGTTAGAGTGTTAAGTGACAAGTTTTGTATAACCACAATGGTTATTATATTAGATAGAGTCATTGTTATTTTTGAAGGTTGGAATGAGTTTGAGATAACTTGGATAAGTATATCTTAGTGTTTATCTTCCTCTTTAGTACATAATGATTTTGTTGATATACTCACACTGACATTTTTGGTTTTAGTAAATGGATGGATCTAGCAGGCACCAAAGTGACAATGGGTTTGAAGGAAACTGTGGTGGTTCTCTGATTAAGAGACTGGATGAAATGGGGGATTCAATGAGAAATATCATGGTTATTCTAAACCAACTATCAAGTGTCATGATCAACCACTTGAACCTTGGTGAGTTCTCTAATACATCATGAACGAGAGAACCAACTCGACATGGAAGTTCAGTTAATAATTATAAAGGTAACCATTAGGGTTTATATGATCCTTACTTTTGAGGTAAAATTATGGGTTACTATACCTTATGATGGAATATGAACGACATGAGATATACTTGAGGTTAATTTATGTTTTGTTTTTTTTGAAGATTTTATCTCATTTTGGGGAATTTTTTAAGAATTATATAGTTTTGGAAAAAGGACAACATGCAGACCGTTTGACAACCCGTCGCGTCGGACAAAGCTACAGGAATCGAACCCATAACCAAAGTGCGGCTGGTATTTATCGCCTACCACTGGACTACGTGAAGTCCCTGGTTAGTTTGACTAATATTTTTTAGTTGGATGATTTTATGAATCCAGATTAAGTTGATATTGGGTTATCTATGGAAATTATTAACCTATCATGGAGGATATGTGATTAGGTTAATTACTTTTCAGTATGAGACTTTAAGAGAAACTGATGTTATTTGGAGATAAATATTAATTTGTACCTTGGGAGACTATGTGATTAAATCCTTCAAATATTTGGGTTTCAATCTTAGTTGGGTTTACTTTGAATAATTTAATGGATAGATGTTTATTGAATGGTCTTTGTTGAACTTTGGGTTTTTTTTGAAATTTTTTGGAGATTAGGAGTAGTTTTTTCATTTTGTGAAAAAAATATCCTTTTTGGGTATTATCTGATCTCGTACTAAACTTTTTGGTTTGGTTTTGGTTGAGATATAAAGACATGGGAAATATATAGTTCTATTTTGTGGATTAGGTGATTCTCTAGAAGTTGATTATTGTACTCTTAATGTGAACTAGTCTTCCTAAATACTCATCATTTGGGAAAAGTATGAGTTTGTGTAAGAAATCTAGTAAAAGTTGAAAGTCAACATGACAATTAAGTTTGTTTCCTTAAGATCAAAAATAATTTCCTCAATGGAAGTAACTTAAAACAAAATTTTTGTCTATTAACTTTTCCTACTGGGGAATGGAATACCGTTTAACCCACCACAAGTTTGTGATTTTCTTGTGGTTAACTTTCTCCTAAACATGTTTTCTATCACTTTCACTCAGAACATGAACCTTTTATTTTTCTTCTATATCCATGTTTTCCTACATGTAATCCTAGTATGGGTTAACTCAGGTGACCTCTGTACTTCTCTTTCTTTCTTTTAAAGTGATTGTTTTACCGAAGCTTGTTCTGATGTGGGACTTTCAATGATGTTTCCGAGCCCAATTTTAAAATTGCGAGGACGCAATTCCCAAAAGGGGGGAAGGATGTAACACCCCAGGTAAATAAAGAATATGACATTTTTAAATTTATCCCTATTTGTGAATAAAATGTTAATATTAATTTAAAGGGAACACTATGCTCGATGGCTTACCCAATACGCAACAACGAGTTCCTATGAAATCTTACGTTGCACTCTAATAATAAAATAATTTTATTTTAAATGGTAGTTAACATCTAGCCATTGTAATAACGGGAAGGAACAGAAATAACTACAAAATGATTATATATGTTTTTCAAATATTTTTACTTTTTACTATAAATGTTAGAGGATTAAAAATGCGAATGAATCCAATTTTAAGCGTAAACATTCTAATATTCTTTAAAAGATCGATTAACCTCCTTTTGATGGAGAACCTATTTTAAATCCACTTTTTGACAATTTTATGTGTTATATTTGACAAAATAAAATTCTTCTATAAAATCGGGACATCAAAATTTACTTTGTGTAAATTTTTGGTATTTTTTCGATAAAGTTCATTTTTAATGAATAAGTGAAAAATGTTGTATTTTTATTCAAAACCTCTTTTTAATATAATTTATTTATATGATTAGATAATATTTTTAATTGGTTTTAAAGTGAAATTAGAATATATTTCTACCATTTAATCCAATGGTGGTCATTGAAATTAATTTCACTTTGAAATTGGACTTAAACTAGTGTCAATCTTTTGATATATATTGTTTCATAAAAACACACTATTTGTTCTGACAATGGGAATTAATTATTAAATTAATTAATTTAACTTATATGTTTTTAATTTTTTAAAATAGACATCATTTTTGAATTCGGAATATCAAATATTTCTTAGGGTGAATTTTTGGAATTTTTCTGAAAAACTTCAATTTTTGATGAATAGTGAAACCACTAAGTGGTAGTTTAAAAAATGATTTTTCATTTAAATGAAACTTTACCACTTATGTGATTTGAATTTCAAAAATACCACATAAATGGTTGTAATTAGGATGTAAAATGTGGTTCAATGGGATTAAAATAATTTTTTGGTGAATAGTAACTTTTAAGTTTTATTAATCGCGATTAAAGGTAATTAGTGTAATTTAAAGTAAAGATAATGTTATAATAATATGAAATGACCTTGACACATGTACTACACTTATTGTATGAGTCATGGCCGACCAACACAATCCATGGGTCAACTTGGGGACCCCATGGAGCCACATTGGTAGGAAAATGACATTAATAACTTTTTATTTAAAGTTAAAATTAAAATGTCACAAACATGTGTTGTCTTACTAAAACAATTTTTACATGGGGTTATACAAGTCATATTTTTGACTCTAATATTAATTAGAAATATAAAAAGATTTCCTACATCATTATATTTTTTTTATAATTTTTAGATGTTAAATAAATTAAATTATTTATGACACCATGATGATGCAGCGATTACCTCATTATTTAACGATTTAAATAAATTGAAAAGATAATGTAAAATCTAAGACCTACACTTTTCAAAAACCTATTGGATGTGTGTATTTAGAACTATTATCACATTATCCTCAAAATATATAATTGTGGGACCTTTAAAATCCAAAAATCATTTTATAATAATGTTACTTTTCAAGACTTTCCAAGAGTGCCCCTCCTCTCCTCTTATAAAAGGCCCCCACGTCTACCACCTTACCCACACCTCTAAAGCCTTTGGATCGGCCAAAAACTACCCATTTTGTCTCTCCAAATCCCTATATTACTCCTAGAATCCTCACTTTGGGCAGAAGTCTTTCCAAGGAAGCCTTTGATCTCAAATCAAAAAGAGTTACCCGATTTAAAGGTAGTGTCTTCTCTTGTGTTCTTATGTTTTATTTTGATTCTCCAACCCCATAAACTCTTTTTATTACTTTATTTTGTAACAAAACTAGTATATTCAATATACTAGGATGTTTTTATGAGAATTATTAGAGCTAAACCTACACACACCTTTGTCTAATGGTTAAATAACGTACTGTTTCTGTGGTTGCCGATTTTCTGCCTCACGTAACGATGATTGTTCAATATTATTTTAACACCTTTAAAGGTGTCAATTATGATGTCACTGTATTTTTTATAGGATATATATGGTACTTATGTTTACTATATGCTTCTGTATTTTATATTTAAAACATTCCTTTATTCTTTTCATGTTGTGCAAATGCGATAATTTCATATGAGGAAGTGTGGACTACCGCCCCCTCAAGTGATGTGACTCGTTCATGCAATACATGGAATGTATAAAGAATGAAAATAATGAAAATATGTGACCTATATAAAATATATATTATACTTTAATTATAATATATATATAAATCTCATTTATTTTTAATTCCATTAATATGACAAAAAAATGAAAGTAGCGTTCATGCGTACGTACGACCTACCGTCTCCATGAACGGTGCTTTTAATATTTTATCTCCAAATGTTATGGAATAGTATAAAATGAATATTTAATGGTTATATATGATATTTTAATCATTAATACTATTCTGTAAATGATTTAATTATAACTACATGGGAAATCATTTTCAAACAAGTTCATTTTTTTTACTCATGTACCAAACATCGACAAAAACGTCTGATATGAACTAACATTATTAAACAATTATTATAACATTATAATATGTGATATGAAATGAATAATAATATTTAAAGGATGTCCTTAAGCAATTATAAATTTACCAAAGTTTATTATTCAGGAATATAATGAAACGAAAAAGACAAGTCGGACTTGAGGTAATGGATCCGACCTCTCTCTTTCTTTTCAAGTACCCTCTTTTATGTCATTTCATTTATGCTACATGTTCTTATGTTGGATGATGTTCTTTCATATTAAACATACTGTAATTTGTATTTTCATATGATGAGATACCCCCTCTTACTCTCATCAATTCATCTTTAGAATTTTTATGTGGCGCCGTTAGGCTACCAAATTTTCGTAAGAGATCCAACCTCTCTCTTTATTTTTAAGTACTATCCTTTATGTAACTTCTTTTAAGCTCCTCTTTGTTATGTTGGGGGATGTTATTTTTTATTCCTATTTCTTTTAATTTTATGTTAATATGACGAGAGACCCTATTTTATCTCATCAATCCATTTTTGGAAGTTTTAAGTGGCGCAGTTAGGCTGCCGAGCTTTCGTAAGGGATTTTTCATCTCACTTTTATATCCGTGAGATTTATGCTACATTTGCCACCATTTCCTTTGAGTGGTATATGTACTTCCCATTATTATACTCTTTGTGTAATATAATTTCGTTTATGAGTATTTACATCAATGTTGTATTGTCCTTCTTTCATGGGGTGTATGTTTTGAAAGATACCCAAGTCGGTAAGGGAACCTTTCACCCTCCTCTTTCTAAAAGACTTATTTTGTTATGTCTTTTAATTTACATCTTTTTATGTTAGGATATGTTATTATATATCCTTATTTATGTAAATTTTATGTCCAAGTGATGAGATACCATTTTCTCTCTCATCAACTAATTCTATGAATTTTAAAGTGACGTCGTTAGGCTGTCGAATTTTACCAAGGGAACTTTTTAACCCAATTTCGATTTCTTTGGGTTCAACTTGTAGTTATTGAATATGTCATCCTTTGAATATGTGTGAATGAACTTTGATTGTTTTACACTTAATATCCACTTATATTGGGTGTATTTATATTTTTCAAACATAATTATGAGATTAATTTATCCTTAATTTAAGGATACCTTCTTTATAAGGGATTTCATCTCATTTTACATTTCTATTGAGACTTCATTGTTGTTATGCACCAATTCACTCTTATATGGCGTATATACTGTACTTAGACATATTATATCATGAATCCTTTTATTCTCATGATATTATAAAGATCTGAATAAATGTTATTCCTCAATTATTTGTTTTCAAGTGTCTCTCATTTTGTTAAAAACCCTTTAACTAAAATATCGTTTTAAATGTTTTAATGATTTATTATTATAAATATTTGTTATTAATATCCATGTTTTCAATATGTTTTTAAGGATTTATTTATATGGATATTAATGGTTTAAAATGTTAAAAGCTTCAAAGTGGTATGAGACACTTTGATTCAAAAATCTCCTTATTTAATGTTTTAAATGGTTTAGAAAATGGTTTTTAGAATGGATTCATTATTTCAATATATTAAAATGTTGTATTGTTATTGTAATGTGGGAATGTTATCTTTCCTTGGTGCTTAAGTTAGGTGATATGATTATGTTATGGTTGTTGGGCATTGTTTTTGAAGACGGGTGGTTCCGTGATAAACTAAGGGCGGGTGAGCCCGATATAGCTCTCCAATGCATTGGGTAATGCGAAGGGGTTAAACGCTAAGGTTTCTCTGAAGAGATTTGGGGAATATACTATGATAGGTATTCCAAATGTAACAATGAGGGTTACTCCCTATGTAAGAATGTTATGAATGCCTCAAGTTACCTTTATGTCTTATGATTTCTATGAGTTATTCGTAAATCTTATGATTTCATGAGGAATGTTAAATTGCTTATGCTTTATGAGTAAAGTATGATTTCATTGATTCTTATGTATATATGGACTAATGTTTTCTTTCCATATTTTTATAACCCTTACTGAGGTTTTTATGGTCATCCCAAGTTTTTTTGAAATGTTTTTCACAGGACATAAAGTTGAATAGGGTCAAGGATGGGATCAAGGAAATGTCAGGCTCTCTAAAACAAGGAACTAGACATGACTCTTTTGTTCAAGAGTTTTTATTGTTGTGAAAAGAATGTAAGCTGAGTAGATGTGTCTACTTTGTAACCTTTGATATGTAATAGTTATGTCCTAATTATCTAAAACTCTAAACCTGAAAAGATACTCAATGTGAATTATTCATTTAATTCGATAATAAGTAATGTTTAAGGATGGGTCCTTATAGTTGGTATCAGAGGATGGTTTAGATAACTTTAGAGGTTAGAGTGTTAAGTGACAAGTTTTGTATAACCACAATGGTTATTATATTAGATAGAGTCATTGTTATTTTTGAAGGTTGGAATGAGTTTGAGATAACTTGGATAAGTATATCTTAGTGTTTATCTTCCTCTTTAGTACATAATGATTTTGTTGATATACTCACACTGACATTTTTGGTTTTAGTAAATGGATGGATCTAGCAGGCACCAAAGTGACAATGGGTTTGAAGGAAACTGTGGTGGTTCTCTGATTAAGAGACTGGATGAAATGGGGGATTCAATGAGAAATATCATGGTTATTCTAAACCAACTATCAAGTGTCATGATCAACCACTTGAACCTTGGTGAGTTCTCTAATACATCATGAACGAGAGAACCAACTCGACATGGAAGTTCAGGTAATAATTATAAAGGTAACCATTAGGGTTTATATGATCCTTACTTTTGAGGTAAAATTATGGGTTACTATACCATATGATGGAATATGAACGACATGAGATATACTTGAGGTTAATTTATGTTATGGTTTTTTTGAAGATTTTATCTCATTTTGGGGAATTTTTTAAGAATTATATAGTTTTGGAAAAAGGACAACATGCAGACCGTTTGACAACCCGTCGCGTCGGACAAAGCTACAGGAATCGAACCCATAACCAAAGTGCGACTGGTATTTATCGCCTACCACTGGACTACATGAAGTCCCTGGTTAGTTTGACTAATTTTTTTTAGTTGGATGATTTTATGAATCCAGATTAAGTTGATTTTGGGTTATCTATGGAAATTATTAACCTATCATGGAGGATATGTGATTAGGTTAATTACTTTTCAGTATGAGACTTTAAGAGAAACTGATGTTATTTGGAGATAAATATTAATTTGTACCTTGGGAGACTATGTGATTAAATCCTTCAAATATTTGGGTTTCAATCTTAGTTGGGTTTACTTTGAAGAATTTAATGGATAGATGTTTATTGAATGGTCTTTATTGAACTTTGGGGTTTTTTTGAAAGCTTTTGGAGATTAGGAGTAGTTTTTTCATTTTGTGAAAAAAATATCCTTTTTGGGTATTATCTGATCTCGTACTAAACTTTTTGGTTTGGTTTTGGTTGAGATCTAAAGACATGGGAAATATATAGTTCTATTTTGTGGATTAGGTGATTCTCTAGAAGTTGATTATTGTACTCTTAATGTGAACTAGTCTTCCTAAATACTCATCATTTGGGAAAAGTATGAGTTTGTGTAAGAAATCTAGTAAAAGTTGAAAGTCAACATGACAAGTAAGTATGTTTCCTTAAGATCAAAAATAATTTCCTCAATGGAAGTAACTTAAAACAAAAATTTTGTCTATTAACTTTTCCTACTGGGGAATGGAATACCGTTTAACCCACCACAAGTTTGGGATTTTCTTGTGGTTAACTTTCTGCTAAACATGTTTTCTATCACTTTCCCTCAGAACATGAACCTTTTATTTTTCTTCTATATCCATGTTTTCCTACATGTAATCCTAGTATGGGTTAACTCAGGTGACCTCTGTACTTCTCTTTCTTTCTTTTAAAGTGATTGTTTTACCGAAGCTTGTTCTGATGTGGGACTTTCAATGATGTTTCCGAGCCCAATTTTAAAATTGCGAGGACGCAATTCCCAAAAGGGGGGAAGGATGTAACAACCCAGGTAAATAAAGAATATGACATTTTTATATTTATCCCTATTTGTGAATAAAATTTTAATATTAATTTAAAGGGAACACTATGCTCGATGGCTTACCCAATACGCAACAACGAGTTCCTTTGAAATCTTACGTTGCACTCTAATAATAAAATAATATTATTTTAAATGGTAGTTAACATCTAGCCATTGTAATAACGGGAAGGAACAGAACTAACTACAAAATGATTATATATGTTTTTAAAATATTTTTACTTTTTACAATAAATGTTAGAGGATTAAAAATGCGAATGAATCCAATTTTAAGCGTAAACATTCTAATATTCTTTAAAAGATCAATTAACCGCCTTTTGATGGAGAACCTCTTTTAAATACACTTTTTGACAATTTTATGTGTTATATTTGACAAAATAAAATTCTTCTATAAAATCGGGACATCAAGATTTACTTTGTGTAAATTTTTGGTATTTTTTCGATAAAGTTCATTTTTAATGAATAAGTGAAAAATGTTGTATTTTTATTCAAAACCTCTTTTTAATCTAATTTATTTATATGATTAGATAATATTTTTAATTGGTTTTAAATTGAAATTATAATATATTTCTACCATTTAATCCAATGGTGGTCATTGAAATTAATTTCACTTTGAAATTGGACTTAAACTAGTGTCAATCTTTTGATATATATTGTTTCATAAAAACACACTATTTGTTCTGACAGCGGGAATTAATTATTAAATTAATTAATTTAACTTATATGTTTTTAATTTTGTAAAATAGAAATCATTTTTGAATTCGGAATATCAAATATTTCTTAGGGTGAATTTTTGGAATTTTTCTGAAAAACTTCAATTTTTGATGAATAGTGAAACCACTAAGTGGTAGTTTAAAAAATGATTTTTCATTTAAATGAAACTTTACCACTTCTGTGATTTGAATTTCAAAAATACAACATACATGGTTGTAATTAGGATTTAAAATGTGGTTCAATGGGAGTAAAACAATTTTTTGGTGAATAGTTACTTTTAAGTTTTATTAATCGCGATTAAAGGTAATTAGTGTAATTTAAAGTAAAGATAATGTTATAATAATATGAAATGACCTTGACACATGTCCTACACTTATTTTATGAGTCATGGCCGACCAATACAATCCATGGGTCAACTTGGGGACCCCATGGAGCCACTTTGGTAGGAAAATGACATTAATAACTTTTTATTTAAAGTTAAAATTAAAATGTCACAAACATGTGTTGTCTTACTAAAAATTTTTTTACATGGGGTCATACAAGTCATATTTTTGACTATAAATATTCATTAGAAAGATAAAAATATTTCCTACATCATTATATTTTTTTTTAATTTTTAGACATTAAATAAATTAAATTATTTATGACACCATGATGATGCAGTGATTACCTCATTATTTAACGATTTAAATAAAATGAAAAGATAATGTAAATTCTAAGACCTAAAATTGTCAAAAAACTATTGAATGTGTGTATTTAGAAATATTATCACCTTATCCTTGAAATATATAATTGTGGGACCTTTAAAATCCCAAAATCATTTTATAATAATGTTACTTTTCAAGACTTTCCAAGAGTGCCCCTCCTCCCCTCTTATAAAAGGCCCCCACCTCTACCACCTTACCCACACCTCTCAAGCCTTTGGATTGGCCAAACCCTACCCATTTTGTCTCTAAAAATCCCTATCTTACTCTTAGAAGCCTCAAATTGGGCAGAAATCTTTCCAAGGATGCCTTTGAGCTCAAATCAAAAAGAGTTACCCGATTTAAAAGTAGTGTCTTCTCTTGTGTTTTTATGTTTTATTTTACTTCTCCAACCCCCTAAACTCTTTTTATTACTTTATTTTGTAAAAAAACCAGTATCTTCAATATAATAGGATGTTTTTATGAGAAGTATTATAGCTACACCTACAGACACCTTCGTCTAATGGTTAAAGAACATACTGTTTCTGTGGTTGGCGATTTTCTGCCTCACGAAACGATGATTGTTCAATATTCTTTTAACACCTTTAAAGGTGGCCGTTATGATGTCACTGTATTTTTCATATGATATATATGGTACTTATGTTTACTATATTCTCTTGTATTTTATATTTAAAACATTCCTTTATTCTTTGCATGTTGTGCAAATGCGATAATTTCATATGAGGAAGTGTGGACTACCGCCCCCTCAAGTGATGTGACTCGTTCATGCCATACATGGAATGTATAAAGAATGAAATTAATGAACATATGTGACCTATATAACATATATATTATAATGTAATTATAATATATATATACATCTCATTTATTTTTAATTCCATTAATATGATAAAAAAATGAAAGTAGTGTTCATGCATACGTACGGCCTACCGTCTCCATGAACGGTGATTTTCATATTTTATCTCCAAATGTTATGGAATAGTATAAAATGAATATGTACTGGTTATATATGAGATTTTAATCATTAATAATATTCTGGAAATTATTTACTTATAACTACATGGGAAATCATTTTCAAACAAGTTCATTTTTTTACTCATGTACCAAACATCGGCAAAAACGTCTGATATGAACTAACATTATTAAACAATTATTATAACATTATAATATCTGATATGAACTGAATAATAATCTTTAAAGGATGTCCTTAAGAAATTATAAATTGAAAAAAGTTTATTATTCAGGAATATAATGAAACGAACAAGACAAGTTGGACTTGAGGTAAGGGATCTGACCTCTCTCTTTCTTTTCAAGTACCCTCTTTTATTTCATTTCATTTATGCTCCATGTTCTTATGTTGGAGGATGTTATATTATATTAAAAATACTTTAATTTTTATTTTAATATTATGAGATACCCCCTATTACTCTCATCAATTCATTTTTAGAATTTTTATGTTGCGCCGTTAGGCTACCGAATTTTCGTAAGAGATCCAACCTCTCTCTTTCTTTTTAAGTACTCTCCTTTATGTCACTTATTTTAAGCTCCTATTTTTTATGTTGGGGGATGTTCTTTTATATTCCTATTTCTATTAATTTTATGTTAATATTAAGAGAGACCCTATTTGATCTCATCAATCCATTTTTGGAAGTTTTAAGTGGCGCTGTTAGGATGCCGAGCTTTCTTAAGGGATTTTTCATCTCACTTTTATACCCGTGAGATTTATGCTACATTTGCCACCATTTCCTTTGAGTGGTATATGTACAGAAAATTATTCTACTATTTTTGTAATATACTTTTGTTTATGAGTATTTACATAAATGTTGTATTGTCCTTCTTTCATGGGGTGTATGTTTCGAAAGATACCCAAGTCGGTAAGGGAACCTTTCGCCCTCCTCTTTCTAAAAGACTTATTTTGTTATGTCTTTTAATTTAAATATTTTTATGTTGGGATATGTTATTATATATCCTTATTGATGTAAATTTTATTTCCAAGTGATGAGATACCATTTTCTCTCTCATTAATTAATTTTATGAATTTTAAAGTGACGTGGTTAGGCTGTCGAATTTTACCAAGGGAACTTTTTAACCCAATTTCGATTTCTTTGGGTTCAACTTGTAGTTATTGAATATGTCATCCTTAGAATATGTGTGAATTACCTTTGACTATTTTACACTTAATATACACTTATATTGGGTATATTTATATTTTTCACACATAATTATGAGATTGATTTATCCTTAATTTAAGGACACCTTCTTTATAAGGGATTTCATCTCATTTTACATTTCTATTGAGACTTCATTGTTGTTATGCACCAATTCACTCTTATATGGTGTATATAATTTCCTTAAACATATTATATCATGAATCCTTTTATTCTCATGATATTATAAAGTTATGAATAAATGTTATTACTCAATTATTTGTTTTCAAGTGTCTCTCATTTTGCTAAAAACCCTTTAACTAAAATATATTTTTAAATGTTTTAATGATTTATTCTTATAAATATTTCTCATTAATATCCATGTTTTAAATATGGTTTTAAGGATTTATTTATATGGATATTAATGTTTTAAAATGTTAAAATCTTCAAAGTGGTATGGGTCACTTTGATTCAAAAATCTCTTTATTTAATGTTTTAAATGGTTTTGAAAATGGTTTTTAGAATGGATTCATTATTTTAATATCTTAAAATGTTGTATTGTTATTGCAATGTGGGAATGTTATCTTTCCTTGGTGCTTAAGTAAGGTGATATGATTATTTTATGGTTCTTGGGCATTGTTTATGAATACGGGTGGTTCCGTGATAAACTAAGGGTGGGTGAGCCCGATATAGCTCTCCAATGCATTGGGTAACACGAAGGGGTTAAATGCTAAGGTTTCTCGGAATAGATTTAGGGAATATACTGTGATGGGTATTCAAAACGTAACCATGAGGGTTACTCCCTATGTAAGAATGTTATGAATGCCTCAAGTTACCTTTATGTCTTATGATTTCTATGAGTTATTCGTAAATCTTATGATTTCATGAGGTATGCTAAATTGCTTATGCTTTATGAGTAAAGTATGATTTCATTGATTCTTATGTATAAATGGACTAATGTTTTCTTTCCGTATTGTTATAACCCTTACTGAGCTTTTTATGCTCATCCCAAGTTTTTTTGAAATGTTTTTTACAGGACATAAAGTTGAATAGGGTCAAGGATGGGATCAAGGAAATGTCAGGCTGTCTAAAACAAGGAACTAGACATAACACTTTTGTTCAAGAGTTTTTATTTTTGTGAAAAGAATGGAAGCTGAGTAGATGTGTCTACTTTGTAACCTTTGAGATGTAATAGTAATTTCATAATTCTCTAAAACTCTAAACCTGAAAAGATCCTCAATGTGAATTATTCATTTAATTCAATAATAAGTAATGTTTAAGGCTGGGTCCTTATATTAACCATTTTAAATAAAGAGGAGTAACCCTTTCTACACTTGGTGTTATATTGGAGGCAAGAGTTGAGGAAATCCAAAGTAATGATTTTAGGATTGGGGAGTCCACTTAACAGATCAAGGAGCTACACGCCCGTAGTTGGAAAAGACCTGCCTACCTAAATACCTTCCAATAGCTTGACCAACCCTAGTTTGGGTTATGCGAAGGGGAATATGGACCCTTACAACTATAATGTCATGGAAACTGGACATTCCGTGTTCAATGGTGAGGGCCATTGGGACTTTATAAAATAATGGGAGACTTAATAAAAATTTATTATTTCTCATAAAATGTAATCAATAAATTACTAATGATCAACTCTTTTAATTGTAGAATAAAAATGAAAATATCTCTAACCACACTATCCTTGCGATCAATTTTGGATAAAGACAACATCCTCACCGGTAGTAACTTCCAGAAATGGTTTAGATTCCTTCGGGTTATCCTACGCCATGAATGGAAGTCTTACGTGTTGGATTCAGAATTACCCGATCTTCATACAAAAGAGGCGAGTGATGAGAATTTCATTGTCTATGAGAAACATATGAATGAAACGGTCGATGTTCAATGTTTTATGTTGTCATTAATGTCTATTGAGCTCATGAAGTCTCATGAAAGTATGGATTCTTATAGCATGCTCGAGCACCTCTGTGGTATTTACTAGGAGAGAGAAAGACGTGAATGGTTTGAGATCTCTAAGGCACTCTTTCAGAGTAATATTGGATAAGGTTCCCCAGTTGGGCCTCATATAGTCAAGCTCATTAGAAACATTGAGCACCTAGAGGTTCAAGGGTTTAATCTCCCCAAAGTACTGGGCACTGATCTCATTCTCGCATCACTCCCTCAAATCTTCTCTAAAATTGTTTTCAATTTCAATATGAAGAACATTGAGAAGACTCTATCTGATATTATTATCCTCATTCACCAAGTGGAAAAAGATATGAAGTGTGAAAATCCTTCTGTCCTTATGGTGAATAAGAGGAAAGAGAAGGAGAATAGCTTTAAGCCCAAATCTTCTTCACGACCTTCCAAGAAAAGGAATATCAAATAGGAAGTAAGGTAACAGGAGGATGTTTGTTTCCCATTGGCAATAGGGTCCACTAGAAGAAGAACTACACCCATCCTAAGAAGCAAGGGGAAGCTTCTGGTGCATTTGTTATCGAATTCCATCTATCTGTTTCTACAAATTGGGTATTAGATACAGCTTGTGGTGCTCACATATGTATCTAAATATAGGTACCAATTAGATTCAAGAAGATTGACCAAGGGGAGGTAGATCTACAAGCAGCCAACAGAGCCGTACTTGCTACTGTATCTATTAGGGACTACCAACTCACGTTGCCATCTGGGATGATTTTGGTGTTAAAGGGTTGTTATTATGTTCTATCTGTTACTAAAAACATTATTTATGTATCCAGATTAGATACAGATGGATTTTTTTATGTTTGAAAATTAATGTTCTTTTTTTTACAAAGATAGTATTTGTTTTGGTAGGGAACATTTATACAATGGTCTTTACATGTTAGATTACACAAACTAAGTAATGGAAATTGATAAAAAAGACACTTCACATGACTCATACCACACCCAACATTGGCATCATCGACTAGGCCATTTAAATGAGAAATGCTTGAAAAAGTTACATCAAGATGGATATTTAGATTCTTTCAATCTAAAACCACTTGGTGTATTTCATGCATATTTACAAGGAAAAATGACCAATGTCCCATTTAGTGGGATAGGTTAAAGGGATAAAGAACTTCTTGAATTGGTCCATACTGATGTGTATGGACCATTTACAGTTGAATCAAGGGGAGGGTAATCATAATTCACAACTTTTACTAATGGTTTTAGTCGATATGAATATATCTACTTAACGAGGTATAAGTCATATTCTTTTGATAAATTCAAAGATTACAAGAATGAAGTTGAGAACCATCTTGGTAAGAAGATTAAGAAACTCCGCTCAGACTGAGGTAGAGAATATCTTAATCAAGACTTCATTGATTACTTACGAGAGTTTGGGATCCTATCCCAACTCACTCCTCCATAAACACTCCAGCAGAATAGTGTGAGTGAAAGGAGGAACCACACACTTTTGGACATGGTGAGATCAATGATGAGTTATGCGAGTCTTCCATTATCCTTTTAAGGATACAAGTTACAAAAAGTGGCACACATACTAAACCAAGTACCAACTAAATCGATAAATGGTATTCCATATGAGTTATAGAGTGGAAAGAAATCCATTTTATTGAATTTACATGTGTGGGGAAGTGATGCGTCTGTTAAATACTCTTTAGGTAACAAACTTACACCCCAAGGAAAAAGTGTACCTTTATAGGATACCCTAAGGAAACATCGGGATATTACCTATACAACCCCTCAAACAAAAAGGTTATAGTGGAAAGTCATGACATATTCCTTGAGAGGGGGAACATCTCCAAAATAGATAGTGGGAGAAAGATAAAATTCGATGATGTTGAGGCTCAAGGTACACAACAGTTGGTACAAGAATAGATTCCACAAAGCACCATGGAAGAAAGAACGGTTCTAGTGACATAAGAGATGAAAGGGAGTACAAGAGAGGTTAGAGAACCAGAAGGGTATAGTTTTCTAGTTATTGAGGATGGTGACTCATTATTAGTTGATAATAATGATCCTCTAACCTACAAGGAAGCAGTAAGTGGCACAAATGTTTCCAAGTGGCAAGAAGCCACAAATTTTGAAATGGATTCCATGTACCAAAACAAAGTTTGGATTTTTATAGATCCTCTAGTTTAAGTAAAGCCTATTGGATAAAAATGGGTATTCAAGAAGAAAATGGACATGGAAGGACAAGTTAGCACCTATAAGGCACAACTGGTTGCAAAAGGGTTCAAATAGCATCAAGGAATTGACTATGAAGAATCCTTTCCACAAGTTTCAATGCTAAAATATATCAGAATTCTATTGTCCATTTCCACTTAACATGACTATGAGATTATTCAAATGGATTCCAAAACAACCTTCCTTAATGATAACCTTTAAGAAGATGTCTACATGACACAACCTAAAGGTTTTATGACTCCAAAGGATTCCAATAAGGTATGAAAGTTGAAAAAATCCATTTATGGATTCATGAAAGCATCCAGTTCATGGAACATACATTTTGATGAATCCATATAAAAATTTAGTTTTATCAAGAATGAATATGATCCTTGTGTCTATAAACAGTTTAGTGGGAGTCCAGTCATTTTCTTAATAGTATATGTTGATGAAATATTACTTATTGGAAATGAGAT
Organism: Viscum album; assembly: GCA_963277665.1. Lineage (NCBI taxonomy): Eukaryota > Viridiplantae > Streptophyta > Magnoliopsida > Santalales > Viscaceae > Viscum > Viscum album. The sequence goes on from OY728151.1 coordinate 1,526,529,459, forward strand.
ACCAGTCTTACAGTCTGTTAAGGCATGGTTGAATCAATGCTTCTCCATGAAGGAATTGGACATGGAAGCATATATTATTGGGATCAAGATCCATCATGATAGATCCAAGAGATTTTTGGACCTAAGTCAAAGTACATACATTGATAAGATGCTAAAGAGATTCAGTATGAAAAAATCCAAGAGGGGATTGTTTCCAGCATCAAATGGAATTCATCATTCCAAGAAAATGTGTCCTTAGACAGATGAGGAAAAAAATATAATGGAAAGGACTCCATACACATTAGTGATTGAGTCATTCATGTATGCCATGATATTTACTAGGCTGGATATAACCTACACATTGAGTGTTGTAGGAAGATATCAAGATGAATGAGGTGAACTCCATTGGATGGCAGTCATGACTATTACAAAATATCTAAGGCATACTTAGGATATGTTCCTGGTTTATGGAGGATATGATGAACTAGTCATCTGAGGATATACAGATTCTAGTTTTCAAACTGATCAAGATGAAATGAGGTCACAAAGAGGATACATCTTCACTTTGAATGGAGGTGTAGTGAGCTGGAAGAGCTCAAAGCAGAGTGTGGTTGCAGATTCTATAGTAGATTCCAAGTATATCGCAGCTTCTGAGGCATCTAAAGAAGTAATTTGGATGTGATTATTCATTTAGGAGCTAGATGTGATACCTATCAATAAATATCCCATCACATTGTACTATGATAATACTGCAGCGGTGGATCTCACTAAAGAGCCAAGGTCGCATCAGCGGACGAAGAACATACTTTAGAAGTATCATTTTTTGAGGGATTTTTCTCAAATAGGTGAAGTTTTAGTGAGTAGTATTTCTATGGAAGACAATGTGGTAGACCCCTTGACTAAATACACGACTCAGTAGAAACATGATCACCATATGAGGTCTAGAGGACTGCAAGTCATAGGTAGTTGGCTCTTGTCCAAGTGGGAGTTTGTAAGAGTTGGTGTCCTAAAACCAACTAGTTGTGCTTTGATTTCATGTACATTTAATGTATTTAAATATTAAACATTAAACATCTTATTACAAACTGGTCATTGTTCTGCAAGACTATGATGTAATAATGTCCTAGTGTATTTTTTGCATTGATAAGGTAATGACTATTCCCCACTATGATGAGAACCTTGAAATGCTATAATAATATTCTTAAATATAGTTATACAGTTGAATGACATACTATTATGGGACACACATCATGAATACCACCAAGTGTGAGTACTCATAAGCAGTTGAGACTTCCTTTCAGGAAGTTCTCACTTGGTAATCTCCAAGACAAGAGATTTTGAGAATAGACCCACCAGTAAGAATTCCGCATGTTTTGGTGTCATAAGATATTTCTATCTATGAGAGTGTGTAATGATCCTTAGACTTGAAGATTATTATTAACTTGTGTCATGAATCACACAATTTTATTTACTGACAAAAACCATCATGTAGAGAGTTGGAGGGAAGTAGGGTTTGTTGGGTGCGTCATGAGTGGCATGTTTTTAATGGATAAGTCAATTAAGGATTTTTCCCTTCCATTTATGGAAATTGATATCTCTTCCATTTTATTGAAATAGAACCGTCACGCGAAATTCAACGGGCATGGTGTAAAGATGAGTTTATTTCAGGTATTCAAAGAATGACGTATCAAGAATAAAAGTTGATGACACTATCATGAAACTTTATTGATAAGATATTGCAAAAAAGGGATTATATTACACAATGAACATTCATATGTGGATGTTGTTGTTTTGACTTTAAGTTCTTTCTATTGGGTGCCTTGACCCATTTCAAGATAGTCCTCTTGGACTTTAGGCATGACTACCTAATGCCAATGAGAAATAATCCTAGAGGGTCACACACTAAGTGTTTCTAGTGGTCTTTTTTAAATTCTATTTTAATTTAATTAATAAATATTATTCTCAAGAGAGTGGAATAATTTTATTCAAGTTAAAATGATTTCACAAATTAAATAACTATTTATTCACCAGATTGTGGGTAAAATATATTTATTTATTTTATCAAACATATAATAAATATTTATTTACTAGTTTTTAAATAAAATATTTATTTATGAGAATAAATAATTCATTTATTTATTCGGGTGTTCAATAAATGGAAGTGGAGTTTGGGAGGACCAAGGCCGGTCCAGTAGTAAAATAATTATTTGCAAGATGATAAATAATTATTTAACTAGTTGACACAAATTAAAATAACACTGCTATTATTTTTTGACATGGAATTTTACTTATAATTCTATTTTGCGCATGTTGATGCACCAAAAATAATGGTGAGGTATTATTATTAATAGTATGGATTTTATATAAAGTTTTGAATGTATTTAATTGATTTTACACAATTAAATATTGTAACTGAATCCCCATGTTAATAAATAGACACATAGGTCTATTGTGCCATGTACCGAACCACAAACACGGTGAATTGAGAATTTTGGAGCTCAACAATTTCTATCTTGAATTTTTTTCCCACCCCTATCAACAAAAAGAGACGTTCTTCAAGGCCAAAGAACAAGCGATCAAGAACGACCGACACGAGACACTCGCTTCGCCGCGCTAGCACCCGAAGAATGAGCAATGTCGATCAGAGACCATCAGAGCATGTTTCGATCGCCACTAGAGGGATTCTAGTTTAGATCCTTATAAGTGAAATGAGATAATCCAAAAGGGCCATTCCAGACAATCAACATCATCAACGAAGAAAATACCAAAGATCCAGGTTTTATTTTCTTTATGAAATTAATTAAATTAATTATAAACATGATGTGCAAGATCCTCTATAAAGGTTTCAGGCATCTTCCTTATTTATCTAAATCTTTGATTATATTCTGTGGAGACTGGCATTCATCTTCATATTGATCTCGGATTAATCATTGATCATAGTAAAAAATCAAAGTTGCGTGTCGTACCAACCACTCTTCTTCTACGCCCAGAACCTTCAAATATCCCATTGCACAATCATTTCAAATCAAAATTTACATAAAAAAAATATTTACATTGATATCATATTTATAATTAATCAAACAATATTACAACTCATATACAAAATCAAAAGTAGCATACTTTTTCCAATGATCAACCTCTATATAAAAACTTATCCCTCCAATAAAACTAATGTTTATTTTAGTAACAATAAATAAAAAAAGAAAAAAATTATAAATTTAATGTTATATAATCTACATCAGATAAATTATATTGTTAATTACTATATATATTAATGATATTATCATTTAATTGTGTGTCAGGTTGATGTGCGGTCAATTTATACACATCACAAATGAATTATGAATGATTTTCCTAATGTTTGAAAACATTTTGAGCTCGTTTTATCATTTTTGGCTATGTGGTTTGTGTTTTAAACTAAAATGAAACTTTTAAATTGAAAACATGTGCTTGAGTCACACAGACCACATCATGTGTCAGATTGATGTGAAACCGATTAGTATGTGTCAAAAATGAATTATTGACTATTTTCCTAAAATTTTAAAATAATTGGATCTCATCTACATTGTTTTGGAAATGTGATACTCATTTTAAACTAAAATGTCACTTTAATATTGAAATCATGCATTTCAAGTCATACCGACCACATCGTGTGTCAGATTGATATGCAGTCGATTCCTATACATGAAAAATGAATTATGAATCATTTTTCTAATGTTTGAATACAATAAAAGCTTTTTTTTTCATGGTTTTGGATATGTCATGTGCATTTTAAACTAAAATGACACTTATATGTTGAGAACACACACTTTGAGTCATACCTAGAATATCATCTAACAAATTGATGTATGGTCTATTCCTATACACCAAAAATGAATTATTGATCATTTTTATAAAATTTGAAGAAAATATAGGATTTTTTTCTTAATTTTGGCTATGCGATACATGTTTTAAACTAAAATGACACTTTTATATTGAAAACATGAACTTCAAGTTATACCAATCACATCGTGTGTCAAATTGACTTGATATTGATTCCTACACATCACAAATGAAATATGAATCATTTTCCTAAAGTTTGAAAATAATCTGAGCTCATTTTCTCAGTTTTGGGTATGTGATGTACACTTTCATCTAAAATGGCACTTTTATATTGAAAATACAAACCTGAAGTCATACTGAGTACATCGTGTGTCAGATTGGCACACAAATGATTCTTATACACCAAAAATGAATTATGGATCAATATCCTAAGTTTTGAAAACATTACAAGTACATTTTCTAAGTGTTGGCTACATTTTAAACTAAAATAAAACTTATATATTGAAAACACACACTTCTAGTCATACCTGGAACATCATCTATCAGATTGATGTGAAATCAATTCCTACACATAAAAAATGAATAAGGGACCATTTTTCTAATGTTTGAAAACAATAGGAGATTATTTTTCCATTTTTGGATATATGACCTTCATTTTAAACTAAATCAATACTTATATATTACATTAGGTGCTTGGGAGTACAATTAAAATCAAACACACAAACACCACACACACATAGGCAAGAATGGAAGATCCTAACCCACCCAAGGGATAAACCACCCAACCATCTGCTTTATTACATTAATGATTTATGGCCTGAAGGCCCATTGGGCATGATGCCCATTACATGGCCCATAGGCCTAACATTGGGTGGATCAAAGATCCCACATGAATCATAACTGCATCACCACTTTCTTTTCATGCATATATCACCGCCTCCATTCAATGGACCAAAGGATCATGTGGCCCGAAGGACCAAACTGGCTGCCCGAAGGCCCAAATCGATGAATAGTTCCAGCTACCACAATACTACTAAAATACTACTACAATAACCTAAAAATCTTCATCAACCAGGATTTGATCCTGAGTTTCATACAGACTTACAGGGTGTGTTAACCACTCAGATACCACCCCAACCACTAAATAAACATTTGTATAGTGAAAACATGCACTTTGAGTCATATCTACCACATCATCTATAAGACTGATGTACGATTAATTCCTACATATTGAAAAAATTTATATTTCATTTTACTAAATTTTAAAATTAATCTAATTCCGGTTGTTTAGTTTTGGCTATGTGATATAAATTTTAAACTAAAATGACACTAGTATATTGAAAACACTCACTTCAAGTAATTTCGACCACATCACTTATTGAATTGACGTGCGATCAATTCCTACATGTCACAAATGAATTATGTATCTCTGTCCTAAATTCTAAAAATAATATGAGCTTGTTTTCTATGTTTTGGTTATCTGATGAATGTTTTAAACTAAAATGAATCTTTTATATTAAAAACACAATTCAAGTCATACCGACTACATCGTGTGTTAGATTGACATGAGTTTTATTCCAACATGTCACAAATGAATTTATGATCATTGTCTTAAATTTTGAAAACAATCTCAGATCATTTACTCTGTTTTGGATATGAAATGCATGTTTTAAAATAAAATGGAACTTCTAAATTAAAGACACACACTTTAAGTCATACCTAACACATTATCTATTTGATTTATGTACGGTCGATTCCTATACATCATAAATTAAATATGGATCATTTTCCTAATGTATGAAAACAATCTGAGCTCATTTTCATAACTTGGAAATGTGATGTGTTTTAAAATAAAGTGGCCCTTCTATTATTGAAAACACGCACTTCAAGTCATACCTACCACATTGTCTTCTAGTTTGAGATATGGTCAATTCCTACACATAAAAAATGAATGTTAGTTATTTTCATAAATTTTGAAAAAAAATCTGAGCTTGTCTCAATTTTGGCTATGCGAGACACATTTTTAACTAAAATAACACTTTTATATTGAAAACATGAACTTTGAGTCATACTGACCACATCGTTTATCAGATTGAAATGATATTGAATCCTACACATCAAGAATGAATTATGGATCACTGTCCTAAGGTTTTAAATCAACCAAATATTGTCTTCTTGGTTTTGGCTATGCGATGCATGTTTTAAACCAAAATTACACTTTTATATTGAAAACACGCACTTCGAGTCATACCGATCACATCATGTGTTAGATTGACACAAAGTCAATTATTGAATGTCACAAATAAGTTATGGATCATTTTACTAATGTTTAAAAACAATAAAATTTCATTTCCTTGGTTTTGGCTAAGTGATGCACATTTTAAACTAAAATGTCACTTCTATATTGAAAACACACACTTTGATTCATACCAAACACACATCTATCATATTGATGTACGATCAACTTCTACATGTCACAAATGAATAGTAGATCATTTATATAATGTTTGAAACCAATCAGATATCTTTTTATCTATTTTGGTTATGTGAACTAAAATGACACTTTTATATTGAGTAGACATACTCTGAGTCTTACTGAAAAAATTGTGTGCAAGATTGATATGTGGTCGATTAATACTAATAAAAAATGAATTATGAATTGTTTTAGTAAATCTTGAAAACAATATGAAAACTTTTTCTATGTATTGGATATGTGACACACATATTATCCTTAAATGACACTTATATATTGAAAACACTCACTTCATGTCTTGCTAGCCACATTGTGTGTCAGTTTGATGTGCGGTCGATTCCTATACATAAACATGACTCATGGATCATTGTCAAAAAATATCAAGACAATTTGAATATGTTTTATTTATTTTGAGGATGTCATGTGTGTTATGCACTAAAATTTCAATTATAAACTAAAAACATACACTTCAAGTCATACTGTGAACACCGTGTATCAGATTGAGGTGTTGTTGATTTCAACCCGTCAATAATATGTTATGGATAATTTTCATAAAATATTAAAACAATAGGAAATATTTTTCTCCATTTTGAGTATATGTCTTATGTATTGAAATAAATTGTCAATTTTAAACTAAAAACATACACTTAGAGTCATATCAGGAACACCATGTATCAAATTGAGGTGCAGTTGATTCATACTCCTCACAAATGATTTATGGATCGTTTTTATTGTATAAAATCAATATAAATTTGTTTTCACAATTTTGAGTATGTCATATGTGTTTTGAACTAAAATTTAAATTTAAAACTGAAAACTCAAACTTTGTGTCATACCAGAGACACCATATATAGGATTGATGTACGATACTGTCTTTTTTCAGGTATTTATCTCTTTTTTTTTTGATAAACTTATTTTGGTTGAGTTTTACCTCATCTTTAAACTCTGTTGGTTGTGTTTTCATCATGGTTGTTGTTTTTTTGGAATACACGTGATCTTGGATTGTGAGGAAACTTGTGAAAAATGAAGAGTATCTAAACAGAGTGCCTTTATTGGGGGTAAATTACTTAATGTTTAGGGATTTATGTATATTTGAATTAATGGAGTTCATTTATAAATGGGTCAAGCGTTACCAAGGGTTGTAGATAATTTGAGAAACCTTAAGGGGGGTTTAGGTTTTATTTAAGGAAAATTTGTAGGGAACCACCTATAGGAACCGATGATAATATCCATATAAGACAAAAAAGATCCAAATATTAAAGACATTTCGTGGCTGATCCCAAGTCATAGTAACCTTTACCTTCTCAAGATCAACTGAAATTTCTTATTCTAACACCATGTGTCACAATGATTTCACTTTCTGAATCCTTAAATCACACTTTTAAAGCTTTACATAAAGTCGATGACTTCTCAGCATACTCAGAACTGTTCTCAGATGATGGACATGATCCTCCTAGGATTTAGAGTAAACAAGGATTCCATTCACAAAAGGCACTACAAAAGTATCCATATACTCATATAATATATTTTTCATCAAATCCATATAAAATACATGAGAATTTTTTAGACCAAATGGAATAATAAGGTAATCATAATGGTCGTACCTACTCTGAAAGGTGGTTTTATAGATGTTAGATTATTTTATTCTCAAAAGATGGTAACCAGATCAAAGTTCAATATTTGAAAACCACTTCACCCCTTTCAATTGATCAAAAATATCATCAATCATGGAAAATGATATTTTTTCTTTATTTTAACTTGATTTAGATTTCATTAATCAACATATTGGTGAAGAGAACCATCAGTCTACTTGGAGAAGATAACTAGAACATCCCAAGGTGACACACTTGGGCATATAAAGCCTTTATCAAGAAGATCGTCCAATTGGAACTTTATATATTTCAGTTCAGGTAGTGCTATGTGGTAAGAGGTAATACAAACTGGTTGAGTACTAGGAAGTAAGTCAATAGAAAACTCAACCTCCCAAACCAGTGTTAGACTAGAAAAATCAGAAGGAAACATGTTAGGAAACTCGACGATGACTAGAGGGAGATCACTTCTCAATGATTCCAACTCCAGATAAAAAGAAAGAACTGATATTACTTTCCCCAACTCTGGATAAGAAGGTCCAGATCTACTCAAATTTAGGTCTAAATCTCCTTGAAATTCAAGAGATACACCGTTGGGTGTAGTGAAGTAGACCTGCTGAAGATAAAATTAAATCCAGGAATTATTGGAAATTATCCAATCTATCCCAAATATGATGTCATGATATTTTTTGTTGAGGACCAGAAAACTCCATGTCAACTTGAAATTTGATAGAGAGAATACAAAAGAGGTACTACAGAGACCCTTCTCTCTCTTCATACCAAGGGATGTAGTAATATCCATTGCACAAGATAAAATCTCCATATGAATATTTGTAATATTAATGATACGGGTTGACATAAATGAATGAGATGCACCAGTATCAAATTGAACGGTCACTAATGATGATTTTATAGTAATGGTACCTCTCATAGTTGCTGGACCTTTGTCTTCTTCCCCTGGAGTCTCTTCCACTACATGAAGAAGATTTGTTTCAGATGCATATGGTTGGAACCCTATTATATGTGAATCTTATGATTTCCTCATAGTTTTAGAAGGATCTTATGATTGTGTTCCACTAAGAAAAGTAGAAAATTTATGACAAAATCTCTATAAGTTCCCTGAACATCAGCAGAAGTCACAATCTATAGGTCCCTCTATGCAAACCCTCCTAGAATGTATTGTCTTTCCACACTGATATCAAATCAATGGACTTACCCCAGATGTTTTAGGAGGTATACATTGACTCATACATTTAGAATTACTATGAGAATCATCATTCTTACACTTTCCTTTGAAGGAACTCACATTGCCACTAGGAGCGAAAGAAACTCACGATAACCCTGACTTTCTATCCAGGCCCATCTCGACCATCATCAACCTATTTAGAACATCATCATAAGTGGGATGATTTAGTAGGAAAACATGAGAACATATATTTTATCAAAGTACCAACTTTAACTTTCAAGCCTTCATCCTTTCATTAGATATAATCACAGAAGTAAACTACTCCATCTCAGTAATGTGATTTTAATACTCATTCATGGTTCTGTTAGCCCGCTCAAGCTTAAAAAACTCAATAGCCTTGGACAACACCATTTATTATGGATAGAAATGGTTGGTGAAAATAACCTTCAAGTACTTCCACTATAATCACTCATGTTTCCTTTTCAACACCATCATGTCCCTCTATCTCATGCTTGATCCTTCCATCATCACTGTGGCACACTTCACCTTGATCACATCTGGTGTCTCCATGAACTAAAACAATTGTTTTATCATTCCCAAACACTCCTCAACATGTCGAGGATTAGTGGAGACTTTTAAAACTAGAGTATTATATTGAAGTAACTCTTGAGAATTATTTCTAAGAACACCCCCTAAGGATCCACAACTAGAGCCCAAATGAGAACTGGAAGTGGGGCATGTCCCAGAGCTTGGATAGTGTCAAAAATCACCTCAACTAGATTCAAATCCAAAATAGGATTTTCTTTTTGAGGTTCAACACCAACCTATTCCTGGATCCATTTCACATGTCTTATCAAAGTATTGATTCTTTAAAACATTAGTATATAACAAGGAAGACATTAAATTAATTGTTAAACTGAGCAACAAGGGAATTAATTCCCAATCACAAATAATGAATGAGATTTGGATTTCACTCTATCCAAACTACAAAAAGGAAAATACTATAACTAAACCACTAGAAGTCTTTACCCAACCACCCCTGGTAACTTAAGGTTCATTGTGGTGAGAGCTGGCCAAGAACTAAATTGAAACTACCTCCTAAGTCCCAACAAGATTTCAAAAAATGCATATTGACATCAAGAAAAAAGATCTACCTGGATCTAATACCACTTTGTCATGAACCAACCCAGGTTCCCAGGTAAACTGATAACTAAGCCGATCTTGACATAGTCCGAAGGTCTTTCCGGATCCCCATGGGTCAGTGACTAGCCTCTAGCATCACACAACATTAAAGTGGGAATAATTTTTCCACCCACAATACAGAATAAAATAAAAAAGACAATGTGCATAACAAAAGAAACAACACTAGGAATAATTTACTACATGTAAACAACACATAAACTAGGACAATGTGCTATAAATAAAGTGCTAAAATAGGGAAACACAACCCACAAATACCAAGGTTCAGCAACTGGATCCACCTCCAAGAGATCCTTTCTCTTTGCTCGAACCTAGAAGAAGATAATTTACAAACACCCAAAGGCACAAGTAGGGTGTGAGATAAATATACTAGTAGGGTCTCACCACATATTCCATAACAGATTCCAAAAAATTATTAACCAAAGGAATTATTTAAATTTTATAGGTAAATAGGTTTTTTATTTTAAATCATATTAAAAAAAATCATTCTATACAGTTGAAATGAAGTAAAATAATTTTTTTCAAAGTCTTTTCAAATGATGGAAAATTTATAAAATAATGGATTAAGATAAAAAAATTACATAAAATAGTTTATGTAAAATCAAAAGGCAATTAAAGTAGTTTTACAACATTGGAATACATGTATATCTCAAATATAAATAACAAGTGAGAAACATGGTCATCTACCAAATATGTATGATAGTATTTCTGGATATAGGACTCCACACTCTCTAGGAGATCTTAGCAATATGTGTATACACACGTCCCACTGAAACTATCTAGAAGAGACTCCTCACCCTCCCATTAAGGATGTGACCCACTGTATGCATGTTTTAGAATTTTGTAATAGCGTAGAGGGTGTCCAAATAACTCACCAAATACTTAAGGATTGAATGTGATCTTACACACTCAATGATGGGAAATTTATTATAAGACTTATATGATAATCATAACACTTACATTTTACTTTTAAGGAACTCATGCTGTTACTGGGAGAGAAAGAAACTCTCGATAACCCTGACTTTCCATCCAAGTCCATCTTGACTATCATTGCCTTATCTTGCACATCATCATTAGTGGGAAGGTTTAAATAGAAAACCTAAGAACATATATTTGAGAAAAGTCCCAAATTGAACATTTACACCTTCATCCTCTCATTAGATATAATCTTAGGAGTAAACTACCCCATATTAGTAAAGATATTTGAATACTCAGTCATGGTTCTATTTGCCTGCTCAAGATTGAAAAACACAACATACTTGGACAAAACCATTAATTATGGATATAAATGGTTGGTGAAAAGAACCTTGAAGTCCTTCCACTCTATCTACTCATATTTCCCTTCCATCACCATCATTTCCCACTATTTCCTACCCAGTCCTTCCATCATGACTGTGGCACACTTCACCTTGATCACATCCAGTGTCTCCATGAACTCAGACAATTATTCTATCTTTCCCAACAATTAATCAACATGTTGAGGATTATTAGAACCTTTTAAAATTGGTGATTCTAGCGAAGGAAATCTTGAGAAATATTTCTAAGAAAACCTCCTTGAGAATCCACAAATGGAGTGTGAATGAGAACTAGAGGTGGTGCCAGGACCAGAGCTTGGATAGTGCACAAAATCACCTCAACAAGATCCAGATCCAAAAGAGGATTTTATTGTTGAGGTTCAACATCAACCTCTACCTTGATCTAATTCACATGTATTCTCAGAGTCATGATTCTCCACAACATCAGTAGATAACAAGGAAGACAATATATTGACAGTAAAAATGAGCAACAAGGGAATTCATCCCCAATCATAAAGAATGAACAAGATTTTTATTTCACTCTATCCAAATCACAATAAGGAAAATAATAGAACTAAACCACAAGACCTATTTCCCCAACTGCCCCTCGAGACTTATGGTTCATTGTGGTGAGAGGTATCTAGGCACTCAATCTCAACTACCTCCTATGTCCCGACAATATTTCAAAAAATACATACTGACATCAGGACAAAATCTATACCTGGCTCTGATACCACTTTTTCATGAACCAACCTAGGTACCCTGGAAACTAGACAACTGAGCCAACCCTAAAATAGTCCGACGGGTGTTCTTGATCCCCATGGGTTAGTGAATAGCCCCTATCATCACACAACATACAAGTGGAAAATATTTTTCTGCCAACAATGTGGAAGAAAAGAAACAAGACATTGTGCATGACAAAAGAAACTCCACTTGGAGTAAATTACCAGAAGTCAACAACACACAAACTAGAAAAATGTACTATAAAAAAAGTACTAAAATAGGGAAACACAACCCACCAAGACCAAGGTTCAATAACTAGATCCACCTCCAAGAGATCCTTTCCCTTTTCTCTAACCTAGAAGAAGATAATTTACAAACACCCGAAGGCACAAGTAGGGAATGATCTAAAAATCCCACTAGGGTCTCACCATGGATTCCATAAAAAAAATCCAAAAAATGATTAACCAAATAAATGATTTCAATTTTATAGTTAAACATGTTTGTCATTTTAAATCATATTAAAACATATCATGCTATATAGTTCAAATGAAGGAAAATACATTAAGCAAAGTCTTTTCAAATGATAGAATATGTACAAAGCAATTGATTAAGATAAAACAATTACATAAAATTGTTATGTAAATTATAAAGTAATGTAAATTAGTTTTACAACATTGGCATACATTTATATCTCAAAAATAAATAACAAGTGAGAAACATGTTCATCTTCCAAATAGGTATGATAGTTTTTTTGGCTATAGGATTCTGCACCCTCTAGGTGATCTTAGCAATATGTGTATACACACGTCCCCCTGACACTGGACAAAGGATACTCATCACCCTCATATAAGGTATGTGACCCACTTCATTTAGGTTTTAGAATGTTGTAATAGCGCAGAGTGTGTCCAAATAACTCACCAACTACCTAAGGATTACATGTGATATTACATACACAATGATGGGAAATTTATTTTAATACTGCTTGAAGTAAAATTAAATCCCATTCTTCCACTTCAATTCCAATTTTACATTTAAAACCAAAATTTTTTTTAATCAAAAGCATGCCTCATTAACAAGATAAAACCACTGGGTTTCTATCAAAACATTTTAATCCATTTTTATAAGTTTAAAATAAATTCGAAACCAATTCAATCATTTCAAAATTAATTTAGACAGTTAAATTCAATAATTTAATTGAAATAATTTCCATAAAAATTTAAATTTAAATTTAACAGTTTATATCAAAACGTTTCTATAAACACAACCCGGCTTAATGGAATTGGAAGTCTTCCAAATTGTCATGCGAAAACCATTTCAAATATCCCAATTCACTAGAATTGGATTTTTATTTAATCAATTGAAAGAATTTTGAGAAATTTAATTCAAATAAACAATTAAAATAAATCAATAAATTCAAGGTTATTCAATTAAGCTAATCGGTTTGGAGCCATGTACCTTTTCCCAAAACTCATAACTCTCAAAGACACCCATCAATGAGAATGTAGGCGGAGAAAACCTCGAAACTCAACCTAGAAGCTAGATCCAAAATCACAGGTAATGGATCCATAAATTTCAATATGAAAAATTGAAATCACAAGGGAGTAAGAAGAGAGAAAGACAAAGAACTAAGAAGAATGCTTACCCGGTTATCACACTAAAAGAACAATGATGATAAAACACAGAAAGGGGGGATTCAGAAGGGTTAAAAGGCTTCCATATTTCATGGGGAAGGATCTAGGTCAAGGGTGAAGAAAATGGAGTGGAGGAAAAGAAAAGATATCACCTGAAATGCTAACTTACAAACTGCAGTCGGGGTATTACATGGTATGTAATCCCATTACATTATGTGAAACAATTAATTATCATAACTTCCTAGAAATTCATAACCTCAACTTACACTCTGACACTAAAAATTTAAAACTAATCTTTAATTCCTTTATGATGTGTAACAACTCACCATGACTTGAACCTTGTAGGTCTGGGCATAGCGAAATCGTGTGGAAGGGTGTACCCACCTTTTATCTCCACCACATTTATTAGACCTTGAATAATGACTATTTATTTCTTAAATAAATATCACCATATTATTCATGAATAAATATATTATTTTACCCACAGTATATTCTATAGAATTACTAGTGTCGAAATAAATGAGATCAGGTATCCTTGAATAATTATTAAACCACAATCAGGAATAATCTTTATTCAACCTGTTAAATGAATATTTAATTGAGATACTTGGATACACTTAGTGTGTGACCATATAGGCCTCTTTATCAATGTCATTAGGTGGAGCTTGCCTAAAGTCCTAGGTTGTCATATAGAAACATGCCATGGAACCCATTGATAATGATGTTAACGACACAATGACATGTCACCTCCTACAAATTCTTACTGGGTAATATAATCCCTTTTTCACAATATCTCTAATCAATCGGGTTCCATGCTAGTGTCGTCAACCCATATGCTTGATTATTATTTCTTTGACTTCATGGAATTGAACATTCCCATTACTCACCATGGCCATGGATTTATTTAGTCTATATCAATTCCATCAAATGGCCTGAGATATAAACATCTATTTTGGAACATAGGAGAAAAATAATTTCTCGCATTATCTATTAATGAAGAATTACTCATGATACACCCAACATATCCTACCTCGCTGCGAACAAGGTTTCATCATAATTTTCATCAATACATCTAAGTTCATGAGTTTTAATTCCCATTAATAATAATCTTAATGTCTAAGGATAAATACACATGTCTATAGATAGGAACATATAATGACACTATGAAATGTGGATTTCCCACTGGCGGGTCTCGTTCTCATAATATCCTCCTGGATATTACAAGGGCACACACCAAGACAAGGTTCCTCAATGTTTTATGAGTCCTCGCCCCTAATGGAATATATAATTTGTGTACCTAAAATAACATCATCTAGACCTAGAAAATATATTCAAGAATATATTTATGGAACTTCGGGGTTCTCATCATAGTAGGGGTTCTCTATGACCCTTTAGTGAAACAATAATCCGTAGGACATTATCACATGCATTTCCACACAAAAGAACAATCCAGATGTGATAAGTTTTTTGTTAATATTCAAATCCATGAATAAAAGTTTATTATAAAGTACAAAGTAGTTAGTTTTAGGCCACCAACTCCAACAGACACCCACTTGGACTAGAGGAAACTACTAAGAACCTTTAACCTGCTAGCTCTCACATGATATTCATGCTTCTGCTGAGATAATCCTTTATTCAAGGGGTCCACCATATTCTCTTCAATGGACACTATGATCACTACAACTTAACCCCTTTGATAGAAATCCCTTAAGAGGTGATACTTTCATAGAATGTTCATTTTTTTTATGTGACCTTGGTTATTTTTCAAGAGACACCACTATAGTATTTTCATGGTACAATGTGATAGGTTCTTTACTACTAGGCTCAACATCAAGATCCTAGAAAAAGTTCCTATCCCAAACTAGCGTAAGTACCTTGGTAAACCGATAACTAAAATAGACTTGACATAGCCCGAAGGATGTTATTGATCCCCACCAGTTGGTGACTAGCACCTAGCATCACACAACATGCAAGTGGGGACGATTTTCCACCAAAAATACAAAAAAAGAAACAAGACAATATGCATAACAAAAAGAAACACCACTGGGTGTAATGTAACAAAATACAAAGTGTCATAAAAAAATGTACAAAATGGGAAAAAAACACCATGGTCCCTAAGGAAACAACTCACCAAGACCAAAGCTCAACAGTTGGATCCACATCCAAGAGATTTCTTCCCTTTGCTCGAACCTGGAAGAAGAAAGTCTACGAACACCTGAAGGAAAAAGTAGGGTGTGACCTTAATCCTTGTAGGATACCACCAAGTATTCCATAACAGATTCAAAATATAGATTATCCAAAGAATATATTTCGACTTTCAAATAAACGGGTTTAGAAATTCAAAATCATATTTAATGAAAACATGCAATACATTTTCAAAATGATGGAAAAAAATACTTTAAGAAAAGGATTTACAAATTATGGAATATTTCTAAAAAAATGGCTTAAATAATATAGTTACAGAAAATAGTTTAAGTAAAATGATAAGGAATGTATGTAGTTCAAACATTGGCATACATTTATATCTCAAATATAAATAAAAAGGCAAGCAACATGGTCATATTCTAAAAGGTACGATAGTATTAACCAACTATAGGATTCCAAACTCTCTATATGAGATCAGAAAAATGTGTATACACATGTCCCTATGACACTGGCCAAAGGAGACTCGTCACCAACCCGGTGGGTATGTGACCTGCAACAAGTATGTTTCAGAATGTTGTCATAGCGTAGAGTGTATCCAAATAAATCACTAACTAGCTAAGGCTTCCATGTGCTCTTACGTGATGGGTGCACTACTTTAATACTAATTAAAAATACGATAAATCCCATTCTTCCATTTAAAAAGTGTAAAACCAAAACATGTTTTATTGAAAAACATGATTTTTTCACAATTCAAAACCACCAGGTTCTTATAAAATCATTTTAATCAATTTTCATCTTTTTGAAATCTATTCAAAACCAATTCCATCATTACAAAATTTATTTACACAATTAAATTTAAAAATTTAGTTGAAATCATTTCCATAAAATCCAAAATTTAAATTAAACAATTTAAATCATCCAATTCCAATAAACACACCGAATTGAATAGAAATAGTGGTTTTCTAAAAATCCATGCCAAAACCATTTCAAATATCTTGATTCACTAGAATCTAGTTTTTATCAATTTAATTGAAAGGAAATTTGATCAATAGACTTTAAATAAAAATTCAAATAAGTTAAGAAATACAAGGATAATCAATTTGGATCATCAAAACATAACCACCTACCTCATGGTCGTCGATGTCGGCGGCAACAATAATCCACCCAGTGTGGCTCAATACACCTCCTCATGACCCTATTATCATAAGCATCGACACACCAATGTTCTATGTTAGTCAAGGGATCCTAGAATGAATTTCATTTATTTTTTTTCAAAAAGAAATAAAATTTCACATGCGATAATACATTCTTTCTATGGAATAATATTCCAATTATGGATTAAAATAATACATGTGATAATATTATTTTATCCCTCATGGATAATTTCGAATTATCAATTAAAAAATATTACATGTGATGATAAATTCTCTCTCCTAGATTATCATTTTGATTATCACATGCTATCACAAGAAATATCAATAAGAATAATTATAAACCTCATTTTATAATTTATATTCCTTTATTAATTTGAGAATAGCGGTGGTATTCTGCATAATTATTATTCTTAGTTTCTAATATATTTATATATCAAAATATTATTTGATAAAGTAATTATCATTTAGTAAAACATTTTATTTATATAGTGATAACAATTTCAATACCCAACCTTTGATAAACTCAAGAAATTATCATTTGATTATAATAATAATTATCATTTGTTAATCCATGAAATTATACAATGATAATTTTGATAAATTTTTTTCCGGTCTAATTATCATAAACAATTCTTGTGAATTTAACCCTTGACAATTGTACAATTATTATCTAAAGATTTATTTTACAAATTATCCATCTAAAATTATCTTATGAAAATATTTTACAAATTAACCATTTGTAATTCAGAAATTATATTTTGATGCGATTATACCACATCTTCATGATTATCATTTGAAATAATCATCATTCGACAAATCATTTATAAATTGATCCTTTTTAATATTTCTCGAAAATACCTTTTGATCAACAAAATAAATAACATTTGATAATTTTAATAAAACATATCTAATGTG
Organism: Viscum album; assembly: GCA_963277665.1. Classification (NCBI taxonomy): domain Eukaryota; kingdom Viridiplantae; phylum Streptophyta; class Magnoliopsida; order Santalales; family Viscaceae; genus Viscum; species Viscum album. The sequence continues at coordinate 1,526,547,571 of OY728151.1, forward strand.
ATTATATATATATATATATTGGTAAACTTGGGGTCCTCATTTTAATTAAAATCCTCATTTTCTATTTATTTATTTTTTATTTGTCACTTTTTTTCATAATTAGAATTATGGAATAAAAAGCAAAATGGAAGAAAATAATAAAATAAATAAATAAATATAAAATAAGAAGAAGGCATCATCTTGGAGAGGCGTAATAGGAAGGTCGCAAACTGCTTGGTCTCTGAGGAAGAGTAAAACATGAGAGATCTTCATCGATCTTATGAAGTCGACACCCAATGTCGTTCTCACTCAAGCAGATCCACCAGGAACCATAGTGATTGGTCATATTATAAATAAATCCAAACCCTTGTGTTATTTATTTCAATAAATTAATACATGTTATTTAATCTATTATTCAACGAACAATCCAATATGAATTCATTTATTTCCCCTATTTAAGTCGTTTCCAATGAAACAAATTAAAATGGTGAAGAAATGGATGTTTTTGAGACATGGAGGGTTCAACAATGGTAGTTTTCGGTTCCAGGAAGATGAAGCCGCCTTTTCAAGATTTTTGGTTACTATTTTAATTTTATTTTAATCAATTTAATATATCAAAATTATTAAAAACATAACCATAAAGAGCGATATGACCAAACGCATGTTGATCATAAATGTTATACTCCATCTAGGGTAAACACCCCATTCCAAATCCAATGGTGTTCTTAGATTTTTCATAAAATGAACCGTATAAAAGATATTAATGATTTATTATTAAAAAATAACAATAAATAAATAATTAAAATAAAATGGTTTTTTTGCGAGCGAGGCGTCCAAACGAATGACGCTAACAAATGTTATACCTCGTCTAGGGTAAACCCATCATTTCAGACCCATATGTGATCTCATATTTCCCATACGACGCATCGTTTGGGAGATATTTAAGTATTTTTAATAAATAATATATTAACTATTATTTAAAAACATTATCTCATGAGTGAGGCATCAAAGAGTCTGGAACCATTGAATGCTATACTCCTCCTAGGGTAAACACCATATTTTGGACATAACTGTGGTATAAAATTTCTAATACAAAAAACCATTTTGGTGTTATTAAATTATATTGAATTAATTTCTCATGCTTAAAATAATATATTTAATATTTTTATTCCATCCTCTTTGAGACTTTTCAAACCTAAAAACCACATACTTACTCAGTTTTTAACTCATAAAATATATAATTGAATATTCTAGATTATTAATTGGGAATTTTACCATTCTGCGATAGGTTTAGCAAAAACATAAATTTTCATTGATAAATCATTTTTCCCATTTAATGTAAAAATAATTTAACACAAGATGGTTTAGAAATACCTGAAACAGTGATGATATGTTACAAGCTCCCCACCATAGGAACATTTTGTCCCCATAAATCCTATGAAAAATCCTACATGTCAAAAAGATGAGGCCACTGCTCTCTCATCAGTTCCTCCCTTTCCCATGTCACATGAGAATCCGAAATATTATGCCATAGTACACATACTAGAGGTATCATCATCCCAAATTGTACCTTGGTCTCAAAATCAACAACCCTGGCTGGTCATTCAATCACAGATAAATCTGGTTCAATCTCAAGATCACTCGAACTCAATAAGTGAGATGGATCAAAGAGATACATTTACAACTATGATAAATGGAACACATTATGTATTGACGTTAGCTATGGTGGTAGAGATAGATGGTAAGAAACTTTCCCTACCTGATCAAAAACCTCGAAATCTCCCAAAAAACAAGGAGTAAGATTCCCTTTCTTCCCAAGACATCGATGACCTAACTGAGGTGAAACATTCAAGAAAACTTGTTCACCAACTGAGAACTCCAAGGGTCTACAATGATGATCAATATAAGACCTGTACTGACTCTGTGCGGTCAACATTCTCTGACGAATCAAATGGATCTTATCTGTCATCTCTTAGGCCAAACTCGGTCCAACCAAGGAACATTCACCAATATATAACCAACTTAAAGGAGATTTATAAGGACAACCATAAAATGCCTCAAAAGGATCCATTTTGATCGTGAACTGATAACTATTGTTATAATAAAACTCAACCAGCCCCAAATGACCATCCCAAGCCCCACCAAAGTCGAGAACACATGTGTAGAGCATATCCTCAAGTATTTTTATAGTTCTCTACGTCTATCCATCTGACTACGAATTGTAGTCCATGTTTAAATGGACCTAAGATCCAAGTGCCACCTGAAGGCCTCTCCAAAAGTGAGAAGTAAACCGAGGATCCCTATTAGAGACTATAGCAGATGGAACTCCGTGCAAACAAACAATTTATTTCACATAGAGATTTACCAAATCCTCAACATTGGTTTTATATCGAATGGGTATAAAGTGAGCCGACTTGGTCAGCCTGTCAACCACAACCCATATCGCATTATTCTTCCTTTGGGTTTAAGGTAACCCAACCACAAAGTCCATAGAGATTTCATCCCACTTTCATGTAGGGACTGGAAGTGGTTGAATCAAACTTGAAGTTTCATGGTGCTCAGTTTTCACCAGCTGGCATGTATAGAAATGAGAAACAAACTCAGCAATGTCCCATATCATACTTGTACATTAAAATTGTCACCGAATATCATAGAGAATCTTCATGGTTCCTGGGTGCACAATCCACTGGGAGTTATGGTAATCCCCCATTACACCCTTCCTTGCTACTGATGGCACAACGTAATAGTTTGGAAAACATAGAACACCCTCTTTAGAGAATGAACGCTGAGTGTGGGTCTCCCCACCATAAAGAGAGTCCTTAATGATATGGAATTCATCATCAAGTTGTTGTTCCTAAAGAATAAACTCGAGAAGAGAATATGTTAACTGAACACTGGCTAAAGAAACTTCAGCCCCTTCTAATGAAATTCAATATTCAAATGAGAAAAAATAGCCATCAATCTCCATTCTTCCGATGATTCTTTCATAGCATGAGTTGGAAGTTTAATTCTTAACACATTTTCAATGACATTCCCTTTCCTCGGGGTATATGAAATGTCAAATTTGAAAGATTTCAGGTACTCCACCCAACACCTTTGGCGGATATTCAAATATTTTTGAGAGAAGATATAACTCATGCTCTTGTGGTCTGAATACACAGTAAACCATTATCCATAAAGGTATTGTCCCCAAAACTTATGTGCATTCATTACAGATACAAGTTCATGGTCATGGGTAAGATAGTTCTTCTCATGAGGCTTAAGCTGGCGAGATCCATAGGCCACAACATTATTACCTTTCTTAAGGAAACATCCATAACCTGAACCCGATGCATCACAGATTACCACGCAACCTTTCCTAGCCTTAGGAAGAGTTAACACTAGCGTAGTGGTAAAAATATGCTTTAGCTCAACAAATGGACTATGACATTTATCACTCTAGGAAAATTTCACTCCCTTTCAAGTTAGAGTGGTCATTGAAGAACCTAACTTTGATAAGTCCTTAACAAATCAGCAATAATATCCTACTAAGAATAAGAATATATGAATCTCAAAAACATTTCTCGGATGTTCCTAAGTCATAAAAACCTTCACCTTCTCAGGTTCAACTCATATTCCTTGTTCTGACACCAAATTCCCTAAGAATTTCACTTCTTAAATCCATAAATTGCACTGTGGAATCTTGGCATAAAGTCGGTGATTCCTTAGTAGACTTAGAACTATTCTCAAATGATGCACATGATCCTCCTTAGACTTGGAGTAGAAAATAATTTCATCCACAAATACAACCACAATGGTATCCATATACTCATTTAAAACCTTATTCATCAAATCCATGAAAACTGCATGATCATTTTTTAGGCCAGAGGGCATAACAAGGTACTCTAATGGCCATACCTACTTCAAAAAGAGGGTTTATGAATGTTAGATTCTTTTATCCTCAAATGATGGTAACCATATCGAAGATCAATCTTTGAAAACCACTTCTTCCCTTTCAACTGATCAAAAAAAGCATCAATTCATGGTAACATATACTTGTTCTTTATCGTTAATTGATTGAGGTTTCGATAATCAAGACATAAGCGATGATAAATATCAGACTTCTTGGTGAAGATAACTGATGCTTCCCAAGGTTACACACTCAGGCGTATAAATAAATTATCAAGAAGATCATCTAACTACAACTTCATTTCTTTTAGTTCAGATGGATCCATTGGGTAAGAGGGAATAGAAACTGGTTGAGTACCAGACAATAAGTCAATAGAGAAATCAACTTCCCTTACCAGTGGAAAACTAGAGAAGTTAGAAGGAAACACGTCAAGAAACTCAGTGACGATTTAAGGAAGATCACCACACATTTAATCCATCTCTAGATAAAAAACAAACAATAATATTACATTTCCCAACTCTATATTAGAGGATCCGGCTCTGCCCGAACATGGGTCCCATTATCCTTGAAAGACAAGAGGCACACCACTCAGTGTAGTATGGTATACCCGTCAAAGATAACAATCAATATGGGATTTATTGGTAATGATCCAATCCATCTCGAATATGAAGTCAATATATTTCATGTTGAGAACCAAAAATCTCCAAGAAAGATCGACATCTGATAGATATAGGACACAATAGGGACTACAAAGACCCTTATCTCTCTTTGTACCAAGGGGTGTTGTAATTCCCATAGAACAAGATAAATGATCCATAAGTAGATTAAGAATATTAACAATATGGGTTGAAATAAATGAGTGAGATGCACCAGTATCAAATATAGTGGTCACTAAATATGAAGCTATAGTAATGGTACCTCTCACAGTTGTAGGACCCATGTCTGCTTCCTCTGGAGACTCTTCCACTGTGTGAAGAAGATTCATTCCAGATTCCTGTTGCTAGAACCCTTTTATACATGAATCATTTGATTTCCCCATAGTTTTTGGAGGTACTGATGATCATGTTCCACTATGTGAAGTAGATAAGTGTTGGAAGAATCTCTGTAACTTCCCTTAATGTCCATAGGATCTACAGTTCTACGGTGCCTCAGTGAAAACCCTCTTATAATTTTCTATCTTACCACACTGATATCAAGTCAATGAACTCCCCCTTGGTGCTATAGGAGGTCTGGAATGACACTTTCATTGAGAACTACCATGAGAATCCTCACACATACATTTTCCTTTAAGGTAACCAATACTGCCACTGGGATGAAAATGAACTCCCTACAATGATGACTTTCCAACTAGGTCCATCTCAACCATCATCTCCCTATCCAACACATCAGCATAAGTGGGAAGCTTGAATAAAAAAACATGACAATGGATCTCTGATCAAATTCCCAACTTGAATTTTCGAGCCTTTATCTTCTCATTAGATACAATATTAGGAGAAAACTACCCCAACTTAGCAAAAGGATTTGAGTAATTAGTCACTGTTGTTTTTGGCCTTTTAAAGCTTGAAAAACTCCACATCCGTAGCCAACACCATTTATTCTAGATATAACTTGTTAGTGAAAAGAACCTTGAAGTCTTTATACTCTAAACCCTCATGTTTCCCAGCCGTCACAATCATGTCCCACCATCTATGGCTCGGTCCCTCTAGTACGAAGGTGGCACACTTCACCTTGATCGCATCAGGTGTCTCCAAGAACCCAAATAGATGTTCAATATTTCTGAACCATTCCTCAGCATGTTGTGGGTCAGTGGAGCCTTTGAAAACTGGTGGATTCTATTATAGGGACTCTTGGGAACTATTTTAGAGAATATCCCAATGAGGATCCATAGTTGGAACCTGAACATGAACTGGAGGTGGTGCCTATCCAAGATCTTGGACAATGCGAACAATCACCTCATCCAAACTCAGATCCAAAACAGGATTTGCTTGCTGAGATTCAGCAACATCCTCTTTCTAGATTTGATTCCCACATCTTCTTAGAGGCATTATTCTACACAATATCAACAAATAAATAAATGGGGCATTATATTAACACTCAAACTGAGTAATGAGGAAATATATTCTTAATAGAATGGATAAACAAGATTTGGATTCCACTCTATCCAAATAAAAATAGGGATAATAATATAATTAATCCACAAGTTGTCTTTCACTAACCACCCCTGGTGACTTATGGTTCATTGGAGTGAGATCTGGCCAAGCCTTCAATCGTAACTACCTCCTAAGTCCTGATAAGATTTTACAAATGCATACTAACTTCAAAGAATGATGGTTAACCTCTATTTGATACCATTTTGTCATGAACTAGATTGGGTACCCTAGTAACCCAATAACCGAACCAGCCCTGACATAGCCCGAAGGGTGTTCTCGATCCCCACGGGTCAGTGACTAGCACCTGGAATCAGACAACATGCAAGTGGGAATGATTTTTCCACCAAAAAAATGGAAAAAAGAAACAATACAGTAAGCATAAAAAATAGAAACTCCACTAGGAGTAATGTACCAGAATATAGAGAGGCAAAAAAGCTAAATTACTAAAATTGGAAAACAACTCCAAGGTCCCTAAGGAAATAACTCACCCATACCAAATCTCAACAGCTAGATCAACCTCCAATAGATCCCTTCCTTTTTCTCGAACATGGAAGAATAAAGTCTATAAACATTCGAAGGTAGAAGTAGGGTGTAAGCCTAAGCCCAATAGGATACCCCCAAAGATTCCATAACATATTCCAAATATAGATTATCAAAATAAAAGATTTCAATTTTCAAATAAAAGGGTTTCGGAATTCAAAATCATATTCAAAGAAAACATGCTATACATTTTCAAAATGATGGAAAAAATAATTTATGAAAAGGATTTACAAATGATGAAATATTTCTAAAATAATGGCTTGAATAAAATAGTTTAAGTAAAATTAGAAGGCATGTAAGTAGTTCAAACATTAGAATACATTTATATCTCAAATATAAATAAACAAGCGATCAATGTGGTCAAATTCCAAAAGGTACGATAGAATTAACCAACTATAGGATTCCACACTCTTTATATGATCTCAGAAAAATGTTTATACATACATCCCTATAATACTGGCAAAAGGAGACTCGTCACTAACCTGTCATGGATGTGATCCACTACATGTATGTTTCAGAACATCGTTGTAGTGTAGAGTGTATCCAAATAACTCACTTACTACCTAAGGCTTCCATGCGCTCTTACATGATGGGTCAAATATTTTAAGATTGCTTAATAATATGATCAATCCAATTTTTCCATTTAAAAAGTTCCAACTTCTTTCTATTTAAAACTAAAATAGGTTTTATTAAAAAACATACCTTTTCACAATTCAAAACCACTGGGTTTCTATCTAATCATTTTAATCCATTTTCACCAGTTTGAAATCAATTCAAAACCAATTCCATCATTACACAATTTATTTCCACAATTAAATTAAAAAATTTAATTAAAATCATTTCCATAAAATCCAAAATTTAAATTAAACAATTTAAATCATCCCATTTCCATAAACACACCCAATTCAATAGAATTGAAGGTTTTCCAAATTTCCATGCCAATACCATTTCAAATATCTCGATTCACTATAATCATGTTTTTATCAATTTAATTGAAAGAAAATTTGAACAATTGAATTTATATCAACAATTGAAATAAGTCAAGTAATACAATGATAATAAATTTGGATCATCAGAATGAAACCACCTACCTCAAGGTCGTAGATGTCAGCTGCAATAATAATCCACCTAGTCTGGTTCAATACACCTCCTCAGGACCCTATTATCATAAGCATCGACACCCCAAAGAATGATGTTCGTCAAGGGGTCCTAGAACCAATGCCATTTATTTTATTTCAAAAATAAATAAAATTTCACATGTGATAATATGTTCTCTCTCTTGAATAATATTCCAATTATGGATTAAAATAATACATGCAATAATATTATTTTATCCCTCATGGATAATTTCAAATTATCAATTAAAAAATATTACATGTCACGATAACTTCTCTCTCCAAGATAATTTTCAAATTATCATATTGATTATCACATGCAATCGTAAGAAATATCGATAAGAATAATTATAAATCGCATTTAATAATTTATATACCTAAATTGATTTGAGAACATAGGTGGTAGTCTGCATAATTATTATTCTTCTTTTATAATATATATATATATCAAAATAGTCTTTGATAAAGTAATTATTGTTTAGTAAAACTTTTATTTAGCTGGTGATAAAATTTTAAATACCCAAAACTTGATAAACTCAAGTAAATATCATTTTATTATATTAATAATTATCATTTTTTAATCCAAAAAATTATACTATGATAATTTTGATAAATTATTTTACGGTCTAATTATCATAAAAAATTCTTGTGTATTTAACCCTTGACAATTTTACAATTATTATCTAAAGATTTAATTTACAAATTATCCGTCAGAAATTATCTTATGATAATATTTCACAAATTAATCGTTTATAATTTAGAAATTATCTTTTAATGCGATTATGCCACTTCTTGATGATTATCACTTGGAATAATCATCATTCAATAATTCATTTATAAATTAATCCTTTATCATATTTCCCGTAAATTCATTTTGATCAACCAAATAAATAAAATTTGATAATTTTAATAAAATATCTCTAATGTGATTATATATATATATTGATAAATTTGGGTTTTCATTTTATTTAAAATCCTCCTTCTCTATTTATTTATATTTTTATTTGACTCTATTTTTTCATAATTCCAATTATGGAATAAAAAGGAAAAGAAAAGAAAATAATAAAATAAATAAATAAAGAAAAAATAAGAAGAAGGCATCACCTTGGATAGGTGCAATAGGAAGGTCGCATGCCACTTGGTCTCCTAGGAAGAGGAAAATGTGAGATATCTTTATGATATCGACACACAATGTCGTTCTCACTGAAGCAGATCCACCACGAACCATAGTGATCAGTAGTATTATAAATAAATACCAACCCCATGTGTTCTTACTTTCAATAAATTAATACCTTTTATTTAATCCATTATTCAATGGAAAATTCAATACAGAGTCATTTTTTCTCCCATTTATGTCGTTGCCACTGAAACAGATTAAAATGGTAAAGAAACAGATGTTTTTGAAACATGGAGTGTTAAAAAATGGTGGGTTTCGGTTCCAGGAAGATGAAGCAACATTTTCACGATATTTGGTTATTATTGTAATTTTATTTTAATCAATTTAACATACTAATTTTTTTAAAAACATAACCATAAATATCAATGTGACCAAAAACATGTTGATCATGAATGTTATACTCCGTGTAGGGTAAACACCACATTCTAGATCCAAAGGTGGTCTTAGATTTTTTCATACGATGCACCATATAAAAGATATTAATGATTTATTATTTAAAAATAGGAAACAATAATTAATTAAAATAAAATGGGTGTTTTTTTGGGAGCAAGGCATCCAAATGAATGATGAAAACAAATGCTATAGCTCTTCTAGGGTAAACCGCTCATTATAGACCCATTAGTGGTCTCATATTTCCCATAAGATGCACTATTTGGGATATATTTAATTATTTTTAATAAATAATATATTAAATATTATATAAAAAATTTATCTCATGAGCGAGGCATCCAAAAGTCCGACGACTTCGAATGTTATACCCCTCCTAGGGAAAACACCATATTTCGGAGATAACTATTGTCTCAAATTTCTCATACAATGGACCATTTTGGAGTTATTCAATTATTTTGAATAAATTTATAATGATTAAAATAATATATTTAATATTTTTATTCCGCCCTCTTTGAGACATTTCAGACCTAAAAAACTCATACTTACTCAGTGTTTAACTCCAAAAATATTTAATTTAATATTCCAGATTATTAATTGGGTGTTTTACCATTCTGTGATGGGTTTAAAAAAATGCAGCTTTTCACTGATAAATATTTTTTTTACCATTTAATATAATAATTATTTAACACAAGATGGTTTAGGAATACCAGAAATAGTAATGGGGTGTTATAGTTCTGAATCTAGAAAGCATCCATGGATGCATTAGAAGCTGCTATATATTCAGACTCTATTGTAGAATCGGTTACAACTGGCTACTTTGAACTCTTCCATCTCACAACTCCTCTATTGAGAAAAAAACATATCCTTATTGTGACTTCACATCGTTCTGATCTATCTAAAAATCCGAATTAGTATACCCTCTAATGAAAAGCTCATCATCTCCCCCATACACCAAGAACATATCCTTAGTTATTCTCAAATACTTAAAGATAGTCTTAACAGTAGTCCAATGTTGTTCTCCTGGATCTTCTTGATATATTCCTACCATGCTCAGTGAATAGGAAACATTAAGCCTGGTACATAACATGTCATACATGTGGGATCCTATAGCTGAAGTGTATGGGATCTTACTCATCCTATCTTTCTCATGTTGTGTCTGAGGACACATTCTTTTCGAAAGATATATGCCATGTGACATTGGAACTATCCCCTCTTGGATTGTTCTGTACTAAATCCTTTTAGTATCTGTTCAATGTATGTACCCTGACTTTGCCCAATCATCCTCTTAGATCTATCACAAATGATCTTGATCCCTAGAATGTAGGCTGATTCACCTAAGTTATTCATGTAGAAACACTTGTTCAACCAGTCTTTAACATACTGTAAGACTGGTAAATCATTTCCAATAGGTAATATTTCTTCAACATATACTACTAGGATGAAATTCACATTCCCATTAAACCATTTATAAACACATGACTCACATTCATTCTTAAAGAAACCAAATTCCTTTATGGCTTCATAAAATAGAATTTTCTATGACCTAGATGCTTTCTTTATTCCATAAATGTATTTCTGCAACTTGCAAACCCGTTTGGCTTCACCTAGTATCACAAATCATTTTGGTTGTGTTATATAGACATCTTTCTAAAGGTTCCCGTTAAGGAATTCTATTTTGAAATCCATTTTACAAATCATGTAGTAATGGTAAGATGCTATGGAATGAATGATTATTATAGATTTAAACATGGAAAATGGTGAGAAGGTTTTATCATAGTCAATTCCTTGATTTTGTCTAAATCCTTTTGCCACTACCCTTACTTTATAGGTGCTAACATGACCTTACATGTCTTGATTTATCTTGAACACCCATTTTCATCCAAAATTATTTACATCAACTATCTCATCAAATAGAACCCATACAAGGTTCTAATACATGGAATCCACCTCAGAATTGATATCTTCAGTCCATTTTTCATCTTTTGAGCTCTCTGCTACTTCCTTATAGGATAAAGATTCATCATTTTCAAATAACAATGATTCACCATTATCAGTGACTAGCCAAATCCCTCTGGTTCCCTTACCTCTCTGGAGCTCCTATGCAGTACTTGTGTTTCTAAAACCACTTCCATGGGGAACTATGGAACTTGTTCATGTACCAACTCATTGTTATCTTGAGAATCAATTTCGTCAAAGTCAAATTTTCTCCCACTATCCTTTTTAATGATGTGGTCCCTCTCAATATAGACGGTTTGTGTGGCAATAATCACTTTCTTGTATGAAGGGTTATATAGGTAATATCCTTTAATTTCCTTGGGATATCCTATAATGATACTCCTCATTCTATTGGGTGCCAGTTTTTTTCCTGATAAGGCCTTAAAAAACACCTCACATCCCCATACACGATTGTGTGAAAAAATGGTTGTCTTTCCATTCCATAGCTTGGATGGAATTCCATTTTCTGCCTTAGTTGGTACTTGGTTTAATGTGTATGCTACAATTTGTAATTCATATCCCAAAAAGGATAATTAAATATCATCATGACTCATCATCGACCTCACCATGTCTAACAAGCTATGGTTCCTCCTTTAACTAACACCATTCCACTATGGTGTATAAGGAGGAGTGAGTTGAGATAGAATCCCATACTCCCGTAAAAGGTAGATGGGCACTTGGTTTAGATATTCTCCACCTCGATCTGATCAAATATTCTTTATCTTATTACCATGATGATTCTCTACTTGATTCTTGAATTCCTTAAATTTATCCAAGGACTCTGACTTATACTTAATAAGTAGATATCTCCATATCAATACAAATCATTAGTAAAAGTAATGAAGTTAGAATATCCACCTCTAGATTATACTAAAATGGTCCACACACATATTTATGTAGAAATCCTAGAATCTCTATGGCCCTTTCACCTTGTCCACTAAAAGGTTCCTTGGTCATTTTCCCTTGTTAACAAGCGTGACATCTATCAAGTGGTTTTAGATAAATAGAGTCTAAATAACCATCTTGGGAGAGATTTTTCAAGTGCTTATCATTTACATGACCAAGAAGGTGATGCCAAAACTGAGTGTTGTATGAGTCATGAGACGTTGTTTTGTTATCAATTTCCAAAACTTGGTTTTCATAATTTAATAAAAAAAATACAATATTTAAATGTGACATACCATTACATACCTTTTTCTTATAAAATTAAAAACCCTTATTTCAAAACATAAAAATAAATCCATCCATATCCAAACATGATATTGAAATTATGTCCTTGTTATCATTAGTAATATAATAACAGTTACATAAAACCAAAAGCATCCCAGTTGGGAATGGGAGATGGTAATCTACAATGGCCAATGCAACCATCCTCACGCCATTGGAAGCTGAAAGATTCACCTCTCTACAAGAAATATTTCTAAATATACTTGGTTCCAGAATTTTAATACAAATGTGAGCCCCACATACTGTATCTAATACCCAATGTGTATAAATAAAAAGATTACACTCGATAACAAATGAACCTTTATCTTCCCCATGCTTCAGGTTTTAGTTCCTCTTCTATTGGATTCAATTTCCACATACAAAACATACTTCCTCCTATTCCATGCCCTACCTCTGGATCATCCCCCCCTTAGAGGGATGGTGGTCGGGGGCTTGAGACTGTTTATAAATCCCTAGACCCTTTCCTTATCCTTCCTCTTCTAATTCACCATTAAGACTACATGTTAGTCAAACCCTATGTCCTCATATACCTAGAGAATCAAGGTCATAAGTTTTGAAATACTCTTCCCGTTATTTCTCAAGTTGTAGTTGACCATAACTCTAGATAAGGTCTTAGAGAGGGATGATAAGATGATGTCTGTATGCAACTCATCTGGGAACATAATCACTAAGAAGTCCAAGCATTCAATGAAGCCACTACATGAGGCCCAACTAGAATAGACTCTCTACTATTAGTTGTGAACAAAGGGTTTTAGATATAATATCTCCCCTATCTCACCTTATCTTGATAGAGATCTTTAAGGTGAGACATCATACTATATGCACCCTTATTTTCATTTTTGATTCAAGAGCTCATTAGACATGTAAGATATCATGAAACATTGGACATCTATGGAATCATCCAAATGTTTCATATAGAGATATATTTCCTCATCACTAGCCATTTTTTCCAAGAACAACTGAACAGGTTCCCCCATCACATAAAATTTTCTCTTGTGGAGAAGGATGATGCATAAAAGCCTTTTCCACTTCTGGAAATTGGTGTTGGTGAGAAGGTTTTCCTTCTTAAGTATGGTTCCCAATGATATGTTTGAATTAATATTTCTTTTTATTTATAAAAATTATGATGTGAATATATTTAGTGCTTTATCATGATAAAACTGAGACAAATAAATAAATTAATACTTATTAGTCTCACACTATTTTATTTAATTCCAATAGCCCTCACCATTAACTTCAGATTATTCTGATTCCTGAATATTTTAGTGGAAAGGATCCATATTTCCCTTCTCATTAACCCAAATAGGGTTGTTCAATAAACATGAAGGGTTTTAGGTTGGAATTCCAAATACCAACTACATTATCTCACAGTTACTTGATCTGCTGAGTGGACTCCCCAATCCCGAAATACTTTTATTTTGGATTTCCTCAAACTTTTCCTCTTGGTCACACCAATTGATTTGAACCAAGTCATGTCAACCCAAAACCTATAATTAGAATTCCCTGATAATTGAAAGTGACCAAACTAGTTTTATTCAAGCACTTTGAACTATGGTTCGATTCTAACCAAGATTATGGAAGGCTATACTAACTTAATATTTCCTTTATGGATTTTATCCTTATAAATAAATTTCCATTTTATTATCTTTCTTACATGATTTTTAATGTTAAGTGGGATATAATTAATTTATTAACCATGAATAAGATAATATTTACACATAATCCAATCTTATTTTAGTTCCATCTTGCATGATTGTTTAGTTCATTAATTGTGTGATCATGACAACACACCCATAATAAAAAAACCGCGTCATTGACAGAAATAAAATAAATGGCATGATCATGAGGTTGTTCTATTGGTTAGTTTACATAGAAGTTAATAAAATAACCGAATACCTAGGGGAGAAAACACCTTGGACCATTTGGGTTCATGTTTACAGCTTTCCAACTATCTACATTTGTATCTCCTTGGATTGGTTTTGCCTTGGATCCTAACTTGAGCCATCTCCACTATCTTGGGAGCTCCACCCCTTACATATTATTTCATATCAAACATAGGTGAGGGGTAAAATTGGGTTTTACAAAAAATAATCCCCTATCACACATGCCCTACATATTAATGAGAAGAAGGATCCTATGCCAACAAATTTAATTTAAATAAATAAATTAAAAAAAACCATCCTCATACAAAAGTCCTGGTCTGGATCATGACCATCCATACATTCAATGATATTTACGCATAAATAAAACTAGCATTCAATTCTTTAATCATTCTTATTTAAGATAAATCATGCTTGAATCAATTAATTATTATTTTTAATTAATCAATCCTTTTATCATAAAACCCTTTCTGAATTTCCTTGAGATTCTCATCCATCATAATTTTAAACAAATAAATTCGTTTAAAATCATCTTTGTATGTAACTTTTACCTTTTACGCCTACACCATGGTACACATCTCAAATGTTTGTATACTATAATAATAAATTTTAATAAATATGTGTAATGTGGATAAGTAAAAAGTTTGCAGTTTGGACTACATAGCGCATACTATCATTCAATGTCCATCCAAAGTTTGCACCCAGGGATAAAGCGTATAGATGTACTTCAGAAATCTTCAGAGTAGACGACATGCCTAGTGGGCCACACACCGTGTAGTATCCGCGTTACATGGTATCCTTATGGGAAATCCATGTATGAGGTACATGGTCTAACCCTAACCCTATGGGACTACATTCCATGCCTAGTGGGATACATGGAATGTAATTTGGAAACTGTGTGCCACATATTCCTGGCCAACACATGGAGTCATTAAAACTTAGAAAAACTCCGAACACATGGCTTGGTTTTCCAGACCAGTCCTGATGCATTGAACCTTGACTATGTGGTGTGTACTGCCGAATACAAACTGTGTGTTATGGTGTTATATGTCTAGGAACCTTTGGCACCTCCATAAGAGATCCTCTGTTTTATTTTAATCAAAATTTAAAGAAAATATAATTTTTGTAATGAGAATGAGAAACAAAATAGAAGGAACAAATCTCAATATTCATATTTATAGAATGATTAACTTTAATTAAAACAAATAAATTATTAAATGCTTCAATCATCAACAAAAAAATAAATAATTATAATCAAAGACATAACCCCTTTGATACCACTTGTAGGTTCCGGGTGCAGTGGAAGCGTGTGGAAGGGTGTACCCAACTTTGATTTTTGTTGTTAACAAAGATCAATATAAGATTATTCACGATGATAAAATGAGGGATCTTCAAAATAAAATGAATAATTAAAATAAAAGGGGGATGTATTGGAACCATAGAGAGGATCGTAATATATTGGCTATAATTAATTTAATTTAAAGACAAGAATTTCCTTGATGAAACTCTCTCTCCGTTTATATTTTTCTATTCATGATTATGTGTGATCCATCATTGCGTCACAGAATCCAAGTGTAATATTCCTCTAGCGGTGATCCACATGTGTTCCACATATCTATGGATATCAACGAAGGGATCTCTAGGTGCTAGCGCAGAAGAGCCTTTGACTGTGATGTCCTCCTTTGATCGCCTTGAGAGCCGCTTACAAAGTGCTATCCTTGATCCGATGGGTAAGGATCTCTCTCGTAACATGAGAGTGTTTTTGGAGGAAGGGAATTCTCTCTTGGCTTGAGATATTTATCTATTTGTGTTGTGCACAACCACAAAGAATGGATAGCTTAATGAGGATAATATAATTGGGATTTATAATACTAAGAATAAAAAAATAAAATAATTACACTTAGGTATTTATTTAATTAATTTAATTCTTAGTAGGACCCCATGTTTAGTAATAACATTTTTCTATTATTATTACTTTAATTCACTATATGAAATACACCAAATATTATTTAATTAAATAAATAATATTATTTCTCACAAATTCTCAGAAAAACCACATGGCATATATATTAATATATGCAACATTTTATTATTATTCCATTTTCCTTTATTTCCTCCACCACAATTATTAGACCTTAAATAATGAATATTTATTTCTTAAATAAATATCATCGCATTATTTGCAAATAAATACATTATTTCACCCATAATAAATTATCTCGAATAACTAGTGTTGAAATAATTGTTATCAAACATCCTTGAATAATTATTAAACCACAATCAGGAATAATCTTTATTAAACTTATTAAATGAATATTTAACTGAGATACTTGGATACAAATAATTTTTGACCCTCTAGTCCTCTTTCTTAGTGGAATTTGGTGGAGCCTACCTAAATCCCAAGGTCAGCATCTAGAAACACGCTAAGGAACCCATAGAGAAAGAAGTTAACTCCATAATGACATGTCACCTCCTAGGAACGCTTAACATGTAATATAATCCCTTTTCATGATATCTCCAATCAAGCTGGTTTAATGCTAGTTCCATGAACCCATGTGCTCGATTATTCTTTCTTTGACTTCCCAGAATTGACCTTTCCCATTCCTCACCATGTAAATAGATTTATTTTGGCTATATCACTTCCATAAAAGGGCATGAGATATCAAATTCCATTATGTAACATAAGGGAAAAATCCTTTCTCGCATTATCTATTAATGTAGTATTACTTGTGACCCACCCAACACATACCACCTCGCTGTGAACGGTGTGTCATCACTATTTTCATCAATACATCTAAGTGTGCAAGTTGTAATTACGATTAATAATAATGTTAAATTCTAAGGACCAATACATACTTCTGCAGATAGGAACATCCAAAAACACTATTAAATGAGGATTTCCTATTGACAGGTCTCATTCTCATAAAATCCTCCTAGATATTACCAAGGGCACACACCATGAAAAGGTGCCTCAAAGTTTTATGAATCCTCACCCCTAATTGCCTGTATCATTTGTGTCCCTCAAATAACATCATCCAGACATAGAACATATATTCAAGAATAGTTTTATGGAACTTGCAGGTTCTCATCATAGTAGGGATCCGTTATGACCCTTTAGTGAAACATATGTCCTTAGGACATTATGACGTGCATTTTCTCGCAAAAGAATAATAAAGATGTTGTAAGGTACTTGTTAATATTCAAATCTGTGAATAAAAATTTATCATAAATTAAAAATTAGTTAGTTCTAGTCCACCAACTCCAACATACCTGTCACAATGTGAATCCATTCACAAATTGTAAGCAGAACCATTACATAATGTGTAACCTTGTTACATGATGTGTAACCCTCTTAAAACCTATGGAAAAGGTCAGTTGAAGGTGAGAGTCCAAAAAATATCTGAATTAATCATCATAGGTATCATACCAATTCAATATCAACCCTACCTCATCAACGAAAGGTAAAAACCATGACATGGTTAAGGATGTACCTGTTAGATCAGTAACGAGATATTACATTAAATCCTTATCTAGATTGGTTTGTGGTATTTTTTATCAACAAAATCCTAGTGTACTCCCAATCAACAAAATATCATGCCCAACATCTTGATATCATCCCATGTATATTGAATGAGCATCATATTTACACCAATTCAACCAAATATAGTTTCTGGATTGATAATGTGAACTTCTTAGGACATGTCATCTCAAAGGAAAGAGTGTCAATGGACCCAGAGAAAGTTTCAGTAGTGATATCATAGGAGAAGGTCATGAGTGTATTATAAATATATAGATTTCTGGATTTAGTAGGTTATTATTAGAAATTTATCTAGAACTACTCCCATTTGGAAACACTGATGTCAGGGCCTACCAAAGAGGGAGTGATGTTTGTTTGGTCAGATGTATATGAGAGAGATTTTCAGGAGCAGAAAGGAAGGATGACATCACATCCTAGCATCAATTTACCTAGGGTAAAGTGTATTACATGTACTGTGACAGATACGAAGATGAACTTAGAGTAGTTTTGATGAAGAAGGATCAAGTGGTTTCTTATTCCTCTAGACATTTGAGACCACATGATAGGAATTATCAAACTCATTATTTGGAGTTAGCTGCAGTGGAACATGAACTGATATGGGTGAGAGTTTTTTGGTATACAAAAACCATTAGAGCCTCAGGTACATATTTTCTCATCTAGACCTAAATCTTAAACATAGGAGGTGGGTCAAGTATCTAAAGTATTTCTACATCGAGTTTTCTTATACACCAAGAAAGGGAAACATCATTGCGGATGCATTGAGACAAAATACACCGGAAGAGGTAGTATGTGTGTCTTGAGATGAGTGGTGGATAATGTCTATATTTTCCAACATGAACCTAGATGTTCCAATGTCTCAAGGACAAGTAAATCTGATTTTGACATCTGTTATACCTATGATTTTGGACTATATCAAGACCGACCCGTTATCTAATCTAGAAGACTTAGTATTGAGAGATAACTTCTATGGTGGAGATATAACATCATGATAGTCTATTGGAAGTGATAATTATCATCTTTTTGGAGGCTGAGTATGGGTACATACAGGTTTACTTAAGGAGATGATGATGTAGTTTAATTCATCTATATGTGAGGTACATCTTGATTTGAAAAATTTACATCATGATCTCCGTAGACAATACTGGTGGTTAGTAATGATAAAGGAGGAAGAATAATTTATTGGAGTATGTTTCAGTTGTCAGTAGGTGAAATTCGCTCAATAGAGTGCAACTAGGATTTTTTATCCTTTACCCATTTCTAAGTATGTATGAGATGATTTCACTATGGATTCTATGATTGGATTATCCAGGAAAACCCATAAGAACAATGCAATATGGGTGATTGTGTATTTACTGATGAAGGTATCCCACTTCTTACATATACGAGAGACATTAATAATTGATGATTTGGAAAGTATTTATGTGCATGAGGTAGTTTGGTTTCATGGTGTTTGGAGGAGTATCATTTCAGATATATATCCTCATTTCACACAATGGTTTTGGAAGGGTCTTCAAAAGGCTCTGAGGTCATAAGTTCTTTTGATCACGGTTTATCACACTCCAACTTATGGTCAATCTGATAGGACTATTTTGGTTCTAGAGGATATGTTAAATGCCTATGTTTTAGATTTTGGTTGTTCATGTGAGTAGAATAAGGAACTCATGGATTTTCTATATAATAATAGATTTTAGGAATCTATCCATATGGAACCTTTCAAGGCCTTTAATGGAAGATAGTTCCATTAACCACTTTATTGGTGGGAGGTAGGTGATTCAACACTTATTAGACCTAGTCTCATGATGAAGATGTCTGACCAGGTTCATCTGATTATAAAGTGGTTGTGGACTTCAAAATATAGGCATAAATCTGATAGTAACCATCAAAGATGAACTCTATAGTATGGTGTTTTTCATTATTTTTTTTCATTGGGATATCATATATTGGGGTAAAACCATTTAAAAAAAATAAGGAAATCTAAAGCCTAGGTTTTTCAATCCATTTGAGATAGTGGAAAGGGCCGGTCTAGTGGTATACCATTTATCCCTTCAATAGTTCTATTGTGAAATGAATGACATGTTACACCTATCACATAATAAGATTTATTATTTAGAACCATGTAACATGATAAACATAGAAGAAGTCGAGCTTAGCACTGATACATCCTTTGAGGAGCATCCGATATGGGTAGTGGACTGTAGTGAGAGGTACCTTTGGGGTAGGAATATATCATTGATTTGAGTGTAGTGGAAGAATGGGTGAGTTAAAGAGGTGGCCTAGGTGAGGGAGTCCAATATGTAAGCACAATGGCCATACTTGATCGATGAGACCCAACAATGTTGCTTGGAGCAGCTTAGGGATGAGCTGTTATATAGTGTGAGGTTGTATTATCGAGTCTTTTTTAGGTACATATCTCTATTATTTTTTTGTTAATCTTATTTCAGTTGAGTTTTAACTCATCTTTAAACCTTGGTTGTTTTGTTTTTGTCTTGGATAAAATTTTTTTTAGAATAAAATTATTCTTGGGTTATGAGGAAACTTGAGAAAACCAGAGAGGATCCATACAAAGAGCCTTTATTGGGAAAAGTGACTTAATGATCAGGGATGTATGTTTATCTGAATTAATGATGTTCTGGTATAAATGGGTCAAGTGTTACAAAATATTCTTAGTAAGTTGAGAATCCTTAAAGAGGGTTCATATTTTATTTAAGGAAAATAGGGTGAAAACCACCTACGAGACATTTACATGCCATGTAAATGGTTTACACATCATTAAATGTTCAGGTGAATTTAATATTTAGCTAAGGCAATGGGTTTTTATATGTATCTATATAAAAATAAGTACACGACGTGTAACTATATTATATGACATGTGATTTTTCTAGTAGAATTTTAATGAGTGTCGTGTTGATAATTTTCCAATTTACCTCATGTGAAACCTTCTCCACTCAACCTTAGGGTTGCATCTAAGTGATTTTGGAGTACCTCTCTAGATTATGGAAGTCCCACCTGTTCTTATGATAACTGATAAGTGGTTTTGGTCAGTAATTTCTTTCTCTCACTTTTTTCTCCACTCATTAAAATGTAATCTATTAACCATGAGCATTTTTTTGACCTTGATTTATTTTGATCTAGGATCATTCTTTAAATCACCACACCTTATTTCTCATGGTAATTTTTCCACTAAAAGTGTTGTTTGATCATTAATTAAAGGTAGGGGGTCTAAATCTTAACCCTATAGTTTGACAATTTTCAAGTATGTGTATTATTGAAATTACTCCAACATAGTGTGCACCCTAATTTAATAAATGATGAACTATATTATTCTTTGGATTCCCTTTGGATCGATTTGGTTATTAACTTGGATTATGTCTACCGTTTAGGTGCGAAACACCGTGATTATTAAATGAATTGATTAAAGGATTAAAGTGTGTTTGTAATGACATTGGAATGTAGTGTTTTCTTGATATAGATTCACCTTAGATTGTATTAATTATTAAAATGATTGGAATTTTATTGGTTTAAGACCAAATGATAAATGAAATAGGCAATTGAAGGATAAATGAAAATTTTAATAGTTAACCATTGAACATGGTGAAGTGATATTGTGATATCCTTGTTGCTATGAAATGTGTTGTGATTTATATGTTTTGATTCTTATATGGGGTTGTCCTAGTTTGATTATTGTAATGGTTATATAGGGCATTGGCCCAGTTTCAACGTTTAAATGTTTATATATTGATCTATTCCATGAGACATGTTGAAATTCTCATATACCAGGCTATGCCCTAAGACATGCTGAAATGCTTAAATACTGGGCTATGCCCTAAGACATGCTAAAATGACTATATATAAGTCTTTCCATTGATACATGGTGAAATGATTATATACTAGGGTCAACCATGATTGAATGATGAAATTATTATATATAGGGTTTGAACCAATTTTTTTTAATTAATACCTTGGTTATAAGTTTATGTTTTATCTTGGTTACAATGTTAAGGTGGTCATAGTAGTAAGACATTCTTAGATAAATTTTGGCATGGAAATAAGGTAGGTTATGTTTTTTCAGGGTTATCTTTTTATGGTTTTCACAGCCCTGAGACATGATCAGAGATATACAAACTTGGATCCGAATCAGGTTGATGTGGTATTAATTTAATTGTTCAATTAATTAATACAATTGATTAACTCATTATTTCATGCACTTATTATAAGACCGGTTATGTTTAGACATGGTGATAAGGACATAATGAGTTATACTCACACCCTATTTGGGATGATATTTGGTACTTGATCATATTATATGGATACATGATTGAAAAGTGTAAAATACCTTTCGATTGATTGTTTTATTGATGGATGATCTAGATTTTGGAGACGGGATTGACATGGGATTCAGGACTGGGTTCTTTTGAGTCCTCTAGTATTTTATTTTTTATTAATCCGAGAATGAAATTTACTTATATTATATCATGTAATTATTTTTTCCTATATTATTTATTGGATTATTAAATTTTAATTATTATTTTTTTCTTCTATATCTTATTGTTTACATTATTTTCACAATCTCATATTTATTCATTTATTTATATTGATTATTTCTGCTATGTTGTAAAATATGAATACATGGGTTATAGTCTCCCCACTATACTTATTACACCCCTACTACTAGTCAATGGCCTCCAACATACAGGGAGGCACCCTTGATGTCTTGTAACCAACCCATTTCAGCCACATGAGAGAGTCCTAAATTGGGGGACATTACAATTGATTTGTGGTTGATGACTACACATTAGAAATTAATTAAAGATCATTATCCTAATGTATCAAAACCATATGAATGTATTTTTTCAATTTTTAGTATTTGATGTGTGTTTTGAAATTAAATGTAAATTATAAATTAAAAACATAACAGTTCAAGTCATACTGAGCACACTGTATATTGGATTGAGGTGAGGATTATTTAGGTGTGATTTATTCCTAAACCATTGAAGACAATTTTCATGAAAATTATTTTGTGAAATTACACTTTTCCTTCAAATTTAGTAAAATACATTTGTATATGAGAGATTATATTTGAACTAAATAGACTCTTTCAAAAAGTAATTGAGGAAAATTAGATTGATAATAGATTTTTTAGATGCATCATTGCGATTCAATTTATGTTTTTGGTAGAATGTTGTTTCCTCTTCCATACGAATGGAATATGTTATCTCTTTTATGGATTGTTATAGATTTTCAAAAGAAAATTTGACTTCCCAAATGATCAATGGAAACAACTAAACAAATATTAGATAAAAATGACGAGAAAACTAACTTTAAAATAGTAGATAAAATGGTAAAAAAACTATCTAAAAATTAGAATGAATTCACCTTTTCGTTTTTTATCTATACATTCTCAAACAATTTCCCTATTGATATTATTTTCGTTGTAGCCTAAAAATCCAATATCTCATGAGAATGAGATTCTTTTCACATTTTACTAGCTCTTTCAGAATGCATATAGTGTAACTCTCCATGATACTTCTCCTTGATAAATTGGTCAAAAATAATTTATAAGCATTATGACACTAATAATTAAAATTTCAAATTTATCTCTAATGTAAAAAACCATAATATATCACAAAAATAATAAGTAATCAACTAAATTTGATGTCAAAAAACATTCTAACACCATGTACTCTGCCCACTCATCTATAAAAAACATTCCCTTATTCTTTTGAGTCTGTATATTGTGGTAAATCATTGTAGGACTGAGAAAATATAGTAAATCAAACGAATAAGAAATATTTTTAATGAAATGTAACTACCTTCAAAAATTAACTATTCACGAATGCTAGTCTTTTGATGATATATGATATATTGTATAAATTTTCAAATTGAATGTCCACAATTTTTGTCAATGACTTACTTTTGAAACTAAATAAATATTGAACAAAATATGTAAAATGTTATGAAATATGTTTTGATAGTTAAATATTTCAATATATACCTTAATTTATTTCCATTTGAAGAAGTAAATAGGCTTATTATGTTCTGTCACTGACATCAGACAATGATTTAGCCTATATTTATAGATTTCCATGTCACAAAAAAATCTCATAAAAATAAAAAATAAAACATATAATTTGAATTCACTTTTTAAAATGTTTATTAATATGTATTAAAAATTCACAATAGTTATCATGTGTGGTCAGTTTGATGGAAATCCATGCATTAGATAAATTTTTTTTTGGGGTATCCAAATTGATTGAGATCAACATCTAGTGCTTCCTAAAAAAACAAATAAGTAATGAATAAAAATAAAAATATATTTATATGATTAAATTGTATAATTTTATTGCTACATTGTAGGAAATAATAAGAGTATATTGCCTAATATTTTCTTCTTAAAATCGTTTATTTTTTCATCTATTCTCTTTTTAATTTCTTCTAATTCCCAAGATTTTTTTTGTAGAAATGATACAGAGATTAATGAGTCCAAATCTTAATTCACAGGGTTTTCCCTTTATATAGTAGTAATATATACACTTTTAGAAATTATGAATAGATATTAACTGTAATGAACATAGTAGATCATTTTTTGGACACATAGATTATGAAAATTTACCTCATGTATATATTCAAAATTGAGACTCCCAACCATTAAAACCTGATAATATCATTTATACTCTCTATATCTACCCTTTCTGTAATGCAATATCTAAATATTTCTTCTTAATATTGAATGTATGACATATTTCCATCTCTTAATGTGGTGTCTGCATGAACTTGTAATGTCAATATTTTTAATAGTGGAAATGGAAGATAGAAGGTACTCCCGAAAGGTCCTTTTGTTTTCTTAGTCAACTCAATGGGTTTTTGTTAATCTGACCATCTTTTTCACCAATGTTTTATTAAAATCTAATATCATACCTCATTTCATACCTTATTTCATTAACTATTAAATGTTTTTCATTTGAATTTTTTAAGGACATACCTCATGTATCTTTACATGATTATAAAGCCATGATATGAAATTTACAACAACATTACCAATAGTGGTAACATATAGGTCATCAACCAGAATAGGAAACCCAATGCTCAGATCATGAGATACTTCAGTTCCCACTCTCATGTGTTTTTGGGAGTTTTTTGTTATGTAGCATGCATCCTATGATATTATACATAATACCACTCATAATAAGGCAATGTGTAGGTGTTGATAGATATAAATGACATATAAGTTAACCCTATATAATTTTATTAAAATAAAAATTTCAAACGTTTTTTTATTTACATTTGTGATAAATAGAAATGAAAAAATTTATTAGCTTTGGTAAATTAGCCGGCTGCGGGGAATGGATAACCTCAAAGATAGTGGGGTCATTTGGCTCTTCATGTAATATTCCTTTTTCCACTACCGGTTCTCTTTGATCCTTTCACATATATTAATACACAAAACTAGACCATATAATAAAACCTTTAAAATCATCAATCTGAACCTAAATTCTTTCCATAATATCATATTTATCTCATTGTGTATTCGTATTCTTGAAATATATTTGAGGTGACACTGCAAAACTTGCACCTCTAACACGATTATCTTGATTTGGTGGCTTCAAATCCAATGAAAGTAGTTTTTATTTAGGCATAATTGATACTGATTCTTGTGTCTAAACTGAATAATTACATACAAACACAAATATGTATTTTTATGTAATACTATTATAAATAATAATGAGTTACTATTAGGTCATACTTATACATGCTTCCCATACTGCTTGTGTGTTTTCCTTTACTAAATTACCTTATTTATTTACATGGGGCTCCTTTCATAGCACATGATGTGGGATGGAAGTAGGTTAATATTTTATTCATCAATATTAATTTAAAAAAGGAATACTTTTTGTTTCATATCACAAGAAACTTTTATTATATATTTAAAATACATACTATTTTCATTTCAAGTGAAGCATTCCCCATCCTTTCATTCCAGTAGGGGTACATTGGTTTTGATACACATTTTTTTTATTTTTAGTACTCCTTTACTGTTTCAATTTTTTTTGAATTAATGAGGATAAAATAAAACTTTCAAATAAAATATTTGTGGCTAAATTTCACCTGAAATGATTTCTCATCGTGATGACTAATGAATGATTTCAATATATCTTGTTTTACAATGTGTGCATATATAACTGATGGGTGTAGATCTACTTTCCCCTTAGCATCTGTGAGATAGAGCTTTATAAGATGTGTCTGGAAGCTTCTATGAGATCTTCTAGTGGCCATTAAGACATATTTATTTTGGAAATAATCTAAAATATAGAAAATCTTCAAGGGATAATGAAAAGTAAATCAATATTTCATTTTATAACTTTTTGATAAAATAGATAAAGTATATCATAACATTACATTATTATCTTTCCAAAGGATTTCCCTCAATACATGATAGACGTGGTCCCATGTATCTATATCAATTGGAACATTCATTTTCATTATGAGCCCAACATAACTAATGAAAATTGACATGCCAGGTTCAACAGGTCGGTCAAATTGATAACAAACAACATAACTTTTATAATCTTTTTCCTTTCTTTGGTAATTTTATATAACATAGTGATGTTATATAGATCATGGTTTTCTTCATGAACATGTTGTTGATCCCATAATAATTCTATATTTTCAACATCAATCTTTTGATCTTCCTCGGGATTGGTAAAATCATCACGTATAGAAGTCATTATCTATATGAGTAGTAAAACATTTAATTTAGATTATATAAATTCAGTAGAGAAAACATAATATTATGAGGAAAATCACAGTATATTAAAAAAAACTTTAAGCTTCTCATTGAACTATCACTTTTTGTCTTTAAAGGATCAAGGGATTTGGATCCTCTATTGAGTATCCAAATCCCCTCTTTATGGTCCCCTATAATGTATAAGGTGTTGGATATATTAGGACCGCTATGAAATGAATATAATCTCTTAATGAATGGTTATTACTTAATTGAATTTTCATTTAGAACTGTAGTTGTTTTAGTTTCCAATATTATAATTGACCAAATATTGTTCACTGGATCAGAGCCATTGAATACTTGAACTACTTGTGATTACATTATGAATGGCTTGTCCTTATACCCTTACACACTGAAATTCACCTAGACAAATCCCAATTCATTGAATTTAATTGTAAACTTATTGTGAACCAATTTACATTGGAAAATTCACACTTGAAAAGTTTTATAATACTACTCTTATATTTGTTTGATGATGCTGAAATATGACATAATCTCATAAACTATATTTCTATCCTTCGAACCAGATACAAGCACCACTTTTTCCACAAGAATAACTCCACTAAATTTCATTATACTACATCAATATTGTTCTTTTTTATAGAACATATAATAATTAATTAAAAAAATCTATATAAGATATGACATTTTCATTTAACCCCTGTCTAGCCATCGAAGCCGTTCCATAATTTAATTCATATTTTAAAATAAATCCTTATAAATATGATAGAAAAATCATCCTATAAAATATTTATTATGTGTATTTTATATGCATACTTCAACCCTTGATGGATTCAAATGTTTATGAATTACTTTGTGGGCTTCCAAATAAGGATAAACCTCTGTAGTATTATGTAAAATGTAGAGGTGAGATTGCTCCAGCTCTGTGATGGTAATTGTAACAACATCTCTTTTCTAAATCAATTCACCCAAATGGAATCCGCTATGAAAATACATTGGGGGACCGATTCTATCAACATCAGATAGTTAATCAGTATATAATTCAATAGCTTCATAAACAATATATCGATATGAAATACAACATTCTATCCAACTTTGATTCTTGATGTGCCCTTTAAAAATCTTCATATATTGTTAAATGGGGTATATCCATCTATAATAAGAAAGAACACATAGCTAACCCTCTATAACCAATTGAACAATCAGGTGGAACATTATATCAAATATTTATGGTGGGAATAACATCTCAAATTCACATAATTCGACTACAATCTTCTTATTCATGAATAGAAACTTAATCAATTATTTAAATTTATTACATATGGATTTTAAAAGAAGCGTGTTCTAGTTAATATATGTCATACATTTTTAGGAATAATTCAACTAAAAGTGGTGGTAATCAAATATAGTATTAAAACAAAACAGTCAAGTAATTTTAGACCCTGAAACTTCAAATTAGTCATCTAAACTACATGTTTAATATATGTTGAATAACCCTATGGAACTTTTACACTATTAAAGAAATTTTAGAATTGATTTTTTTAGGATAGATTATAATATTCTTGAAGAATAAAATTCCACCTTAAAACTTTCACTCATTCCAAATATTCCCTTATTCCCATTTCAATCATGTATAACCTAGTCGTGATTCCATATTTTTTAGGAACATTTTGTAATGTATGAATAACAATTTCAAATAATTTTTTTACATACATGAAATCAAGAAAATTTATGACATAAAAACAATTCCAATATCATAATCCAATGAAAATTGATCACTTTTCATTCCTTATTTTTTAATATTTTTGGAAAAAGGTATATTAAAAATAGTTTCAATTTATTATACTTTCTTGAATCATTCATCACCCATTAATGGAGACAATGTTGTACCTTTTTATGTATTTCCATAAAATGATGTCGTCCATGGTCAGTATTTATGCCATTGAGGTAAATATTTATGATGTCCTAAAACAAGAATCTTTGAAGAATGTTTCAAATGAACTGAGTGTATGAATTCTTAAAAAATGGGACACCCTAATATTCTATTAATGTTATATCTTGGAAAACTTCTATAATAAGGAAAGTTATTTATTTTTCCCATAAAAATGACTATCAATGTGAATTATTAACTACTATGAGAATCATATAATGTAAGACCTGTATTCCACATAAATTTTAGATATTCAATCAATGGATCCAAATAGACATCAATATCATTACCAAGTTGTTTTATTCTAGATATATAAAGATACAACATAATGTACTTCCACTTGATGCATAACCATGAAATAAAGTTATAATGTACAAACATAATTTGACATATACTATGAGAAATAATTTTTATAACAAAATGATTTATTGATATTTAGATAACACAAGATGTAATTTTCTCTACATATTTCCAAATTTAGGATACTTATAATCAATTTTCTTTCACCCAGGAGAGTTTTCTAGATGATGTAGTTTCCCATCATTAATTCTTGTTTATAAATGCCATGTAAATTGCCTCATAGTATCATGATATCAATATATTTTTATAATCATTGGAATGATAGGAATGTACCATAAATCTTTTGATGGACATAATTCATCATTCATTTATTGATTCATGCAACAATTAGGGAATTTTATTGCTGATTTATGGTCATTGTAAAACAATATGCAATCATTTGGACATGTAATTATTTTTCAGAGATTTTTCCCATTGAACATAAAATTGTTCTAGCATCATATGTTTTAAAAGGAATTTTATGTTCTTTTGGTATCATATCATTCAAGAGACTAAGTACTTCTATAAAGCTGGTGTCACACCATCTGCTGCCAGCTTTCATGTCATATAACTTCAATGAAGTTGTCAATGTTGTGTATTTAGTAGAATTATAATTAAATAGCCCCTTAAAAAATATATTTAACTTCTCAAACAACTTTTTACAAACATGAATTTCATATTCAATTTCAATTATCATTTCTTTTATATGATATCCATCATCATTTATAATAGTATTTATATCAAATGATCCATAAAAGGAAGTATCATCCCAATCAGTGTGTACATTAAATTTATCCCCATGTTTAGCCCAACATTTATAGCACTGATCTATTCTGTCACAAATCAAATTTTCTTCCAACTCATTCAAACTACTTTATCTTAAATAACAACAACATAAACACAAATGAAGGATTTGAGAAGAGTCGTTTTCATGCTCCATTATGAACATGATGAAATATTTAAGTACATCTTCATAATCTTTTGTACCACAATTAGATTACATTCCTTTTAAATTTTTATTCATCCAATTTGGTTCATAAAATATTGAATTTTTATAAAAAATAAATAAATACACATATGATATTCCTAATCAAAGGATAAAGTTACAAATAATTCTAAAAAGGGGAACCCAATGTTTGAATGTTATTGGTGATGATTACTAAAAGGTTATCATTTTAAACTAGGATAACATGAAAAGAAAAGGATATAATAAATTGAAATCATATGTTACATTTGACCACTAACAAGTAATTTTCACCCCTTTTCTAGCCAGCACCAAATGAAATGGTGCTGGGCCCTCCCATTTCCCAAAATATAAAAAACCTATTCCTATATAATTAAAAAATTCCACCCCACTAATTTTCATGGAAATAATATGTTTAATATATTTAATGTTACATGGAGGATAGCGGTATAGGAATAAGATTAAAACCTTTAAAATGGAAGGAAAATCAATCTCTTATATTTATGGGGAAATGGAAAATCCATGGGAAATAGCTTGTATGAAAAATAAGGAGAATAAATTGATGAACCATTAAGAAGAGAATACCATGACCTATTTCATACGAAGGTGAAAATATGAGTTTAACTACGTGAAGAAGAAATAATACATGAAGATGAAATAATATTTGGTTAGACACCTTGTAAAAGAAAATAAAAGATTATATTTTACTTCCATCATGTTTGGTTACAGTTTTTAAAAGAAAATAAGAAGATATAATTTTGTGTTAAAGGACACAAATAACCTTTACTAAAACATATTATTTTTATTACCCTTTTTACTAAAAAATAATTAATAATAATTTCATTTTTAATTCATTCTTATTTTTTCATGTCACTAAAATTAGATAAATATTAAACTATAAAAATAAAATAATACAAATTTTATTTTATTTTTAAAAATAACGTGTCAAAATAAGTGATTTAATATATTAATTAAATTCATTTTCATAATAAATGTATTTATTTATTTTACATTAATGTAAAATCATAAAAAAAAATTAATTTTCAAACTAATTAATTTAAGAAACTATTAAAAATATTAATCTAAAAAATTTAAAATATTCATAAACAAAGTGTTAATATAAAAATTATATAATGATTTAAGAGTAAAATAAATTATAGAAAAGAAATTATTTATTATTATTATGCTCCCTGTACTTAGTGATTTGATATTAAATTAAAAATAAATCCAGATAAAAAATTGACCAGCAACATATGTGACATGCTAAGCACTAGAAAGAAACATAAAAAAATGAATAAAATTATATGAACAACCTTTAATAAAGGTATTATTTAATAATATAATGCTCCAATTTCATTATCATCTAACCCATAGATTATAGATTCTTCTAAGTCTATTAAGTATGTTATGTAGTGTAAATAAATTGTGAACGAACTTGAAATATGACATAATACACTTTTTTTATGAGTTTTGACCCAAATGTTATAGAATAAACCAATAATAGGGAAAATTTAATAATTTCATGGTCAATTTAATTAGAAGATTCAATAATAAATAACCTTTCATGAGGAAGTTATTATTTATTTAAGGACCACATATTCGACATTAAAATCATATTTATAGAATGTTCTTCTTTCATGGCCTTTAAAACATCATGTTGTTTCTATAGTGCACTGCAAAAAATCATGACATGAAAAATTTATCTGATATTATAGAAAGTTCAATAATTGTAGCATGTAATAAATGACCTTTTGTTATATTTGACAATTTTATCACCCATTTCATGTAAATGAATACACCATCAAAAGGGGTGAGGTTATTATTAAACACACATCAAGTTTCCAATTTTTAATTATTTTATAAATTATAATGATGTTTTTAATTAGTAAAATACATAAAATTCAATGTGAGTGGGTTTCCCACGAGTACCCCCCAAATCCCCCCCACCCCTCATTCCACTGCAAAAAAGAAGGTAGTTTATCCCTCTATAAAAAATGCGGATATTAGTGAGAGATGGAAGAAGCGATGATGAGTTATAATAAAATATTTCTCTCTATTCCCAATTGATTATCTTTCCTAATTATTTAAATTCTTTTCACTTCAATTTTTATTTCCACATCATGTTATTAGCACTAATTCTTAAAAAGGTAGAATGATATGTTTTATTTTTATGTTTTATTTATACTCCTCTATATTGGAAGCTATAATTAATGAATTGGTATATGAAAGAAATATTTAAACAAGAATTATGGGGTATTGATTTGCGTAGTATAAAATAAATTATTTTTTATAGTAGATGATGTTTTATAAATGATAACAAAGTGTATTAATTTGTTTAGTTTTAACCCCGATGCGAAATATTTTATAACCAATTAAGGTGGGATTTAAAAAAACATTACGTAATGATATTAATTTTATAAATTAGATCTTAATATTTTAACTCCTATTTACTATGGTTATACATACGTTATAATTATCGAAGTATATTCTGAAATAAACAATATTATATATATTAAATTATTTATCTGTACCATTTTTGTATTTCAATTTTTATGTAAAATGATAACTCTTATTATATTCTTATTCTAAAAATGGTTTCCCCTTGTTTTTTATAGTAACCATGATGTCAAATATTAGAAAACTCAAGTATGAAACTCTCAATATTATAAAAATTAATTTCATGTCATGGAAAATTAATGTTGAAATGTGTCAAGAATCCATGCATATCATAGAAATGATTCATGAGAATAATTCACTGACCCTTAAAAACTATTAACATAATATTTTTCAACAAAATTCTTCATTAAGAAAACTAAAATATGAATACCTTAAAGAAAGTTATCCATTCAAGAATCAAAAGTGTTTGAAAAAGTGACATGATAATCAAAATGAGGTTATTATTTCTACAATTTATGATGAATGAAATTTTTTAAAATTCAAAAATTATAAATGATTTTTTGACTAAAATTATACCATTGAAATAATAATATCACAATTAATGTATTGTAGTATTTGGGAAATAAATTTCAATATTCATGGAATTAAATATACGATATTTCTTGAATCTCATGTAGCCCTACAACTACAATATCACTTGTGAGGTTATAAAAAATATCCTAATCACACAACATCATTACTTTTTGTGAATAAGAACAATGATTATTTGATTAAAAATCACCAATCTCATCCTAATCATTCTATAGTCATATTTCATGATAAAAATGATACATTATTTGAAAATTATCATGTAATGGGACAAATTTGAAGATGTCATTTTCATCGTGGATGAGGATTTTTCGGAAATCATGGTTGAGGGTGTGGACATAACCATGAGGGAATTTAAAATTAATTTAAAATTAAAGGTATATCATATCGAGAAATATGAGGAATCTTAAATATTATTATAGTTTTGGTTCTAATGGATATTGGTCTCAAGTCTTTTGAACCCCAAAGAACCTCTGTAATCTCTATATAACATCTATTGAAGAATGGAGGAATGTTCCAAACTTTTATGAGACATGGAATGAAAAGTAATATTTATTTATAGAAAACCAAAAACAATAAAAATATTATTTCAATTTCCTCGATGTGTGGTATTTTCCTTAATAAATTGATGAGATGATAACTATAAAAAATTCAGAAAATTTCCAATTGTTATCATATATATTATAATGCTAGTTTTTAATGTTTTTTATTTTTTATGTTGTGATATTTAAACATTATAATGTTTTTTATTAATGTAATTGACTTTGAATTGAATATTTAAATTGGATTTCCTAAATTGAATGAATATTTCCATACCAGATAGTGGAATTTCACAGAAAAATTAAAAAAAAATAATTTCCTAATCATAAGACAAAGAGAGCGATTTGAATACTATATTATGTCATACAGAACAAATAGAAGGGACTAGTGAAGAACTTTTTTCCTTATATAATGGGACAAGGTTATTTATAAGAGATTTTTTATTTTCCCTAAAGTAAAAAAATAAACTTTTTATGTTTCAGTGATATATACCAGCATGGGTATAATACTCAAAATACATCTAAGAGAAATAAAATATACATGATCATTTACATTGATAAACTATGTTAAAGAAGAGTCCTAAAGAATACCAAAATTACCATATGGATTAAATTTATATATATAAGTGTAATAGAAACACATATGGCAGTAAAAAAATATAACACAAATAATTAATTTGTAGAGAGAATGGTTGGGGCATCAAATTATGCAATAATTTGACAAATAATTTAATGTTGTCATGAACATTCCATAATGATCCAAAATATAATTACACTAAGAAAAAATTCACGTGAGGCATGTTCTTTGGGAAATATTATTATGACACCATTGTTATTGATCTGGGGTGCTTTCATGATCACCAATAGTTCATACTACCATCCCTCCAACATAGAAAAATATAAAACACTAATAGTAGGTCCAACTACCAATATACCTATACCTAATTGTTCTTAGTGTATCAAAATATGGAAGTTGATGCACCCTAAACACAACACTAAGTCAAAAAACACTACCATGGAAGCTCACAAATGTTAAATGAACCATTAACACTTAAACCAATAAAATAGAAATATAGAAATACGATGTGATTTTAATGTTATTCAGATAACATTTCCTATATTGATGGAAGAAACACCACTACAACAATTTTAATTACTACAATAAAAATAGGAGTTAAGTGTTATAAACTAATAATTAAAAGTAATTATTCACTATTTTAGCCTGTAAATTGAATCTCCCATGAATAATACTTTACACTAAAGCCTAAAGATTAATAAATACTTTGCTTAGCAGGTCAAACCAGAAAAACCATCTCCCCTAAAAATGTTGTCAACAAGGCATGACTTGTCCTTATATGTTACTAAAATCTCGTCTCAATAAAATTATAGGGGTTTAATGTTTCAACATAAAACTATTATAGTATACTATTTTCATCACCTCAAATTTAGTACATATTTTGGTTGATTAATTTTGGATGAATTTAATTTAAATGGATGATCATATAGTGATCATAAACAAATATCACCTTCCAAAAATCTACTACTTGATGTTTGTTCTAGGGATCCATAAGGAATCTCCAGAACATAAGATGAAGAAGTGTTATTATAGTGACCCAAGCATCTCATACATGGATATTAAATTATTATAGGTGAATATTTAGTATATTACAGAAGTACATGCCCAAGTACTATAATAGTTTTGTGTATTTTGAAACATGGAACAAAATATTCTAAAATGGTGAATGATATTCAATATTTTCCATAATGATCTTCCCATTTTTTAATCCAATGTAAAACCCATCGTCATATGCAGTGGAAAGGAAACATATGAATGGGTGTGGTTGGATGATCAGTAATGGAAAAATAATAGAGATATGTAATCATAACATGAACCAATGGGTATGACAACATTTTCATAACATTGGAATATCACACCCTACATATCAAAGACCACACACACTATTTATGAAATAAATGTTAGAATATCATTATACATGAATAATAAGGGAAACAAAAGAATATTTCATGAGACCATAATATAGGAATAAGACATGGAATCCATGTCATACAAATAATCATAGAAAACCATTTCCCTATTAGTGAAGTCTCACTTCCAATACCATCATAGTGGACAAAGAACGTTTTTGAACTAGGTTCACATCCCATTCCATCCTTGTATAACTAAATGATGTTCACTTCTAGTTGTGGCCTTATATTATTGAACTGAGTTGATTCCCCAATCAATCCATTTTTATCTCATGAGATATATATCATTACCTAATGCATTGGAGTGTTATCGAAGTGCACCCATTATGTAATCTATAATGGGATTACCTGATGCTATTTGGGCCACCCCATTATATATTCTATATTAAGATTACCCTATGATATCTAGGCCACCCAATCATATAATCTATAAACAGACTAACCAGTACTATCTGGGACTCCCCATTGTATAAGCTATAATGGGCTTACCCAGACTATATGGGCCACCGCATCATATAATAAGTTTCCATGAACCACAACATGAATAATAGGAAAAGAGATTTCATATCATTCAAAAAAATAATAAAAATTCCCTATAATAAACCAATTAACCCATTAAATGAAAAGGGTTTCATGTCAATCACTCTGGAACATGACTGACCTATGAAAAATAAACATGTTCCATAAATATCATTCCGACAAAATATAGACCAATCAGAAGAAGATTATCAATAATATCCTAAGACCATAACCCCAATAAATTATAAAATATATCAGATGATTTCATAATAGATGGGAAATAATTTTAAAAGTTCATTTAAGACATCACTTGAGGAAAATATACTTTCCACTTTGAAAAAATATTTTTAAAAACTAGAACATTTTGAAAACCTTTATATTTAAAAATAACCATGAAAAATTATAAAATAATCCATGAAGACCCATTAATTTTTTTTAAAACATAAATAATTAAAAAACTCTTTTCCTTTAAAATTATATTAATGATTAATTTAAATAAATTTTGGAAAAAAATTAGAAAACTCTTTTTTGAAAGAACATTGTTTTCCTACCGAAGAGAGAAATAAAGTTAGATTTCCTTAATAATATTTTATTAAATATATTATGTATCAAAAATTTGGAAAATAGAACCATTACATGAATATTTCAGAAATAACCAAAGGATAATAAAATTTATGATTATTCTTGAGAGATGGATAATAATATTTAATCAATGGAAGCATAGTCATAAATAAACCCGGTAGACGATGAGATTGTAATAATAAAATCATACCACTTTGGTAACATTGAATCATTATCCCCATGAATGACAAAAATTAAATGAATCTTAATATACATAGAAAGTATTTAAATTCATGATGTCACATGTCAATGAATAAATATATAAATATTATAATGGAATATAGGTTCAAAACATAACATGTTTCTCCAATAAGAAAAATTGAGACAAAATTCCTTTACCTTTTTGGTAACTTTTGAACCATAAAGTCCATGAAAGATATATCCTAAAATGAATATTTAAATAGTAATAAATTTTATTAGATGAATACTAAATTATATTAAAGTGATGTGTAAACACCACATTGAATAATTAGGTGGTGAATAGAGAATATTTCTAACAAAAATAAAAAAGTGAGATGAAAATCTCTTACTACTTGAGTAACTTTTGAATTGTGAGCCCCATGAAAGAATAAAATCAATTGAAACTTTTAATATCATTAAATAAATAAAATTAATGAAATAAAATTTCATAGTAAATTATATATACAAAATAAAATAAATGAGTGGGGAATATGAAATATATCTCACAAAAATAACAGTGAGGCTAGATTTTCCCTTACCTTAAGTCTTGATTTCCTTTGGAAATGTTCAACCATCATGTATTTTAGACATAAGATTATTGAAAATACTACATAGAACCATAATAATATATATAATATAGTATATGATATTATTATTGTAATGCCCCGGCGCCAGTTACCCAAAGTCGGTGCATTATTTTAATACATTGTCACGATTACAAGGAATTGAGTCCTAAAGGACCGATTAGTTTAGTAGTCTTGGAAAATAGATTACAAAATATTAATGTTACATTAAAATTTCTAAAATAAAACACAAAATAAATAATCCTTTGAGAACACCATTTTACCCTAGCATAACCCTACATATCAATCATAACACACTTCTTCACATCCGAGGAAAAATAAAACATATGAAAGGGTTGATCTCAAATTCTCACTAAGGATAACAATATAGTGGAAACTATCATAAATAAGCATAATCATTTAAGGAAATGTATAAGACTAAAACAAAAGACTTTTAAACTTAAAAATTAGAATAATATGGAAGTGATAAATGAAATAATTCCATTTATTATTCACATGGATATTCTACTAGTTGAATAATCACATGTAATATCAATATCTAATTTTATAATGATGGAATGCATAATAATGGACATCATAACCACATAGTCAAGGCCTCATGCCGAGACTACAAATAATGATTTTTCAAGGAATTATGCCAATACACTAGTTTGTATCATGAGACCTATTGATGCATTGAGGAGCTATAGCGGGCTCCACCTGTCACTTACTAAGCCCAATTCATTCTTTATATGAATAGGATGAAACATAACAAAAACATTCATATTAAAAATAGCATAAGAAATTTTTATACTTCAACCATAAACCATGAATGGTATAAAAATAACACATCTATAGTCAAACATATCAAAAAACCTTCAATAGAATATGGTAGATTGTATCATAATAAATCAACTTCATACAAGTGTAAAATACATCAAAGGATGTTGACATAGAGGAAATCAAAACTATTTGAGAGAAATATCTCTTTATATTTTGAAATCATTTAAAAGTCACGTTATTATAAAAGAAAACATTTATTTTAAATTTATTCTAATAAGATTTTAAGGGAAGCATAAAAGGTTTTATAATAGCGGAAAATAGCTGCAACCACCGTATAAGTTAAAAAAACATTGTTACCTTAATTTTTCGAAAAGATCATAATGTAACTTGTTTGGAAAATAAGGGAAAGATTCCTTTCGAAACATTTTACAAAAAGTCAAAAAAGGGTAGAAATGTCTTTAATTAATATTATAAAAAAAAGTAAAAATGTTTTGAAATAAATTTTTAAGAAACATGTATGTGGATGATAAAGATGTCCTAGTTGATACTTTTGTAAAAACAACCTCAGATAATAAAGAGATTGTACAAATAACACTTACCTTATACTTTCTGTTGGTCGAGGGTACATTTAAACTCATGTATAGTGACCATATTTTGTTATTAAATTATAACAGAGCCATATTAATATTTATGATATCATAATTTATTCATTTATGGATTTATACTACCCATTTAATAATAATTTCTATGTTAAAGTAATATTTCGGGTAATAATCGCTTTCTATATCGTACATGTTTTAACTTGTTATTCTTGATCGTATCACTTATATCATGATTTAATTTCTTCTAGAATATAAAACATTATTTATGTATCATATATATTTAGAATATAAATATGTATAATATATAGATATATGAAATGGAAAACACTCTTTATGGAGATGGTAGGCTGTACATACACATAAACATCGTTTCTGTTTTCATATCGTATTGAACAAAGGTAAGTGAATGATAAATAAGTATATATATATATATATATTTCCAGTAGAATTATTATGTTATATATTACATACTTATTAATAATATATATCTTTATAATCATTGTTTAATGGTGAACAAAAAAATGAATCTAATCGCGTCGTGGAGACGATAATCCGTACGTACGCACGAGCGACAATATAATTCTATTGATGGTAAAATAGTATGTAATTGGATGGTATATTACATATAAAGAATAATTAACATGTTATATTTATTATTTACATCAATTATACTTATTTTTATACCCATCCAAATATTGAAGGGTTGAATAACAAACTACACCACGACGTGGAGACGATAAGCCATACGTACGCATGTATGGTGAGCTTTTCATTCATAGGATGGATAGAATAATGAATATGGTTGTAACATATTTATAATAACATTAATGTATTTATAAGGTACTGGAGTTATTATTTTGGAATGGAAACAACAAATAAAGAGGAAGCAGAAGAAGAAAAGAACTTTGAAAGGGGTGATGAAATTATAACTTCTTATTTGGGTGCTTCCATTTGATTTGATCAAAAAGGATCCTTAGGTTGAATTTATGATCAAAGTAAGGACTCTAGGTTGAACTGATGATTTTTGGGAGAATATTTGAATAGGGTTTGGCTGAGAAAAATGGCATTGGAGGTGTGATTTTGAGATAAGGGGAAGTACCCTTTTATAAGAGAGGTGAGGGTCACTTTCGGAAAATATTGAAATCTTATTTTGTTATAGAATCATATTCGGTTTATAATGTCTCCAAAATGATTTATTTCTAGGATAAGGTGGGTATGGGTCAAAAAACTCTCAACCATTAGGTTTTAGATAGGTTTAAGTCACCATATTAGCTTATCTTTTAGATTTAACTCTTAGTTAAATAGTTTAACTTTTACCATATATTCTTGTATTATAACAATAAATGGTTAATAAGCATACTATAAAAAGCCAAGTGAACCCAAAGTGATACATTATTGACATATATAACCTGATATAAGTCTTTTTTCCGAAACTTATATTTTTAGGAATATAATATCATTTAATAATATAGTATTTGTTTTAAAAACCTATTTATGTCAAATTTGAAACTATTTGGTATTTTGTTTTTGTGAAAGTCATGAAAACTTTATCAATTCAATAAAAGTTTATTTAATCAACCCTAAAATGTCATATTAATGTATAAAATTAGTTTAATGAATAAAAAGTCTCAATTTACATTTATTTAGATATTTATAATATCAATTATTTTAATCTTTCATTATTTAGGTAATTACTGCATTATCATTGTGTCAAATAAATTTAATAGTTAACTTATAAAAATTATAAATAAAATACCATTATATATGAAATATTTTTATATTTATAATTTATATTTATTGTCTAATTTATCTTATGCATAACTCTATATTAAAAATGTTTTAGTTATTAAAAACTTAATTTAACACTTTTAACTCTTCTTTAAATTAAATAATAATAAATGTCATAATCTAATACATGTGGACCCAAAGGATCATATTTTACTCCAAAGGTTAATTTTTGTCGAAATAATCTTATAAAATATAATTATTACATGTTTTAAGGAATTATAATATCAGTTTTACCTTTAATTGCCCTATTTACTTTTAATCGTGGTAAATAAAATTCAAAAGTTACTATTCACCAAAAATTATTTTCATCCTATTGAACCAAATTTTACCTAATGATGTCAACCGTGTCTCTAGAATTTTTGAAATTAAATTCACAAAAGCGGTAAAATTACATTTTATGAAAATTTGCAAATGTTCTTAGAAGGTGGGTACAAGACGTTAAAAAAATTCAATGAAATTTAATACGTGTAATCTTATTATAAAATGACTCAAATGAATTAAATTGAACTAATATAGGTATTATGTAACTATTTTTACTTTAAAATAAATTTAAATGATAATAATTTTTATTTATAAAAAAGTTGGTTTTAAACAATCACATAGTTTCTTCACTATTCATCAAAAATTGAAAGTTTTCAGAAAAATACCATAAAATCACCATAAGATAATTTTGATATTATGAATAAAAAAATGATATCTATTTTACCAAATTCAAAACACATGAGTTTCATTAATTAATTTAAAATTAATTCCCGTTTACAAAACCCGAAAGCGAGTTTTTAAGAAGTAAAAACTATTAAAAGATTTACATGTGTTTATGGACAATTTAAATGTAAAATTACCTAAAATTACCTGATTTATATTAAATTATAAAAATATAATATAATTATACTTTAAAACCACTCAAATTCATTTTTTAACACAATAAATTATTTCGATTAAAAATGTTGTTTTTAATTAAAATTTAATATTTTTCACTATTCATCAAAATATGAAAGTTATCAGGAAAAGTACCATAAA
The DNA here is from genome assembly GCA_963277665.1 of Viscum album. Taxonomy (NCBI): domain Eukaryota; kingdom Viridiplantae; phylum Streptophyta; class Magnoliopsida; order Santalales; family Viscaceae; genus Viscum; species Viscum album. The sequence goes on from OY728151.1 coordinate 1,526,589,010, forward strand.
TTTAAACAAAAAAACTCTTATTTCCTATTTATAAAGAAGAATTTTATTTTTTAAAATTAAATATATAAAAGTGTCAAATATTGGATTTAAAAAGGGTTCACCATTAAAAGACGATAAAATTTCATTTTTTGAAAGACACTTCATTTATCTAAAAATATGAATTTTTCGGTATATTATGTCTAAGAAAGACAAAATATGAATGTTAAAATTATATAGGATATATATTAAATTCAAAATGTGGTTAATATTATTCATAACCATGTTTTAAATGTGTATTTTGATAGGTCATGATGTGCTCGAACTCAGTGTTGTGTGTAGCGCAAGCTGTTGAATTACTTTAAAGAGATTATGTACTACGAAATAATATGGTGTTACATTATCACCTCCTTCAATAAATTGTGTCCTTGAAATTTCAAATTGTTCTTCCAAAATAAAAGGTTGAAAATAGAAAATACCTTTGTGGATAACACACATCAGAAACAGGGTTACTAAAATTTAGTCTTAATAAGAGGGAAAGGGAAATGAAAAAGTCACCACCAAATTAGGGTTCTGAATAAGATAACATTGGTGGAAATTATTTCTGAATAATTGGAGGAAAAAATGTAAATATTTATTGGGAGTGATTGGGGTCATGAATCACAAATAAGTGAACAATAAATGGAAAATTGAGGGCCTCAAAGCCATAAAAATATCATCGGTTTTAAAAAACCTACGGTATTAGGATAACACATTTTTGGTTTTGATATCATTTCCCTAATGTTTAATAATTAATTTCTATGTAGAATAAGAAAAATAAAAGAATACATGACAAGTAGAGTTCCATCTATTAACTAATTTCTACCACAAACTCATCTTTTTCTCCAAAAGATAATAAAATTTAAAAATATTCTTTTAAACCTAATAGTATAGGGTTTAAAAAAATGAATTTATAATTCATATTTCATACCATTTTAAGAAAAATACATTATAAAAACCAGGATATCACTTAGTCCAGTAGAAGTTGATTCACCCTTATCACCCTTCCGTTGCAGGTTCATGTCTCACGACCTTTCTGGACGCGACAGGTTGTCGCCCGACCTTCATGTTGTCCTTTTTAAAAAAAATCCAAAAATAATCTTAAGAAATTTTTTAACCTTAAACTATAGTATCCAATGTACAACTTAATCCATTATAATCTTTAGACTTATCCAAAATAATTGTGTCCAAACTCATAGTCCAAATATTTATAAGGAATGTCAACATAACATAATGAAGATCTCTTTTTTCCACATAATAACATGTGAGTGCCTTCATTATGTATTCTCTTAAAACATGGTAACACCCTAAATTACCATAAAACCTTATTGATTTCATTCATGCTCCATTAATCCTTACATAATACTAGATATATTCCTTATATCCAAATTTTTTTAATACTCTAATAATAATGGATTAAACAAACCATTAATAAGTTCCAAGGTAGTCAAGAATATCCAATATAATTTATCCAAATCCACTATCTCTTATTCCAAAATCACTACCTCAGTATTAGGACCATATTAAGGTTCATCTTTTCTTCAACCATGAGTTTTCCAAAAATTTTAAATTGATATTGAGTCACTTTTATTAATACCATATAATCTCAAATCCTCAAAGAAATAGTACTGCAGTACAATCCTTATTTATTTACATAATTAATATAACCAGTACATCATTGATACAACAGTAAAATGACATAATTCATTAATAAAAATATAATAAAACAAATTATTACTCTTCATCTTCGGTAGTATCATAACTTGATAATTATCCAACAACATCATTTGGGGTATACTCTGATGATTGAGACATTGATTCTCATAGTGTCCCAACTCCTTGCAAATGAAGCATTGTACATTTGAAACCTTTTTATTACCCTTGAAATTATGTATTTAGTGTACTTTTTCTCCACACTTATAAAAAACTCACATTCCATTCATGAATTTACAATGGTAATTATTTCCACAGTTATCACATATGGAAAAATCCTTCTTTACCTTATTCTCTTTATTCATATTTCTCTCTACCATCCTTTTTTTATCTGGATTCCCCTCAATGCCACAAGACTAAGAGAATTATTTACTTATCTTATTAACACATGTTGTTACTTCTTCATATTATGAGAATACATGGGAGACTATTTCCCTTATAATTTTTTTTCTTAACACCAAGAAAGATATGATCCTTCTTACTCTTTGGATCATTCATATTGTTGAAGTTTTCAGTCCTTCTAATGGGTACCATTTCTAAACAATGTTATACACTAAGTTAGTTTATGAATCGCAATTCATAATTCCGAACTTATAAAATACCTAACATAAATTGAAAAGTGTATACATATAATCCACAATCATAAAAAAATTATTTGAGGAAGTATTTACTCATAAATCCTTCATAAGGGTTTGTAAAGAAAATGTGAATTATCCTAAGTATATCCCCTAAGAGTGTCGTAACCAAGAGTGCAGCAAGGTCCGTTCTTTTGTATCAGGATACCCCAGGTCAATCCCGAAACTCCTTGTCTGAGTTTTCACTCCTAGGTACATCTATGACATAGTTGCCTCTACCTACTCATATCTAGACAAGGATGTATTTCTTTTAAAATAGAAAAAATATCTACATTACCAAAATTATAGAAAGTTCTTCTATACTAATCTTCAAATTCCTTCTTACGATGATGTTATCTACTCATAGTTTTTCTAAATATACCTTCTAAGGTTTGTACTAAACTTCCTATGATACCAACTGTAACTCCCTGTCCCCAGTTTACCAGAGTCAGTGCATTATTTTAATACATTGGCATGATTATAGTAATAAATTCCCGAAGGACCGATTAGTTTAGCAGTTTTGGAAAATAGATTAAATATATGAATGTTACATTACAATTTCCAAAATAAAACACAACATAAATAATCCTTTGAGAACACCATTATTCCCCTAGATTAACCTAGCATATCAATCATAACACACTTTTTTACGTCCTGGAAAAAATAAAACATATGAAATGGGTGAGCTCAGATGCTCAGTATGGATAACAATATAACAGAAACTATCATAAATAAGCATAAACATTTAAGGCATTGTATAATAATTAAACAAAAGCCTTTTAAACATAAACTTCAGGATAATATGTAAAATATAAATCAAATAATTCCAATTACTTATTCACATGGATATTCTACTATTCGAATAATCACATGTAATATCAATTTCTAATTTCATAATGATGTAATGCATAATGCCAGACATAATAACCACATAGTCAAGGCCTCGTGCCAAGACTACATATAAAGATTTTTTCAAGGCCTTCTGCCAAGACACTAGTTGTCTAATGAGACCTACCGATGCATTGAGGATCTATAGTGGGATCCCCCTATCACTTACTATGTACAATTCATTCCTCATATTAAAAGGTTGAAATACAACATAAACATTCGTATTAAAACTAGCATACGAAATGTTAATACTTTAAGCATAAACCATGAATGGCATAAAAATAACACATCCATTGTCCAACATATCACAAAAACTTCAATAAAATATGGAAGATATTATCATAATAAATCAACATTAAACAAGTTTAAAATCCATCAAAGGATTTTTACATTGATGAAATCAAAACTATTTGATAGAAATATATCTTTTATTTTGAAATCATTTAAAAGTCACATAATTATAAAAGAAAACATTTATTTTGAAAATATTCTTATATGATTGTAAGGGATGTGATTAGACAATAAAAATAAATATTTTAGTTACATTTTAATGGTATTAAATGTTCATTTTTGATCTTATGGGCCTGAGTGAGTGGATTTTAATTTTGAACATCTATTCTTATCATTTGTGCACTTCATGCCTATTGTACATCAATTTAAGCCCAATGATTCATCTGATTTTAAGGATTGTAATTATCCATATTTTAATTTGATATTTCGGGAACTTTATCTACACTTAAATATGAAATTTTTTCATTCAGGGATCAATGGAGGATTCATAAAGGATGATGGATATATTTGGAAATGAATGGAAGCAATTCAAGAGAAGGAAAATTAGACACCATCCCACTGATGAGAATGTGGGGCCCAACATACGAGTCCAATGAAGCCCAAATTTCGTAGGATGATATAATACATCCATAGGAACAAATAAGTATTCAGGATCCAGTGCTACTTCGGCCTCCATTGTGGTTATTCAGGTGGCCCAAGTTGAAGATAAAATTCTGGGCCAGATTCTGCAGTCTAGAAAAACATCCCACCATTTTACACATAACTCGTTAACCATAAAATTTTTGGGGCTGAAACACATACGGTTATGGGAAATCTGAATATTCATGTGTTTCTTCTATAGACCACTCCAATTCGGCCATATATAAGGTCTTCCAGGTGAATCTCTTTGGTGGAAGCAGGCTGGATGCCACCTCGGGTCAAGGGTGGAAATATCAACTCTCCCTCAAATTTCCACCCACCTATGGCATACCACAATTAATTAATAAGACTTGGACTATTGAAAGCTCGACCCAAGGCTCAAAAAATGTCTATTTAAGGCAGTGGTGGTGGAGGAGTTTGTCATCTTTGAGCTTTGTTTCATCTTAATGTTATGCTGCCAATTTGATTTTGTAATCGAATTCCCTCAATTGTAAGTTCCTTGAATTACCTTAGTTTCTTTATAAAAGTTCTTCATCTTCTCCTTTTATATTATTCTTCTTATCACTTTGATACAGTTTCCATAAGGTGTGAACTTTTTCATACTAAAACTTGTGAGATTATCACACAACAGTGGAGTGATTATTATTTCATTGTTTTTTTACTTCTCCAATTCCTCCCTCATGAGTCTACTTTCCACTTACATTGAAACCATAGGATCATTGGAGGGATAACCCACTTATGGGTTGATACAAGGGAGTATCAAGGGGATGTATTGGATGTTATTTATCACTACCTTAATTTCTAATCACTTCTTTAAAATGAGATTTTTATTTGATGATTTTAAAACTTATTCATCCTTATTGAATTTTAAGACCACACACTTCAAGTGCTAATACAAACCTTTACCTTGGAGTGATCATATATTTGATCCTTTAAGTGTATAGGTTATTAGTATTAGGGTGTTTATGTATTAAAACAAAGAGTGATGATTTTTTTGATCTTCTTAAATGAACTCATCTCAAATATAAGAAATTGAAATAATTGAAAAGAGAATGCATCCAATCCACCCCAAGTGATGACCTAGGATCAACTCATACTTTAAAATTGAATTAAATTCAGTGTATTAGAGTTCACCTAAACCCATATAAAATCAAACCAAGTTGGCCACTTCATATCTAAAAATAGTCCATATAATGTACGTGTGTATAGGTTTCTTCTTAGGTCTCTGAGGATTCGACAACCCAAGCTAAACTATAAGGACCGTTCTACCTTCATCTCTTGGGTAAACATGAGCGTGAATCAAATTTTCGCACCATTTACGACAACCCAAGTAATTCATCTAAAACCCCATTATATTCACCTCGATTTCTTATTTTCTCATCCAAATTCTCTTATCTTGTACCTTTCTCATTTTTTTTCTTTTGGTGCATGTCCGCCTACATCTGCGATCAATCAACCCGTCTAGTTAGGGTGGATAGTCCTGGGGTTGGGGAGTCAAGTACACCAAGGGAACTCTTTCCATTAGATCATAATCTTCCTAATACTCTAGAGTCAAAAATTGAGCCTATTTCAATGGAAGGTCTTCAAATAAACCAACTCATAAACCCAGGTGGGATCCAAAATGGAAACTCAAATGAGGCAGCCCCAAACTTGGGGAATACGATCGATCAAACCATGAATGACTACCTCACACCTGCCTAGACCAATTCCCCCTCATGCATTAGACACAACTCTCTAGGAGATTCCAACTACATATTTATACCCCACGTCCTAATCCAAATTCCCACATTCCATGGAATGGAGTCCGAGATGCCCTACCTTCAATTTAAGGAGTTCAATCACATTGTAGAAACCATGTGTCCCCCACATCAACTAGAATCTTCTAAGATGAGGGTATTTCATTTTTCTTTAAAAGATCGAGCAACAAACTGGCTAAAAAATTTGAGACCATAATCCATAAACTCTTGGGACCAACTACAAAGAGAATTCTACAGAAAATACTTTCCCCACCACAAAACAATTTCACTTAAAAAGAGCATCCATTTTTTTTTGAAAAAGATGGAGAGTCATTCTATGAAACATGGGAGAGGTTCAAAGACACTCTAAACATGGTTCCACACCATGGTTTTTATATTCCTAAACAAGTGAGAATTTTCTATGAAGGGTTGGGTCTGGGGAACAAACAATTCATTGACATGATGTGTAAGGGAACCTTTAAAAACAAACCCCAAATGATGCTTACGAGTATCTAGAAAGCCTTTATGAACAAAACCAAACATGGGTAACATCAAATTATTCTGAAAAGACACAAAGAACTACTAGAATTTATAAACTTAGAGACGAGGAAAGCCTTAGGGCTAAACTCACAGCACTCTCTTGGAAGGTTGAAGAGATAAACCTTAGGAAAGTCCATGAAATCCAAACTATTGACCCTGCTTACACAATTTGTGACAAACATTACCACAAGACAGACAACTGCCCAACCATTCCATCCATCATGGATGTTTCTTTTGGAGAAACCCTAGCAGAAGTAAATGCTTTGAACTTTCAAAGTCCTCAATACCAAAATAACTTCAACCCAAGGTATAATGACCACCCAGGATTTCACTGGAAAGATAACCAACAACCTAGCCAACCACAAGGACAATATCCTTACCCCCATCAAGACTACCAAACCCATAACCAGTTCCAAATCCAACCTATCCAATACCAATAGCCACCGGTCAATTTTCAATAACCATCCCACCTCCAAAATATCCCCCTGGGATAAACCAATCTTCTTAAGCACCAACCCAAACTATTCCACAAAGCCTACTAGAAAAACTGTGCAAACAAATGGAGAGGATGAACTCGGAAGTCTCTTCCCTTAAACAAGAACTTCAAACCATCAAAACTGGAAAGGCACCCATGCTTACTCAGGTGGTACCATACTCAACTTCAAGGGGAGAGTCAAGCTATACTCAAACAACTCATGAACAACTAATGGCTGTGACTATTTTAAGAAGTGGGAAATCAATTGAAAAACCTGAAAAAATAAGTCAGAAACCATGTGAAGCTTCAAAAACTAACGAAAATTAAAATGAAACACAAGGTCAAAAATGAGGAAACTGATAAAAATGTGAAAGAAAGAACTCTTCAATAAACAACCCCACAACCTACACCATTTCCTCAACACATTAGGGGGAAAACCAAGCCTTAATTTAGTGAAAAATTGAGGGAAATCTTCTCACAGGTCAAGTTGAACATTCCCTTTCTCGATACCATCCAAACCATACCTGCCTACTCATAGTACATTAAGGCCTTGTGCACTTTTAAAAGAAATTGTTCACATAAAAACCAAGTCCTTTTGGATGCTAATGTGAGTACCACCATTCAAGGGACCATTCCTCCTAAGTTGAAAGACCCGGGTTGCCCTTACATCAATGTTGAACTAGGAGAGAGAAAATTTGTCAAGGCCTTGTGTGACCTAGGTGATAGTGTCAAAATCATCCCCTATGTTGTGTACTGCCAGTTAGTCCTAGAAGAGCTCGAACCCACATTTTTCACACTTCAACTTGCTGATCGTAGAATTAGGGTTCCAAAGGGGATTTTAAAGGACATTCTGGTAAAGTTTGAAAACTTCATCTACTCTGCTGACTTTATTGTCCTTGACAACCATCCAAAATTTGGAAATAAGGAACAAACCCCAATTATCCTTGGTCGTCCCTTCCTTGTAACAATAAACTCTGTTATCCGAGTCTGAAATGAGAACCTGACCATCACCTTTGGGAACATGAGTCTAGACTTGAACATCTATAATGCAAGCTCACAAATAGGGGATGACGAGGACATTCATGAAGTAAACATGATAGGAAGCATTGATAATGAATCCACAGATCATCAAGGAATATTTGATGGATGTTTAAGTAAGGATGAGATTGATTTAGTTTGTTCACATGAAGGAAGTCTATCTCCTTGGATTGAATCATTTTCAAATTACTCTTATGATGATGTCTTAGGTCCAACAATCAGTGAAACCTTTCAGGAAACCAATTTCATAGAGACCAACCAAACTTCCTTCCCTAAATCTGATCAATCTAATATAGTAGCTGAAACTTCTACATGTAGGGAATCAATCCTATCTAAAACTCTATGAAACAAAATTGACATTGATCTAATGTCCTAATATTCTACTGAAATTACGAACCAACCTGATCTTAAATTGAAGGAATTTCCTGCTGCACTCAAGTATTCCTTCCTAGGGGACAATCAAACACATCATATTTTCATATATTCTTATCTTGAATCCAATATTGAGAGGATGATTTTAGATGTCCTTAGGAAACATAAGAAAGCCATTGGTTGGACCATGTCTGATATTCCTGTGATTAGTGTCACGACCCATCCTCGGGGCCCGTGCTGTGACTACCCCAAGCCCGCCTTCCATAGGCCAGGGGCTGGCGACTAGCACCAAAGTCATAAATACCAATAACTGGGAAGGCATTGCCTTTATAAAAGTAAACAGAACACCATAGAGTACAAGTGGAAGTAATACACTAAGTACAAAAGAAAGTGCTGAAAAGAAAGTGGGCTATAATTAAAACCCAACTGAAAGTACAACTACAACTGAACGAAAGTATAACAGAAAAGACAAACAACTAGAAGAATAGAAGCATCTCCTGAGTCGTCCTCCTCAGATAGTACTTGAAGGGTAGGTACAGATAGTGCAGCTCATGGATCGTCCACCACGGATCCTACCTGAAGGGTAGGTACAGATAGCCTCCACAATGCTCTCACCCGTCAACCCCCACCAAGTATCGATCGGGTCCTGGTGACAGCACAGCCACCCCGCCGCCTTCCATAGGCCAGGGGCTGGCGACTAGCACCAAAGTCATAAATACCGATAACTGGGAAGGCATTACCTTTATAAAAGTAAACAGTACACCACAAAGTACAAGTGGAAGTAATACACTAAGTATAAAAGAAAGTGCTGAAAAGAAAGTGGGCTATAATTAAAACCCAACTGAAAGTACAACTACAACTGAACGAAAGTACAACAGAAAATACAAACAACTAGAAGAATAGAAGCATCTCCCGAGTCGTCCTCCTCGGATACTACTTGAAGGGTAGGTACAGATAGTACAGCTCCTGGATCGTCCACCACGGATCCTACCTGATGGGTAGGTACATATAGCCTCCACAACGCTCTCACCCGTCAACCCCCTCCGAGTATCGACCGGGTCCCAGTGACAGCACAGCCACCCCGCCTTAACATGGTTGTCAGGTCCTTGCCTACCAGGTACCCCCAATTTCCCTACAGACACGTGGGGCCCACCCCAGGGTCCACCCACATGCCTGAACTGGTCATCCGACTAATGACAGTCCCCACAGGCCAACACATGTCCTTTCCAGTGTGCTTTGTCCTCACTCACACACACCCTGGGAAACTTCCCAGAAGGTCACCCATCCTGATCACTACTTCAGGACAAGAACGCTTAACTGTGGAGTTCTAATCAGACAGACTCCCGAAAAGGAAGGTGCACCTTATTGATAGGAGTCATATCATTTAGTCATTTAACCCTTTATCATTTGGGGCCACATGCCCAAACGGGGCAACTGGTGGGCGGGGCCCAGTTGTTACAATTAGCCCACTTATCGAGACTCATAGGATTGTTCTGGAATCTGATTCAAAGCCATGTCATCAACCTCAATGGCGACTCAATCCTAATCTCATGGAGGTAGTAATGAAGGAACTTCTGAAATTGTTAAAAGCTGGTATCATATATCCCATAGCTGAGAGTGAGTGGGTCAGCCTAATCCAAGTGGTTCCCTAGAAGACATGAATCACAGTGATAACCAATAAGAATGGAGAGATTCTTCCAACTAGGGTGAGTAGTGGATGAAGGGTCTGCATTGACTATAGGAAGCTAAACTCATTCACCGAGAAGGACCATTTACCCTTACCATTCATTGACCAAGTTCTTGAGAGAGTGGCAGGTGATGTCTTCTACTATTTCTTAGACTGGTACTCGGGGTATAATCAAATTGAGGTCTCTATAGAGGATCAAGGGAAGACTACATTCACATGTCCATTCAAAACCTTTTCTTTCAAACGCATGCCTTTCGGGTTATGTAATTCCCCTGGAACCTTCCAGTGGTGCTTGATGGGAATCTTCTCAGACATGGTAGAGGATTTTATATAGGTTTTCATGGATTAATTCTCTATGTTTGGGGATACATTTTAGGGATGTATGCAGAATATGGAGAGAGTCTTGTCAAGATGTGAAGAAAATAATCTGGCCCTAAACTAGAAAAAATTCCATTTCATGGTTAAAGAGGGACTAGTTGTAGGCCATCTGGTCTCAAGTAGGGAGATTAAAGTTGATAAATCCAAGGTTGACATCGTTCGTCACCTTCCATCACCCAAAACTGTCAAGGAAGTGAGGTCTTTATTAGGACATGTTGGTTTCTATAGAAGATTCATCAAGGACTTTAGTTTAATCTCCCACCCCCTTTGTGCCCTCTTAGTAAAGGATGCTCCATTTGTTTGGACAAAAAGCTGTGAGGGTTCATTCTCAAACCTCAAATACTCTCTCACCTCTCCTCCCATTATAAAATCTCCAAATTGGAACCTTCCTTTCAAACTTATGTGTGATTCCAGTGACTTTGCTGTTGAAGCTGTGTTAGGACAACGTTGTGATAAAACTCCTTATGTCATTGCTTAGATAAGAAAATCCTTAAACGATGCCCAAATCAACTACACCACTACTAAAAAAGAGTTACTTGATATTGTGTTTCCCTTAGAGAAGTTTAGGTCCTACCTCTTAGTATCCCCATCACTGTGTTCACTGACCATTTTGTACTAAAATACCTCTTCCAAAAACAAGATGCTAAGGCTAGACTGATTAGGTGGGTTACAAGAATTTGACCTCACAATAAAGGATGAAAAGGGCATTGAAAATGTTTTATCTGATCACCTATCTATGATGGAATTCAAAGACAACTCAAATCACCTTTCTGTGTTTGATTTATTTCCAGATGAATACTTATACTCTGTGAGTGACTGCCCTTGGTATGCTGACATAGCCAATTTCTTAGTTACAGGAGTCATTCCAAAATTATTAGGGACTCAAGCTTGAAGGAAATTACTTTCTTATGTTAGACACTATGTGTTTGATGATCCATACCTCTATAAGTTCTGGCCTGACCATGTCATTAGGAGGTGTGTCCCAGAATCTGAATAAGTGTCCATCCTTAAATTTTGTCATAGGGAGGCATGTGGAGGTCACTTTTCCTCTAAGAAAACTTCTGCTGAGATTCTGCAGTGTGGTCTCTTCTGGCCCACCCTCTCAAGGGACTCCTACACATTTTTTCAAAGCTATCCTAGGTGTCAACAAGTAGGGTCCATCACAAAAAAGGAATCAAATTCCACTCACTCCCATCTTAGTGGTTGAAATCTTTGACTGTTGGGGAATTGATTTCATGGGTCCCTTCCCAAACTCTAGGGGATATCTTTACATTCTCTTAGTTGTTGATTATGTCTCAAAATGGGTTGAGGCCATTCCAACAAAATCCAATGATCATAAAACTATGATTATATTCCTAAAAGAAAACATATTCTCTAGATTTTAAATTCCTAGGGCTATCATTAGTGATCGTGGAACTCATTTTTTCAATCATCCATTCTCATCACTCATGGACAAGTATTTAATTTTTCACAATGTGTCCATTGCTTACCACCCACAGACAAATTTTCAATCTGAGTTATCCAATTGTGAAATCAAACAAATTCTGGAGAAAACTGTTAATCCATATTGGAAAGATTGGTTGATCAAACTCTTAGATTCCCTTTAGTCGTATCGAGCCACATATAAAACCATTTTAGGAATGTCCCCATATAGGCTGGTTTATAGTAAAGCATTCCATTTTCCAGTGGAGATTGAACATAAGGCTTTTTGGGCAATTAAGAAAATGAATTATGAACTCTCATTGTCCGAAACAAAAAGGAAATTAGATCTCAATGAACTTGAGGAACTTAGGATGGAGGCTTATGAAAATTCAAGGATTAATAAAGTTAAAGTATAGGCCTACCAATCTCGAAATATTAAAACCAAACACATTGTACCGTGTAAACCTATTCTTTTGTATAGTTCTAAACATCATTTACACCCAAGAAAGTTATGGTCTAGATGGTCAGGTCCATACATAGTGCATAAGGTGTACCCCCATGGGGCTGTAGAAATTCAAGATTCCACAAATGGTCAAACCGTTAAAGTTAATGGTCATAGAGTCAAACCATTCATTGAACCATTCCAAAAAAATGAAGTTGTTGAAAAATTGTGTGAACCAACATTAGATTAGTAAAATACTTAAATAATTAAGGGAATAAGTCGAGCTAACGACATTAAACCAAAGCGGTGAATGGGAGGCAACCGATGGTTTTCATCTTTGCGAATCATTGTTTTTCAAATAGGATTAATTAGTCATTTTGATATTTCAAAAAATAGACTGTTGACATGTTCTTATATTATGAGTATGGATGGGTATGAAAGGGGAGCACCATATTCATCCGTGTCATGTGGTGTGATCCTTGAGTAATACCTTACCCAGAAATTTATAAATAAGAAAATGTATCATCAGTTTATTTTATTTTATTTTTATGAGTTTGTAGGTTAAGATAAAAATAAAAAATAAAAAAATAAAATAAAATAATAATAATAATAATTAAAAAAGGGGACATGCTGTATTCCGTGGGGAAAACCTCATCACAACCAGTGAAGCCACGGGGACTCTAACCCGGAACCGAAGGGAGACAGGGGCGCGCGCTTACCACTGACCTATGACTTATTTTGCTTCCTTATTCTATAATTTTTATATATATACTTATATTTTAATTTATTTATTATACAAGTACATATATATATGTATAGTTTTTGTTTTTGTTTTGTTTGTTTGTTTTTCCATTTTTTCACATGGGAATTCCCAGAGTGACATCGAGATCAAGGGACTAAATTGGAGCAACAAGAACTTCAACTTCAACCACCAGGTGACTTCATTCCATGATCCTCATATTTCAATTTCCTTTTTGAACTTCCCTTATCTGCCACTAATCCTTCTAAATTTTAATTTCTTCAAACACTGGGGATAGTGTTATTTTATGTTTGGGGGGGGAGATAAAATAAAAAATGCTTTTGTGTCAAAAAAATGAATGATTTTTTTAAAACAATTATGTTAATGGAAGGAAAAATTCCTTTAACTTTGAATGTGGTATACACATTGCACACTTTGAAACTGAATATCAAATAATTTTGCATGCCACAATTCTGATTTTAATCCTTGTATAATTTAATGAGCATAGATTTTGGAAAGTGTGGCTATCCAATGTGATATTTCATCATTTATATTTTCATCCAAATAAAAAAAATGATCACAATGAACATACTTTGGATAGTGGGCTATTAGTTTGAGTTAATGGGGACCCCCAAATAAATAGAATAGGTTTGGTGATCATTTTAGTGTTAATATGAGTATTCAATAAAAAAATTAAAAATAAATAAATAAATTTGCGCGTAGAGAAATGAAATTACCTAATGCGTGGCTTTCGGCACTTGGGGATCGTGACTCCATAGTTGTCTGGACCAGAGTTAGTAATTGTATCTCTATTTTTGGTAATTTGAATTTGTTTTTGACTGAGTTAACTCGAGATGATACCCGAGTATCTGGGCTTCACTTGGTGCCCTAATGTCTTTGAGCCTGGGAGTCATCAACAAAGTCTCGCTACAGGGGTTGAATCTTTTAAGTGAAATTTCAATTACCCTGGAAAAATTGAAAAAAAAAACAAAAAAAAAAACAATACAAAAACAATTGAATACTCATCTTAATATTGAAATGTGATTCCACCTTGCACTTCCGTCATTTCCCCCAGGAATAAAGATGAACTTCCCATGTCTATTGTGATGCACAACACATCCTCATACTTAATTGATATTGGATGAAATATGGAAATGAATTTGAACAAAGGAATGAGATTGGTATTAGGATATTCTTATGAAAATATCTTGTATTAAAATATTTTGATGGGTTTCATGATTGTTTGGTATAAGGGTTTTGGTGATCATTGTGTATTAAAATGTTTTTTGAAAAGGGAATTCGAATTTCATATTGTTGAGATACATTTTGCTTGGGACTAGAAAATCTCATGTTGGGGGGTGTGATTATCCAATAAAAATAAATATTTTAATTAAATTTTAATGGTATTAAATGTTCATTTTTGATCTTATGGGTCTGAGTTAGTGGATTTTAATTTTGAACATCCATTTTTATCATTTGTGCACTTCATGCCTAATGTACCCAAATTTAGACCTAATGATTCATCTGATTTTAAGGATTGTAATTATCCATATTTTAATTCAATATTTTGGGAACTCTATATAAACATAAATATGAACATTTTTCATTCAGAGATCAATGGAGGATTCATAAAGGATGATGGAGATATTTGGAAATTAATGGAAGCAATTCTTGAGAAGGCAGATTGGACACCAGGACACTGATGAGAATTTGGGGCCCAATATACGGTCCCAATTAATCCCAACATTAGTAGGATGATAGAATAAATCTATAGGAACAAATAATTATTTAGGATCCAGTGTTAATTCGGACTCCATTGTGGTTATTCCGGCGGCCCAAGTTGAAGATAAAATTATGGGCCAGATTCTGCGGCCCAGAAAAACAGCCCACCATTTTACACATAACTCGTTAACCATATACTATTTTGGGCTAAAAATTTATCTAAGGTTAGGGGAAATCCTAAGATTCATGTTTTTCTTATATGGTCCACTCCAATTCGGCCATATAGAAGGTCCTCCAGGCTCATATGTTCGGTGGAATCAAGCTGGATGCCACCTCGGGTCAAGGGTGGAAAAATCAACTCTCCCTCAATTTTCCACCCACCTATGGCCTACCAAAATTAATCGAGAAGACTTGGACTATTGGAGGGTCGACCCAAGGCTTAAAAAATTCCTATTTAATACAGTGTTGGTGGGGGAGTTGATCATCTTTTAGCTTTGTTTCATCTTAATGTTATGCTGCCAATTTGATTTTGTAATCGAATTCCCTCAATTGTAAGTTCCTTGAATCAACTTAGCTTCTTTATAAATGTTCTTCATCTTCTCCTTTTATATTATTATTATTATCAATTTTTTACCATTACCATAAGGTTTGAACTTGTTCATACCAAGCCTTGTGAGATTATCACACAACGGTGGAGTGATTGTTATTTCATTGTTTTTTTTACTTCTCTAATTCCTCCCTCATGAGTCTACTTTCCACTTCCATTGAAACCATAGGATCAATGAAGGGATAACCCACTTATGGGTTGATCCAAGGTAGTATCATGGGGCTGGATTGGATTTTATTTACCACTACCTTAACCTCTAATCAATTCATTAAAATGAGATTTTTATTTGATGATTTTAAAACTTCTTCATCCTTATTGAATTTTAAGGCCACACACCTCACGTGTTAATACAAACCTTTACCTTGGAGTGCTCAAATATTTGATCCTTAAAGTGTATATTTGATTATTATTAGGGTTTGTAGTCATTAAACTAGTGAGTTATGATTTTCTTTGATCTTGTTAAATGAACTGATCTCAAATATAAGAAATTGAAATAGTTGAAAAGAGAATGCATCCAATACACCCCAAGTGATAACCTAGATAAAATCATAATTTATAATTGAATTAACTTCAGTGTCTTAGAGTTCACTTAAACCCATATAAAATAACACCAAGTTTTCCACTTCATAGCCAAAAATAGTCCATAGAATTTACGTGTCTATAGGTTTCTTCTTAGGTCTCTGAGGATTCGACAACCCAAGATAAACTACAAGGACCATTCTACCTTCATCTCTTGGGTAAATTTGAGTGTGAATCAAGATTCTTAGAAGGTTTTATAATGGCATAAAATAGATACACCCACCGTATAAGTTAAAAAAACATTGTTACCTTAATTTTTCGAAATGGTCATAAAGTACCTTGTTTAGAAAACAACAGAAAGATTACTTTCAAGAAATTTTATAAAAAGTCAAAAAGGGTATAAATGTCTTTAACACATATTCAATGAAAAATTAAATATGTTTTGGAATAAATTTTTAGGAAACATGGATGTGGATGATAAACAAGACCCATTAGATACTTTCATAAAAACGACCTTAGATTATAAAGAGATTGTAAAATTAACCCTTACGTTGTACTTTACTTTGGTCGAGGGTATGTTTAAACTCTTGTATAATGACCATAGCATGTTATTAAATTATACCAGAACCATATTCATATTTATGATATCATAATTTATTCATTTATGGATTTATACAATCTATTTAATAATAATTTCTTTGTTAAAATAATATTTTGGGTAATAATCACTTTCTCTATCGTACATGTTTTAACTTGTTATTATTCATAGTATCCCTTATATCATGATTTAATTGCTTCCAGAATATAAAAAATTATTTATGTATCATATATATTCATAATATAAATATGTATAATAGATAGATATATGAAATGGAAAACACCGTTTATGGAGACGGTAGGCCGTACGTACACGTAAACACTGTTTCTGTTTTCATATTGTATTGAACAGAAGTAAGTGAATGATATATATATATATATATATTTACAGTAGCATAATTATATCATATATTAAATACTTATTAATATTATATATCTTTATAGTCATCGTTGAATGGTGAACATAGAAATGAATCTTATCGCGTCGTGGAGACTGTAATCTATATGTACGGACGAGCGACAATATCATTTTATTGATGGTGAAATAGTATGTAATTGGATGGTATATTACATATAAATAATAATTAATATGTTATATTTATTATTTACATCAATTATACACATTATTATACCCTTCCAAATAATGAAGTGTTGAATAAAAAACTACACCACGATGTGGAGACAGTAAGCCGTACGTTCACACGTATGATGACTTTGTCATTCATAGGATGGATAGAATAATTAATTTGGCTGTACAATATTTATAATAAAATCACAATATGTATAATGTAATATATTTATTATTTTGTTATGGAAAAAAGGAAGAAAGATAAAGTGGAATAAGAAAAGAACATTGAAAGAGGTGATGAAATTATTACCTTTTTTTTCGGGTTCTTCCTTTAGATTTGATCAAAATGGATCCTTAGGTTGGATTTATGATAAAATTAAGGACTCTAGGAATATGTGAGGATATTTGGGAGAATATTTGAGCAGGGGTTGGCTGAGAAAATGGATTTTGAGGTCTGATTATGAGGGAAGTGGAAGTACCCTTTTATAAGATAGGTGAGGGTCACTTTAGGAAAAGATTGAAATATTAATTTATTATACAATAATATTTAGTTTATAATAGCTCAAAAAGGATTTAATTCAAGGATAAGGTGGGTTTGGGTTGAAAACCTCTCAACCAATATGTTTTATATAGGTTTAGTTCACCATATTAAAATTATCTTTTAGATTTAACTATTTGTTAAATAGTTTAACTTTTACCATGTGTTCTTGTATTGTTATAATAAATTGTAAATAAACATATTATAAAAATAAAAGTGAACCCCAAGATGTAAATTATTTAAATATATAAACTTATCTAATTCCATTGTTAGAAATTTAGATTTTTAATAATTTTATATCATTTAATAATATAGTATTTGTTTTAAAAACTCATTTATGTCAATTTTGACACTATTTGGTATTTTTTTTGAAAGTCATAAAAACTTTATCACTTCATTAAAATTTATTTAATCAACCCTAACATGTCATATTAATGTAAAAAATTAGTGGAATGCATCAAAATACTAAATTTACATTTATTTGGATATTTATAATATAATTATTTTAATCCTTCATTAATAAGGTAATTACTGACTGCATCATCATTGTGTCACTAATAAATTTAATTATTTTATGTATAAAAATTATAAATAAAATACCATTATGTAAGAAATAGTCTTAGATTTCTAATTATTATTTATAGTCGAATTTATCTTATCTATAACCCTATATTAAAAATGTTTTTGTTATTAACACGTTAATTTAACACTTTTAACTCTTTCTTAAATAAAATAATAATAAATGTCCTAATCTAATCCAAGTTGACCAAAAATATCATATTTTATTCCTAAGGTTTATTTTGGTCCAAATACACTTATCCAATATTATTAAGACATGTCTTTGTGTAATTAAAATATCATTTTTACCTTTAATTACCCTATTTTCTTTTAACCGTGATAAATAAAATTCAAAAGGTACTATTCAAAAAAAAAATTCATCATATTTTACCACATTTTACTTAGTAATTTCAACCATGTCTCTCAGATTTTTGAAATTAAATTCACAGAAGTGATAAAATTACGTTTTATGCTAATTTGCAAATGTGCACTGAAGGTGGGAAAAAGATATTGAGAAAATTCAATGAAATCTTATACATCTAAACTTATTATAAAATGACTCCAATGAATTAAATTGAACTAATAAAGGTATTATGTATATATTTTTACTTTAAAATTAATTTAAATAATAATAATTATTATTTAAATAAAATTCGGTTATAAACAATAATGTAGTGTTTTTCACTATTCATCAAAAATTGAAAATATCCAGAAAAATAAAAATAATTCACCATAAGATTGTATTGATATTTCGAATCAAAAAATGATTTCTATTTTACCAAATAAAAAAAATGGGTTTCATTAATTAATTTAAAATTAATTCCCATTGTCAAAACCAAAAAGAGGTTTCTATGAAGTAAAAACTATAAAAGATTAACATATGTTTATGTAATATTTAAATGTGAAATTACATCCAATGACCAGAATTATATTAAATGATAAAAATATAATATAATTATACTTTAAAACCCCTCAAATGAATAATTTAACACTATAAATTATTTCAATTAACATATTTGTTTTTAATTAAAATTTAGTATTTTTCACTCTTCATCAAAATATAGAAGTTATCAGAAAAGTACCAAAAATTTAACCAAACTAAATTTTTTATGTCCCGTTTCTAAAGAAAAATTTTATTTTATCAAATTGAATATATAAATGTGTGAAATATTATAATTAAAAAGGGTTCTCAGTTAAAAGGCAGTAAAATTGCATTTTTATGGACACTTCTTTTATCTGAAAAATTGAATTTGTCTATATATTATTTCTAATAAATAGAAATATGAATTTTAAAATTATATATGATATATATAAAATTAAAAATGTGGTTAATACTATTCATAACCTCTTTTTAAAAGTTTAGTTTAATTGGTCGTGATGTGCTTGAACTCAGTGTTACATGTAGCACAAGCTATTGAATTACTTTACAGAGATAACGTACTATGAAATCCTGGGGTGTTACAATTATGAATTTATATTACCTATTTATTAACAATTCCTCATTAAAGTTTTGTTTCGGGTAATAACTTCTTATTTTTTCATATATGTTCTGACTTGTTGTTTTTGGTCCTTTTACATTGATCTTGGTTTCCACATTTTAGGAATGTAAAATATGATACAAATATCATATAAATTAATTATATATACATTTATTATAATCTTCAAAAAATAAATAGGAAATGAAATACATCATTCATGGAGATGATAGGTGGTACATACGCATGAACGTTGTTTCCAATTTCTTATCACATCGAAAGAAAGAAAAGTAAATGATATATATATATATATATTATAATTCTAGAATAATTATTGTTACATATATATCATATATTTATATTAAACCCATCATTACTACATTACATTTAAATCTTGAATGAATCACATCACTCCAGGGGTGGTAGTCTTTCGCACCCAGAAATGATGTTATCGTATTTCCAAAATATTGAAATCATGATGGAATATGATATGTAATGATTCCAGAAGTGTAATAAAATCATAAATATCATATATATTCTATAAATCAATAATTATTTACATCCTTTTAAGGAGTTAATGGAAGAACTAATGACATTGTTTTATGAGGTAGTAGTCCTATGTACACAAGAATGATGATTATGTATCCCATTTGATGGAAGTGTCTCATGTTGTAGGTCATACCATTAACATTACAATACATTAGTTTATTTAAGATATTGAGGATTTTATATAATAATTAAATAAAATAAATTAATCGGTTTTAGTGAGAAATAAAACAAAAATGTTCATTGATGAACATTACCTCTTCTTTGGGTATCTTCTTTTGGTTTCAAACAAAGGACTACCATGGTTGGATTTATACCCAGATATGGGATTCTAGGATCAGAGGGAGTAAGTTGGGAAGTTATTTTTTCATGGTCTGGTCAATCCAATGGATTTATAGTTTTAAAGAAGTGGGGAGAGTGTGTTCCCATTTTTAGTGGAGAAGAAGAGACATTTTTGTAAATACCAAAAGGTATACACAATTGGGTAGTTCCCCATACACCATATTCCTCCAATAATAATTAATTTTTAATAAATGTGGCTACATGATGATGATATGGACATATAATGCATTTTTGGAAAGCATCTACATCATTTGTCCCATTATGATTATAGTCTAATTCCTTGGTAAGATCATTTTTTTATTAATCACTGTAATTAATTTTAATTATATTCAGTAATATTTTTTGTCAAAAATTAAAATATAATTTTCATAATTTTTATATCATGATGCTTCCATATATGGTGTCCATTTTTAATAATTCTTTCCAAAAAATTTAAGAGATTAGTTCAAAATTAATCACATAGATTGGATGAAATAATTTGGTTTTAATGTGAAAATATTGAAGAGTCTGGAATTCTTTTTTATAAAATTTCAATGTGGAATTGAATCAAATGACCTAAATTGGATTAATATTATTATAATTAATATAATTATACATTAAATCCAATATAAAATATAATTTAACTATATAAATAATTATAACAAAAATTTCGATTCCAATTAAAAATTAGTATTTTTGATAATTTATAAAAAATAAAATATATATGAAAATTTTCCCCTATGTTAATTTTGATGTTCTAATTTTAAAAAAAAATTATATTTTCAAATAGAATTCATATAAGTGTCAAAATTTATTTTAAAATAAGTGAACAATTAAGAGGCAGTAAAAATCCCGTTTGGAAAATATATCTCTTTATGCGTATATAATATATACATTAAAGTAAAATAAGTCATAAAAAGTGATTTTATTAACTTATTTAGATAAGTCATGTTTTATTTATTGAAAATTGGATTATCATAAAAGTAATTTCATTTTCTCTAATTGTTCTTACATTCATTTCTAACTAATTGGTCACCAATTTTTTTTTATAAACATGAATAAAATATACTTTCGTAATTTAGTTTATCTCTTTCATACCCACCATTTCAACATCTAAGTGATGACTATAATAAAAGTTTAATAATATGTCATTTTCATTTAAACTCAATGTTTTGTGTAACTAAATATAATCTTGTTGTTGCATGTAACACAATCAAAAAATGGTATGCCATGTAATAGAAGCTCGACTGAGTGTTCTTGTAACATCTCGGTTCTAGAAGCCACCTAGAGGCGCTCTGTACCCGGTTGGTCACATGGCCTCAAGAGCATTTCCCCAAACGCCAAAGGCTGCCGACTAGTAGTGAGGGACTTGGGTGTGATAGTGGGGAAACTATTCTCTCATTGGCAGAGTACACAACAGAAGTAAACAACTCATTCAAGAGAGGAAGCTGTAAATATCCAACAACAGTAAACAGCGGAAGACTAAAACAATAAGCAACTGGAGCACACATACATATATGAAATGATGCATGATACATATGTCTAGGAAAGCATCCAAACAAGTCACAATTCTAGCAATGAAATAGTGAAAACCAAAGTAAAAAAAGAAAGGTAAGCAGATAAACTCCTCAGCATCGCAAGCCTTGGCTTGGCCCCATGCTCTCCTGCTCCAATGCAATCATGTACTTGAAGTTGAAGGGAGCTTTCCCTTGTCTATACCTGTAGAAATATAATCTGTTTGGGCCCAAAAGAATGGCCCAAACAGGGTGTGAGACTAAATACTAGTAGGTAACCACCCGAAGATCTATTCCTAACAGTTAGTGAGTATATGGAAGGTAAATCACAGAAAAAAGTAAATAGTAAGAAGTGAACTGGATAATACACAGCAGTAAAGAATCCACATATCAACAAGCAGTAGTGAAGCCAACAACTAACCACAAAAAGAAAACCTTATGGGAAGTACCCACAGCCATCCCCTCTGGTCCTATCCAAGAAGTACCAACAACCCTCTGGGCAGTACACTCAGCCTAACCCCTCTGGTTTGGTCATACGAATGTATAAGACTCTCTGTGGAAGCACACTCATTCAATTCACCTTATAGTCTAAGGTGGTTAGGGATTCTCTGAGGAAGATGACGTGGTCTAATACCCTTATATCCCCAAGGTCTAGAGACTCTCTGAGGAATCTCACTCGGTCAATTCCTCCTATAGCCTCCGGTGTATCACAGATTCTCTGAGGAAGCACGCTCAGTCAATTCCTCTTATAGCCTGGAATGGTTTAAGGAAAATTCACACAAACAAAGACTCTCTGAGGAAGCTCAATCGGTCTATCCTCCTGTAGTCTATAAATCTCAAGACTCTCTGAGGAAGCTCACTCGATCTACCCTCATGTAGTCTATAATATCCAATAATGTCTGGGAATCTCACTCGGTCTACGCCCGGTAGTCTAGAATGTCCAAGACTCTCCGAGGAAGCTCACTCGGTCTCTCCCTTTATAGTCTATAGCACCAGGTTCACACAGTCTCATTCCATTCAGTGCATAATAATTCTATAAGGCCAAGGTAAACCTACAGAGCTACTTGGCTAACCTGTCTAGAGCATAATAGACATGTTAGGGAAAAGCACTCCATCCTACAGTCACAAGGCATGGAAAACAAGTATAACGACCAAAGGATGAACATAACCAAAAATGTCGTAAACGGAACAAGTCATGGGAGAAACATCCAAGAATATAAATTATCCTCATACATAACCCAATTACTTCCACACAAGCATACAATGAAGGTAGGAAAACAATAAGGGAAAAACAGTAAACACACAATACCCCGTTCTAGGGTATTGGTGGAAATTGCACATAAAACTCGAAGACTTCGTATGAAAAGTCACAAAACACCTACCTTGATTCTAGAAGATCAATATAATTGAACCAAGAGGCTTGAATCTCCTTATAATGTCATAGATATACGAAAATTTCCAAAATGCTCAACCCAGGATAACTTGAGAAAGAAGAGGAATTGGAAAACAAAGCTCTAGGAGAAGGAAGAGCTTACCGCTGCGGTTCCAATGCAATTGACATCGGTCGATTCAGAGAACGGATAGAGGCTCGGGGGCTCGAGGGAGATTCGTGTCCTTACAGGACTCTCTCGGTCGAAGAAGCTGGAGAAGAAGACAGATCTGTCCATTAGACGCGACCCCGACCCATTTAATGAAAAAAAAGAAAATACATGGCATGTACTTCTTGATTACACGGCCTGTACTCGCCTTTTCTATACTCTGCATTAAGTGGCCTCCAAATCACCCCTACATGGCCATGTGTGTGGCCCGGACACGGCCAACACCCAACCTCGCGTGGAAAGGGACTACATGACGTGTACTCAAAAAGTACACAACGTGTACTTCAAAAATTTCCCAAAAAACCTCTTTTCCCAAAAACACCAAAAAAAGCAAAAACATACCTGAAAAGATGGTCCGGTTTCTTAAAAACTTCCCCCCCTTAAAGAAATTCGTCCCCAAATTTCCCTAGAAAGGCGTGGAAGAAGAAACCCTGAACAGCTCCGACCACTGCGATCGTACATCGACCTATCTCTCCCAAGTCTCGTCCTGTACTCGCTCGTGCTGCTATAGCACCCATACCAGAGGAACAAACCGGCCATGGAGAACCTTCTTACTATGATTTATAATCCAGATAGGATGCTCCTCAAACAATGCATCCACTTTGAGATCAACCTCCTCAGGTTGAAAGACACAGGACATGTCTGAAAAGTAACGTCGGAGCTGAGAAACATGGAAGACATCAGGTATAGCCCGGTACCTCTGAGGTAACTAAAACTGATAAGAAACCGGACCAACTCTCTCTAACACCTCAAAAGGCCCGACATACCATGGTGAAAGCTTACCCTCTCTCTGAATCCTCTTGTGTCCCAACCTCGGTGCGACACGTTGGAAAACCTGATCCATGACCTCAAAATCCGGAGGTCATCTCCGCTGATCAGCATAAAACTTTTGTCGAGACTGTGCCATAGTCAACCTATTTTGAATCAATTCTATCTACTCTGAGGTATTCTGAACAAGACGAGGTCCCAACAAAGCTGCCTCTCCTGCCACGAGCCAACATAATGGTGATCGGCATGACCTACCATACAAAGCCTCATAAGGTGCCATCTGAATAGTCGCCTGAAAAATGTTGTTGTAGGTGAACTCCACCATAGGTATATACTTCTCCCAAGAACCTCCAAAGTCTAGAATGAAAGCTCAGAGCATATCCTCAAGCACCTAAATTGTATGCTCGGACTGGCCATCTATCTGGGGATGGTAAACTGTACTCAAAAGTACCTGTATCCCCAAAGCCTTCTGAAGCCCTTACCAGACCCGAGAAGTCAAATGAGCATCCCTATCTAAAACAATGGAGTATTAAACCCCATGTAAACATACGATATCTCATATGTACAACCATCCCAGATCATCAACACTGAAGGTATCCTTTATCGACAAGAAGCGAGCAACCTTCGTAAGCCTGTTGATGACAACCCAAACAACATCATTCCCATGAGGTGACCTCGGCAAACCGATCCCAAAGTCCATCGCAACATCGTTCCACTTCCACTCTGGAATGGGTAACTACTGTAAAAGACCTGTTGGTCGCTGATGCTCCACCTTCACATGTTGAAAAGTGGAACACCTCATGAAAAAACCAGCAACATCTTTCTTCATACCTGGCCACCAATACTGGCGATGTAGATCACGATACATCACTACCACGAAAACAATTTTTCCCAGCACCCCCCTTTTATCAACGCTAACGAAAAAGCACTGATAAACGGGGGGGGGGGGGGCTTTATCAGCGCTTAATAAAGCGCTGATAAAGGGTGCCTTTATCAGTGCTAAAAAAAGCACTGATAAAAGTACCCCTTTATCAGCACTTTTTTTAGCGCTGATAAAGGCCCCCCTTTATCCGCGCTTTTTTTGCACTGATAAAGGGACCCCCTTTATCAGCGCTTGTTTAGTGGTGCTGATAAAGAGGGGGCCTTTATCAGCGCTTTCAAACAAAGCGCTGATGAAGGGTCGACTTCAAAAAAAAATTAAAAAAAATATATTAATATATTAATATATAAATATAGTTATATTGATATAAATAAAATATATAATTTTAAATATATTTTAGATAAGTATAAATGTACATTTACACTTAATATACTTAATATATAAGATATTTAGTGAAAATGGCTTCTTAAAAAATTAAAAAAATATTTTTAATTAATAATTTTCTAATTATTATGGAGTAATAGTGATTTAATAACAATTTGAAGACTAAAAAAATAAAAAAAATAAAAAAAGATCCAAAATATGTTGAAAACACAACTCAAATTTCAAACGGCCATAACTTTTGATTCGGGTGTCCGTTTGAGATATACCACATATCAAATCGAAGCCTGCGACAAGCTCTATGTCACTGTAACCTAGGGAGGCCCAGTAAAGGGAT
The DNA here is from genome assembly GCA_963277665.1 of Viscum album. Classification (NCBI taxonomy): domain Eukaryota; kingdom Viridiplantae; phylum Streptophyta; class Magnoliopsida; order Santalales; family Viscaceae; genus Viscum; species Viscum album. Next base: position 1,526,614,928 of record OY728151.1, read on the forward strand.
TTGAGAGGCCAAAAGAGGCCCAGAAGGCCTCTAAAATGGAGTTTTTAGTCGGGGTACCCCAATTTTTTAACATTTTGTGGATTTTCAGCCTCATTTAAGGGGGTATTATTGGATTTTTTTTGGTGGGGACTGAATTTATTCCAAGTTATTACATTCATATTGATATTATGTCTTTGAAATTTCATCATTTTTTATAAGGCACTGCTATTTATAATCAAATATATAATAATATATACATATTTTTTATATATTCACACCTAAAAATTTAATTATAAATATAAATAATAAAATATATTTACATATAAAATATATTATCTTTATCTAAATAATAACTAACATCCATTTTATTTAAAATACAAATAGATGAATATTTATATACCTATATATTAATCTAACTATATATATATATATATATTAATCTAGCTATATATATATATTAATATAACTACACATATACTAATATTACTATAAATATATATATTAATATCACTATAAATATATATATTAATATCACTATAAATATATATATTTTAATATAACTATAAATATATATATTCATATAAATATATATTACTATACGAATAAATATAACTAAATATATATATATATATATAAATAGAGATATATATTAATATAACTATATATATTTATTAATATAACTATATATATATATATATTAATATAAATATATATTACTATACGAATAAATATAACTATATATATATAAATAGAGATATATATTAATATAACTATATATATATTAATATAACTATATATATATTAATATAACTATATATATATGAATATAACTATATATATATTAATATAACTATATATATATATTAATATAACTATATATATATTAATATAACTATATATATATATATTAATATAACTATATATATATATATTAATATAACTATATATATATATATTAATATAACTATATATATATATTAATATAACTATATATATATATAAATAGAGATATCATGAAATAGTAAACAAATCAAAATAGAGTAGTGGTAAGGGCTTAGGTGCGCATGGGGGAGGTCTCGAGTTCAAAACCTGCTGGAGGTAGAGGCACGCGCATGGGGGTGGATGTGAGGGGATAGCACTGATAAAGGGTGGAGGGGGTGTGTGTGGGGCGCTGGAGGGGGTGGAAAGCGCTATTAAAAGTGGGGCTCAAGCGCTATAAAAGCCCCCTCTGGATTGGCATGATTTTTTTAATTTTTTGTAATTTTTTGTAATTTTTTTTAACTTTTATCAGCACTTTTTTTAGCTCTGATAAAGGGGTCCTATATCAGTGCTTTTTTGAGTGCTGATAAAGGGGACCCCCCTTTATCTTTGCCGGATTTAACAGTGCTTTTTCTAGAGCTTTTAAATGCCATTTTTAGCACTGATAATGGGCATATTTGTAGTAGTGCATCTTGGTGATGCTAGGATAAACTGCCCAAACTGATAAATGAAAATCCCGTATCAACTCCTCGCGTATGTCTTCTAGTATCCATACGCATCCCTAGAAATGCAAGATCTCATCCTCGCCCACTGTCCATCTAGGAAGAGGGTCCTCTCCTGACACACTCTCCCGTAGGACTAGGCCTTCTAAGTCTGATAGCTGCATCATCCGTACCTGATCAAGAAGTGTAGAGGTAACAGCTAAAGAAGATAGAAAAGTCTACCCCTGTCTGTCATGAACCTCCAAATGCATCTCAGAGAACATAGACATAAGCTTCCACTCACTACTGGCCTCCTGAACTGCCTGTATCTGAGATCTCCAGCTCAACACGTCCGCCACTGCATTGCCCTTCCCAGGTGTATAGGTAAGCTCAAAGTCAAAGGACTGTAGGTACTCAACCCACCTGCGCTATCTCAAATTCAGATCACGCTGAGTGAATATGTACTTGAGAAATTTGTGGTCAGTGAAAACCACAAAGTGCTCTCCCCGAAGATAATGCCTCCAACAACATAAGGCATGGACAACAGCTACTAACTCCAGATCGAATGTTGGGTAATTCCTCTCGTGTGGCCTCAACTGATGAGGCCTGTATGCAACGACTCCATCTCCCTACATCAGTATAGCTCCCGGATCGATACTGGAAACATCACATTAAACAATATAGCTCTTTCCCAACTCTGGAAAGACTAGTATCGGTGCTGACATCAACCTCCCTTTCAGCTCCTGAAAGGCTGAATCACAGGAAACTGACCATAAAAAGTTTCCCCCCCTTCTTGGTTAGACCTATTAGTGGTGATGCTATGCATGAAAAGTCCCATATAAAGAGTCTGTAGTATCCAGCCAGCCCTAGAAAACTCAGCACCTCAAAGATGTTCTTCGGCTACTCCCAAGAAACTACTGATCTGACTTTCTCTAGGTCCACTGACACTCCTGTCTCTGAGATAACATGACCTAAGAAGTGAATATGATTCATCCAAAAGTGGAATTTCGAGATCTTAGTATATAACTGATGCTCTCTCAGTGTACTCATGACGATCTCAAGATGGGTATCATGGTTGTTTCGAGTGTGAGAGTACACCAATATGTCGTCCATAAAAACCACCATGAAGGAATCCAAGCATTGATGGAACACTCGGTTCATCAGCACAATGAAAACTGCAGGTGCGTTCATGAGACCGAACGACATGACTATATACTCGTATAGACTATACCTTCTCTTGGAGGATATGAGAGGTATATCAGATGGTGTAACACAAAACTGATGATAACCGGATCTCAAGTAAATCTTCGAGAACACCCGGGCTCCTCGAAGCTGATCAAAGAAATCATTGATCCTCAGCAAGGGATATCAGTTCTTGACCGTCAACTGGTTCAGCTTCCGATAATCCACACAAAGCCTGAGGGTTCCATATGACTTCTTCGCAAATAAGACTAGCGAACCCTAAGGAGAAGTACTGGTTCAGATGAAACCCTTTGCCTACAACTCCTCCAACTATTTCTTGAGTTCCTGCAACTCAGGTGTATCCATCCTATAAGGAGGAATGGAAACCGGTGCCACTCCTGGCACGAGATCAATCGAGAAGTATACCTCACGCTCCAGAGGCAAACCTAAAAAGTCTTCTGGAAAGACAACTCTGAAACGATCCACCACTGGAGGAAAGTCTAACTGTGAAGTCCCCTGTTCATCTAGATAAAGACTAGAAATCTGGGTTGTAACTCCTCCCATCCCATGATGCTCGGGTCCTGCTCGACTTTCCTGGACATCCCACTTGCCTCTATAAAGAAAGGTTCCACCCTCTAGTGATACGAAACTCACCCTACGACGATAGAAATCGACGAATTCCTAGAAGGGGACTAACCAGTCCATTCCGAGAATGACATCATAGCTCGTCATCTCTAGGACATAGAGGTCCCATAAGAAGTGATACCCTGAAACCTCAAGAGGATACTCTCTGCACTGACGTATGCTAACCATTCTAGTCCCCAACGGTGTGTTTAGAGTCAATGTATTGGCAGTGTAAAAGATGCAGAGCCCAAGGCTCTCCACAACAACAACAGAGATAAATCTATGCGTAGAACCAATATTGAAAAGAGCTGAAGATAAAACTGAGGCTACTATGATCGTACCTCAAACTGTAGAAGGTCCGGGATCTATCTCCTGTGGGGTCTGCTCCAGTGCAAAGGCCTGACCTACTCCACGGCTTTGTGACCCTGACTGACCGCTCTGAGCTGATCCACCCCGCTGTCGCTGATATCCCGGTGACTAACCACCATGGTCGCGACCTACACCTCGACCAGAATGGCAAGAAGAACCCCAGTTCCTAGACTGGTGAGAAACTGGTGGCGTTGCTCATGTATGAGGATTCATAGAAGAATCCCTGTCACCAGCTGCCTAAGAGAAGTTCTGAAAGAAATGATGAAGGTGGCGCATCTTTCCCGAAGACCGACACTCCATCAGGTCTCTCTGGCACTATGGCCTAGTATGTCTACTCCTCCCACACTGGTAGCAGACTACCTGGCGACCTGAAGATGCATCGTACCTAGTATAATCTCCTCGCGCAGACTCCCTACGACACTTCCTGCTATCAATAAGAGGAATACTAGCTCTGAATGTCGAACCGCCCTGGATCACTGCCCCATAATCCATCAGATTTCATTCTGTGATCAGCACCTGGTTGAAAATACAGGATATCGAGGTCCACTTGAAGATGTTCCCCTGCGAACGAATGTCGTGCCTTAGACCATCCTCAAACTTCCTCACAAGGAACAACTCATCACATCCTGGAATCGGCATGAAACAATGCAGCTCAGTAAAGTGAGACGGGTACTCCATAATAGAAGGAGTACCCTGCTCTGGACTCATAAACTCACAGGCTCGATCGGTCCTCAATGTCTCCCAGTAGAATTAGTCATAGAAGATGTGCTGAAACTCTTCCCAAGCCATATTCTACTGGCGCCCTTCCTGCGAGATCACATCCCACCACCTCTTGGTGGTGTCTCATAGCATATAGGTAGCTAGGTTCACCCTCCTCTCTGGAGATAACTCCAGGTGATCAAAGATCATCAGAGTGGCCTCTAGCCATGACTCAGCAGCCTCGGGTCCTCCATCCCCTGAGAATGTAGGAGGATCAATTCTGCCATAGATGGGGTAGGAGACGGTTCTCCCTAAAAGGTCTGCATAATCCTCATAAATCCCTCTTTGAACTGAGCATCAGATCTAGTGTCAGGTATAACGGTGGGTTCCAAGGCTGGCACAATGGGAGGATCTGCTGGAAATCCCTGATCAGCCTTATCCGGTGTCTGATCACCGTCTGGCAACTGACAAACAACAAGAGGACGTCTCGGTGGCATAGATCTGAAAGGTCAAAATCACACCTTAGATTAGGATTATTAGAAACTGATAACATAAGAGTATAAGATGGGAAACAGGAGAAATAAACATTCAATCTTTACAAAACACGACTACACAACATGTATAAAAACTACACAGCGTGTTCTTTTAATCCATTCACATGGGCGTGTACTTCTTCCACAACTGGCCGTGTAACGCCCCAACCACTCGGCGTGTTGTACCCACACATGACGTGTACTTGAACTCTATTCCGCTGACTGAGTCTTCTTACATGGCTAACCCACACGGTCCTCTTAATCCTAGACTACATAGCGTGTTCATGAAGGACACGACATGTACTAGACAAGGTTTCAACGACCTGTGTTGTTAGTTACACAGCCGGCTACATGGCTCATTATAAACGGTGTGTTCACTAAGAATACGACGTGTACTTGAAGGCTTTCCCTAACCCGTGTTGTTCGTGACACAACCGAGTACTTAGGTTACATGGCACGACATGTAATAACTGGGCATGGTGTGTAATGTCAATGTTTCATCCATCTGTGTCATTAGCCACATGGGTAGACACACGGTTACTACAACACGGTGTGTATGTACCATACACGGCGTGTTACTGAAGATTTTTCACAACCCAGTGTTTCTAACCACCCATTCAGTGACATGGTTTAAAAACTACATGGCGTGTATTCATAATGTACACGTTGTGTATTCTGGGTTTTTCCAGGAAGTAGCTCAGAAACTGCTCCGAAGCCCAGAAAACATAGAAAACAAGGGTTATGGTTCCAAATTCCAATCTGTGAGGGACCATACTCCCTGCGAATCAAAGTTTGGAATCTTATACAAGTTATAATAAGGCAATCAGGTAATGATCCACCAAATTCCGGTCCATGAGGGCCCATAACACCTTAAGAACCAAAGTTTGGCGTCTATTTAAGCAAAGTACTATACAAAAAAAATTCTCTATCAAACAACATAGACTCTATCGAAGAATATATCACCACAACATTCATAATCTACACAACGCCTATCACAACAAAATTCAATCGCTAATGCATCCTAGATGGCATGGAAAGAATGCATGGAATGTGATTTCTAACAAGTGCCTATATGATGCATGAGATGGAATACCCTCATCTCATCGGGTTGCGACAGAAACAGAACCGCAATAACAAAAACGGTAACAACAAAAATCATGTGAATCACCCAACGGTGAAATCATATCAACTGTAAAATTGAAAACCAGTAAAACTGCAATAAATAAGGTAGTATGGGTTTTCCCTGTACACGGGTTAGATACTCCCGGGCATAGCTTATCACCAAGTACCTATTCCATCCTACCCATGAATATTGGCTCGAAACAGTAAGTCAATAGAAAAGAACCTACCTCTGATACCACTTTGTAACGTCTCGCTTTCGGAAGCCATCTAGAGGTGCTCTGTACCCAGTTGGTCACATGGCCTCAAGCGCATTTCCCCAAATTCCAGAGGCTACCGACTAGCAGCGGGGGCCTTGGGTGTGATAGTAGGGAAACTATTCTCTCATTAGTAGAGTACATAATGGATGTAAACAACTCATACAATAGCAGAAGTAGTAAATATCCAACAACAGTAAACAATAGATGACTAAAATAGAAAGAAACTGGAGCACACATACATATATGAAATGATACAGGATACATATGTCTAGGAAAGCAGCCAAACAAGTCACAATGCTGGAAATGCAATAGTGTAATCCAAAGTACAAAAGAAAGGTAAGCAGATAAAATCCTCAGCATCACAAGCCTTGACTTGGTCCCATGCTCTCCTGCTCCAATGCAATCAAGTACCTGAAGTTAAATGGCGCTTTCCCCTGTCTATAACTACAGAAATATAATCTGTTTGGGCCCAAAAGCATGACCCAAATAGGGTGTGAGACTAAATCCCAATAGGCAACCACCCAAAGATCTGTGCCTAATAGTCAGTGAGTATATGGCAGGTAATTCACAGAAAATAGTAAACAGTAAGTAGTGAATAGGATAATACACAGCAGTAAACAATCCACAGATCAACAAGAAGCAGTGAAGCCAACAGCTGACCACAAACAGAAAACCCTCTTGGAAGTACCCACATCCATCCCCTCTGGTCCTATCCAAGAAGTACCAACAACCCTCTGGGAAGTACACTCAGACTAACCCCTTTGGTTTGGTCATACTAATTTATAAGAATTTATGTGGAAGCACGCTCATTCAATTCCCCTTATAGTCTAAGGTGGTCAGGGACTCTCTGAGGAAGATCATGCGGTCTAATCCCCTTATATTCCCAAGGTCTAGAGAATCTCTGAGGAAGCTCACTTGGTTAATTCCTCCTATAGCCTCAGGTCTATCACAGACTCTTTGAGGAAGCACGTTCAGTCAATTCCTCCTATAGCCTGGAATGGTTTAAGGAAAATTCACACAAACAAAGAATCTCTAAGGAAGCTCACTTGGTCTATCCTCCTGTAGTATATAAAGCTCAAGACTCTATGAGGAAGTTCACTCAGTCTACCCTCTAGTAGTCTATAATATCCAAGACTCTTTTGTAATCTCACTCAATCTACCCCCTATAGTCTATAATGTCCAAGACTCTCTGAGGAAGCTCACTCGGTCTATCCCCTTATAGTCTATAGCACCGGGTTCTCATAGTCCCATGCCGTTAAGTGCATAATAATTCTATAAGTCCAAGGTAAACCTAAAGAGCTACTTTTATAACCCATTTACAGCATAACATGCATGATAGGGAACAACACTCCATCCTATGGTCACAAGGCATGGAAAACAGGTATAACAGCCAAAGGCTGAACATGAACAAAAACGTCATAAACGGAACAAGGAATGGGAAAAACATCCAAGCATATCATTTATCCTCATACACAACCCAATTAATTCCACCCAAGCATACAATCCAGGCCGGAAAACAAAAAGGGAAAAACAGTAAACACACAATACCCCGTTCAAGGGTATTATTGGAAATTGTACATAAAACTCAAAGAATTCATAAGGAAAGGCACAAACCACCTACCTTGATGCTAGGATATCAATATACTTGAACCATGAGGCTTTAATCTCATTATAATGTCGTAGATCTACAAAAATTTCCAAAACGCTCAACGCATGATAACTTGAGAAAGATGAGGAATTGGAAAACAAAGCTCTAACAGAAGGAAGAGCTTATCGCTTCGGTTCCAATTCAATTGACGACGGTCGATTCGGAGAACGGACGGAGGCTCGGGGGCTCTGAGGATATTCGTGGCCATACAGGACGCTCTCAGTCAAAGAAGCTGGAGAAGAATAAAGATCTGTCGATTATACGCGACCCCGACCCGTTTAATGAAAAAAAAGAAAATACACGGCGTGTACTTCTTGAGTACACGGTGTGTAATCGCCTTTTCTGTACTCCACTTTAAGCGGCTTCCACATCACCCCTACATGGCCGTGTGTGTGGCCTGGACACGACTAACACACGACCTTGTGCGGCAAGGGATTACACGATGTGTACTCATAATGTACACAACGCGTACTTAAAAAATTTCCAGAAACTCATCTTTACTCAAAAACTCCAGAAAAAGAAAAAACATACTTGAAAAGAAGGTTTGGGTTCTTACAGTTTTGTGTACCTCAAGAGAAACTCAAAAATTGCATGTACTACAAGCTTATCTGGGGATTTCTTATAAAAAAATCATAACTCGGGGTAGCGTGAAATGCAAGGCATAAAATAATTTTAATTTATTTGAAATGAAATAATTCATAGAATATCTGGGTGTAAAATTATACCCCCCATAAAATGAATTTTTCCTAATAAATTTGTATGGTTTACCATTGGTTTAATAGTTTAAAATTCCATCATAAAAACCCACATTGTAAAAAGATGAGTTCAAAGTCTTCCATTAATGAGGGAATGATGGAAACATAACTGTTACCCAAAGTAACTCATAATGAGGTTTCCATATAGGATAACATAGGTTGGAAGTGATGATTTTTACATCAAATAAAAAAGTAAATAATTATATTGTTTGATTGAGATCAGTGATCATAATAAAGTGGGTGATCCAAATAAGGTTAGTCTCTATAAAACCATAACTTATTTTTCTATGTAGAGGTCATTGATGTCATCAAAAAATGATGATAACATGATAATTGTTTTTTGGGATGCTTTTCCTAACATTGATTAATTTTTACAGGGAGATATACTTACATGATTTCATACCATTTCACATGCACAATCTTACCCTTTCGTTGTGCCTTGACCAATTTCCACTTTCTCTCTTACTCCAAAAAGAAGGTTAATTTTATATACTCGAATCACTAATGAATCATAAGATCCATAAATAAAACAATACTTTATTATCTCTAATGATGTAATATTTTTATCACTGATTTTAAAATTTTCATAAATCCTCATATAGTGAAGTAATACATTATCTCCAAAACCACATCTAATGTTAAACTCAATCTATTCCAAAAATGGTTAATGACATAACTCTTGAAAAATATAATTCACCCTGTATTCATAAAATAATATCTCATATTATACCAAAATCATTTTCATTGGAAACTTGGGTCCATCCTTATGTAGATATAATATCAAATGTGATTATATTATTCCAAAATTGAATTACAGGGGGATAATCACATGAAATTTCAGTTAATAATGAACAATAATTTTTTCATAGGGCTTATTCATTAAAAATGAAACATTAAATTCCACAACTAAGGAAGGGAGGATAACTGAACCCTTGAGTGTCTTTGAATTTCCAATTCATATATCTCAGGAGTATCAGACTAGATGTCCCATATGGTCCAATGTTGTGCACTCGTTACTGGTTGAGTATAGAAAAATATAGTGGGTTTGAGGTGGTTACCCCTAGGTACAGTTGTTCTAGAGCCATATCCACTTTAATTATCCATACAAAGTTGTATTTATAAGAAACCACTTTCCCAAACCTTTACCAAAATTCTTGGGCATTTTCACATAATATGAATCATCATTAGACTTAACCTTAGATACATCCTAAGATATATCCAATAAATTATCACTAGGAATTCAGTAAAGTTTTATCATCGTGGTTCCCAATGGTTGACTAAAACATTCCTTTGATACTGTATTTAGCGATCCTGGTCTCTCATATATGGATATGAAAACATTTTAGATGAATATTCAGCATAGTACTGAAGTACATGCATGGGGACCATAATAGTTTACTTTATTTGGAGAACTGGAACAAATTATTCTAACTTAGAGAAAGATCTTTATTGTTTCCCACAAAGATATCCCCATTTATTACTAAAACATAAAACCATTCCTCATAATATGTGGAAATAAAACATAAGAAAGGGTGAGATGAAAAGATCAGTAAGGATATATAATATAGATATTTAATCATCACCTGAACACAAGGGGTTTAAGAACATAAAAATTATATTTGAAGATCATGTCCTTCATATCATAAATCATACACATGAGTCATGGAATAAATATTGGAAGATTATAAGACACGAATCATAAGGGAATAAAGAGAAGAACCCATTAGTACATAACATAGGAATAAGACATGGAACTTGTGGAATACACATAGGTATATAAAATCATTTTTATTTTATTAAAGGCTCTCTATGAAGGCTAACATAGATGACAATTTCGTTCACTAAACCAGGTTAACATACCGTTACTACCCTGTATTTCTAATCCAGGTCCACTTATCTTTTCAGCCCTGTATTACTGAACCATGTACACTCCCAACTATCATTATGTTTATCTCATGAGATGTAAAATTTTATGCATTGCATTAGAGTGCTATTTGGGAACACCAATTATTTAACATATAATACGCTTACCTTCCACTTTCCGGGACACCCCATCATATACGATATAATGGGCTTATCCAACACTATATAGGCCACCCCATCATATAATATATAATGGGATTACCTAGCGTTATCATGGACTCCCCATCGTATATTCTATAACAGGCTTACCTGGTGATATCTTGGCCACCACATTGTATGATAATTTTCCATGAAAAACCACATGAATAATGTAAAATTTGATTGAATATCATCATAAAAAATCATAAATCAGTTATTCTTTATGTAATGTCTCAGATTTTCTGTGTATTATTTTTAAATATTATATGGAATTATTTCGAAGCCATAACTTTTGACGACGTGCGATTCCGAGGCCCGAAGTGCCCGGAATAATTGTTTGAAATAAATTAAAAATTTTAAATAGCGCTCGTGAGCGGTTTTCCTGAAAAAGTGGAATATCTTTTAAATGAGTTCCCAGATTGGAAATCCATGGGTACCATTACATTCAAAGCATCATTTTTACCTTAGGCAGGGCCTAACTTTGACCGGTGCAGGTCGGCTGCAAAATTTATCTTTCAGGTATTTTTTAAGGAAACATTTTAGAAGAAATAAAATAAATTAACAATTTATTTTGTTTTAATGTGTTTACATAATTCTGAAGCTTATTTTATTTAAATAAGTAGGAGACTAGGGTGAGACTCATAACCCCAGAGAACTCCCTAGAATCCTCTGGAGCTTTGAAGAAGATCCAACCTTGGAGGATTTTGACGGATGCTGGCGAACGACGCGACACGACAATCGTTCATCAACTGAATCAAGGTAGGGGTTTTTTATTTAAATTCTTCTTCCCCGTTTTGTATTTAATGACGAATGTGAATCAACCACAAACATATTGATCTGTGGATTCATACATTTTTGCAGGAGGGTCTTTATCTGGTTGATCTCAGGGAAATTAATACATGATTATTGTTAGTTGTTCTGATCCTGCTCCGTTTGATCCTTCTAACATGAGTGGATCTACGCCATGATGAACAATGATAGAGGTTCGTTCCACAATTTTGTTTTTGATTTATTTCCCCCTTTCTTTCATACATTCTTTGCTTTCTTCATGGGGCGACGAACAACATATCGTTGCACGTTCGTTTCGCAATGCAACGATCCCAAATTGGAGATATGATATCTTGGAGACCTAGCAGAGGTGCGACGGAGATGGAGGTAGACGAATCGACCCAATTCAGGAATTATCAATCTTCGACTGTTCTTTGTGTGGGTGGATCAAGACACATTTTCGGGGCTGATCAGAGGCCCAAAACTAGAATAATAGACCTCGGGACGTCGGGGCTACCTTGGATTTGGAGTTTCGTGGTGATTAGACGGAAAAATTGAAGACCAGAGACACACTGAGGCATGGTGGAGCAGGTTCAAGATTCTAGAAAATTCCGGAATACGTGGCATGTAATTCCGAGGAACACGCCGTGTAGTTCCGGTGGCGACGACTATGGTTTTGGTGGTCAAACAGGTGTCATACGTCATGTGACACCGATCACATGGCATGTTGGACTTTCCCTAAAGTTCGACATGTATTTTGGAAAGTACACAGACATGAGAGGGAGTACATGGCCGTGTACTCTAGAACACGGCCAGACCAGGTTGCCTGCACGGGCTACCCCATGTACCAGTTACATGGGATGGCGAACATGGGATAAATCCATGTACGGGCACACAACCATGTACACAGAGTCAACCCTAGTTACCCAGACATGGTGTGTTATTAATACTACATGCTGTGTACTGACTTTCTATACGATGAGCCTTGCGACCCGGGCCATTGTATACCGGTAGTACCCAGGGTCAGAGGACACGACATGCAACCTTTCTACTTGTCATGTACTTTTAAGTACATGGCTTGATATTCACGTACACCGTATCATGGATGGGTTTCGTTTGTGTTAGTGACCTTTTTCTCATTCCCCTGAATGTCATGCATCGTTTCCTACTACAGGAGTATGATCTCTTCAGCCGAACATTCCGAGATAGAGTTAGGTATCCCTGTGAGAGGCTCAGAGTAAGATCCTCTATCTATTCATGAACTTAGGTAGAGTCATCTATCGATGTGACCAATTCTAAAGGGCATTTATCCTCTACCTATCAGGTGAATCCGGATGATTCGTGGTATCCGCCAAGGACCTGGAAGTGATCCTCATATGTGTATCATGATCTTTCCCCACCCAGGAGTATGTTCTCCTGTAATGAGTGTATCTATTGCTCGTGACCTTTCCCGACATGCAGTACTTCTCAAACGGACATAATCAGAGCTTTTAGACTCATGAAGTGAGTTCTCCCAGACGATTTCTTCATGGAATCTTCGAACTGATTCCCTAGAAAGGGTATGTAGTTGCATGATTTGTCTCTAGATTGTGGGTCTGAGTTTTGAGGATATCTATATATTTTCTATTACACTTTCTATATGTTCAGTAGAAATATCTTCTAGAGCTGACTGTACCTTTCCTTTGTGTATTTAGTTGTGGTTTTTGGGGTCCTCTATTGAGTATTGTTATACTCACCCCTACACGAGCTTCACCCACACGTGTCTTGTCTTGTGCAGACGAGCAGCCTTTTGACAGAGTCCAGTGCGGACCAAGACATGACCAAGCTTTCTAAGTTCCCTATAGGCCGAGGTGTTCCCATTGCTATGAGTAGCAGTCCCAATACTTCTCTGTGCTTACAGGTTGGACTTTTTAGTTTTCAGACTCTTGATTTGGTGGGCTTGTGTTTTGGCCTAGTTTACTTTCAGTACTTTACTTTCCGTCATACTCTGTTGGTTGGGTTTAGTTGTATGAATGCATTCGGTTCCATAGTGGTTCTTTTTCATTTTATCATTTGTGGGCTTGGAGATGTGTGCGTGTGTATAGGTACTTAGGAAATGCCTCCCATGTTAGTAAAAATGCCTACTCGGTGCTAGTCACCAACCCCTGAACTATTTGAGGCAGGCTTGGGGAGTCACAGCGTGGGCCCCACTGGGATGGGTTGTGACAGAGTGGTATTAGATGTGGTTGGTTCTACCTTAGGACCAAGAGTATATGAGATTGGTTTGGGGAAATAGTGTTTGGTGTTTTGAGCTCGGGTTTCAGGCTAGAGACTGTAGTGTTGGTGTAGGTGGCTGACGTATCGATACACCAGGACTCTGATAACCTGCTTTTCAACTCAGTACATGAAAAAAATGGTTTCTGGGAAACAAAAGAATGGTACATGCATCATATAGGAATGGGTTGTGTTTTCCATGTCCCTGTATGATCTATACAGATAAACTCATTGAACTTGGTACATCTGGTTTCCTTACAAGATGCCTCTGTGATGCATACACTCTAGGATTCAGCAGCGCAATCACAAGGATGACCCCCTCAATGATGAGGATTCGATTCAGGGACCAGTTCCCCATGCATTGCCACTAGGTGCTGCACCTACTATACCACCACTAGTGGAGCAGCCCGTGGTACCTATAGTACCGATCGATGAGGGGAGCAGGCTGAGCACACGACATGATTTTTAGAGATAGATGCCCCTTTGGTTCTGAGGTGAGCCCATCCCTAAGGCAATTGAGGACTGGTTTGAGGTGGTGACCAGAGTTTTCCAACTAGTGAGGACACTAGCGGACCAAATGGTGATTCTAGGAGCGATCCCTTTTTAGGGTTTGACAGGACAATGGTGGAGTATAACCACAAAGACTCATGAAGAGGAGACTCTTTCATGGATGGAGTTTGAGAGACTCTTTAGGGATGAGTTATCACCAGTTATGATGAGAGCAGTGCATATCCAGAAGCTTCTTCAACTCCAGCAGGGAGGTTTGACAGTGGCTGACTATTCATCGAGGTTCATCAACCTCTCCAGGTACTCGATAGATATGGTCAGATATCAGGACTTTAGAGCTCGGACCTTTGAACGATTTCTATGGAGAGAAATACGATCTAGTTTCTTGACTCTATGTATTTCGACATATTCTATAGTGCTCGAGTGAGCCTTAGTGATCGATAGCTTCTTGGTAGAGCAGAGATAGCCGACGGCAGTCTGCAGCAGGCAGATAGGTGCGAAGACCTCGACAGTAGGGATCCAACATCAGACACATGGATCATGACGTGGGAGATGTCATAGGAGGACCCATGATAGGGGATTGACAGTCCAGGTCTCTTAGGTTGGATCCAGTCAGCCTAGGGAGAGGTGGTGCTACTCATGCGATGGTAGGGGACATCTCACTTGAGATTGTTTGACCCGTCAACCTGCTGGCATCAATGTGGAGGATGGACCACCGAGGCAGAGGCAGAGAACAGATTAGATAGACTCTCTAGGTGGCGGGCGATTCAGAGGAGCATGTAGAGATTCAGGTGGTGGAAGAATCTTCGATCTACTTCCACCACCACCCCTAGGAGGTCCTCACTTGTCTTAGTGAGCTGGGGGACAAGGGCCGGGATAACTATATGCAATCAAGGTGTATGACCCCGAGGCTCCAGGGATGATCCAAGGCACGATCTGTGTCTTATATACCTTATCTTCTTTACTTATAGACCTAGTTTCAAGTCATTCCTTCATCTCCACATGTCTTGTACGAAACCTTTAGATTCTAATAGAACCATTTACTCGATCCTTATGCTTGGAGATACCTACAGGATGAGAATCAATAATGCACCTTTGCAGGCAGTGTGATCTTACCCTTGGAGGAGAGTGTTCTGGTTGGAACCTCTTGGTGGTAGCATCGAGTCCTTACGACGTCATTCCCAGTTTGGATTGGTTATCTTCGGTCCATGCCCATATTGAATTTTTTATGCGAAGGGTGCGGTGTGTCCGTAGTGATGGGACAAGGTTTTCCTTTTTCGGAGAAAAGGAGAACCAGGTAGAACAAAATGTGCTCATGCATTGGAGGGTGTAGCCGATCACTCATGAGATGGCCAGCCTTACCCTCGGAACTGTAGATGTAGTGAGCTTCCAGTTCCCAGCAGTGGTGGTGGAGTATGAGGACGTCTTCCCTGAAGATGTTCCAGGACTACCTCCCCATCGGGAGATCGACTTCTGCGTCGACCTGCACCTCGAGATGACACCGATTTCCTCATCATCATATCGGATGGCTTCCACAGAGCTTCGTGAGCTGAGGATACAGTTGGAGGACTTGGAGAGAAAGGGTTTCGTGAGACCCAGTGTTTCACCTTGGGCAACCCGAGTATTTTTTTCCAAGAAGGCAGAAAGGAGTGTGAGGTTGTGCGTGGATTACCGTCGCCTGAATTAGGTAATGGTGAAGAAAAAGTATCCACTACCAAGAATCAACAACCTCTTTGACTAGATAAGAGAGGAATAATGGTTATTGAAGGTTGACCTTCGATCAAGTTATCACCGACTACAAGTACGAGATGAGGATATACCGAAGACGACTTTAAGATGCCGCTACGGTCACTATGAGTACTTGGTGATGCCTTTCAGCATGAATAATGCCCCCGTAGTGTTCATGGGACTTATGAACTAGATCTTCCTACCATACTTAGACTGGTTCGTAGTGGTCTTCATCGACGACAACCTTGTGTACTCAGAATTAGAGGAGGAGCACGCGAGACACCTGCGGATGGTTCTAGACCAACTCTGAGAGCACCATCATTATGGAAAACTCTCAAAGTGACAGTTATGGATTCAGGAGATCCACTTTCTAGGACATGTCATCTCAACAGATGAAGTAGCTGTGGACCCAGCCATAGTGGTGGCCTTATTATCTTGGGAGCCACCTCAGAGTGTGACAGAGGTGCAGAGCTTCCTTGGGTTAGCATGATATTACTGGAGATTCATCCCTGATTTCACCCAAATATCGGCATTGATGACTGCCATGAACAGGAAGGTAAAACCCTTCATGTGGGAGGATAAGTTTCAGTAGTCTTTTGAGTAGTTGAGGTAGAGTTTAATGAGCCCTTTGTTCTTGAGATTTCTGAAGGAGGGTGTCATGTATGTTGTTTTCTACGACGCATCGGGGACCAGACTTGGCTACGTCCTAATATAGAGACAAGCAGTGATTGCTTATGGTTTGTGCCATCTTAGGCCACATGAGTATAAATATGTGACCCATGATCTCGAGTTGGCAGCGGTAGTATTCACATTGATGATATAGTGAAACTACCTTATTGGCGAGTAGTTCATTGTCTACTCTGACCACATGAGCCTCAAGTACAGCTTCTTATAGAAGGATCTGAATTTGAGGAAGATTCGATGGATAGATTTCCTCGAGGAATATTATTTCGAGATCATCTATACACCTGGGAAGGGGAACAAGGTGGCAGATTCTCTGAGCAGGAGGTGGAGCTCACAGCTGTTGAGTGAGGTGGCAGAGAAGTTAGCAACGTTGTAGTTATCCTTTGTGGACATAGAGGGTACACCTTAACTACAGTCAATGGTTTCCACCCCTCCACTCTTACAGTGAGTGATGGAGGCACAAATTGGGGATGTTGACTATGAGGCTTTACATGCTCAGTTATCCACAAGACATTCTCTTGAGGGAAAATCACAAGGTGGGGAGCATATACATCTCTTTAGACGATGCACTGTTGTACTAGTGGCTTTATGGGAAGAGGTCCTGAGAGAGTTTCATACATCCCCTTTGGTGGTACATCCTGGAGTGGAGAAGATGTACCAGGATCTCCGATGACAGTTCTAGTGATCAAGCATGAAAAAGGAAGTAGTAGATTTTGTTTCTCAATGCCTTACGTGCCAGCAGGTGAAGGCTGAGCACCAGGTTCCAGCAAGATTAGCTCACCCCTGAACATTCTAGAGAGGAAGTGGGATAGAATATCGATGGAATTCGTGATGGGCTTACCACAGATGTCCAAGGGGAACAATTCTATCTGGGTGATCGTTGACCGTATCACCAAGCCGAGCCACTTCCTAGATATCATGGAGCAGAGTTCCATAGAGAGCTTGGGATGCCTCTACATGCAGGATATAGTTCGGATTCATGGAATTCCTTTGACAATAGTCTCAGATAGAGATTCCCACTTCACATCCTAGTTGTGGAAAGGAATTTTAGAGGCTTTGGGGACTCAGCTATGCTTGAGCATGGTGTTCCACCCCCAGAAAGATAGTCAGACTCAGAGGACCATTCAGGTTCTGGAGGATATTTTGTGGGCCTGTATCTTAGACCTTGGTCATAGTTGGGAGGAGCACTTACCACTGGTGGAGTTTGCGTACAACAACAGTTACCACTCCACCATTGGTATGGCACCATTCGAGGCTTTGTATTGGAGACCCTACCGATCACTGCTTTGTTGGACCGACCCTGGAGAGTCATCACTCATGGGTCTAGAGTTAGTGATAGCTACCACCGAGAAGGTTCAGATTGTTCTGGAGTGGATGAAGACTGCACAGAGCCGACAGAAATATTAGGCTGACAGACGACAGAGACCACTGGTGTTCGAGGAGGGATACCATGTCTTTCTTCGGGTCTCACCTTGATGAGGGTTATAAAGATTTGGCCGAGGCTTCAATCTATCTACGAGGTTCATCAGACCTTTTCAGATACTGTGCATAGTAGACAAGATGGAGTACCACCTATCTCTACTACCGCAGTTGCACCGGTTACACGATGACTTCCACGTGTCACATTTGAGGAGGTACGTGCATGACCCATTGCACGTCATCGACTGGGGTGAGCTGGACATCGAGGATGGAGAGACCTTTGCTGAGTACATAGTGGAGATTGAGGAATTTAAGGAGAGGATCCTCCATGGGTGATCTATTCCCTTGGTGTGCATTTGGTGGAAGCATGAGAATCTTCAGGAGAGAACATGGGAGCGGGAGACTCAGATCCATGCCCAGTACCCACATCTTTTTAAGTATCCCTTTTTTGGTATTTTTAGGGACGCAAAACCCCAAGGTGGGGAGAATGTATTGTATTTTATTTTCTGTGTATTATTTTTAAAAATTATATGGAATTATTTCAAGGCCATACCTTTTGACGACGTGTGATTCCGAGGCTCGGAGTTCCTGGAATAAATGTTTAAAATAAATTAAAAATTTGAAACAACGCGCATGAGTGGTTTACCTAAAAAAGTTGAATATCAATTAAACAGGTGCTCAGATCAGAAATCCAAGGGCACCATTTCATTCAGAGAAGCATTTTTACCTTAGGCGGGGCCTAAATTCGACTGGTGCGGGTCAGCTGCAAAAGTTAGCTTTATGGCATTTTTAAAGGAAACTTTTTAGAATAAATAAAACAAATTAATAATTTATTTTGTTTTAAAGTGTTTCCATATTGATGAAGCTTATTTTATTTAAATAATAATGAGCCTAGGTTCATACTCATGACCCTAGAGAACTCCCTAGAATTCTCTGGAGCTTTGGAGAGGAGCCAACCATGGAGGATTTGGAAGGACGCTGACAAATGAAGCGATGTGACGATAGTTATTCAACTGAATCGAGTTAGGGGTTTGTTATTTAAATTCTTCTTCCCCATTTTGTATTTAACAATGAACGCTGATCAACCACGAACATGTTGATATGCATATTCGTACATTTTTGTGAGTGGGTCTTTATCAGGTTGGTCTTGGGGAAATTATTCCATGATTATTTTTAGATGTTCTGATCATGCTCCGTTTGATCCTACTAATGGGAGAGGATCGATGTCGTGATGAATGACAGTGGAGGTTCGTTCCTCAATTTTGTTTTTGACTTCTTTCCCCCTCTATTTTGTGTGTTCTTTGTGTTCTTCGTGGGGTGATGAAAAACAGATTGGTACACGTCCGTTTTGCAACACAACAATCCCAAATCGGAGATCTGACATCGTGGTGACCTAGCCGAGGTGCGATGATGATGGAAGCGGATAGATCGACACAATTCAGAAATTATCATTCTTCAAACTTTCTTCATACGGGTGGATCAGAATGCATTTTTGGGGTTGATCGGAGGACCGAGATTGGTGGAATTGACTTCAGGACGTCAGGGTGACTTTGGATTTGGAGTTTTGTGGTGATGAAATGGCCAAATCAAAGACAATAGATGCACCGAGGCATGGCGGAGTAGGTTCAAAATTCTAGAAAATTCCAGAATACACGGTGTGTAATTCTGAAGAACATGTCGTATAGTACCGACGGCGACGACTAGGGTTTCAGGGGTCAGACATGTATCATACGGTGTGTGACACCAGTCACACAGTGTGTTGGACTTTCCCCAAAGCTCGACATGTTTTTTGGAAAGTACACAGACATGGGATGGAGTACATAGCCGTGTACTCCACCACATGACAAAACCATGCCGGCTGCACGGGCTACCATGTGTACTGGTTACACAAGATGACGAACACGGGATAAATCTGTGTACAAGAACATGACCGCGTACACGGAGTTGATCCCAGTTTCCCAAAAACGACGTGTGATCAGTACTACATTCCATGTACTAACATTCTACATGACGAGCCTTGAGACCCAGACCATTGTACAAGGGTAGTACCCAGGGTCAGAGGACACGGCGTGTGACCTTTCTACATGCCATGTACTTTTCAGTATATGGATTGACCTTTATATCCACCATATCTTGGATGGGTTTCATTTGGGTTAGTGCCCTTTTGCTCATTCCCCTGAAGGTTATGTATC
The DNA here is from genome assembly GCA_963277665.1 of Viscum album. NCBI lineage: Eukaryota > Viridiplantae > Streptophyta > Magnoliopsida > Santalales > Viscaceae > Viscum > Viscum album. Next base: position 1,526,635,168 of record OY728151.1, read on the forward strand.
ATTTCCTACTACAGGAATATGATCCCTTCAGCAGAACATTCTGAGATAGAGTCAGGTATCCCTCCGAGAGGCCCGAAGCAAGATCCTCTATCTATTACTGACTCTTGGTAGAGTCAGGTGTCGACGTGACCACTTCCAAAGGGTGTGGATCCTATATAGTAGCAGGTGAATTCAGATGAGTCGTGGTATCTGCCAAGGCCCTATCAGGGATCCTCATCTGTGTATGGTGATCTTTTCCCACTCAGAAGTGTGTTCTCCCATAATGAGTGTGTCTATCTCTCCTGACCTCTCCTGACTGACAGTACTTCTTGGACATACGTCATTAGAGCTTTTAGACTCATGGAGTGAGTTCTCCCAGACGAGTGCTTTGTGGAATCTTCGAACTAAATCCCTAGAGGGGGTATGCGATTGCGTGACTTGTCTCTAGACTGCGGGTCTGAATTTTGGAGATATCTAAATATTTTATATTACCCTTTCTATATGTTCAGTAGATATATCTTGCAGAGAAAACTGTTCCTTTCCTTTTTGTATTGCTTTGTGGTTTTCGGGGCCCTCTTCTGAGTATTTTTATACTCAACCCTGCATGGGCTTCGCCTGTACGTATCATGTCTTGCAAAGATGAGCAACCTTTTGACAGAGTCCAGGGCGAACTAGGACAGGATTGAGTTTTCTATGTTACATACAGGCCGAGGTGTTCCCACAGCTACGAGCAGCAGTCCCAGTACCTCCCTGTGCTTATAGGTTGGACTTTTTAGTTTTCATACTCTTGTTTTGGTGGGATTGTGTTTTGGCCCAGTATACATTCAGTACTTTAATTTTCATCATACTCTATTGGTTGGGTTTAGTTGTATGCATGCATTATGTTACTTATTGGTTCTTTTTTATTTCAACATTTGTGGGCTTGGAGATGTGTGCGTATTTACAGGTACTTAGGAAATTCCTCCCATGTTAGTAAAAATGCATACTCGGTGCTAGTCACCAGCCCCTAGCCTATTGGAGGCAGGCTTGATGAGTCATGGTACAGGCCCCACTGGGATGGGTCGTGACACTTTATTAACCTAATTTACTCTTATAATGGAATGGGTTTCATGTTAATCACACTGGAACATGATTGGACCATGGAAAAGAAACATGTCCCAGAAACATAATTCCATCCAAAAATAGATCATTCAGCAGATGAAAATGAATGGTATTCCTGGATAATATCCCCCGTAAAACATAAATTATATCCAAAGATTGCATATTATTTGGAAAATATTTTTTATGGGTCATTTAAAATATTTCGTGAGGAAAATATCATTTCTTGCTTGGAAAATTATTTTTCGAACATAATTCATTTTAAAAACCATTTTCATTAAAAATAACCACAAAAATTATAATAATTATTTTAAAACCCATTCAAACACCTTTTAAAACAAAAAAAACATTTTAAAAATTCCATTCTTTAAAAAATTACCTTAAAATATAATTTTAAGACATTTTGAAAACATTTTAGTAAATTTGTTTTTGAAGGATCACAGATATCTAACCGAAGAGAGAGATAAAGTTGGATTCCCCAATTTTTTTTCAATTATATTGAGTTTCATGGATTAGTAAAATGGTAACATTACACGATGATATCATTATTTAATTGATAATAATAAAACTCATGAGTAGTATTGAGATATGGTTCATAATATCTCATTAATGGAAGCATAATCATAATTAATTCCTATGAATGATGATATTGTATGAATAAACTCTTACCACTTTTGTAACATTGTATCATAATACCCATTAAAGAATAAAACTTCATGAAGATTAATATATCATTAAAATATGAAATTAATTATATAACATTTACATGGGGAAATATATAAACTTCTTAACAGAATATTAGTGCATAACATAACATGTGTCTCAAAGAATGAAAATTGAGACAAAATTCTCTTATAGATTTGGTAATTTTTGAACTATAAAACCCCTGAAAGAGAGATCATAAAATATATATTTAAACATAATTAAATTTTAGTATTAAAATAATAAAATAAATTCATGGTATGTTTATACACCACATATAAGAAAAAGGTGGTGAATATAGCATGTGTCTTACAAAAATAAGAAGTTAGATGGAAATATTTTACTACTTGAGTAACATTTTAATAATGAACCACCTATAGTAATATCATTACTTTAAATATTTAATAACATTAAATAATTTAAATTAATGATATTACATTTCATAGGTCAGTATATACACCACAAAAACTAAACAAGTGGTGAATATGGTATGTGTCTCGTATAAATAAAAGCGAGATGAGAAATCTCCTTAACTTAAGTCTTGAATTCATTCATACACAAATAAAGATTATTTATAATAAATATAACTTTATTATACATCAACCATAGATCCATATTCTCATATATAATTCCATATATGATTTTATTATAAATTTATATTACCCATTTATTGAAAATTCCACGTTAATGTAATGTTTCAAGTAATAAAAATTTTGTTTTTTGTATACATTATGACTTACTATTTTTAGTACATTTACTTTGATCAGGATTTCCTAGTTTCCATAATTTTAACAGTGATATAAATATCATATATATTTATTAAATTATTATTTAGAATAACCTATAAAATATATAAATTGTAAATGAATTATGAAGATCTTAGAGACGGTATGTCATACGTACATATGAATGTTGTTTCCATTTTCTTATCATATCGGAATAATGAAAATTAAATTATATATATATATATATAATCATTCCAAAATAATTATAATTTCATATATATCACATATTTCAATAAAACCCATGCTTAATACATTCTACTTAATGCATGAATGATTCACGTCACTTCACGAGGTGGTAGTCGGCCGTACAAATAAACGACATTATTGTATTTCCAAAAATTGGAAAATGATGAAGGTAAATGTTATATAAAAATTCCATAAGATTAATAAGATCATTAATATCATATAAATTTTATAAATAATTATTTATTCACAAAATTTAAAGTGGTATTGGATGAACGAACATCATCGGTTTGAGAGACGGTTGACCGTATGACACAAAAATGATGATTGTGTATCCCATTTGATGGAAATGTGGGAAGATTTAGGTGATAAAAATAACATCAAAACATATTATTATATTTTTGATATATATTTTATTATATAATAATGATATATAAATAATTTAATGGATTTTATGAATTAATAAAACTAATACATTCATTTTGTGAAAGTTTCCTCTTCTTCGCATATGTCATTTTTTCACCAAAGGGGTTCCAAGGATGGATTTATTAAAAAATTAAGGATTCTATGATGATAGGGGATAATTTTGGATGTGATTCTTGAAGTATTTGGTTTAGACAAATGGATTCAGAGGTTTGATGAGGTGGAGAGAGTGATTATCCTTTTATAGTGTAGAAGGAGTGCTGTTCATGTAAATAACAAAAAGGTAATCACAATTGGGACGTTGCACATACCTCAAGTGAATCAGATATGGAACCATTTTCGACAAAATATGGTATTTCATTTATATATTTTCATCCAATGGGTTTTGGATATGTATATAGTTCAGTTTTATCCTTATGATTAAATTTTAGTTCTATAGTAACCTCGTTTTTCTCTTAATCACTATAATTAATTTTAAATGTATTCACTAAGGATTTTTGTCAAAAATTGTGTTGACATTTTCAAAAAAGCATATATTATGATGATTCAAAATATGGAATCCATTTTCCCACTTTCTAAACCCAATAGCGGGAAATGTGATTTTAAAATTATTCCTTCAAATGAGACGAACCAACGAGTTTTTAAAGTGAAAATGTTCAAAAGTTTTAAATGTTTTTCTATGTAGCTCTAATATGAAATTAATTAAATTGACCTAAATTGGATTAATAGATTTCTACTTTATTTAATTTTTCTTGTAAACCAATTTAAAAGATAATTTTACTATATTAATGCTACGTCCCTGTTCCGGGTGCCGCCTAAGGGTGCCCCGTACCTAGTTGATCACATAACCTCAAGAACATTTCCCCAAACGCCAGAGGCTTCCTACTAGTAGCGAGGGACAATGTCTGATAATGGGGAAACAATTCCCTCATTTTTATATTATACATAGTGGAATAAAAAATATTAAATAGTATCATAAATTGTAATACCATGAAAAAAGATTAAACAACGGAAGACTAATTTTTATAAATCAACTGGATCACATATATAAATGATGCATGTCACATGTATCTTAAAAAAAATCAAAACAAGTCACAATTCGGGAAATACAATACTAAAACCAAATTACATAAAAGTAGTAAACTCTACAGCATCACAAGCCTCAACTTGGTCCCATGATCTCCAGCTCCAACAACAGTCATGTACCTAATGAATAAGGGAACTTGACCTTATCTATACATGAAACTATATAATCTATTTGGATCCAAAATCATGACTAAAATATGGTGTGAGATGAATTGTTGTAGAAAACAACAAAAGATTTTAGCCTAATAGTCAGTGAATATATATACATATATCATGAAATATTTATAAATGAAGTAATAAACTAGGAATCACTCAAAATTAAATAATCCTACAGTTTTCAATTACATTAATTTTCATTTATTAATTATTCAGACTGCTGAATAATGAATCTCAGGATATATACTAAGCTATGTATCCCCTTGTGTAATAGTTTCCTCAAAAATCTCATAAGACCATCTAAACAATCAAGTAAGACAAAGTCCCAGCATGTGCATTGGAATGGAAGACTCATCTTAGTCATTAAATTATTCACAACAACCCTCTTGTAATGTTCTCAAGGTATAACCAGTTTTATTAACATAACATCAAAAAAATATAAATGAACTCCAGGTAGCTCTGATGGTCAATACCCCCTAGGTCAACATAGCATAAACAATCATAAACAACCTACTGGGTAGTTTTCACGGTCAATACCCCTAGGTCAATGTCTACCCCAAGGTCCCACGGTCATGTGTAATAAACATGTAAACCCCCATAGTTTTCTTGGTCCAAGGATCTCACGGTCTATTGGAATATCAAGGCATATATCATAACAAGGAATACCATCAAGTCTATAAATACTACATGTTTAAGATTCAAAAGAATAACACATGAAATTCATATAATCAATAAAACTCCATCCTAAAGAACTCACAGTATGGAAACAAGGGATGTCTCATAGGAAACCTAGACCAAATGGACCAAAACATTCAAACTAGGGAAACACACCCATAGTGTGTCCTATAAACAAGGAATCACACCTTATGAATTTGCTACAACTACTTTTTAATTGACTAAACCATAGCAAGAATATAATAGGGTTAAAATCCTAAACAAGCAATACCCCAACATGGGTATTTATCACATTAAGAATCTATAATCCAAATAAAATCAATGAAAGGAACAAACCACCTACATTAATGTTGTATGATGAAAACGCTTGAATTTCGGCCCTTGAATCGGCCTAGAATGAAATATATCTACAAAAAGGGTAAAAACTATCAACCCTAGATAACTCACAAGAGAGGATAAATAAGGAAGAGAGGCTCTAGGGAATTAAAGAACTCACCAGTGGGAATCCAATGCACCTGGTGGAGTTTGAATCAGAGGTCAGATAGTGAAACAAGAATATCTTGAGGTTCTTCGGTCATTCGTCGCTCTCCTATACAAATCGAGTGGAGAAGAAGTGGTTTCTAGACATAAGACATGACCACGCTCCAATTCATCAATTAAAAAGAAAAGTACACAATGTTTTCATTTAATGTACATACCATGTAATAGATTAAACCATCCCCAGCTTTTGGCAGTCTACCAGGTCTCCCACATGGCTATGTACTCGTCCGTTACATGACTAGTACATGGGTGCACGAGGAAACCAGGTACATGGAGTGTACTCAAAAGTACACATAATTTACTTAGAAAATTTAATTTTTTTGCATTTTTCCTCAAAAAACCCAAAATAATGATCTATACCTAAAATAAAGATTGTGATTCTTAAAAAATTATTCCTTAAAGCAATTCATTCCTGAATTTACCTTCCAAGGGTGGTGAATAAGTATCATCAAAAAACTCTGGCCACTCTGATTGTACATCGGCCTCCCTCTCCCAATTCTCATCTTGTACACACCCATGCTACCATAACACCCATACCAGAGGAACAGTCCAACCACCGAGAACCTTCTTACTGTGATCCACAATCCTAATATGGTGCTCCTCAATAGATGCATCCACCTCCAACTCATTCTCTTTGGGTTGAAAATCATGAGACATGTATGAAAAGTAACATCATAGCCGAGAAACTTGAATTATGTTGTGTAAATCCTAGTACCTCTAAGGTAACTAAAAATGATAGGCAATTGGCCTGAATATCTACAAATCCTCTAACAGCCCAATGTGTCTTGGTGAAATATTCCCCTATCTCATAATAATCTTGTGTCCCAATATCATTGTGACTCATAAGAAAACCCGATCTCTTACCTTGACCTCCAGAGGTCATCTCCATTGATCAACATAATATTTCTAGTGATACTGTGTAGTAGCCATCTTCTTTCGAATCAACTCCACCAACTTAGTGGTCTCTTGGACAATATGAGGTCCCATCATTGCTGCCTCTCCTACCTCCAGCAAACAAAGGGATGATCGGCATGGCCTGCCATACGAAGACTCATATAGTGCCATTTGAATCATCACTTGGAAACAAATATTGTAGGAAAAATAAAATAAGGGTAAGTGTCTCTCCCAAGATATCTAGAAATCCACGACTCTTGCTCAAAGCATGTCTTCAAAAAATTGAATTGTGCACTCATATTGGCCATCTTTTTGGGGATGGTAAGTTGTACTCAGAAGTACCTATGTACCCAAAGCCCTATGTAATCCCTAATAGACAAGAGAAGTAAACTAGGAGACCATTTCTGAAATTATAGAGTGAGGAACCCCATGTAAATATACAATCTCTCAGATGTACAACCATCCAAGATCCTCAAAACTGAAGGTTTCCTTAATTGGAAATAAATGTGAAACCTTTTTGAGAATATCAATGACAACCCAAACCACATTATTACCTCAATGAGACCTTGGTAAAAAAGTCACATAATCCATCATGACATCATTCCACTTCCACTCAAGAATGGGTAACTACTGTAAAAGCCCTACCGAGTGCTGATGCTCTGCCTTCACCTGCTGATAGGTGGACCATCTCATAACAAAACCAATAACAACCCTCTTCATTCCTTTCCAAAAATACTGAAAATATAGATATCGATACATCTTAGTGACACTGGATTAACTACCCATCCCGAGACAAGAAAAACTCTCAAAATCTCATTGCGTATGTCCGGTGACACCCATACACGCCCTTAAAAATAAAAAACCTCATCCTTGCCTATGGTCCACTAAGGATTAGGGTCCTCACATTACATGATCTCCTATAGGACTAGGCCTTTAGATTCCGATAGCTACATCATTCTCAATCAATCCATAAGAGTAGAGGTAACAATTATATAAGAAATAAACTTCTACCCCTCTCTATTGTGCAAATCCAAATTCACCTTAGATAAAAGATCCATTTGATTCCACTCATTGTTGGCCTCCTGAATTGCATGTATCTATGTCATCCTACGTAACACATTGGCCAATAAATTTCCTTTCCCATGAATCTAGGCAACATCAATGTAAATGGATTGAAGTTACTCAACCAATATTTTCTATCTCAAATTCAGATCTCATTGAGTAAAGATATAGATGAGGATTTTTTGTTCAGTGTATACCACAATATTCTATCCCAAATCAAAATGTCTCCAACATCAAAAAGAATGTACAACTGCACCTAACTTAAGATCGTGCATCAGGTAGTTCATATCATGTGGCCTATGTTACCAAGACCCATACACAATGAATCCATCCCCCTTCATATGCACTTCTCCCATCCCGATACCTAATGCATTGCAGTAAACAATGTAACTCTTTCCCCGCTATAAAAAATCAGTATTGGTGATGAAGTCAATCTCACTTTCTCCTCTTGAATGGCTGAATCATAGGAATATGTCCACAAGTACTTTTCTCCCTTCTTTGTCAAGCCTATCAATGGTGCTGCTAAGCATGAAAATTCTTGTATAACGCTTCTGTAGTATCCAGAAAGCAAAAAAACACTTCTTACCTCAAATATGTTCTTTTTATTCCCCCAAGAAACTAATTATATTACATTAATTGGGTCTACTGATACTTTTGTCTCTGATATTACATGAACCAAGATGTTAATCTGGTCCATCCAAATGTGGCATTTTGAGAGCATAAAATATAATTATTCCTCTCTCAGTGTACTAAATACAATCTCATGATGGGTGGCATGGTCATGTCGAGTGTAATAGTACACCAAGATATCATCCACGAAGACTACCACAAAAGAATCCAAGTAAGGATGGAACACTCAGTTAATTGGTTCCATAAAAACTGTTAGTGAATTTGTGAGACTGAATGACATAACCAAATACTCATATAGACCATACCTACTCCAAAAGGCTTTAATAGGTAAATATTATGGTCAAACATGCTACTAATGATAACCAAATATCAATTCAATAATTGAGAACACTCAGGCTCATCGAATCTGATCAAGGAGGTCATCAATCATCTGCAAGTGATGCCATTTCATAACCAAAAACTGGTTCATATTCTGATAATGCAACCAACATATGAGGTTACTTTCCACATTCATCACAAAAGTATAGGAAAACCCCAAGGATATGTATTGTGTCAGATGAAACCATTTGTTTTCAACTCCTCTAACAACTTCTTGAGCTCCTGTAACTCTGGTGTAGCCATCCTATTAGGAGGAATGAACCCTGGTGTCACTCCTAGAACATGACCAATAAAAATATATACCACCTTCTTGGGAGGTAAACATAAAAATTCATCTAGAAAGATATCCCTGAAATGATCCACCAATGAAGGAAATTCGATCTAGGATATCCCATAGTCATCCAGATATAAACTAGAAATATGACCTATAATTCCTCCCAACCTATGATGCCCGGGTCCTTCTCTTCTCATCTTGACATACTATTCTCCCTTGTTTATAAAAGACCCACCCTCTCATCATGTGAAACTCACACAATGGTGATATATGTGAATAAAGGCATGAAAGGAGACCAACCAGTACATAATGATAATGAAATCAAATCTTGTCATCTTTAAGACAAATAGGTCCCACAATAAGTGACACCCACCAAACACAAGAGGGAAATCCTTTCACTAATGTACACTAGCTGTCTGAATCCATAATGGGGTGTCTAGAATCATAATATACCCATAAATAAAGATATAGAGCCCATGGATCTCCACAATAGAAACAAATATAAAACTATGGGAAGCCCCTATATCAAAAAGTGCAGAAGCTAAAACTGAGGTAACTAGAAATGTAACTCTAAGAGGGTATGGGATCCATCCCCTATTGGGTTTTCTCTTTTGCAAAAGTATGACCTCTAACAAAACCTTATGACCCTACCTGACTACCATGATCTGATCCACCCTATAGTTTCTAAAAATGTGTCTTATGGACACCATGGCCATGAAAACCTCCTCAGCCTGAATAGCCTGAGGAACTCAAGTTCCCTGAATGATGAGAAATTGGTGGTCCTACTCTTTAATATGTAGACATAAATAATCCCCTCTCACTAGATTCCCATTAAAAAAATATGGGAATAACACTGAAGATGACCCATCTTTCCACATGTACGACACTCGACTAGGTCTCTCGGGCACTAAGTTCCCATGTTCCCACTCTTCCCGCACTAGTAGCACCTCACCTGGATACCTGTAGATACTTCCCTTCTACTAGAATCATTGGATGAAGTCTCCCTACGATGCTTCCTGCGATCAAATAGAGGAGTACTATCCCGGGATATTGAACTGCCCTAGCTCACAGCTCTCAACTCCCTTAGATTACACTCTGTAGTCACCAGCTGGTTCACTATGTCTATCACTGAAGTCAAATTGAAGACATTCACCTACGATTAGATGTCATACCTGAGACCCTATCAGAATCCTGGGTAACTATAATTCAATACTTCATATTATGTTTTAGAGATTTATTTTTGTTAAATGGAACAAACATCAAGTGATATATTGTTTGGATGTGATGTTTTTTTTCAGAACACCAAAAGTCCATCCATTAAAATTACACTCATCAGAATTTCATGAACCATAAGATATAATAAATGTGAGGTGAAGAAAATAGTATCTTCCAAATTTTATATTGTGAAACACTAAACCTATATAAGCTCACAAAGACATGATTTTCACTGGTTTAGTAACATACCAAAACTAGTCATGCCTTGTTGACTAGTTTTTTAGTGGAGACAGTTTAATTGGTTTGATTAGATATGTTTAGTATTTAAGCATGTGGAATATTTAGTGAAATACCTGATTTGTGGGAGATTCAATTATAGGGTGAACATATTGAATAATTACTTTTAATTATTGGTTTATAACTCTTAACTCTTGTTTTTATGGTACTAAAGGAAATGGTTGGAGTGGTGTTTCTTCCATCAATGTAGGACATGTCATCTAAACCACTTTAAACACACATCACATTTATTTCTTTCTATTTTATTGGATTATGTGTTTCTGGTTCGATTAATGTTTGTGAGTTTTCATCGGATATTTTTTACTTAATGTGGTGGTTAGGGTTCATCAGATTCCATGTTTTAGTATACTAATATCAATAAGGCATAGGTATATTGGTAGTTGGACCTACTATTAGTGGTTGATATTCTTCTATGTGGGAGAGATGGTAATTTGGGCTATGAGTGATCATGAAAGAACCCAAGATCACCAACAATACTCTAATAATAATCATTCCAAGATAAATAACCTGACATCAATTTTTTCTTAGTGGAATGACCTTTTGGATCTTTTTTGAATTCCCTTAAGAAAATTCAATTATTTGTTGCATTATTGTATAATTGGATGTCCCGATCATTCCAACTACAAATTAACAATTTGTGTAATATTTTTTACTAAAATATGTTTTTTATTACACTTATATATGTAAATTTAATCCAAATGATAATTTTGGTATTGTTTTAGTATATTACTTCAACTTTTTCTATCATTTTAAATGGAAAGGTATATTTTATTTTTATTAGAATTAGTTTGATATGTATACCCATACTGGTATATATCATTGAAATATAAAATGTTTCTTTTTGACATTAGGGAAAAAACATCTCTTATAAATAACATTGCCCCATTATCTAATGAAAAATTTCCATCACCAGTCCATTCTATTTGTTCTATAGGAAATTATATTGTATTCACAATCGGTCAGGTCAGCTTCTATTTCAGAAAAAAAAATTAATTTTAAAATTTTTCTTCAAAATTCCACCATCTGGTATGGAAACATTCATTCAATTTATGAAATCGAATTTATATCTTCAATTTAACGACAATGATATTAATAAATTTTTTTATAAAGTATAAATATCACAAAAAAATACAAATCATAAAAAATAAGCATTATAATATATATCATAATGACTATAAATTTTTTCAATAATTTATAGCTATCATATCATCAATGTTTTGTGGAAAATAACATAATTTTAGGAAAATGAAATCATCTTTTGATGGTTTGTGGTTTTATATAAATATCTATTAATTTTCATTCCATGTCTCATCAATGTTTGATTCATTATTCCCTACTTCAAGAGATTCTATATAGAGATTACAAAGGTTATTTGGTGTTAAACAGACTTGGGACCAATGACCCTTATAACTAAACATAATGGAATAATTAGGATTCCTCATACTTCTTGAGATGATATTTCTTTAATCTTGATTTCATTTGGACTTCCCCCATGGTTATGGCCACACCCTGAACCATTCATTCCATAAAACCCACATCCATCCTAAGAATCACATCCTCATATTTGTCATATTTCATGCATATTTTTATAAAATGAAGCATTTCCTTTAGGATATTCTACTATAGAAATTGTATCATGTGATTCGTGTTTTTAGCCAAATTCACATTTTTCTTCTTCACTGAAAGTAATGCTGATGTGTGATTGGAATATTTGATATACCATCACAAGTGATATTTCAATTGTAGGGTTATGTGAAATGCAAGAAATATCATATATGTATTTTCTAGATATATCACAATTTATATCCCCATTACTATAATACATTAATTTTAATATAATTATGTACATTTTAGAGTTTTAATTAAAAATCCATTTATGGTTTTAGATGGGTAACAAATTCCATTCATCATGGATTGTTTAAAGAACAAACTATTTTTTATTATCATGTCTCTTTTTCAAAAACATTTGATTCTTTCTTGGATATCTTTTTTGTCATATTTATATTTCAATTCCCCATAAATATGTATTTTTTGGAAGAAAATTGTGTTAAAATTATTTTGAAGGGTCTATTAATTTTTCGCATTAATCATTTCTATGATGTACATGGATTTTAGATGCATTTCAATATTTATTTTCCAAGACATGTATTTACTTTTCATAATATTGAGAGTGGTGTACTTGAGTTTTTTATGATTTGACATTATGGTAACTATAATAAAAGAAGGTGAAATCATATTTTTTTTATAATAAGAATATAATAAGAGTTAACATTTTAGGTAAAAAAATATAATAAATAAGAGGGGTAGATAAATACAGTTGCTTGTATAATATTTCTTATTTCAGAATATACTTACATAACTATAATGTATGAATAACCATAATCAATAGGAGATAAAATATAAAGATATAATTTAAAAAATTATTATTATTACTTAATGTTTTGTTATATCATACCTTAATTGATTATAAAATCCCCTACACTGGGGTTTGTACTAAACAAATGGATACACCATGTTATACATTGTAATACATTTTATAGTGTAAATATTTAATTATTTTATACTACCAAAATCAATTACCCATATTTCTTGTTTAAATATTTCTTTTTTATACTAATTCATTAATTACACCTTCCAATATGTCAGTGTAGAAATAAAACATAAAATCAAAACATACTGTTCTACCATTTTGAGCATCCGTGCTAATAAAATGCTAGTGAAATGAAAATTGATATGAAAAGATTTTACCCAATGAATAAAGAGAATAAATTTTTAAGAGAGAAAAAAAATTTATTACAACTCATCATATCTTCTAACATCTCTCACCAATATCCACATTTATTATATAGGGATACACTACCATTTTTTTTGGTAGTGCAATGAGGGGTAGGTGCATATTTGAGGGGAGTGGTGGGAATACCACTCCCATTGAATTATATGAATTTTAATAATTAATAATTATAATTTTAATTTACAATATAATAAGTAATTGAAAATTTTATGGGTTTATAATAAAAACCTTACCTCTTTTGATGGAGTATTCATTTTGATGATTTCCAAGGCATTGGTGTTAAAATGGTCAAACCAAACAATAATTTATTTATTATAGGATACAATTATGGATCATAATTTAATATCAGATAATTTTTTTTTCAAGATTTTTTTTTCAATAGATTTCAGAATCATCATGATGTTTTAAAGGCCAAGATATCACGACATTCATGAAATCTGAGTTTTATGAAGACCGAGAGGTCATTAAAAGATGAATCACTTTCAGTTGAAATGATATTTATTATTCACTCTTCAAATTAAATTTACCATGAAATGAATTAAATTACCCTATTGTTGGTCCATTATAAAACATTTGGTTCATAACTCATTAAGAAGAAGTGTATTTTTTCATATATCAAGTTGGTTTCAAATTTATTACCCCTGCATGACACAATTAATTAAATTTGAAGCATCTATACTCTCTAGGTTGGATGCTAATTAAATTTAAACATTATTATATTATATAATTCCTCTATTAATGGGTTTTCATATTATTTGATTCATTTTTTTGTTGTTTCCTTCCAGTTCTTAGTGTGTCACATCTATTACTGATAAATTTTTTAACTTTATTTATTTTTAAATTAATAACACATCAATAATTACAAGATGAAGATGGATTGATATAAAATAAGGCCTACAATGTTATTTAAGTGTTTTTGAATGTATATATTTATTATGATTATAGTATTTTGGATGTGTTCTAAGTTATATTAGCAGATGTCTTATGGGTAGCTTATGTTTTCTTTTTTACACCACATTATATCATTTATCACTTATGATAAGTATTTTGAAAAATAAGGTATCATTATATTTATGAATTAAAGACATACACTTAAATTTCTATATATAACTATTTATTAGCAGAAACACACTTTCATGTATGAGTTTTCACAACACATGTTGAATAGTCTTTATAGAACATATTTTTTATGATAATAATTTTTAATAATCAAGGGATTCTTGTTTGGTTTGTGGTAAAAATCGTTATAATGGGAATAATGAATTCAAGAATCAGATATTAATGCATAAATGATAACCTTATAATGGAAAAACTAGAAAAACTTTTGAAATATTTTCACTGACCAATTCAAGGAACCACTGACTATATGTGGGGTGAGGTGGATAATAAGTTCATAACGTAGATACATCAATTATAGGAGTTTCAGAAGGATTTTTTTCAAAATTAATATAATTATAGTGGTGGGTTGAGAGTTTCAAACTAAATGATAATGTAGAATGAGACTTCTATAAATAATAACACATTTATAGTAAAGATGATACTTGTTCTCTATATAATGTTTCTCATGGAATGGCTAAAAATGTAGTACTTGAGGATAAATATACAATCATGGAGGTGTTGTACCATTAATTACATACTAATAATGGGGATAGAATAATTTATTATTTATCTATAGGTAGAGAGTGAAAATATATAGATTTAGATCATGATTGATAAATTAATGATGAAAAGAGACACACAAATTTTACGGATTATAAAATTAATAAAAGATGAGGACAATATGTAAATAATATCTTTAATGAAGACAATATGTTTATATCAGAGATAGATATTTTATGTATTTGAAGAGTGTAACACAATTATAGGTATTATAAAAAATTTCATCCTTTTGAGGTTAAATATGCCTTATAAATGTTGAAAAATGGCAATGTATTTGGGTGAGATAACATATGAACTAATGTGTGGAAATTTTTATATGAGTTGGGTATTAATTTTCTCAGTATGTTATTTAATGATATTATCAAATATATTAAAATGACCGATGAATGTAAAAATATTTATTTAATACCATCGTATAAAAATTACGAAGGAGTTTTACTTTTTAGGAATAATAGAGACATAAAACTTATGAGTAATGTCATAACACATTGGGAGATTTATTGAA
Organism: Viscum album; assembly: GCA_963277665.1. NCBI lineage: Eukaryota > Viridiplantae > Streptophyta > Magnoliopsida > Santalales > Viscaceae > Viscum > Viscum album. The sequence continues at coordinate 1,526,650,500 of OY728151.1, forward strand.
CAAAGAATTCAAAGAAAATATTTTGATTCAGATAATAAATTTTGATTTATTCCTTAACATTCAAAAATAGAAGTAATTTATTTGATTAGATATCTGATGTATTATTATAGAAAAAAATCCATTGATTAGAATTTTTTACTGATTTTGGAAAATTTGGAGTTAGTTACTGATAACTGACTTAATTAGTACTTGATAAAATATTTTTAGAATTAAATAACTGTATTTGTAACGTCATTATTGTTCATCCACATATCATGTGAGTGTGAAAATATCATGCAGAAATCCACATTTTTTGGTTTGGATTTTCCAATCTGTGAACTTATGTATTGATCACTTCATTTAAATATTATCATTTAAAGATATCATGACTCATGTACTTTGAGGAATTGATGAAAACTGCGATGACATATGATCATGGAGAGGTAGTATATGTTGGGTTCTTCATGAGTGATATGTAATTAATGGATAATGCCAAAAATTATTTATCCCTTTTGTTCCTAGTTGGATGTTAATATCTTTAACAATTTTATAAGAACAGAACTGCATGCATAATTCCATTTCCATTATATTCGATGAGAATTTTCATTTCTTGAAAGACAATAAATGTAAAATTGAGCATATAGTTTGATGAAACCCTCATGAAACCAAATTCATTTTATATATCTTGATTAAAGCATTGTATTACATAGTTAGAATTCATATGAATTTTTAAATCATTGTGATTTTATTTTCATTCTTTATGAGTTTCTTGGTGTGTTTCTAAATGATATCCTTTGACATTAAGAATTATGCCTAAAGCCACTGAGAAAGAGGATTAGAGGTTAACACACTAAGTGTATCCTAAATCTCAGTTAAATTCTTGTATGAAATTTAATTGGATAGAAAAAATAATATTTATTCAGTTTATGGTTGATAACCATAATTTAGTCTTAGGTTGTTCAAAATTGTAAGTGTGTTAAATAAAATTAAATATTTATTTTCAGGTTTGTTGAATATAATATTTCATGGATTTATAGATGAAAAAAGTTGGGATATTTATTCACTGAATAAATATTCATTATTCAATATCTGGTAAATACTCAAGCGTTTAAGCATGGATCAAGTTTAAAGGTATGGTTAGAAAATGTATAAATGATATTAACTTATATTCAAGAATCAGTTTCACATATCAAATAACTAATAATAAAATTTATATTATTATTATTATTGGAAAGGGGGTCAACTTAAGAATTAAATATTACCATGGGACTTGTCAGTTATTTGTTGACCATAACCATTCCAATATAATTATTGGATTATATCACTCTCCACATTCACTCTTGATTTATAAAATTTATAGGGAGAGAGTCTTTCAATACCCAGAGAGAAAAATATAGAGATCTATATTTTTCTCCCTATTCCCCCTCTATCAAGTTACCAAAATAGCATAAAGATATTTTACTCCCTCATGGCGAATTTTTATGCAATCAACTATAGACAATGCACATGATATGGATCATCCATGCTGGCACCTAATGACTCAATGATAACATTTTTATATTATCTTACATGTTTGGATCACTTCTAGAGATATTATACACATGAAACCTACAACACAATGATTTTTTTGTGTGATTTATTCAACCAGTTAATCAATGAAGACATAGTTACACACTATGGTAGTTCTATATCTTCTAACAGTTAAATTATAAATTTAATGTGAAGATCCTTCTATTAAAGTTTTATTCATTATTAACGTTGTCAAGAAATATATAGTTCTTTTTTTACATAGCGTTTTAATCATATACAATAACGATTATATATAAATTAAGACAAAAATATGGGTTGGACACCCAACCGATATTCTTTTGCTGCATATGGAAACAAAAATTTATATCATATGGCAAAATTTTTTAATTTATAATTATTTATTATTCACTAATTGATTTCATGAATTATGACTAATTTTACATAAAATGATTTGTTTTAATATAAAAACAACATCATCACTTTTGTTTCATTATTCTAGATAACATAACCTTCAATCAGTTATTGATTAAAAATTAATAAGAATTATGTTCATATCATCTAGATGTTACGAATTATTCACCTATACGAAAATCGAGTACATATAATGCACTTCCAACATACATTCCATGTATTATTGTTTTGGGGCTCCTATCTACCTCTATCAGGTCAAATCCCTCAAAATTGGATCTATGAACCAAGTAGATTAGTTCATTGTGTAGATATGGATAGATTGAAACATAATATTTGGAACTACACATTGTGTAAGAACTATACAATTTTAATAGCCCATGTTTTCTCATGTTCGAGAACATGGGTTATCCCAGTGATCCATATATCGTATACCAGACATTGCGATAGACATGTCGTGAAACATGAACATCACCCAACATGTTTTTTTATAGAAAAAACATTTTGCACCAAAAGGTTTTCCATATGCATGGGAACATTTCTATTCCTAAGGTAGGTAAAATTCCTATTCCCATGGCATTTATTGTGGACATGGGATGAGGACAAGCACATGTCGTGTACTTTTGTACACTAAGTATAGTTTTCTGTAGACATTTTTTCCCATTTTACCTGGAGAAAAATTAATTACATAATCAAACATATTCACATGTGTTTCATGTGTCATTTATTTGAAAAAGTAAAAACCATGTCATAGGATTAATGATAATATTTTAAATAAATTTCATTATTAAAATTGGTATAAGAACATGATGTTGTCTCTAAGTACACTCCTGTACTTCATTAATTTTCAATGAAATTAATTTTTTTTAAAATTATAGAAGATGGTGAGTTAATTATGATTGGATGTAATTAAGATATATTTAATTAATTTGTTTAATTTTTTCTCAATTATCTTAAAAAAATAATTAATTGATGTAATTCATAACAACATTGGAAATTTATTCTTGTTCCATGATGTGTAGGTGATCATGATATCAAACCAACCCATTTCATTTCATTGGTTTTTTTAAATCATTTTTAATTAAAATTTTACATGCATGTCACTCATCCCTTTATTATTTAAGGTCATTTATGCCTATAGATTATTTTATATAAACCCTCAATTATCAAATCCATTAGATCCTATAACCTCTATGTGAGTAAATGCTTATCTATGGATGGATCTCCCAAGTGAGTGGTAGTGGCTTGAGTCTAATATCCAAGGAGAAACCAATCATGTAAACACAAATGATTAAATTTAGAATGATTGAACACAACCCATGCTATGGTTCATAGTGTTTTACCTTGTGGTCTAGTGTTTATAAACTGCTAGATAAACTAACCATTATAGAATCTCATGATTTTCCACTTATATTTTATTTCTATTTATTTCATGGTTAATTTTTTATGTATGTCGATGTTGTGAAATCACCAAATATATGAATTTAAAATTATTCAGGATAGAATAAAATATAACAAGATTATGCCTAAATGTTTTATCACGCATGTTTAATCACATAATAAAAATAATCATAATTTTAACACGACATTTGATAAGATAAATGCAATAATTGGGATAAGGATAAAAATCCCACAACTAAAATAATAATTCAAATGAACCATACACTACTTATATAATAATCAACCTTATAGTGAGAATTTCTTTACAAACCAATGTTGGGGTGCTTTAAATTATTTTTAAAATTTTAAACAATAAGAATTGGGTTGAATTAACCTGGTATAATTCAAGGGTTGAATTCCCAATAGAATATTGTTTAACTAAGAAGAAAATGATGATGAAATAGTTAACCATGATTTTAGGATCTAGGAGTTAAATCAATAAATCAAGGAAATATGATTTTATATAGTTGAAAATTTATCCCTACCTAAAACCCTTATATTAACTTATTAGACCCATGTATAGGTTATGATAAGGGAATATGAATCCTTTATACTAAAATATGAAAGAAATATGATGTTCCAAAACTGATGGTGATAAGTATATTGTATTCATAAATAGTTGGAGATTAATTTAATTTAGTCAAATTTAAAAAAACAATCCATTTTTTAATAAAAAAATACTAAAAATATTATAGTAAGTTGTAGAAATAAAAAATAACACTTCTTCGACTATATCATTGTGATCCAAACTAGAGAATGATAACCTTCTTAATACCCAAATTTATATGATTTTTTTAGGTTCCTTCATATTATATTAAACCATGAATGGAAATCATACATATTAGAAACCCCACTTCCTGAGTCACATTCCAACATGTATAGTGAGGATGAAGTATCTCTCTAAATAAATTATGTGGTTGATACAATGGATGTACAATGATTCATGCTGTCCTCTAAGTTCAATGATTTTATAAAGAAATATGAGTATATGGGTTCATATAGCATTGTTTCTCACATTCATGATCCATATCAAGAGAAGGCCAGATCAGGGAGATAATAGATATCTAATGCACTATTAATGTGCACCTTTGGAGAGTCAGTACCCGCTTTGCCTCATGTAGTCAAGATGATTGGATGTATTTAGTTTATAGAAATAATGGGTTTCAACATACCTAATAATATACACACATATCTCATTATATCCTCATAACCTAAAAACTTCTCCAGTTTTATTGTGAATTATAATATGTGAAATAGTGAGAGGGCATTATCGTAACTTCTTAATCTCTTTTGAAAAGTTGATAATGATATGGGGATGTGAGAAACAAGTAGTCCTTATAGTGAATAAGGAGAATAAGAACATAGACAATGTGATGAATATTCATTCAGAGTATAATTTTTTATAGAACTATCCTTACAAGAAGAAGAAGATCCAAATGAAATGGAAAGAACAGGATACATTATCTATATCATGTTGGATGTAGGGCCACTAGAATAGTAATCTCACCCAGCCAAAGAATAAAGGGTAAGATTCAGGTGCGTACATTATCAATTTTAATCTATCTATATCAACATGTTTGGTATTAGATATTTCATTTGGTGCTCACATATGTGTCCAAATATAGTAACCAAGTAGATTTGGGAAGGTTTCAAGAGGCTTGGTGGATCTAAGGACTAGAAATGGAAAAAGGTTGTTTACTTTATCCACTGGATACTACCATGTCACAATACTATAAAAAATTATGTTTTCCTTTCAAGATGATTTATTATTTTCATAGTGTTACCAAGACCATTATTTGGGTTTCATTCTTTGATATGGATGGATATATATTCATCTTTTTCAATAAAGGATTATACTTAGATAAAGAGAACATATGTTATAGTGTGAAACTATTAAATAATGGTATTTATGTATTAAATTATGAAACCAAACACCCACAATTAATAATGAATCAAATATGCACAACTCATATAACACCGAGTTATGGAATCACCATCATGGTCTTGTAAATTTGAAGAATATTAAAATATTCATTCATGATGGTTATTTAGACTCATTTAAATATAATCCATATGAAAAATGTTATGATTATTTTCAAGATAATATGATCAAACATCCATTTGCAGGTCAAGGTGAAAGGGCCAAATAAGCTCTATAATTTGGGCACAATAAGGTGTGAAAAAATTTTCAAGTAGAGGATAGAGGTAGCATCTCATACTTTATTACATTTACCAATGAATCACATAGGTATGACTATATCTACATAATGAGCTACAAGTTTTAATCCATCTTGAAATTCAAACTGTCCAAGAATGAGGTTGAGAATATTCTTGGGAAGAAATGAAAGAACCATTGATAATTTTTGCGGGGTGAATATGTTAACCATGAAATTATTTACTTTCTATAGAAGTTTGAGATGTTATCTCAACTCAATCCACATTATATACCATTGTATAATGGTGTTAGTGAATGGAATAACCATACACTTATTGACATAGTGCGGTTGATGATGAGTCACAAAAGACCTTAGTATCCTTATGAAGGTATTCATTATAGATTGAATTATACTTACTACACTGAGTACCAAAATAAGTGGAAAATAGTATTCCCTTTACATTATAGAGTGGAAAGAAACCTGCTTTTTCACATATTTGTGCAAGGGGTTGTGAGGAATTTGTTATTCTATCATAAGAAAAAAAACTAGAACCTCATGTCATAAAGATTTTCTTCATAGGTTATTATAAGGAAACCAAAGGATAATATTTATACAACACTTCAGAAAAGTAACATTTGAAAAAATGATGTTTATCATGAGATTAGAACATAATCAATGATGATGGTGTGTTAAAGATAAACTTCTATGATGATGATTATCAAGATACCCAAGATACGGTACATGAAAATATTCCATCGGTCCCTAAGAATGATGTTGTTCCAAATTAAAAAGAGTACTACGTATAATTTATAGAGAGATAAGAGAAAAAATGTGATTGATTTTTAGTCACTAATGATAGTGAGTCATTATTGGTGGAAAATGATGATCCTCTATTCTACAAGGAGTTAGTAGCAAGATCAAAAATTATAATATGGTTAGATGTTATGAATTCTACAATAAATTCCATGTATCAGAACCATTTTTGGGTTCTAATTAATCTACCAGTAGATATAAATCACATTGGGTGTAAATGGTTATTCAAGATAATCATGGATATTGAATGTAAATTAAATTTCTATAATGAACCAAATGTGGATAAGGGGTATCAAAAACTTCATGGTATTGACTATAAAAAAATTCTCTAGTTTCCTTGATTAAATCCCTAAATGTATTGATTTCCTTATCAAATATTCGTCTATATGATATCTTGTATAGGGATGTAACAATTATAGTACTCAATGAGATCCTTTTTGAAGATGTGGATATAACAGAACTAGAAGTGTTTCTGACTCCATGATATTCCAAAAAGTTCTGCAAGCTATGAAGATCCATTTTTGGATTAAATAAAGCATCCATGTTTTTGAAAATAATGATTGATAAGGATACAAATGAAATTGGTTTCTTTAAGAATGAATTTGATCCATGTGTTTACAATAATATTAGTGAGATTAATATTGATTTTATTTTATAATATGTTGAATAAATATTATTAATTGGAAATAATATACTAGCCTTCAAGAGGTTAAGGCATGGTTGAACAGGTGATTCTCCATGAATGAAATAGGTGAAATAACCTACATTCTAGTGGTTAAGATCATTTATAATAAATAGAATAGGATATTGAGCCTTTTAGGTATTGGGCACATTAGAAGCATCCATTAAAGGCCTGAAAAGCTCATATTTTTGTCTTAAAACATGTGTAATAATTTCCTTACATGATCATGAGATCATGTCCAATGAAAGAGTGTAGATTAATAGGAAGCATTATTTTTATGGAATTATAAGGAGAGGATTATTACATGTTATTTATACATAATTTATTTGTAGATATAATAGAGTTACCTCAAGTAGTAATTCATATATCATTGATGATCTGATGGGATAAAATTCATTGAAAGATCGTTACATAACATGAATCATGTGAAAAAATCCACCATAAGTGATACACACATGTACCCAAATCTATAATCAAGGTCATAGAATTGTCAAGTGCTAGAATATCCGACTCTAATCACTTGATTTTTTTTATAATAGTATTACACATCAAAAATAATAAATATAACTTGTTATTATCTCAAAGGATTAATAGAGGAGTAATAGAGAGTGTAGTCTAGGATTTGATAAAATATTTCTTTATCCATTGTGCACGTCATAAATGAATTATGAATGTGATTTAAATAAATATTTATTATATCTGTTTTTTTGGTTGGAAAATAACACACAAGCCCACAACCATCATTAATATTTTTAAACAACGAATTTCCATACTTATTATTATTATTATTAGTTTCTTGACACGTTAATCACATTAAAAATATAAATAAATATTAATTATTTCTAATTTAAGAATTAAAATTAGTATCCTTTCCCCATTCCATCTTTACCAATCATTTAACAATGAAAATTTAATTAAATAAATCGAACTACATTGTTCTAAGATAAAAATAATAAGTATTATATTTTCTAATCATATAAACTAATATCCATAATTATTATCTGACACTATTTATTATTTTGTAAAATTTTAGATTAAATTATGATGATCATCTAAACCCAAATATATATATATTTTCTATTTTAACTTGTTAAAGACAATATATTATTTTAATTGACACTGAGAATGTACTTAGTGTGTGACCCTCCAGGCCTATTTCTCAGAAGCATTATTCATAAACATATAAATTACATGGTCAATTTCTAGAAATACTTGAAGAAATCCATTGAGAAAAAATTTTATGTTGCAAGGATTCCAAACCCCCAACAAAAATTTACCATGTAATATAGACCTTTTATACCAATATCTTAAATCAAACAAGTTTCATGGCAGTCTCATCAACATATATGTTCCATGTATCATTAATTTACTTTATAGAAATGAACACTCAGATCGAATTCCATGAAGATTAATTTATTAAGGATGTTTCAATCCCATAATAGGGCCTAAAGATATTAACTTTCATCATGAGAGAAAAAGGGATAAATCATTTAATGTGTTATTTATTAATTAAATATAATTTCTGAAAAACGCAAGTATCCCATTTATCTACAAACACATGTCATTACAGTTTTCATAAATACAACAATGTAGGAATGTCATAATACCCATTAATGATAGTCTTAATGAGTAAGTATCAATACACACATCCACATATAGGAACAACCAATGAAAAATAGAAATGTGAATTTCCTATTGATGGGCATGTTCTCATAACCTCTTATCTTAGAGGTTTCTATGGGAGAAAACCATTAGAAGAGATTTTAATGTCTTATGTGCCTCCTACCCCTAATATAAATAATTTTATATGCTCCACCAAAAAATATAATTGATCTATAAAATTATATTTGATGATACTATCGTGGAACTTGATGGTTCTCATCCTACCAGGGAACTACTTTGACATTTCATGGTGACACTTATCCTTAGGTTGTTATCATGTAAAAATTTCATGCACAAGAACAATCGTGGTGTGATAAGAAAACGTATTTAATTAAAAATTTAATCATATACTAAACAGGTTGGCTCTTTAGCACCAACTCCAACATCCTAATTCAAAGTACATATATTGACTAGATACTGAAGAGGTTAAATATAGAACAATCCAAGAGGGGATTGGATCCAAGGTCACATGATATATATATTTCTATGAAAATGTGTCCTCAAACATAGTAAAAAAGTTATAAAATTAGTAGGATCCCTTAAAATTATGATATATGATCTATCATGTACGACATATTATAAATGATACATGATTTCAATTTTGGTTTAAGCATGGTAAGAAGATATTAAGAAGATCACGATGAACATCATTGGACTGTTATTAAGGCTATCCTTGCATATTTAAGGGGAACTAAGGATATGTTCCTAGTGTATAGAGGACATGAATAACTAGTTATTAGGGGTTATATATATTATAGTATATATAAATATCCAATGGATCATAAATCAAAGTTAGGATTTGTATTTTGTCTCAATAGAGGAGTTGTGAGATGGGGGAGTTCCATGAATCTAGTAGTAAATATTTCTATAGTAGTGTATGAGTATATTGTGGATTTTGATGCATAAAAGGAAGTATTATTGATTCAAAAAAATTTCCAATAGATATATGTGGTTCCTTTTAGTGAAGATCCAATCACATTTTTTTAGAAATAAAACTCTAGTGGTGACTCTTTCCATAGATTCAAGGTCTCATCAATGGTTGAGGAAAATAATTTGGAAGTTTCTCTTCTTGAGTGATTTTTATCAATGAGGTAAATATGCAGTGTGAGGTGTACCCATATAATAAAACATGGATAACTCATAAATTAAGGCTTTATATTCGAAGAATCATTTTTATAATATGAGATCTAGTGGACTAAAAAAATTCATTTGGCATTAGTTAATGTAAGAGTTTGTTGGATATTGTTCTCTAGAATCAAATTATATAGTAAATTATTCCTTGGATGGTCATTTACCATCATTGAACCTTGATCCATTGAGATGAAAATAGATCAAATCTAATTTTGTGATACACAAATTCAATATGTAATGGAATATCCTTGGACAACCCCACATAAGGGGTTAGGAATCTAAAAAAAACCAAATTATCATTGTTGAATGGTATGATAAAGATAAAAAAAATTCTTTCAATGAGTATAGAGTTCTTTTGAACCCATACATTGAACCTCCAAGAAGATAAATAATAACCTTTGAATACATGATCATTCATGTATCATCCTTAAATAAACTATATGATCATAAATATGAAATAAAATAAAAATGGGAAATTAAATATATCTAATCCATCGCAGGTTATATTGTATAACGACTATTACATATCATTCTTTTAAATGCACTTTAAATTGGTATTATCAGGGATAAAAAAGTGTTATTGATCTACAAACTATTTAAAAGGGTATCGTTTTTTTATTTCTAAATACTTTCGAATGAAGAACCCTTTCATCAGTGAAAAAAATTGATGATAAAAGGTGTCTATTATTAGTGCTACAAAATGTGCTAAAAAGGTGACTTTTATTAGAGATTTTTTCAAAAAATTACTTCTGATTTGGATGGGAGACCACACCACTTCTATTAATACTCAAATTCACTTATCCCTCTTTTTATTAGAACTAGTGTTTCCCCATTTCTAATATTTTTTCAACACAAAAAATTGTCATGCACACACCTGTGTGCCCCTGCCTTCAATGGGTGTTAATCTCGTGAGCTCCCCCTCATGGATATGTTCCATTACCACTAACCTATAATGTTTTAAACAAATTTTTTACACATATATTTATTTAAATGTATTTTGTTACAATTTTTACCCATTTAATTATATAATTATTTATATAATTACTTATAAATACAATTAAAAATATTTTTTTTTGTTCATGTGTTTATGTATAAATAGAGACATAAATGCATATATATATAAATATATATATATATATATATATTTGTGTGTGTGTCTATAAATATAATTATACATATTTATAGTTATTTACATATGTTATATATTTATATTTATATGAATATATTAGAATATGTTGATAAATATATATTTGTTTGTTAATACAGAAAGAAAAAATAATAATATTATACATAAATATTAATTATATATACATTATAGAGGTATATAAATATTTATACATTATTATATTAAATAAAATCAATATTAGTTTTTTTATATATGGTTTATAAATATAAATAGATATTTTTTATTTAAATATGTTTACATGTTTATTTTTAAAATTTAATTTTTATGTGTAAATACATAAAAATTTATATATATGTGTATATATTAAATTATAAGCAATATAAAAATTATACATTTCAAATTTTATTGTATACGTATGAGTATATTACTTGATAATATATTGTTTACACACCCAAGAAAAGATAAGAATAATCTCATAAATGATGAATAAATTCCATCGAATGTAAAAAAATGGAGGTACCCCGAAAAAAAAACTCATTTTTAGAGGCCTTTAAGAAATTTTTTGACATCAAAAAATATTATTAACAGCGTTCCTCCTAATGACCACAACACTGTTATTTTTTCATGTTTCGATTTGATATGTGGTAGAGCTCAAACAGACACCAGATAAAAAGTTATGGTCTTTTGAAATCTGAATCATGTTTTCAACTTACGGAATATTGTTTATTAATTTTTTGAATTTTTTATATCATCAAAATTATAATTAAATTACTATAACTCATTATTATTAAAATAAATTATTCATATTATTATTTAATTATTTTAAATACCATTTTCTACTAAAAATAATATATATTATGTGTGAGACCTATTTCATAATATAAAAATCATATTTTATGAAATATATTATATTTATATCAATATTACAATATTATTATATTAACAAATGACTTCTAATGATATATAACTTCTTTTATGAAATAAACCTCTTATCAGTGCTAAAAATCATTTTAGTGAAGATACAATACATACAATTATTAGTTCTAAAAAAAGGGCAATTAAATTGTAGCATTTAAAAAATCCAAATATGTGGTAGTGAAAAATCATCACTCATCACTTCTGTATCAACCGTGGAAGTTGTTTTCAAAAAAAAAGAATAATATGTAACTATAAAAAAATCTGACGAAAGCTAATAAACAATGTCTCCCCTACTTGGCATCAAGCTGCACATAATTATAACTCTTTAAAATTATATAGCATAATTAGCTATACTAATATGAAAAATGAGGTTCCTAGGGTGCTATAATTATCTATGAGATAATATAAAATAATTATTTACTATATAATATCTCACTAACCACTGAGTTATGGTGGAGGACCCTATCCTTACTAATGAAATTAGTATCAGTTTATGGAGTAACCGAACCCACAAGTGGAGGAATCGTACCCCAATCATCAATTTTTTTTTGAATACACTAATTTTGTACCCACATTAAAATTATTTTGAGAATACCAAACTCCTTTAATGGATAATATTCACTCTTTCCATTATATGAGTTTCAAACTCTAATAATAGAGGACTCATAGCCTAGTATTTGGGGTTATACCTAGCACTTCTATTGATAAAACTTCAACCTGATCTCCAAGGGAGTAGTTGACTACAATGATAGAGGAACCCTACCCAGGTCATCAATGCAGTATCTGACCCCATAAAATATATTTGAGACTAGTAAATTGTTGATGATACATAGACTAAGCCGGTATTTGACCTTATCAAATTAATCGGGGACCCACACCTCATTGATAATAGATCATCACGGGTGTACCCAACCATATGCTTATACAATAAACTTTTAGACACCAAAAATTCTTATCATAATCATAGGAAAATGATGATAAAATTATCTAGGTGAATAAACACAATGTAAATCGAGATAAAGTCAACCAAGACAACTCATAATAGCAAGAGTAGTTTTGATTCCAATATTATCCATAAATGGTCAATTCAACACCTTTAATGATTATATATCTTTTATAATGTCTATATCCTCATTCTATTTGGGAATAAATACTATTAGTATTTCATGTCATAAAATCAATAATTCTAGTCCATTATATGATGGGTGGAAAAATTTATATATACCTGATGAACAATGATATAAATAATCAAAATATCCAGTAGATTATTAGAGTCATTATAAATAAATGTGTTGCCCAAAATATCATATATTTGGTCTATCTGGTCCCCCCAAATGGGCCCAACTAACTTGATTATAATTTCCCTAATTTTCCAATACTAATACCTCACCTAAATTTTAACAATAAAATACCTTTTTAGGGTCCTCTTTAGAAGGCATGAGCACCGTGGGACCCATTGACTTGTGGCAGTAATGCATTATATTGGAAAAGTCATACTATAGAGGAAATTTGTATTTATTCAATGTATGTGGTTCCTTTTTTCAGTAGAGAGATAAATTTTATAGTGTTTATTTCCACTACGCTATCATATAAATGAATAGTATATAAGTGATATTCTGAATGGAATGGTTGAGAAGTTATCGATCCCATCTTGATTGCTGTCAGAGACACGTATATTTAACAATGCCTAAAAGAGGGGGTGCCTATTGACTAGTGAGGGGTATGTTAGAGTAGGTGGGATAGGAATGAATGTGATCCTGATTGAAGCTATCACAAAATAGGTAGCATGATTCTCACATCCTAATAAGCAACACCCCCTCCATTTTCTTTGATTGATGAATCATTGTTATTATATTTTCCCTGATGAATTCTCAATTATTCCTAGGAATAGAGTTGTTTAATTTTATATTGAACCTATACCATAGGAATAACCAGTATTTATTCTTCATTATCACATGTCTTCAGATGAAATTATTGAGTCTATTGTATAATTAGATGATTTAGAGGTGACTTGTTTCATCAGACAGAGAACAAATTCGTGGGGTGCCCCTGTGTTGTTTTCCAAGAAGTGAATAAGAATTATGTGACCCCATATGGAATATAGGCTAATGAATCAGGAAATAGTGGAGAAAATATACCTTTTAACCCATGACATATGATATTTTTTATTATTTAATTGTATCCTTGTGGTTTTCCAAGATTGATTTTTCTTCAGGATACCATCAGCTGTGGGTCAGAGAGGTGTATTTTCCCTAAAAATATTTAATAGTTTATATGGATTGTATGAGCATCTTTTTAAATCATTTTGGGTTGAAAATACTCTATGGGCGTTCATGGTTAACACTAAAAATATATTCAATCCATTCCTTTACTCCTTAATCATGGTATATTTAGTTGATATCTGAATATATTATAGGACTTCATATATGCTATGTAGACACTATGAGAATGTATTGAGTACAAATAAATATAATTATCATTATGAACAACTTTAAAAGTGTCTATTTTGGATTTAGGAGGTATAGTTACTTGATAATATAATTTTCTATATGATAATTTTAGTTGACCTAGATAAAGTGAGGTTATGTTGTTTTGTGAAAATCCTATTAATTTGTTTGAAATAAAGAGTTTTCAAGGTATTGTGGGATAATATTGACATATCATCCATACTTCTCATGTTTGGAATCACTAAATATGAAGATGAAAAAAATTGGGTTATTTTGGTGTGGTATGATCAGTGTGAAGAGGCTTTCTTAGAGATGAAGCAGTTGTTAAAAATATTCATAGTTTTGATTCTTCTATATAAAATGATTGGATATAAGGTTTATTGTGATGACACATGTGTTAGGTTGTGATTATAGTTGATGCTTCAATATCATGTGGTAACTTATGGGTCACTTAAGTTGTTACCCGTGAGAGGAACTACCGAATACAAGACATATATTTGGAAGTCATGGTCATTACTCTGAAGTGTTGGAAAAGGTATTCCTTCAAAAGGGGTTTATCATCATCACATAAAATAGGAGTTTAATATACACCATCCCTATATGGGATCTAAATCCATTTTTGGGGAATTTTTTGGAGTAACATCATATATTATACATTAAGATAACCAATACTCCATGATATTGTCATAACATGGTAGATTCTCTCAATAAGAAAACACTAGAGATGCATGAGATTTGATAGCATCCTTCGTAGTAGGAATGCCATTTATTGAGTTTGATGGTTGAGTGGTTAGTGGAAGCATCTTAAGATATGGAGTTACAACATGTGTACCTTTTTTATAATTTTTTCCTTGGTGAATAAAATATTGGTTTAACAAGAGTTAGATCATGAATGTATGGTCTTGTTGAAACATTTGGTTGGGAGTTACCTAGTTCCAGGAGGACTTTATGATGATGAAATAATTTACAGTCATGGGAGGATAGTAGTGAGATCTTCCTCAAGGTATGAATGGACAATATACTCTCATGATTCCTAATTATAAGTGTATCGAGGGATGAAAAATATATACCATTAAATATGAAAATAGTTTTAGTTTTCATGTTTGAAAAGATGAATCTTTGGTTTTGTTTCGTGATGCCTTACCATACAGAGGTTAAAGTTTGAGCATCATTATTATGGTAGATTGTTACAATCACTTCTAATGCATATGTGGCTGTAATATGAAATTATGATTGACTTTATCATATGGTTACCTAATACCCTAAAGATCCTTGATGAAATTTGAGTGATAAATAAAGATCTGATAAAAGTGGATCATTTATTTTTGATTTGAGAGATGCTTTCAATGGAAAATTTAGGATAAATGTATGTATGAGATATTATATGAATATATTTAGTTCCCCTGAAAATATTTTGGAAAGGGACCCATGTTCAAATCATCATTTTGGATGGCCATATAAGATGCTTTGGGAAGCTAGTTGTGAATGAGTGCAATTTATCATCCATAGATTGCTGGACCAATAGAGAGGACGATCAATATTTTAGAAGATAAGTTACATGCCTATGTTCAATAGTTTAGTGGAACAAGGTATTATCAATATCCTTGTTTTAATTCTTGTAAAATAGTAGATCTCATGATTTTATTCATTTGACAATTTTTTAGGCTCTTTATGGTGGGCTATATCACTCACTAATATGATTGAATTAGGCTGTTGAGGTAGTAATTGTAGGGTTGGCCATGATATAAGAGACCTACGAGAGAGTGTAGTCAATTAGGAATACATTAATCATCACTCAGAGTAGATATATATCATATAAAAATTATAGTTGGAACCCCTTGGAGTTTATATTGGGGTACGAGTGTTTTTATGGGTGAGTACTCAATTAGAGAATAGACTTTTGTGTAAGAAGAGGAAACTGGTTTCATGATTTATTGGATCATTCGAGATTATCAAGTGTCTCAATATAGTGGCCTACAGTTTGGATATTTCTCATCAATATAAATGTATTTATGATTTTTTCTATATATTTTAGCTTCAGCGGTACATGACCAATCCTTCATATGTGATCCACAACAAGGAATATGAGCTAGAGGCTGACATATCTTTTGTGGATTCCTGATGAGAATCATATACTAGAGTGAGAAAATGATGTGAAAAAAGATGATGTCACTTGTTAGAATCATATGGAAGCATGGACATATCCAAGTAGAGACTTGGTAGTGGATATTTGATGTTTGAGGACAATAGACCAAGTTTTTTGAGAAATAAATATAGTGTAACTTCATAAAGATCACATGTACTTAGAGTGGGAGATTATAGTGTCTTGAGATTTTTCAGGTGCCTTATGGCTTAAAGTTAACCATTTTTTATTTTTTTGGGTTTTTCATTTCTATGGTGATGTATCTGGTTAGATAGGGTTGGGTTTTTAGGATTATAGGGTCTATTAAGGGGTTTCACTATTAGTGCATAATTAGGGGAAACTATGTAGTTCTCCCTAGAAAACCATTAGGCTTGTTTCAAGAAGGGCAGTGGGTAGGGAACGATTAGAGAAAAGTTATATATAACCATGTCACTTTTCCCATAAAATATGTGTGGCTTAAGAAAGTGGAAAAATCATTGTTAGCACACAATTTACCAAATCATGCAATAGAACTATGTGGGTTTCCATAAGATGTAGAAATCAAGGGAAGCTTGGTTCTTGATTTGTAAAACAATGCAATCAAGTTGTATACTAGGATTTAAGTAATAAAAAATTATATTTTTCACATGAAACATCCATGAAACCCATTATTCTTCCTCCAACTAATGTGGATATGAAAAATGGGGACTCTAATAGTGATTCTTGGTGGTTCCTCTCCATTTTAAATCCAAATTTATAGGATCTAGAACAATGAGTCATTTTGATTATAGGTAAGAGGTTTTTTCTTCCTCCATTATTCACATTTATCACATATCACCATTTTATCTCTTGATATTAATCATAGATTCAATATATATAGTATAAAAATATTGATTCAATCATTATATAATGGTAAATTCATTGATAGGTAAAGGATCCTAGCCAAATCAATTGATAATTACCACATTTTTAATGATTGGTTATAAATCCATTATTATTGATGGATTTATTTTTGTAAGACGACGTGATTTTTTTTGTTATAAGGATCTCTTATTAGAATCCCAACTAAAGAGACACTATTATGAATTATTGGATATTGTTCTGGAGAAAATTTTTATACGAGTGTGATCTGGGTGTCATGTCTCAACAGATCCTAGATTTTTCATCAACATGCCAATGGTTGTAAGTTCTTACAGTCTTGTGCCCTTGTATGAAGGTTTTTACAAGATTATATTCTTTTAATGTATGTAATGTAGAGATATTTACATAACATGGATGATTTAATATGTGGGTAACCCATGAGAACTTTTCATTATTTTGGATTTTGTTTTTCTATGTCCCACATTATATGTGGTTATTTCATAGAAAGTGGAATGTTTGATAAGTCATGTGTTCCCATGTTATTAAATAGTTTTTTTATTTTAATAATGATTATCAAAATCTGTAGAAGTGACTAAAACCCTTGTCAGAGGATCTCTATGGATGATAATATGAGATATATGTAAAATACTGAAATGATGAACTATTGTAAATTTGTGCACCTTATACTAGAGATCCACTGCAACATTCTTATCTATTTCTGATGGATTTTATAATGATCAAAAAATGTAGAAACAAAAGAATCACTCCTCTATCAATTTACATTTTCAGTGATGATTCATTCTTTATTCAATCAATAATATTATTTTATTCATGATATGTTATCATCTCATATGTGAAGAAGGAATAATGTAGAGATATGGTTCTTAGGGGTTTTTGACCTTGAATTAAAAAAACAAACAAATAGTACCATTTCATGGTAAAAAAAATATATATCAACAAGTTCATTTCAAGGGATAAAGCATTTATTCATGCATCGTAACACATGGATAAATGACATGGAAAATATATGTTTTAATCTCAATAATGTATTTCATCCTGAGAATTTAATCTTATGAAATGGTTGATTTAATAATATTTACATATAAGAATGACCTATCGAAAAAATAATTACCATCATAAGTAGTATAAAGGATGTTTCCCAATCATTATGTAAAATAAAATCTATATAAAAGACATCATATTTATATAAGTCGTTACTACATATCTTTATAAATTTTATTCTTTACCTAATGACTCATATAATTTTTAAATTTATCCATATATTTTATAATATAGAATAACTTGTGAAACCATTTCAAAAAAACTTTTCTATATATCTTCCAAAACACTTTTGGAAATACATCATTGTCTTCACCTAATTTCACATAATATGTAATACCATATGAACAGTCATCCAAAATAATTTTGGATTAACTCTAAAACAATTCATAAGTATCACTATGAGTAAAATTCAATCCATATTCATTCAACCAAAATGATTTACCCCCTGGTACTTTATATCATTGACAAAAAATATAAATTTTTGGATCCATATATGTAAGAAAAGTGAATCCTATATAAAATGGAAAATCCCTCTCAAACTATAAATGGATCTGGCAAGATCTCATTTAGTCACATGTATCTATATACCTTTTTCTTCCAATATAAATCATTTTAAAACGTTCATTCTCATATTTTCCCATTTTCTAAGCCATTTACTAAACATGGAACATGGAATGTGTCCTTCCCACATAGTTTACTCATATTTCCTTGATTCCTAGACTGTACACTAAACTAGTTGATGAATAAATCACATGTCATACATCCTTATAGATAAAAACATCAAATTTACCATATATATAGACATATATAATACATTTTTTTATCACACACTAACATGGTCTATCTTAATCATGGGATATGATTTCATACTCTAGTATAATAAGACAAATCCCTCATCGAATATGCTCCAACCAATGACATGAACAACAATATACCCAACCACCCTCATGTTTGTTAAGGCAATATGTATAATTGTGAAATAAGTGTGCCAAAGGATAATGGTTTTCATGCTAGGAACCACATTATCCTTAGGTAGTGGGTAATAAAATATAATCCATGTACCTATAGTATTCAAAAGACTTCGATGTCAGACACTCCATCTAGTATTGTAACACCCCAAGCTTCCACGGTACGTTTCATTTCGAATAATGCAATAGCGTGTGTTGTACGCAACCTCGAGCTCTAACACACACCACAACGAATTAAAGTAGCTGTTATGAATAGTAATAACCACTTTTTAAAAATTATAGAAATTTTATATTTAAAAATGGACTTCATTTTTGGATTCGGAATATCGAAATTAGCTTATGTTGAATTTTTGGTATTTTTCTGAGAACTTCTAAATTTTTATGAATAGTGAAAAATACTTAAAAAGAACTTTTTTGATCAAAAAAATTTATAGTGATAAATTATACTATTTAGAGGTTTTAAAGTATAATTAGAATATATTTTTACCATTTTATCCAATGGTGGTCATTAGAATTAATTTAACATTGAAATTGGACATAAACAATTGCCAGTCTTTTGATATAAATTGTTTCTTAAAAACACGCTATTTGTTGTAACAATGGGAATTAATTATAAAATTAATTAATGCAACTTATATGTTTCGAATTTCATAAAATAGACATCATTTTTGAATTCGGAATATCAATTATAGCTTAGGGTGAAATTTTGGCCTTGTTCTGAAAAACATCAATTTTTGATTAACAGTGAAACCACTAAGTGGTAGTTAAATAACTGATTTTTCGTTTAAATGAAATATTACGACTTCTGTGATTTGATTTTCAAAAATCCGACATACATGGTTGTCATTAATAAGTAAAATGTGGTTCAATGAGATTAAAATAAATTTTTGGTGAATAGTAACTTTTAAGTTCTTAATCGCGATTAGAGGTAATTAGTGTAGTTTAAGGTACAAATAATGTTTTAATAATATTATATGAGCATTAAACTTGTCCTACTCCTATTGGATGAGTCATGGCCGACCAAGACAACCCATGGGTCAACTTGGGGACCCCATGGAGCCACTTTAGTTGGAAAATGACATTAATATATATTTATTTAATGTTAAAATTAAATTGACACAAACATGAGTTGTTTTACGAAAATAGTTTTTAAGTGGGGTTACACAAGTCAACATTTTGATTATAAATATTAATTATAAAGCTAAAAGGATTTCCTACATCATAGTATTTTTTTTATAATTTTTAGACATTAAATAGATTAAATTATTTATGACATCATTATGATGCAGCGATGACCTCATTATTTAATGATTTTAATAAAATGAAAAGATAATGTAAAATCCAAGGCTTACACTTGTCCAAAGACTATTGGATGGGTATATTTCGAACTCTTATCACCTTAGACACGAATTATATAAGTGTGGGACCTTTAGAATCCGAAAATCATTGTGTAATAATGTAACATTTCAATCTTTCCAAAAGAGCCCCTCCTCTCCACTTATAAAAGGCCCCCACCTCTCCCACCTTATTCACACCTTCAAGCCATTTGGCTCGGCCAACCTCTGCCCAAATACTCTCCAAACTTCCCCCTCTTACTCCTAGAATCCTCACTTTGGGCAGAACTCTTCCCAAGGAAGCCTTTGCCTCAAATCAAAAAGAGTTACCCGATTTTGAGGTAATGTCTTCTCTAATGTTGTTTTGTTTTATTTTTCTTCTCCAACCCCCTAAAATCTTTTTATTCATTTCTTTTGTAACAAAACCAGTATCCTCAATATACTAGGATGTTGTTATAATATGGATTAGAGCTACACTTACACACACCTACATCTAATGGTTAAAGAACATATGGTTTCTGTGGATGGCGAATTTCTGCCTCACGAAACGATGATTGTTCAAAACTCATATAACACCTTCAAAGGTGGCCATTAAGATGTCACTATTTTTATATATGATATATAATATGTTTATGTTTTACTTATTCTTCTGTATTTCTCATTTATGGCATACTTTATGATTTCCATTATGGGTAAAACGCGATAATTTCATTTTAGGAAGTGCGGACTACCACCCCCTCAAAGTGATTTGAATCGTTAATGCCATATGTGGGATGTATAAAGGATGGAATAAATGGTATTATACAATATATTATACTGGAATTATATTATACATTTATATCATTATGATTTCATTCCATTAAATATGAAATTGAAATGAAAGTAGCGTTCATCCGTACGTACGGCTTACCGTCTCCATGAACGATGCATTTCATTTCTTACCTCTAAATGTTACGTAATATTATGAATGAATGTATATACTGGATATATATGATATATATGATATCTAAATCATGAATATAATTCTGGATATAATGGATATTCTACCACATAAACAACTTGTAATTATAAGAAATTTATTGTTGACTCAAGTAACAAAGATCGACAAAACGACCGTTATTAACTTAAATAATTACATAATGTTCATAACATTGTAATAAGTGATATAAAAAGGATAATGAAATTTAAAATGGTTCTTAATAAGGTATATATTAAATCTAGTTTATTATTCAGGAGGTTAAAGAATGGTTGAGTCAAGTCAGACACGAGGTGAGAGAACTTCTTAACCCAATTTCCATTCTTTGGGTTAATCTCCTATTTTCAAATTATGTCATGATATTATTCTGTGATGTCTTGTATTTGTACTTTATTTATGCGTACTTATAGTAAATACACATAATAGATCTATTTTATTTAAAAAATGATCTTTGTAAGGGAATTTCTTAACCCAACTTCCATTCTTTGGGTTAATCTCCTACTTTCAAATTATGTCATGATATTATTATGTCTTATTTTGTATTTTTACTTTTTTTATGTGTACCTATAGTGAATACACATAATAGATCTATTTTATTTTAAAAATGATCTTTTTAAGGACTTAGTCTCAATCTCCTTTCATTGAGGCATATTTGGTTTTATACACAACTTTCTTTTATATGGTGTATAAACCCCTTTGACTTTTATTTTTATTCAAAAGGAATATTTTTTATACGAAGCGTTTTACTAAACGAAAAAAAGGGAATGTTTTTCTTTCCGTACATACGTGGCGACAATGACTTCTCTGTCGCTGTGACTATTATTTGAGTTTTGGCTTCCTCTACAAGCCATCACTTTTTTTTAATGAAAAATAAATACAATGTTTTAACTTTCTTTTATTTTGGTATTGAAAATGGTTTTGAAAGCATTTTTATTATATCAATGTGTTGTATTGATATCTTGTGATTGAAATGTGGAAATGTTATGTTTCCTTTATGCCTGTTTTATGTGATACGATTATGTTATGGTTTATGATATGTTTAAAACTATTCATATGAGGAATGCATTGGACATAATAAGTGACGGGTGGAGCCCGCTATAGCTCCTAGATGCATCGGCAGGTCTAATGAGACAAACTAGTGTCTTGGAACGAGGCCTTGACAAAATCTTATTTGTGGTCTTGGCACGAGGCCTTGACTATGTGGTTATGATAGTCTGGCATTATGCATTCCATCATTATGAAAGTGGTTATTGATATTGTATGTGATTATTCGACCAGTAGAATATCCATGTGAAGAAGTGAATGGAATTATCTCATTTTACTTTTGCCATATTATGTTGATGTTCAAGTTTAAAAGGCTTTTGTTTTAGTTATACATTGCCTTAAATGTTAATGTTTATTTATGAAAGCTTTCGCTATATTATTAACCTTACTGAGCATCTGAGCTCACCCCTTTCAATGTTTTAATATTTTTCCAGGATGTGAAGAAGTAGTTTAGGAGTGACCTGCAGGGGTAGTCAGAAAGGGATATGATTGTGGACTATGAAGACCATGTTATTGTAGTTTGTTTACTTTTTGATGTAATGAAAGACTTGTGAATGTATCTAGTGTTTCCAAGGCTACTAAACTAATCGGTCTTTCGAGACTTGATCTTTTGTGATCATGCCAATGTTACGAAGTAATGCACCGGCTCTGGGTTGCTGGGGTCGGGGCGTTACAGTTGGTATCAGAGGAAGTTTAGTACAAACGTTGGAAGCTAGATTTAGATAAACTCTGATTAGAGCACATAGACCTAAGATGAACTTTGAGGATTAGTATAGAAGAACTTCCTAGAATTTTGGTATTGTAGAGATTTTGTGAGTTTTCCGAGCAATACATCCCTGTCTGGATACGAGCAGGTAGAGGCGGCTCTGGCACAGATGTTCCTAGGGGTAAAACCCGAAAACACCGCTTTGAGATAGACTCGAACAGGAACTGGTGCACGACAACGGGCCTTTCTGCACTCTTGGTTACGACACTCCTGGGGGATATGCTTAGGATAACTCTCATTTTCTCTACAAATCATTATGAAGGGTTTATGAGTATATACTTCCTCAAAGAAAACATTTTTATTATGGATTATATCCATAAATAGTTCAATTTATGTTAAGTGTTTTATAAGTATAGGATTATGTATTTTGATTCATAAACTGATATAGTTTATGCCATTGTTTAGAAATGGCGCCTAGTGGAAGAAATGGAAACCGTATCAATGCACGCACTCCATGTAGGGATTGACCTCCTGCTCAAGATAATTATAGTGGGGCTGGTGATGCAACTGGTGCCGATCAACTTATTACCATACTGGGACAACTCACTCAGGTTATGAATAATAACCTTACTCGTATGGAGCACCCTGATCCGCAACGTGGAGGATCAATGCTAGAACGTTTCATGAGGCAACAACCACCAACCTTCAATGGGAGTACAAATCCTATAGTAGCTGAGAAATGGATAAATTCCTTAGAGAAAATATTCCATGCCTTGGGGAGTAGTGAAAGAGAGAAAGTTGTCATGGCAGTTTACCGCCTCACTAGAGATGCTGATCAATGGTGGTCATTGATTCAAAACACAAAGGAAGATGATGACATATCGAATATGGAATGGAGGGAGTTCAAAGATCTTTTCTTAGAAAAATACTTTCCTCATGACCATAGAGCAGATATGGAAAGACAATTTCTGAGTCTGAGGCAGAAGGAGGATGAGAATGTCGCAAAGTATGAGGCTAACATTACAAGGTTAGCGAGGCATGCATCCGATTATATACATAACCCAAGGAGTAAGATTGATCGTTTCTTTGATGGGTTAAAACCATTTCTCTGTCGAGCTTTAGTATCACAATCCTTCTATTCATACGATCGTATTGTCTCGTGCGCTATCAAGACGGAAAAGGAATTCTCTAAGTCTTATGACAACAAAGTAAAGTAAGAGAAGAAGAGAATGGTGGAACAAGAGACAGATAAATGGAAAAAGGGAAAGAAGGATTTTCCATTATGTGATAATTGTGGGAAGAATCACCCTGGTACTTGCCTAAAAGGAATGAGAGTTTGTTATAAATGTGGAGAAAAGGGTCACCAGGCTCGTGATTGCAAGGGAAAGAAAGAGGCTGTCAAAGTTGAATGCTACAATTGTAGGGAAACATGGCATTATGCAAATGAATGTCCTAAGCGTCAAGGAAACTTACCTCAGAAAAGGCCAAGGGATCAAGGCCAATCTTATGCTGTGACTACAGTTGAAGCGGAATAATTAATGTATTGGTGCTTTTGGACTCAAGGATTATATTCTGGTTATAAGAATAATGTGATATATATATATGGATTGTACTGCAGTACTTTTTTATTTCAGTAAGGTTTTAATATGATTAAGGTAATCATATTTTTAGTATGTGACAATAAGAGAAACTTTTCTTTGTTTGGGGAATCTGATGTTACAATTGATTTTGGAATTAAGAGACCTTTTTGAGAAAGTCTGGACAGAGGTATTTTGGATAACTATAAAGGTTGGAGTGGATTAAGTTTATTTTTGGATAGTATTGTTTAAGGTTAAAGCATTTCTGAAGATTATTTTTGGAATATTATAATACTATAGTTTTAGGAAAAGGACAACCTGCAGGGTGGGGAATAACCCGTCGCGTCGGACAAAGCTGCAGGAATCGAACCCACAACCATAGTGTGACAAGCCTTTATTTCCTACCACTAGCCTACAGGAAGTCCCTGGTTATTACAAAATAGTTTTACTAATCTAAATGGCATGTGTTAATATTTGTAACCTTATAAAATTAGGATAAAAAGAATATTTTTGAGTTCCGTTACCATTTGGAGTAAAAGTTGGGTTTGTGGTAAAAATTTATTAACGAATGAAAGTATACATAACAAGTATGTATATTCCCTTACGTTCTTCGTAAATCTCCTAAATAAATTCCTCAACATTATAAAAGTTAACTCAAAACAAAAATGTTGTCGGTTAACTTTTCCTACTGGGGAATCAATGATCGTTTAACCAGTCACAAGTTTGTGATTTTCTTGTAGTTAAACTTTCTCCTAATACTATTTTCTATAACTCTCCATCAGAAATTGATGGTTTGTTTCTACTCTATATCCATATTTTCATGGAATCCTAGAATGGGCTATCTCGGGTGACCTTTGTACTTATCTTGCTTTCTTTTAATGTTATATATTTATTAACCTTATTTCCGATGTGGGTTTTCCTCAAAGGTATTTTCTCTTTTCAACCTTTTATTTTCAATGAAAAATTTCAAATTGCGAGGACGCAATTTATTGAAGGAGGGGAGAATGTAACACCCCAAGCTTCCATGGTACGTTTCATTTCGAATAATGCAATAGCGTGTGTTGTACGCAACCTCGAGCTCTAACACACACCACAACAAATTAAAGTAGCTTTTATGAATAGTAATAACCACTTTTTAAAAATTATAGAAATTTTATATTTCAAAATGGACTTCATTTTTGGATTCGGAATATTGAAATTAGCTTATGTTGAATTTTTGGTATTTTTCTGAGAACTTCTAAATTTTTATGAATAGTGAAAAATACTTAAAAACAACTTTTTTGATCAAAATAATTTATAGTGAAAAATTATACTATTTAGTGGTTTTAAAGTATAATTAGAATATTTTTTTACCATTTTATCCAATGGTGGTCATTAGAATTAATTTAACATTGAAATTGGACATAAACAATTGCCAATCTTTTGATATAAATTGTTTCTTAAAAACACGCTATTTGTTGTAACAGCGGGAATTAATTATAAAATTAATTAATGCAACTTATATTTTTGGAATTTCATAAAATAGACATCATTTTTGAATTTGGAATATCAATTATATCTTAGGGTGAAATTTTGGCCTTGTTCTGAAAAACATCAATTTTTGATGAATAATGAAACCACTAAGTGGTAGTTAAATAACTGATTTTTCGTTTAAATGAAATATTACCACTTCTGTGATTTGATTTTCAAAAATCCGACATACATGGTTGTAATTAAGAAGTAAAATGTGGTTCAATGAGATTAAAATAAATTTTTGGTGAATAGTAACTTTTAAGTTCTTAATCGCGATTAGAGGTAATTAGTGTAGTTTAAGGTACAAATAATGTTTTAATAATATGAGATGAGCATGACACTTGTCATACTCCTATTGGATGAGTCATGGAAGTCCAAGACAACCCATGGGTCAACTTGGGGACCCCATGGAGCCACTTTAGTTGGAAAATGACATTAATATATATTTATTTAATGTTAAAATTAAATTGACACAAACATGAGTTGTTTTACTAAAACAGTTTTTAAGTGGGGTTACACAAGTCCAAATTTTGATTATAAATATTCATTAGAAAGATAAAAGGATTTCTTACATCATAGTATTTTTTTTATAATTTTTAGACATTAAATAGATTAAATTATTTATGACATCATTATGATGCAGCGATGACCTCATTATTTAATGATTTTAATAAAATGAAAAGATAATGTAAAATACAAGGCTTACACTTGTCCAAAGACTATTGGATGGGTAGATTTAGAACCCTTATCACCTTATACACGAATTATATAAGTGTGGGACCTTTAGAATCCGAAAATCATTGTGTAATAATGTAACATTTCAATCTTTCCAAAAGATCCCCTCCTCTCCACTTATAAAAGGCCCCCACCTCTCCCACCTTATTCACACCTTCAAGCCATTTGGCTCGGCCAAAATCTGCCCAAATACTCTCCCAACTTCCCCCTATTACTCCTAGAAGCCTCACTTTGGGAAGAACTCTTCCCAAGGAAGCCTTTGGCTCAAATCAAAAAGAGTTACCCGATTTTGAGGTAATGTCTTCTCTAATGTTGTTTTGTTTTATTTTTCTTCTCCAACCCCCTAAACTCTTTTTATTCATTTCTTTTGTAACAACACCAGTATCCTCAATATACTAGGATGTTGTTATAAGATTTATTAGAGCTAAACTTACACACACCTACATCTAATGGTTAAATAACATACGGTTTCTGTGGATTGCGAATTTCTGCCTCACGAAACGATGATTGTTCAACACTCATATAACACCTTCAAAGGTGGCCATTAAGATGTCACTATTTTTATATATGATATATAATATGTTTATGTTTTACTTATGCTTATGTATTTCTCATTTATGGCATACTTTATGATTTCCATTATGGGTAAAACGCGATAATTTCATTTTAGGAAGTGGGGACTACCGCCCCCTCAAAGTGATTTGAATCGTTAATGCCATATGTGGGATGTATAAAGGATGGAGTAAATGGTATTATACACTATATTATACTGGAATTATATTATACATTTATATCATTATTATTTCATTCCATTAAATATGAAATTGAAATGAAAGTAGCGTTCATGCGTACGTACGGCTTACCGTCTCCATGAACGGTGCATTTCATTTCTTACCTCTAAATGTTACGTAATATTATGAATGAATGTATATACTGGATATATATGATATATATGATATATAAATAATGAATATAATTCTGGATATAATGGATATTCTACCACATAAACAACTTGTAAGTATAAGAAATTTATTGTTGACTCAAGTAACAAAGATCGACAAAACGACCGTTATTAACTTAAATAATTACATAATGTTCATAACATTGTAATAAGTGATATAAAAAGGATAATGAAATTGAAAATGGTTCTTAATAAGGTATATATTAACTATAGTTTATTATTCAGGAGGTTAAAGAACGGTTGAGTCAAGTCAGACACGAGGTAAGGGAACTTCTTAACCCAATTTCCATTCTTTGGGTTAATCTTCTATTTTCAAATTATGTCATGATATTATTTTGTGATGTCTTTTATTTGTACTTTATTTATGTGTACTTATAGTAAATACACATAATAGATCTATTTTATTTAAAAAATGATCTTTGTAAGGTAATTTCTTAACCCAACTTCCATTCTTTGGGTTAATCTCCTACTTTCAAATTATGTCATGATATTATTATGTCTTATTTTGTATTTTTACTTTTTTTTATGTGTACCTATAGTGAATACAGATAATAGATCTATTTTATTTTAAAAATGATCTTTTTAAGGACTTCGTCTCAATCTCATTTCATTGAGGCATATTTGGTTTTATACACAACTTTCTTTTATATGGTGTATAAACCCCTTTGACTTTTATTTTTATTCAAAAGAATATTTTTTATACGAAGCGTTTTACTAAACGACAAAAAGGGAATGTTTTTCTTTCCGTACATATGTGGCTACAACGACTTCTCTGCCGCCGTGACCATTATTTGAGTTTCGGCTTCCTCTACAAGCCATCGCTTTTTTTTAATGAAAAATAAATACAATGTTTTAACTTTCTTTTATTTTGGTATTGAAAATGGTTTTGAAAGCATTTTTATTATGTCAATGTGTTGTATTGATATCTTGTGATTGAAATATGGAAATGTTATGTTTCCTTTATGCCTGTTTTATGTGATACGATTATGTTATGGTTTATGATATGTTTAAAACTATTCATATGAGGAATGCATTTGACTTAATAAGTGACGGGTGGAGCCCGCTATAGCTCCTCGATGCATCGGCAGGTCTCATGAGACAAACTAGTGTCTTGGCACGAGGCCTTGACAAAATCTTATTTGTGGTCTTGGCACGAGGCCTTGACTACGTGGTTATGATAGTCTGGCATTATGCATTCCATCATTATGAAAGTGGTTATTGATATTGCATGTGATTATTCGACCAGTAGAATATCCATGTGAAGAAGTGAATGGAATTATCTCATTTTACTTTTGCCATATTATGTTGAAGTTCAAGTTTAAAAGGCTTTTGTTTTAGTTATACATTTCCTTAAATGTTAATGTTTATTTATGAAAGCTTCCGCTATATTGTTAACCTTACTGAGAATCTGAGCTCACCCCTTTCAATGTTTTAATATTTTTCCAGGATGTGAAGAAGTAGTTTAGGAGTGACCTGCAGGGGTAGTCAGAAAGGGATATGATTGTGGACTATGAAGACCATGTTATTGTAGTTTGTTTACTTTTTGATGTAATGAAAGACTTGTGAATGTATCTAGTGTTTCCAAGGCTACTAAACTAATCGGTCTTTCGAGACTTGATCTTTTGTGATCATGCCAATGTTACGAAGTAATGCACTGGCTCTGGGTAGCTGGGGTCGGGGCGTTACAAGTATACTTATTAGTTCATCCAACACACATGAATAATTGAACTCCTTATCTTGTTCCCCATGAGAATATATATTAATGTATACGAGAATCATACTCACTCTAGAAATAACATTTAATCATAACCTATAATACTCCACGGTGAACATCAGTTTGGGATAAACTCAAATTCAAACTTCAAGAGGTAAATTATAATTAAACTTTATAAATTGTATATCAGTATACAAATTTATGTAGCAAATGTGAAATCATAAAAAAATGAGGATATCTTTAATATAATACATTTTATTATTCTTGAACTCTTGAATAGTACGTAACGAAAACAAAATCAGCATTGGCCTATCATATCATATATGATAAATTTCCAAATCATCTTCATGTTTTCTAAACATCAAGAGTTTCATTAACACATTACATCATATATAATACATGTCATATCATGATGTGGAAAAATTAATAAAACCCCATCACTAAGCCCATTGTTCATTAACATCTATGAAGTAATCCAATTTTTATATTGTTGGGACATTGGAATCATATTCCCAACAATTCAACTTCTTAAACATATTCAAACTTATTAACTTCACGACCTCAACTTTTATAATGTTAAGTATTTTTTTCTTCATGGAAATATTTCTATGATCATGATCATCATCCTTAGAACCAAATTAAATAAATATTTTTCATTTAAATAATGTAACAAATTAATATATTATTTACAAATATATCCTAACTCTCTTAGGATATTAATTTAAATTGACATTAAACTTCGATTGGAATAAATATTTAATTTTTAACTTTTAATTTTTGTATGTCCAAACATACTCCAACTATCATTTTAGACACTTTATTCTTTTAAGAATATATTTCTAGGATAGAAAACATTTTTTATTAAGAAATAAAATTTATTTCAATGTAAATAGAATATTTAACAATTGAATTAGTGTTTCCCTATCATAGATGGTATTCTAGGTGCTTCATAAATTTTTAAATTTAAAAATAAGTCTTTATTAAAATATACCACTTATGGTTGGTGGGGACACATTCCCACATGTTTAAAAAATTAATTAGATAAACATTTTTTCCTAGATAACACTCTTTTATCCCTATATTCATATCAAAATTTTTTTATAGAAATTAAGTAATCATAAACCATGTGTATAGAATTTATTTTCTCATACATGTTCACAATAACCCTTTGTATTCAAAAAAAATCTCTTATCACACTAGGTAAATGAGATGAAGATAAAATATATTATTCTTAGATTCATTTGACCTTGATAAAATCCTTCACAATCAAATCCATTATGTTGTAAACAATTAATCAATGTTTTGAAGATAAACTTCAATCACAACCAATTAATCATTTTATTTCAAAATCCTATGTATTTAGAACTCTTTGTAAAATATACATTTGGTATCGAATACCATTAAAAATGAACAATTAATTTTATTGAAATTCATACCTAACATGAAAATTCCATGTATTTTCATAAACTTTATCAGGTTTATCATTTATTATATAATCCAATTTAATTATTATTCTACCAATAGGAAAACCCCAAGTTTCCATGACCATGATTAGAATCTTAAAAAAATATTTCTAAACTTTTCAACTAATATTTCTTCTACTTTTTTGAGCTTTTACCGATTTTTATTACCCAGAAATTACCTTAGAATGTATACATAATATTACTAGTTTATATATATAACAATTTTTTTGAATATATAATGTTTTAGTTTTTAAATTCATTCATTTTTTTTAACATTTCCAATGTTGAAAACAAGATTAATTCCATAATTGTAATAATTCATTTTAGTCTCCACTTAAAATATCTGATAGAACTAAACAAATCATAACTATGTATAAAAAAAACACAGTTTAATTTTATTAAATAATAATTTATTTCATGCTTCTATAAATATATAAATGAGAAAAAATACACATATTTTGATAATTTTAACAAATACTTTTTTATTCAAGTTATCGATGAAGGAAAAACTTTTCCCCATTACAAAAAAACAAAATTAAAGCTTCACTTGTTTCCTATTTTCCACCTTCAATATATTTGCAACACTTGTAAATCATACATTAAATTTCATATATTTTCATAACAATGGAATTGATTTCTATAAAAATTAAATCATTAATTAATCCTTTATACTCACTAAGTCATTTATCATATTCAATCACAATGAATATCATTTTACATACCCAATAACATTGAGTATTTGAGACTAAAATCATTTATATTCCCTATAATATCATGTAAAGTATCATTGATTAAGTTTCATTTGGTCAATTTTAATCTATTTTCTTTTAAAATTTAAATGAATAAATTTATGCTTCCATAATAATCTAAATTCACTTGTTGTACAACTCCTATAACTCTTTACTAATGAAGGAAATATTCATATATATATATATATATATATTTTTTTCCTTAAGATTTTTTTAAAATAACATATCTTATTTATGAAATTTTAATAAGTTACAAGTCTTATGAGTAATATATATTATGTTTATCCTTATTAATTATTTATCAAAATGTCTAGTTTGGTGGTGATGATGATTTTTATCTACAATAGATTCTTTATCAGACTTGTATTAAGAATCATTAACCATTTAATATCCTCATTTAATAAATGGGATTCCACTATGATTTTTACCCCTTTAAAATACATCCTACCAATTAGTGGTGCAAGATCCAAATTTCATTATGAAATAATTCCTATAGTCAATTAAATTATCAATTGATTACATAGTTATAGAATTACACTAATAATATCATATATGACTCTTGGATAGATGAGTAGACAACACATTTTCATTCCCATCATATTGAGAAACTAAACTTCATTCCACATGTATTCTTTAGAAGGGTTTCACTACTACGTGTAACCAAACAAATGTCAAAAACATTTCAAAAAAGAAATATAATGGGGTTATACTAAGGAATAACCTACTAAAGAATGATCTAGTTTCACATATTTATTTCTTTCATTAAAAAAGATAATGTAGAGGTGCCCTTATAGGGAAAACCAATAAGGATGGACGATCATCGTCTTTACAGGTTCCTCTTTGGAATAAATATTTTACACTGTAATTAAATAGAATTTTAATCTCAAAATTTTATCTCATGTTATTCCTTTTTTGTATGCATGATTCTAATAATTTAGTTTTGAACCTTATTACTTCTAACAAAACAACATGTTTAAACAATATTGATGTGTAACTCTTTAAATAACTCACATGTTTGTCTTACTTACCAAAAATAAAAATTCAAATATATTCATGCATATCCAAATAAATAATATTGATAAGGTATATGAACACTTCAGGTCAATTAATAGATTTAACCTCATGAGTAAGCTCAAAGTGATGGATTACCAACCAAATTAACAATCCTATAGAAGGTATAAGAAACCAAGTTGGTAGGTAGGTCGACCCAAAGTCCCTCTGCCAAGGTATACATAACTCAATTGAGATTCTAATTCATAAGAACTCTAAAACCTAATATGAACAATCTATAAATTCAATATCATTACATTAATTACAAACTGACTTCAAGGAATCAGAAAAAACATAATTCATTATGGACTGAATCCTTCCATGTAATGCAAGGATCTATCCTATGAGCAATTTAAAAATTTAATCTAAAGTGTACTCAATTATAATATTTCGTAAAGAAATTTATAAACATTAGTATAAATTTGAAATAAATGAGTAATTCAAATATTTAAACAATAGATAATCATTAAGGAACAATTCATAAATAAAATATAATTACAAACATTTTATAATTACATATTTAACACTATAGACATTACCTAATTTTGAATATATAAACATTTTATATTCATTCTAATATGAACCATTTTATATTTATTATAATTTGATATTTCAATTATATATTTATGATATACTATGAACTATAGGAAATTTATAACTCAATTTATATGACGTAGAAACTTTACATAATCATATATCACAAATTTAATCATTATTTCATACATTATTATATCAATATTCTAAAAAATTAATATGACTTAAATAATATCAAAGAATTATTCCCTTTTTATTTTGAACAATTCCAAATAATTTATTTTTAACAACTCATAGTTTAGACATATAGTATATATATTCTGGCCTTATTTGAAAATTGATAACCATTTATAATTTTTTAGTTATTGTTTTTAAATAATCCCATTAATTATAGATCATAAGTCATTCCTTATAATTTTTACAAAGGTGTTTTAAATTTTAATATTTAATATTTTGAAATAAAATTACTCATAAGAATTTTTTAATTATAAATAAATTTTATTAAATTAATTTATAAACCATTTAAAAAAATATATATTCCAAAAACCCATTTATAAGTATTTATAAACAATTTTAAACCATTAAAGTCATATAATAATACAAAAAGTATTTTAGAAATCATTTTGGCTTACCCCTATACATAATCCATATTTGGAAATAGGGTAACCTCCTTCTACCCTTACATAAATAGTCCACATGGGGGTAAATAGGATTGACTCATATCCAACACATACAACGTAAGGTTACAAAGATGAGGCCTTTATGAGAACCCTTTATGTGAAGGTAAAACCATGACTACCCACATAACATAAATGTTATAAGGTGAAGGCCTTTATGATAGTCTATAAAGACCCAGCCTTAAACCTTACATAATATTGAATTAAATGAATAATTCACATTGAGGATCTTTTTAGGTTTAGATATTTAGAGAATTAGGCCATAACTATTACATCTCAAAAGTTACAAAGTAGACATTTCTACTCAGTTTCCTTTTTTTTCACAAAATAAAAACTCTTGAAAAAAAAGAGTCATGTTTAGTTCTATGTTTTAGAAAAATGCCATTTCCATGATCCCATCCTTGAACCTATTCCACTCTATTTTTGGTGAAAAACATTTCAAAAACTTGGGATGAGCATAAAAATCTCAGTAAGGGATACACAAAGAAGGAAACTGTTAGTTTTTCAAAACAACAAGTATACCATGAATATCTAATCATAAGTAATACTTTTCCCCTATATGAAGTTGTAAATACTCTTCACTGAATAAAATAACATTACTTACACTTTTTTAACCAAAATATCACCATAAAACCCATATTAAAAACACATAACATATAAAGGTAACTTGGAACATAAACATACATAAATGGAATAACCATACGGTCTACTTCCACACATGTCACTATATGGAATAGCCATACGACCGACTTCCATACCCAATGCATTGAAGGTTACAACGTAACCACCTATCCTAGTTTATCACAGTACCACCCGTCCTTTGGTTTATCACGTAACCACCCGTCAAATGTCCAATTACCATTATAAAATCATAACACATACAACAAATATAAAGGAAAGAAAACATTTCTACATTTCAATAACAATATATCCATTAAATATATTGACATAAAAAATCCATTATTAAAATTCAATAAAAAAATATAGAATAGAGTATATGGTATTTATCTTTTATTTTTAAAAACATTACAGCTTGTTAAGGAAGCCAATGATAAAGTAATACTCACGGAAGAGGAAATGTCGTTTTCACTGCGTACGTTAAAAGAAACATTCCTTTTTGTTGTTTAGTCAAATGCTTCATAGAAAAAATATCCCTTCGAATGAAATGAAAAGTCAAAGGTATATATACAGTGTATAAAACAATGTCTTGTATTAAAACATAATATGCCTTAATGAAAGGAGATGGAGACGAAGTCCCTTACCTCGTGTCCGACTTGACTCGATCATTCTTTAATCTCCTGAATAATAAACTAGATTTAATTTCTAATTGCTTAAGAACCTATTTCAGGTTCATTATTCCATTTATATCACTTATTACCATGTTATGAACATTATGTAATCATTTAAGTTAATAATGGTCGTTTTGTTGATATTTGGTACTTGAGTCAAAAATAATCCTTTTATAATTACAAGTTGTTCATGTGGTAAAATATCCATTATCTCCAGAGTTATATTGATGATGTAGATATCATATATATCGTATATATCCAGTATATAAATAATTTTATAATATTACATAACATTTAGATGTAAGAAATGAAATGCACCGTTCATGGAGACGGTAAGTCGTATTTATGCATGAACGCTACTTTCAATTATATTTCACATTTAATGGAATTAAAACATTATGATATAGAGGTACATTATAATTACAGAATAATATCATATATAATATCATTAAATCCATCCTTTATACATCCTACATATGGCATTAACGATTCAAATCACTTTGAGGGGGCGGTAGTCCACACTTCCTAAAATGAAATTATCACGTTTATCCATTATGGAATCTTAAAGGTATGACACAAATGAAAAATAAAGAAGAATAAGGAAAACATAAACATAGAATATATCGTATATAAATACAGTGACATCTTAATGGCCACCACGAGAGGTGGAAGGATATATTTGAACAATCATCGTTTCGTGAGGCAGTAGTTCGCCGTCTATAGAAACAGTATGTTCTTCACCCATTAGATGGATGTGTGTATAAGTTTAGCTAGAATACTTCTCATAACAACATCCTAGTATATTGAAGATACTGTATTTTTTACAAAATAAATGAATAAAAAGAATTTAGGGGGTTGGAGAAGCAAAATAACACAAAAGAACATAAGAGAAGACATTACCTTTAAATCGGGTAACTCCCCTTGGTTTAAACCAAAAAGGTTTCTTGAAGAGCTTTTTGCCTATGGTAAGGGTTATAGGATGAATATAGGGATATTGGGAGATTATTTTAGTAGAGGTTTGATGATCCAAAGGGCTTGAGAAGTTTGAGAAATGTGTAGGATGTGGGGTCTTTTTATAAGGGAGAGGAGGGGCTCTTTTGGAAAGCTTGGAAATATTATTTTATTATATAATGATTTTCTGTTTCTAAAGGTCCAAAATTCATTAAAGTCGAAGATAAGGTGAAACGTGTTCATAATAAAATCATCCAATAACAGGTGGAAAAGTTTTGGATATTATTTTAAACTATATTTTCTTATTTATTTAAATCATTCATTAATGACGTAAACACTGCATCATAATTGTGTCATAAATAATTTTATTTATTTGATGTCTAAAAATTCTAAAAAAATTATCATGATGAAGGAATTTTTTTTATATTTATAATTAATATTTATAGTCAAAAATATAACTTATATATCCCCATTCACAAATTGTTTTATTAAAACAATACATGTTTGTGACATTTTTATTTTTACCTTAAATAAAAGGTATTAATGTCATTATCTTACCCAAGTGGCTCCATGGGGTCCCAAAAATTAACCCATGGATTGTATTGGTCTTCCATGACTCATCAAATAATGTTAGGACATGTGTCAAGGTAATTTCATATTATTATAACATTATTTTTACCTTTAATTACCCAAATTACCTCTAATCGCGGTTAATATAACTCAAAAGTTACTATTGACTAAAAATTATTTTCATACCATTGAACAAAAGTTTATTTACTAATGATAACCATGGATGTAGGATTTTTAAAATTCAATTCACAAAAGTGGTAAAGTTTCGTTTAAACGAAAAATTCAGTTTTTTTAACTACCACTTGGTGGTTTCACTATTCATCAAAAATTGAAGTTTTTCAAAAAAATACCAAACATTTACCCTAAGCTATACTTGATATTCCAAATTCAAAAGTGATGTCTATTTTAAAAAATTCAAAACATATATGTTGAATTAATTAATTTTATAATTAATTCCCGTTGTCAAATCAAATAGCGTGTTTTTAAGAAACAATATATATATCAAAAGATTGATACTTGTTTATGTCCAATTTCAAAATGAAATTAATTCCAATGTCAACCATTGGATTAAATGGTAAAAATATATTCTAATTGAACTTTAAAATAAATTAAAAATAAAATCTAACAATATAAATAAATTAGTTTAAAAGGTTCTTTTGAATTAAAGTATAGCATTTTTCATTATTCATTAAAAAATGATCTTTATCGGAAAAAAAACAAAAACATACACAAAGTAAATTTTGATGTCCCGATTCTAAAGAAGAATTTTATTTTGTCCAATAAAACGTATAATAGTGGTCAAAACTATATTTAAAGAGGGTTCTCCATCAAAAGGTGATAAATCAACCTTTTAGTGAATATTAGAGTATTTATGCTTAAAATTGGATTCATTCTCATTTTAAGCCTCTAAAATTTATTAGATAAATGTAAAAACATTTAACACACATATATAATCATATTTTAGTTATTTCTATTCATTCCAGCAAATACAACAACTACATTTTTACCAACATTTAAAATAATATTATCATATTATTAGTGTGCAACATAAGATTGCAAAGAAACCCGTTGTTACGTATCGGGTACTCCATCAAACATAGAAACCCCAATAAAGTTAAATTAATATTTAATTTAAAAATATTAATAAATATGAAAATGTCTTATTCTTTATTTACCTAGTATATTTCATCCTTCCCCCCTTTTGGGAATTGCGTCCTCGTAATTTTATTCACATATCAAATAAATGGGGGTATTTATCCCTCATAGCATTTTCGGATTTCCACGTTGCCTCTTCAACCATATGGTTTTTTCAAAAAACCTTAACCTGATGAATTACCTTATTCCTTAACACTTGCTCTCTTCGGTCAAGATCTGGAATGGTTGTTCCTCATAAAAGAGATTCTCTTCCAACTTAACTACCTCTGGGCTCAAGAAATGAGTTGGATCTGACATATACTTTCTCAACATTGAAACATGAAAACAATTGTGTACCTGGGACAAACTTGGAGGTATAGCCAATCTGTATGCAACTGATCCAACATTCTCTAGGATTTCATAAGGTCCAATGAACCTCGAACTCAGATTTTCTCTCTTGCCAAAACGTATTACACTTTTCCATGGAGAAAATTTGAGAAAAACATGATCACCTACCTCAAAAGAAAGATCCTTCCTCCGGTTATCTACATAACTTTTCTGCTGACTTTGAGCTGTTCTCCTGTGCTTTTGAATCAACTGAACTTTTTCTGCCATCTCTTCTACCAATTCTGATCCCATCTGCTTCCTTTCCCCTACTTCATTCCAAAAAGATGGAGTTCGACACCACTTTCCATATAATGCCTCAGACGGAGCCATCTGTATACTATAATGAAAACTGTTATTATAAGAAAACTCAACCAAAGAAAGATTTTGGTCCCGAATTACCTCTTAATACATCGTGCAAGAGTGTAACATATCCTTCAAGTTCTGAATTATTCATTCTGACTACCCATCTAATTGCGGATGAAATGCTGTACTAAAATTTAATTCAGTACCCAACGACTTTTGAAGGCCTTTCAAAATGTTAGAAGTAAACCCGGGATCACGATCAAATAAGATGGAGAGTGGAAATACATGTAACATGACTATCAATTTATCATACA
The DNA here is from genome assembly GCA_963277665.1 of Viscum album. Taxonomy (NCBI): domain Eukaryota; kingdom Viridiplantae; phylum Streptophyta; class Magnoliopsida; order Santalales; family Viscaceae; genus Viscum; species Viscum album. The sequence goes on from OY728151.1 coordinate 1,526,689,785, forward strand.
ATTGAGAAATTTGATCTAGAGAGAAAGTATCTCGAATAGGAAGGAAATGAGAATATTTAGTCAATCGAACAACAATAACCCAGATTGCACTATTACCTCGAGATGTCTTTGGTAATCCCAAAATGAAGTCCATGGATATATTTTACCATTTCCACTCTGGCACCTATAAAGATTGAAGCATCCCTTTAGGTAACTTCTGCTCTGCTTTACCCTACTGACAAGTCAAACACTTCACAGTAAAATCCGCAATATCTCTTTTCATTCCATCCAACCAGTAATACTCCCGTAGATCTCTGTACATCTTAGTACTGCCAGGATGAACTGAAAATGGGGAACTATGAGCATCACATAACAAATCATTCTTCAACTTTGAATCACAAGGCACACATAATATCTTCCCAAACCTCAAAACACAATCATTATCAATGTAAAATTTAGGCAACTTACCCTTCTAAACCAGATCTACCTTTTTCTGCAACTCACTGTCTTTCTTCTGTGCTTGGTTAATTCTGTATGATATAGATGATCTGACTGACACCTAAAACAAAACAGAATAAATTCCTGCACAAACAACTTTAATTCCAGTTTTCATCAAATCAAAAACCAATGGATCTAGTTCCAAACATCACATGGTTAGTGAAGCATTATTTTTTCAACTCAAATCATCAGCCACTTTATTTGCATTTCCCAGATGATAATGAATTGTACAATCGTAATCCTTGATTAATTCAAGAAATCTCCTATGTCTCGTCTTCAATTCATTCTGAGTGAATATATACTTTAAACTTTTGTGATCAGTATATATTTCACACTTTACTCCATATAGATGATGCCTCCAAATTTTTAAAGAAAAAACAATAGTAGCTAATTACAAATCATGTGTAGGGTAATTTAACTCATGATTTTTTAATTGACGCGAAGCATAAGCAATTACCTGGTCATTCTGCATAAGGACATAACCAAGTCCTTTCAACGAAGCATCACTATAGACAACAAAATCACCATTTCTAGAAGGCAGTTCCAAAATTCGAGCATTCACCAATCTACTTTTCAATTCCTGAAAACAATCATCACATTCTTTTGTCCAAATGAACTTAACACCTTTTTGAGTTAACTAAGTCATTGGACTAGATAACCATGAAAAGTTTTCAACAAAACTTCGGTAATAACCTGCCAAACCAAGAAAAATACGGATCTCGGTTATATTTGTGGGTCTTGGCCATTCTTTAACAACTTATGTTTTACTAGGATCAATAGTTATGCCATTTTTTTAAACAATGTGACCATGGAAAGAAATCTGCTGTAACCAAAACTCAAACTTGCTGAATTTTCCATACAATTTATTTTCTTTTAATTTTTTTAAGATAACTCTTAAATGAAATTCAAGTTCCTATTTACATTTGGAATAAACCAAAATATCATCAATGAACACAACAAAAAACTTATCCAAGAACTCATGTAAAATTCTATTCATTAGATCAATGAATATAGGAGGTGCATTGTTTAACCCATAAGACATAACTACAAATTCATAATGTCCATATATAGTACGAAACACGGTCTTTGGAATGTCTTCTTATTTTAATTTCAACTGATGGTACCCTGACCTCAAGTCAATCTTCAAAAAAAAATATGCTCCCTGGAGCTGATCAAACAAATCATCGATATGAGGCAAAGGATACTTGTTCTTCATAGTGATGTTATTCAATGCTCTATAATCAATGTAAAGTCTCATTAAAACATATATCTTTTTATCAAAAAAGATAGGAGCACCCCGTGGTGATGTGCTAGGTTGAATGAAACCTTTATCTAATAACTCTTGAAATTTCTTCCTTAACTCTAAAAGTTCAAATTGAGCCATTCGATAAGGGGGATTTGAAATTGTCTTAGAATTAGGAACTAGGTCTACCGTAAATTCAACTTCACGATCATGTATAATACCAGACAAGTCATCATGAAAAACATCATGATACTCATTTACCACAGTCACATCATTATTCTGAATAATTCCTTTGTTTTCAACAATATGTGAAAGGTAACATTCATTTCCATATTTTACTAGTTTATCAACTTCCTTATGTGTTATCAAAATCAAGGGTTCATTCTTGTACACAAATTGAAAATATTTCTAAAAAGAAACCTCTTTAGCTCTATAGTCAATCTTAGCATGATAAATAGAAAGCCAATCCATGCCCAAAATTACATCAAACTGTACTAGAGGCAAAACAATAAGGTTTGCAGGTATATTCATTCTGCACACAAGGATAATAAGGTTCTTATACTTTCTTTTTGTCTCAAAGTTTCCTCAGGGTGTTTTTACCATAAGTTCAAGATTCATATCTTGAGATGGAATTCCCAATTTACAAGAAAACTTCTCAAAAATGAATGAATGTGTAGACCCTGAATCAAACAACAAATTGGCATAATCTAAAAAAACAAACAGTGTACCTGATGCGACTTCATTTGATGGCCCAACTTCTGCTGAAGTAGTTGTAAATGATTTCACCACCCCTTTCTACTTGTAGTCTGGCTACTTGTGCTCAATTGAGTTCTTCGTTAGACACTAATTTTCACAATGACCCATTTCATTACATGTAAAATATATTTCTACTTGATTTTCATTGCCTGCTTGATCATATTACTTACAGTTACGAGCAATATAACCAGACTTACCACACTAAAAGCACTTTTCAGATTTGGATAAACATTCTCCAAGATGAATTTTACCACACTTCTCACAGGATGGATATTTGGTTTACTTACCTCTAGGATTCTTTGATGAATTCTTTCCCTTTTCCTACCAACTGGATGTCTTATTCTACTATTTGATAAAGAACACCTGATCATCTTCAAACTCCATTTCCACCTTCTCCACACATAAAACAAGTTTTTCATAACTTCTGAACTCACGAGAAGCTAAAGACCTTCGATAATTTGGCTTTAACCATGAGTAAAAATGGTTCATTTTAATATCAAGATCTCATATGAAATATGGATCATACCTTTCCAGTTGAGTGAAATTTTCTTCATAAGTATCCACTGAGTCATCCTCTTGCCTCAATTTTAGGAATTGTTTTTCCATCCTATGATGAACCACCTTAGGAAAATATTTCTCAAGAAACATACCTTTGAATTCATCCCAGTGAAGATCATTAATCTCCTCATTATCCCTGATATTTTTCACCATCAACCACCACTAATCAGCTTCACCTTCAAAATGGTAAACAACGAGACTAATATTTTGATGTTCTGAACACCCCATGAAATCAAAAATCTTCTCTAGTGATTTAATCAACACTTCTGATAGCACAAGGTCAGATGATACTCAGAATGATTGAAGATGTTGCCTCATAAAATGCTACACTACTGACATGTTCATCAGTGTTTGATCTCACTGATCTCATGTTTGGATACCACCACCATTTATAGCCTGAGTCAACTGTGCCATCACTGCAACAAATTGTTCAGTTCCGATTCCGACCATCTCAGGTTGCTGATTTGGAAGGTTGTTTCCTCCTGATGTCATCCAAACATAGCTGTCATGTTTCTTCTACAGAGAACCATTCTGAATAGAGAAATATCTTAAGTGAAGCAACATGGTAATCTTTAAATGTTATATCATTTCAATCATACCATAAATTAATTTATGGATATGAATTTAACAATATTCTAACTCCTAAAGTTGTCTAAACCAACCTTTGATACCAACTATAAGGACCTAACCTTAAACCTTACAAAATATTGAATTAAATGAATAATTCACATTGAGTATATTTTCAGGTTTATAGTTTTAGAGAATTAGGCCATAACTATTACATCTCAAAATTTACAAAGTAGACATTTCTACTAAGTTTCCTTTTTTTTCACAGAATAAAAACTCTTGAAAAAAAGAGTCATGTCTAGTTCCATGTTTTAGACAGCATGACATTTCCTTGATCACATCCTAGACCCCATTCCACTCTATGTCTTGTGAAAAACATTTCAAAAACTTGGGATGAGTATCAAAATCTTAGTAAGGGATACACAAAGAAGGAAACTGTTAATTTTTCAAAAACAACAAGTTAACCCTGAATACCTAATCATAAGTAATACTTTTCACCTATATGAAGTAGTAAATACTCTTCACTGAATAAAATATCATTAATTACCCTTTTGTAACCAAAATATCACCATAAAACCCATATAAAGAACACATAACATATAAAGGTAACTTAGCACATAAACATAGTTAAATGGAATAACCATACGGTCAACTTCCACACATATCACTACATGGAATTTCCATATAGATGACTTCCATACCCAATTCATTGGAGGTTATAACGTAACCACCAGTCCTAGTATATAACGGCACCACCCATCTTTTGGTTTATCACGTAACCACCTGTCAGAAGTCCAAGTACCATTATAAAATCATAACACATACAACAAATATAAAGGAAAGAAAACTTTTCCACATTTCAATCACAATATATAACTTAAATATATTGACATAACAAATCCATTATCAAATCCATTTTCAATACCAAAATACATAATAGAGTATATGGTATTTATTTTTTCCATTTAAAAACATTACAACTTGTTAAGGAAGCCAAAGATCAAGTAATACTCGCGGCGGCGGAAAGGTCATTGTCACCGCGTACGTTAAAAGAAACATTACTTTTTGTCGTTTAGTAAAACAGTTCATAGGGGAAGATTCCATTTGACTGAAATGAAAAGTCAAAGGTTTCTATACCGCTTATAAAAGAAAGTCTTGTATTAAAACAAAATATTCCTCAATAAAAGGAGATTGAGACGAAGTCCCTTACCTTGTGTCCGACTTGAATCGATTTTTCTTTAATCTCCTGAATAAAAAATAGAGTTAATTTATACTTTCTTAAGAAAATTTTTTAGGTTCATTATTCCATTTATATCATATATTACCATGTTATGAACATTATGTAATTATTTAAGTTAATAATGGTCGTCTTGTCGATACTTTGTACTTAAGTCAAAAATAAACTTCTTATAATTACAAGTTGTTCATGTGGTAAAATATCAATTATCTCCAGAATTATATTCATGATGTAGATATCATATATATCATATATATATCCAATATATACATGCATTTATAATATTACATAACATTTAGAGGTAAGAAATGAAATGCGCCGTTCATGGAGACGGTAAGCCGTACGTACGCATGAACGCTACTTTCATTTCTATTTCACATTTAATGGAATGAAAACATTATGATATAGAGGTACATTATAATTCCAGTATAATATCATATATAATATCATTAACTCCATCCTTTATACATCCCACACATGGAATTAACTATACAAATCACTTTGAGGGGGCGGTAGTCTGCACTTCCTAAAATGAAACTATCGCGTTTATCCATTATGGAAACCTTAAAGGTATTCCATAAATGAAAAATACAGAAGCATAAAGAAAACATAAATATAAAATATATCATATATAAATATAGTGACATCTTAATGGCCCCCATGAGAGGCAGCATAGATACTTGAACAATCATCGTTTCGTGAGGCAATAGTTCACCGTCCACAGAAATAGTATGTTCTTCACCCATTAGATAGAGTTTTGTGTAAGTGTAGCTAGAATAATTCTCATACAAACATCATAGTATAATTAAGATACCGTTTTTGTGACAAAATAAACGAATAAAAAGAGTTTTGGGTTTGGAGAATCAAAATAAAATAAAAGAACATAAGAGAAGACATTACCTTTAAATCGGGTAACTCCCCTTGGTTTGAACCAAAAGGGTTTTTGATGATCTTTATGCCTAAGGTAAGGCTTCTAAGATGAAGAGAGGGATCCTGGGAGATTATTTTAGTATATTTTGGTCGAGCCAAAGGGCTTTAGAAGTGTGAGAAATGGGTAGGAAGTGGGGTCTTTTTATAAGGGAGATGAGGGTCTGTTTTGGAAATCTTGCAAATATTATTTTATTATATAATGATTTTCAGGTTCTAAAGATCCAAAAATCATCAAAGTAGAAGATAAGGTGGACCATGTTCGAAATAAAATAATCCTATTATAATTGGACAAGTGTTGGATATTATTTTAAACTTTATCTTCTTATTTATTTAAATCACTAATTAATGACGTAAACACTGCATCATCATTGTGTCATAATTTTTTTTATTTATTTGATGTCTAAAAATTATAAAAAAATTATAATGATGAAGGAAATATTTTTATATTTATAATAAATATTTATAGTTAAAAAGATAACTTATATAACCCTATGTACAAATTGTTTTAATAATATAATACATGTTTATTACATTTTTATTTTCAATTTAAATAAAAGGTATCAGTGTCATTATCATACACAAGTGGATCCATGGTGTCCCACAAGTTGACCCATGGATTTTCTTGGTCGGACATGACTCATACAATAAGGTTAGGACATGTGTCATGGAAATTTCATATTATTGTAGCATTATTTTTACCTTAAATTACCATAATTACCTCTAATTGCGGTTAATAAAACTCAAAAGTTACTATTCACTAAAAATTATATTCTTCCCATTGAACCAAATTTTAATTAAAAACGACAACCATGTATGTCAGATTTTTGAAATTTAATTCACATAAGTGGTAAAGTTTTGTTTAAACGAAAAATTCAGTTTTTTTTAACTACCACTTCGTGGTTTCACTATTCATCAATAATTGATGTTTTTCAGAAAAATACCAAACATTAACCATAAGATACACTTGATATTCCAAATTCAAAAATGATGTCTATTTTAAAAAATTAAAAACATATAAGTTTCATTAATTAATTTAATAATTAATTCCCATTGTCAAATCAAATAGCGTGTTTTTAAGAAATGATATATATCAAGAGATTGACACTTGTTTATGTCCAATTTCAAAGTGAAATTAATTACACTATCCAACATTGGATTAAATGGTAAAAATTTATTCTAATTTCACTTTAAAACCAATTAAAAATATAATCTAACCATATAAATAAATTAGATTAAAATGTGATTTTGAATTAAAATACAACATTTTTAACAATTTATTAAAAAATGAACTTTATCCGAAAAATAACAAAAACATACAGAAAGTAAAGTTTGATGTCCTGATTCTAAAGAAGAATTTTATTTGGTCCAATAAAACGTATAATAGTTACAAAAACTGTATTTAAATAGGATTCTCTATCAAAATGTGATAAATCGACCTTTTAGTGAATATTAGAGTATTTATGCTTAAAATTGGATTCATTCGCATTTTAAGCCTCTAAAATTTATTGAAAAAATGTAAAAACATTTAACAAACATATATAATCATATTTTTGTTATTTATATTCATTCTTGCCAATACAATGGCTACATGTTAACTACCATTTAAAATAATATTATTATATTATTAATGTGAAACGTAAGATTTCAAAGCAACCCGTTGTTGCGTATCAAGTACTCTATCGAACATAGAATCCCCATTAAAGTAAAATTAATATTTAATTCACAAATATTAATAAATATGAAAATGTCTTATTCTTTATTTACTTGGGATGTTACATCCTTACCTCCATTTGGGAATTGCATCCTCACAATTTTATTCACTTATCAAATAAATGGTGGTATTTATCCCTCACAACATTTTTAGATTCTCACGTTTCCTCTTAAACCATATGGGTTTTCCAAAAAACCTTCACCTGATGAATTATTTTATCCGCAACACTTTCTCTCTTCGGTCAAGAATCTGGACTGGTTGTTCCTCATAAAAGAGATTATCTTCCAACTGAACTACCTCTAGGCTAAAAACATGAGATGGATATGGAATATACTTTCTCAACAATGAAACATGAAAAAAATTTTGTACCTGGGAAAAACATGGAGGTAAAACCAATCTGTATGCAACTGATCCAACATTCTCTAGGATTTCATAAGGTCCAATGAACCTCAAACTCAGATTTCCTTTCTTTCCAAAACGCATCACACTTTTCCATAGATAAACTTTGAGAAAAACCTGATCAAAAACCTCAAAAGAAAGATCCTTCCTCCGGTTATCTGCATAACTTTTCTGCTGACTCTGAGCTATTCTCATGTGCTTCTGAATCAACTAAACTTTTTATGCCATCTCTTCTACCAATTATGATCCCATTAGCTTCCTTTCCCCTACTCTATCCCAAAAAGATGGAGTTCGAAACCGCTTTACATATAATGCTTCAAACAGAGCCATCTGTATATTGGAATGAAAACTGTTATTATAAAAAAACTCAACCAAAGAAGTATGTTGGTCCCAAACTCCATGGTAATATATCGTGAAAGAACGTAACATATCCTCCAAGGTCTGAATTGTTTGTTCTGACTGCCCATCTGATTGTTGATGAAAAGATGTACTAAAATTTAATTCAGTGCCCAATGACTTATGAAGGCCATTACAAAAGATAGAAGTAAATATGGGATCACGACCAGATACAATGGAGAGGGGAACTCCATGTGACTTGACTATCTCTTTAACATACAACTGAGAAAGTTTATCTAGAGAAAAAGTATCTTGAAGAGTAAGGAAATGAGCAGATTTAGTCAATCGATCAACAATAACCCAAATTGAATTATTACCTCGAGATGTCTTTGGTAATCCCATAATGAAGCCCATGGATATATTTTCGCATTTCCACTCTTGCACCGATAAAGATTGAAGCATCCCTTTTGGTAACTGCCGCTCTGCTTTAACCTGCTGATAATTCAAACACTTCACAGTAAAATCAGCAATATCTATTTTCATTCCATCCCACCAGTAATACTTCCATAGAACTCTGTACATATTAGTACTACCAGGATGAACTGAAAATGGGGAAATATGAGCCTCAAATAACAACTCATTCTTCAACTGTGAATCACAAGGCACACATAATCTCTTCCCAAACCTCAAAACACAATCATTATCAATGTTAAATTCAGGCAACTTACCCTTCTGAACCAGCTGTACCTTTTTCTACAAGTCACTGTCTTTCTTCTGTGCTTGCTTAATTCTGTCTGATAGAGATGATATCACTGACACCTGAAACAAAATATAAGAACTTCCTGAACCAATAACTTCTATTCCAATGTTCATCAAATCAAAAACCAAATGATCTCGTTCCAAACGTATCAAGGTTAATGAAGCAATACTTTTTTGATTCAAAGTATCAGCCACTTTATTTACTTTTCCTGGATGGTAATGAATTGTACAATCATAATCCTTGATTAATTTTCTAGGCATCTCCTCAGTCTCATGTTCAATTCTTTCTGATTGAATATATACTTTAAACTTTTGTGATCGGTATATATTTCACACTTTACTCCATACATATGATGGCTCCAAATTTTTAAAGCAAAAACAATAGCAGCTAATTCCAAATCATGTGTAGGGTAATTCAACTCATTAGTTTTCAACTGAAGTGAAGCATAAGCAATTACCTGATCATTCTGCATAAGGAAACAACCAATTCCTTTCAACAAAGCATCACTGTAGATAACAAACTCACCATTTCTGGATGGTAGTGCCAAAACTGGAGCATTCACCAATCTTCTTTTCAATTCTTGAAAAAAATCATTACATTCTTTTTTCCAAATGATCTTAACATTTTTTCGAGTTAACTTAGTCATTGGAATAGATAACCGGGAAAAAGTTTCAAAAATCCTTCGGTAATGACCTTTCCAACCAAGAAAACTATGGATCTCAGTTATATTTGTGGGTCCTGGACATTCTTCAACAACTTTTGTTTTAGTAAGATTAACAGTTATGCCATTTTTTGAAACAATGTGACCAAGGAAAGAAATTTTTTGTAACCAAAACTCACACTTGATGAATTTACCATACAGTTTCTTTTCTTTTTAGGGTTGCAAGATAACCCTTAAATGACATTCATGTTCCTCTTTACTTTTGGAATAAACCAAAATATCATCATTGAACACAACCACAAACTTATCCAAGAACTCATGGAAAATTCTATTCATTAGATCCATGAATACAACAGGTGCATTGGTTGACCCAAAAGGCATAACTACAAATTCACAGTGGCCATATCTAGTACGAAACACGGTCTTTGGAAAATCTTCTTCTTTTACTTTCAACTGATTGTACCCCGACCTCAAGTCAATCTTTGAAAAATACTGAGCACCCTAGAGCTGATCAAACAAATCATCAATATGAGGAAAAGGATACTTGTTCTTAACAATGATGTTATTCAATGTTCTATAATCAATGAAAAGTCTCATTGAACCATCTTTCTTTTTAACAAACAAGATAGGAGCTCCCCATGGTGATGTGCTAGGTCGAATGAAACCTTTATCTAATAACTCATGCAATTGCTTCTTTAACTCTAAAAGTTCAACCTGATCTATTCGATATGGGGGTTTTGAAATTGGCTTAGAATCAGGAACTAGGTGAATAGTATTTTCAACTTCCCGATCATGTATAATACCAGGCAACTAATCAGGAAAAACATCAAGATACTAATTTACCACTGGAACATCACTAATCTGAACAGTTCCTTTGTTTTCAACAATATGTTCAAGGTAACATTCATTTCTATCTTTTACTAGTTTCTCAACTTCCACATATGTTATCAAATACAAGGGTTCATTATTGTACATAAATTAAAAATATTTCTGAAAAGAAACCTCTTTAACTCTGAAGTCTATCTTATCATGATAAACAGAAAGCCAATCCATGCCCAAAATAACATCAAACTCTACTAGAGTCAAAACAATATGTTTTATAGGTAGATTCATTCCGAACACAAGGATAAGAAGGTTCTTATAATTTCTTTTTGTCTCAATGTTTCCTCCAGGTGTTTTTACCATAAGTTTAGGATTAATATCTTGAGTTGGAATTCCTGATTTACTAGAAAACATCTCAGAAATGAATGAATGTATAGACCCCGAATCAATCAATATATTGGAATAATCTGAACAAACAAACAGTGTACCTGATACTACTTTAGTCGATAACACAACAACTACTGGAGTAGTTACAAAGGATTTCACCGCCCCTTTCTGCTTGTAGTCTGACTGCTTTCCCTTAGTTGAGTTCTTAGTTAGACACTCATTTGCATAATGACCAATTTCATTACACTTCAAACATCTTACTGCTAGATTCTCATTTCCTTCTTGATCATCTTACTTACAGTTACGAGCTATATGACCAGACTTAACACACTAAAAGCACTTTCTAGACATGGATAAACATTTTCCAGGATTCATTTTACCACACTTCTCAGAGGATGGATATTTGGTTTTCTTACCTCTAGGCTTCTTTGATGAATTCTTTCCATTTTCCTAACAACTGGACCTCTTATTCTACTATTTGATAAAGAACACCTGATCATCAAAAAACTCCATTTCCACCTTCTCCGCACATCGAATAAGTTTGTCATACCTTTTGAACTCATGACAGTGTAAAAATGGTTGATTTTATTACCAAGATCTTGTAAGAAATTTGGAGCATACCTTTCTAGTCATGTGCACTTTGCTTCATAAGCAGCCACTGAGTCATCCTCCAGCCTCAATTCTAGGAATTGTTTTTCCATCCTAATTTGAACAACCTTAGGAAAATATTTCTCAAGAAACATACCTTTGAATTCATCCTAGTCAAGATCTCCAATATCCTCACTATACCTAATATTTTTCACCATCGACCACCACTGATCAGCTTCACCTTCAAACCGATAAACAACGAGACTAACCTTTTGATGTTCTGAACACCCCATGACATCAAAAATATTTTCCAGTGCTTTAATCCACACTTCTTCTAGAACAGGGTGAGATGATCCTATGAATTATGGGGGATGTTGCCTCATGAAATACTTCACTACTGACAAGTTCCTCTGTGGTTGATCTCAGTGATCTCATGTATGGATACCACCACTATTTATAGCCTGAGTCAACTATGCCGTCACTGCAACAAACTGTTCAGTTTCGATTCCGAATATCTCAGGTTGCTAATTTGGAAGGTTGTTTTCCTCTTGATGTCGTCCCAACATAGCTGCCATTTTTCCTCTGCGGAAAACCATTATGAACCCATAAATATCTTAGGTGAAGCGACATGGTAATCTTTAAATGCTATATCATTTCAATCATACAATAAATTAATTTATAGATATGAATTTAACAATATACTAACTCCTAATGTTGTCTAAACTGACCTTTATACCAATTATAAGGACCTAGCCTTAAACCTTACATAATATTGAATTAAATGAATAATTCACATTGAGGATCTTTTCAGGTTTAGAGTTTTGGAGAATTAGTCCATAGCTATTACATCTCAAAATTTCCAAATTAGACATTTCTACTCAGTTTCCATTTTTTAACAAAATAAAAACTCTTGAAAAAAAGGGTCATATCTAGTTCCATGTTTTAGACTGCATGACATTTCCCTGATCCCGTCCTTGACCCTATTCCACTCTATTTCCTTTGAAAAACATTTCAAAAACTTGGGATTAGCATAAAAAGCTCAGTAAGTGATACAAAAATAAGAAACCTATTAGTTTTTTAAGACAACAAGTAAACCATGAATACCTAATCATAAGTAATACTTTTCACCTATATGAAGTAGTATATACTCTTCACTGAATAAAATATCATTACATACCCTTTGGTAACCAAAAGATCACCATAAAACCCATATAAATAATACATAACATATAAAGGTAACTTGGAACATAAACATACTAAAATGGAATAACCATACGGTCGACTTCCACACATGTCACTAAATGGAATAGCCATACGACTGAATTCCACAACCAATGAATTTGAGGTTATAACATCACCCCCTTCCTGGTTTATCACATCACCACCCGTTATTTGGTTTTTCACGTAACCACCCATCAAATGTCCAAGTACCATTATCAAATCATAACACATACAACAAATATAAAGGAAAGAAAATATTTCCACATTTCAATCACAATATATCACTTAAATATATTTACATAATAAATCCATTATCAAAACCATTTTCAATACCAAAATACATAATAGATTATATGGTATTTATTATTTCCTTTTAAAAACATTACGACTTGTTAAGTAATCCAAAGTTCAAGTAATACTCGCGGCGGTGAAAAGGTCGTTGTCACCGCGTATGTTAAAAGAAACATTAATTTTTTTCATTTAGTAAAACTCTTTGTAGAAAAAGATTCCCTTTGAATGGAATGATAAGTTAAAGGTGTTTATACAGCATATAAAAGAAAGTCTTTTATTAAGACAAAATATGCCTCAACGAAAGGAGATTGAGACGAAGTCCCTTACCTCGTGTCCGACTTGACTCGATCGTTCATTAATCTCCTGAATAATAAACTAGAGTCGATTTATACTTGCTTAAGAACCTTTTTCAAGTTCATTATTCCTTTTATATCACTTATTAATATGTTATTAACATTATGTAATCATTTAAGTTTATAACGTTCATTTTTTCGATATTTGGTACTTGAGTCATAAATAAACTTATAATAATTACAAGTTGTTCATGTGGTAAAATATCCATTATATCCAGAATTAGATTCATGATGTAGATATCATATATATCATATATATCCAGAATATACATTAATTTATAATATTATATAACATTTAGTGGTAAGAAATTAAATGCACCGTTCATGGATACGGTAAGCCATACGTACCCATGAACTCTACTTTCATTTCTATTTCACATTTAATGGAATGAAAACATTATGATATAGATGTACATTATAATTTCAGTATAATACCATATATAATATCATTAACTCCATCCTTTATATATCCCACATATGGAATTAATGATTCAAATCACTTTGAGGGGGTGGTAGCCCACACTTCATAAAATGAAATTATTGCGTTTATCCATTGTGGAAGCCATAAAGGTATGCCATAAATGAAAAATACAGAATAATAATGAAAAAATAAACATAATATACATCATATATAAATATAGTGACATCTTAATGGCCACCATGAGTGGCGGTAGGAGATATTTGAACAATCATCGTTTCGTGAGATAGTAGTTCGCCGTCCACAGAAACAGTATGTTCTTCACCCATTAGATAGAGGTGTGTGTAAGTGTAGCTATAATAATTCTCATAAAAAAATCCTAGTATATTTAAAATACTTGTTTTGTTACAAAATAAAGTAATAAAAAGATTTTAGGGGGTTGGAGAAGAAAATTAAAACAAAACAACATAAGAGAAGACATTACCTTTAAATCGGGTAACTCACCTTGGTTTGAACCAAAAGGGTTTCTTGAAGTGATTCATTCCTAAGGTAAGGCTTATAGGATGAATATAGGGATCTTGGGAGCTTATTTGAGTATAGTTTGGACGAGAAAAAGGGCTTGAGAAGTGTGAGAAATGGGTAGGAAGTCGAGTCTTTTTATAAGGGAGAGGAGGGGCTGTTTTGGAAGGCTTGAAAATATTATTTTATTATATAATGATTTTCGGTTTATAAAGGTCAAAAAATAGTTAATGTCTAGGATAAGGTGGCCCATGTTATAAATAAAATAATCTAATAATAATTGGACAACTTTCGGATATTATTTTAAATATTATCTACTTATTTATTTAAATCTTTCATGAATGACGTAAACACTACATCATCATTGTGTCATAAATAATTTTATTTATTTGATGTCTAAAATTTATAAAAAAATTATCATGATGAAGGAGATATTTTTATATTTCTAATGAATATTGATAGTAAAAAATATAACATATTTAACTCCATGTGAAAGTTGTTTTAGTAAAACAATACATGGTTGTGACATTTTTATTTTTACTTTAAATAAAAGGTATTAATGTCATTTTCTTACCAAAGTGGCTCCATGGTGTCACAAAAATTGACCCATGGATTTTCTTTGTTGTCCATGACTCATCCAATAAGGTTAATACATGTGTCAATGTAATTTCATATTATTATAACATTATTTTTACATTAAATTATCCTAATTACCTCTAATCGCTGTTAATAAAACTCAAAAGTTACTATTCAATACAAATTATATTCATCCCATTGAACAAAATTTTTCTTACTAATGACAACCATGTATGTCAGATTTTTGAAATTCAATTCACAGAAGTGTTAAAGTTTCATTTAAAAGAAAAATTCAGTTTTTTTAACTACCACTTAGTGGCTTCACTCTTCATCAAAAATTGACGTTTTTCAGAAAAATACAAAGAATTCACCCTAATATATACTTGATATTCTGAATTCCCAAATGATGAAAATTTTAAAAAATTCAAAACATATAAGTTTCATTAATTAATTTTATAATTTATTTTAGTTTTCAAATCAAATAGCGTGTTTTTAAGAAACAATATATATTAAGAGATTGACGCTTGTTTATGTCAAATTTCAAAGTGAAATTAATTCAAATGTCCACAATTGTATTAAATGGTAAAAATATATTCTAATTTCACTTTAAAACAAATTAAAAATATAATCTAACCATATAAATAAATTATATTAAAAGGTGATTTTGAATTAAAATACAACATTTTTCACAATTCATTAAAAAATGAACTTTATCAGAAAAATAACAAAAACATACACAAAGTAAATTTTGATGTACTATTCTAAAGAAGAATTTAATTTGGTCCAATATAATGTATAATAGTGAAAAAAACTATATTTAAAGAGGGTTATCCTTCAAAAGGCGATAAATCGTCCTTTTAGTGAATATTAGAGTATTTATGCTTAAAATTAGATTCATTCGCATTTTAAGCCTCCAAAATTTATTGGATAAATGTAAAAACATTTAAAAAACATATATAATCATATTTTAGTTATTTCTATTCATTCCTGCCAATACAGCAGCTACGTGTTAACTACCATTTAAAATAATATTATTATATTATTAGTGTGCAACGTAAGATTTCAAAGAAACCTGTTGTTGTGTATCGGGTACGCCATCGAACATAGAAACCCCATTAAAGCAAAACTAATATTTCATTCAAAAATATTAATAAATTTGAAAATGTATTATTCTTTATTTACCTGGGATGTTACACAGTCCCAAGGTAAAAGTAACAGTTTGGTTACCTTTATGTAGTTGTTTGTCTTGTAGAGGTAAGTTCTTGATTACCTTTATGTAACCACCTTCTCATAGATCTTACCATTCCATGAGCTAGAGGATTACTCTTAGATACACCACTATGTATAAGGGTAATTCAAAATGACCCTTGCACATAACAATTTTGTGTAAGGGAAATCCATGTTGAATATGACATGAAAACCTTCACATAACGGTAAGTCATGAGTCACCCTTACATGACCACTCACGTATAAGTGTCACTTTGTTTTACCTTATAAAATTGATTTTTGTATGTGTAATGACTTTTTTACCTTTATGAAACCAATATTTATAAAGGTAACACTCGATTAACATTGCATTGTCTTTCTATCTTAGGATAAACCATTTTGAAAACTAAATATTAACACTTCATAAAACACTTAAATAATGTTATTTTTGTAAATGTGAGTACCTTGCACCAATTAACCACTAAAACATTTTGGACGTAGGTTGATGAGTTTGATAAAGATCACCAATGTGTCTAACAAAAGCATTCCACCTCCTTTGGTATCATCAGGATGTGATGAATCATCTGATGTTTAGATGATTTTATTTTTTTCATTCATGATGTACTACCATCTCATATGAAAATATAGAAGAATATAGAGAAACATGTCTCATGAAATTTTGTTCAAGAATTATGAAAGGACACACATAATACCATCACAAGAAAATAATATATATAAAGCACCAAGAACATTTCACGAGCATATGTATTTATCCATTAATTTTACTAAAAGGATAAATTTCATTTATATTATATGAATTCATCTCATGAACGTATTTATGATCTTTCCTTCTTCTTGTGAAACATTTTATTAAATTATAGTCACGTAGTAGACTAAACTATCAAAATGATAACTATTATGGTAGGTTATATAAATGGTATTCCATTTAATATATTAACATAAAAATATTCAAGAACATATATATATGTTTTGGGATATATCCTCATCAATTATGTTTTGCATTACTTGCATAATATTTCATAGCATGTGAAATACTTATTGTGCTATATTGTTATGTTGTCCCTTTCTAAATTGTGTTTTTGTTGGGTAGTATTTCATAGAATATATAATGCTTATTGTGATACATTGATCACTTATATGTTATGGATTATATTTGGATGTGTATATAGTATGTGGAATCTCTATTGAGTGTTTAGGTTGGAAAGTGAACTTGATGAACTTAACTAATCGCATAGAGGTGTAGCATGTAGGGCATGAATCATTAAAAATGGATCTTCGTATGATGGTTTGAGGCTAATAAGTACATGTTTTGATCTCATGTAGGGATGCCACATTCAATTAGAATAGGGCCCATGTGCTCTTAGGACTTGATGATGGGGGATATCTTTACGTATTTGTAGAGTTTAAGTGATTTGGGTGTGCCAAGTGTGCGTACCATCAATGGTGACCAAGTGGTAATGTGCCAATGGAATGAACTTACATTAAATGTTGTCACAATTATTTTACGTAAATTTCAAACACAAATTTTTCTTAGAGGAAAATGGAGACATGAAACATGATCTTGGTCATTCAAGAACTAATTTTGTTTTTCTTCAGAAAATTTGTTGATGTGTGTATGATCTGGGTTCATGGAAGCCTGGTCGGAACACAGTTTCTCGATATATGATCATTTGTTTTATGGTATAGAAATGTACTTTTCTATTATAATATAGACCTCTATATATATGTACAATTTTGTTAATGTTTTATTTGTGGGGTCATATTTATATATACTAACAACTTTCATGGGAATCTTTATACTCTTGTAGAATTAGTAAATAGGGTTTTAGAGAACGTAATGGGCCTAGTGTTAGGATGTCGAGGATCCTAGAGTTAAAATATATAAATTCTACCAGGACAAACATCAAAACCAGCCACAACATAATTTATCTGATTTTTTCTAATTGTGATGTTTACACTTGTTTATTTTCCACAACAGGGGTCTATTTGGTTTATTATTGTATGACATTACATGACATTTGGTAGTATATTTTCTTTTGTGTTTTCCATTAAGATATTTATTTTTACTATGATTACCAAGGGTATAGTCTCTCCACCACACTTCCATATCCTCCCCACTTGTTGGTATCCTCTTTCATGATGATAGAAGAAAACTAGGTTAAATGATAATTTGAATTATACATTGTAATTTGGGTCGGGATGTTGTAATGAGTCAATGGTATGAGCATCCATTAAATGTTGTCACAGTGATTTTCCTTAAATATGGAACACACATTTTTCTTAGAGGCAAATAGAGACATGCGACATGATCTTGGTCATTCATGAACTAATTTTGATTTTTTTAGACAATGTGTTGATATGTGTATGATCTGGGTTCATGGCATCCTGGTTAGAACATAGTTTCTTGATATATGATCATTTTTTGATGGTATAAACATTTACTTTTATATTATTAGATACACCTCTATATATATGTACAATTTTGTTAATGATTCATTTGTGGGATCATATTTATATATACTAAAACCTTTCATGTGAATCTTTATACGCATGCAGAATTCATAATTAGGGTTTTATAGAAGGTAATGGGACTATTTTCAGGATGTCGAGGATCCTAGAGTTAAGAGATATAAGTGTTACTAGGAAAAACTTCGGACACCTTCCACAACATATTTTACCTAATTGTTTCTAATTGTGATGTTTTCAATTGTTTATTTTCCACATCGGGGGTCTGTTTGGTTTTTTATAGTATTACATTACATGAAATTTGGTATTACATTTTCTTATGTGTTTTCATTAAGGTTTTTATTTTGACTGTGATTACCAAGGGTATAGTCTCTCCACCACACTTCCATACCCTCCCCACTAGTTGGTATCCTCTTTCATGATGAGAGAAGCACATTAGGTCATATGATACTTTTAATCATATATTATAATTTGGGCAGGGATGTTATAGGTCAACTCTTTGGAATGGTATTCGACCATTAATAATCACCAGTTACATTATTATTTATCAGTTATAAAATTGATTACTATTATTCAAAATATTAATTATTATTATTTCAAATAATAATTAGAATAAACTAAATTTTTAATTTATATGAATTCTAACAACAATTATTATTCATAAAAATAATAATACATATTAGTTAAATTATTAATTATTTTTAAATAAAATATTAATTTGTGTTAATACTTATTATAAATCATATTATTAATTGTTATGAATTACATTGTTAATTATTATCAATATAATTATTAAAAATGTTATGAATTATAATCAATTTGAGAATTAATTATCATTAATTACAATATTAATTATTATTATTTTTAATAAAATTTAATTATTAATTAATAATTATTACGTCATAATTTAATTATATTTTTAATTAACACTAATTCAAACATTGGTTTCATATTATCACAATGTTGATTATTATTAATTACATTATTAGTTGTTATGATTTTAATTAATAAATACTTCATCATTATTAATTACTATATAATATTATTCATTAATTCATAAATATATATATATATTTTTATTATAATAAATTAACATTGTATAATTATTATTAAAAAAATTAAAATAAAGAATTAAAATTTAAATATTTTAAAACTAAAAAGTTTTGAATGGAGTTAAAAAAACTCATGTGAATGGAGTTCACTAATTATATATCAATAGGTGGTATGTAAATAAAATTAACCTTAATATTTAATTTTTCATTTTCGGTAACACCAAACCTGCATCGAATGAAATAAGAGAAAATCCCTAGGTGTGTAGTGGTTCTGCCACTCGCAAGAAAAAGAGATCAGTTTACTACGATAGATATAAATGGTGGAGTCCTCCATGGACCAATAACCCATTCAATACCTCTACCTTATCCGTATTTTGTGTGATTTCGGTTAAAGAATCTATATATGATGAGACTGGCGATAAAGCCACTATTTCTATGTTGTATTCCCATGTTAATGGGTTGGGACATTGAATCACCTTCCTGAATTGTTGTAATCTAAACTGAATCCTTACATCATAAGCAGTTACATGATCTATATTTTTATTGGTTCCTACTGAGCTTCATCCAATACTATAATTTATTGGCCTTTCTTTTTCTTCAATGGATGATATCGAAATCAAAACCACATTGAATCAGGCTTAAGATGAATTTGGAATGTCTGTACTATCTCTATTTCGTGACATGCCTAAACCAGATCTTCAACACATAAGAAATACCCTTGGGAGGATGTATCAGGAGAATAGAGATCAAATCCTATATACGAACCTCATTTCTTACATTGGGTCGATGTGCTCATCTCTGTGCATACTCCCTATTGAGGGTGAATCACCCACTTTTGTTGCCAATTCTCTCTTAACTATCCACACCAAGGTTATTACCATAGTTCCCACACAAAACCTCTTTAAAAGGAGGGAATATATATTAGATATAATAGAAAAATTTATTACTTCTAAATATCTATATATTACCCTAAAAATATGTGGGTGTGCATGTATCTGACACATTCTAACACCATCTGATAAAGTCACCAGGTCGAATGTGTCTCAAATCTATGGGATTCTTCTTGGGTTCTTGAGTGTCTCCCATCCAAAGAAAATGTTTTTTATGAGGTTCATTTACTAATGATTCCAAGGATTATTAATTTATGGAAATAATTAAAAAATTAAAAATTATAGGATTTTACAACAGTGTTTGATATATATTATGGGGATCTTAGAAGGATTATTATCCAACCATGTAAGAAATGTGAAAATTCATTTATTGGTAAGAGAATCTGCAAAAATATTCACCTCCAGATAGAAAAGGGTAATGAAGTAATTGATTCCTAAGAGATAATTCAACCATTCTATCCATTTAGTAGTAATAGTCTATAGAAGGTGTAACACACCATTTCAAACAGCCTGTACAATTTTAGTAGAGTCGATTTCAATTCATAATTTATTCAATCCTTTAGATTTAGAAAAATACATTGAATTAAAATATCAAAGCATGTCTGTTTAAATAGATCACACCAATCCAGATGAACCATAAAAATAGCCCAGAATTTCACCATTATTTTCACCTTAAAGGGACCAGACCCTGATGGTCTTGGATTCCCCTTAGAAGCACCAACAAACATAATTTTGATCCAATTATGTAATGGAGGATACTATAAAACCTCTAATGTTTTTGATAGCATTTTGTAGTTCCCAAAATCACCCAAACATCTCAAAACATTCATTTTGTGAATGTTATTACTATCAAACCTGATTCCAGTATGTTAGTGTCATTGATAAAAATAATTATTTTTTAATATTTTAATGCAGGTTGAATGGAGTATTTCTGTGGAGAATTGTATTTCATCTAGTCCAAATGATATGCATCACCTCTTCCACTGCCTATTGAATCATTATTGAGAGTTCTGGGATGCATCTATAGAAAATGTTTTTATTGTGAAAACATTAAATATATCCTTTGGATTTGTTCGTGTATTAAAATTTAGATATTCCATTAATTGTTTCATAAAACCTCAATAGTTGATTATCCTTTTTATGTAAGATGAATGATTCATATATCATAATTTATATTAAATAAACAAATTCAATGATTTATTCATAATTCCACTATAATTTTCTTCCAAATTTATAATTCATAATCATTCGAAAAATTTATGATATATAATAAAAAATAACAAATTTTATCAAAATTAAGAAAGAATTATTGATTAATATTTAATAGAATTACTCTAAATACATAATTAAAATGATTGAGTTAAAAATAATAATAAACTATGTGAACCAGTCAAAAAATCTATTATAGTATTTTTGACCAGTTTCAATCTTGTATTACCATTTTTATTGATTTATTACTCTTCATCTTATATTTCTTCCATGTTATTCCATGCAATTATTCACAAGTTTTTGTTGAATTATCTAAGATGGATTTGTTTTGTTTTCTATTTTAGGTTTATTTCAATTGGACGAAGAATTATTTAATTCCTAAATAAATCATTATTTTATCATTATAGATAAATTAATCCAATAATTTTTACAAGAATGTTATGATTGTTTCTTAGGATTGATCCTTTTTCATTTTTGGTATTCAAAAATATTAGGAAATAATCGTAATCCTGGTGGGTTCTATTAGTCAATATATATTCCCTAGTGTTAGGACTCCTGCTAATAGATTTTCAAAATAGTGGTTTGGAATAAGAAATAACACAATAGAACTAAATATTTCCTCACAATATATCAATAATCAACTTCTTATAATTAAATATGTAAAATGAAATTTATTATTGTAAGAGTGGAAATGGATGGAAGATGAAGACGAAGACTAAGAAAACCCATCTCCTTAGGAAAGACCACTTTTGGAGGATCCTATAGAGTCCTCTCGAGGACCATCTCATGAAATATCTACCAAGCTAGGTTGAAATTACAAATGGATATCATAACCCTATCTCTTCTAGATGAAAAATTATTTATTACTATTCCAAACCATACAAAAACTTCCCTACCTACTAAAATTATCACAACTAAATAATAACATAACTATATAATTCTACCCCATGCTTATCACACAAATTTCCCAAAAAGATTCCCCAATAGCCTCTTACACAACCATAACACTGATATACCTAGTCGATCCCTCATCCCTATCAATTTCCTCTCACCATAAAAAACACATTTTACTCATGGTTAATGAACATGTTCTCCACATAATATCTCCAAAAACATTCTTAGTTGGGATCTAATATTGATGGAACATGTCAAGCTCTTATCTAGAATATTAATGCTTCTTAAAATAACCACATGACTAAAAAACTATCATATTCCCATTGTAAACCTGCCTTTCAAAAAATTTTAGTCACGTGGGAAGAAGAAAGGATGAAATGATAGCAATGTCCCACAGTCTTCTCATCATCTTCCCTCTATGACTGGGAAAAAACACTCCACTAATATATAAAAGAATACAATATTTCCGTGAATGTATTCCTGGTCATCAAAGAATGGTAGATTGGATTCATTTTCATGATTAGTGGGTTCATAGAGTTGGGGCCAACTCAATAAAAAAATGGAGGCATGAATATCATCATTCAAAAAGTCTCCCTGGATGTAGGTTTGGTCCATTTCAATTGAAGTAGTTGATGAAGTATACCTTCAAATAGATGACCAAAAAAATAGCCATGGTTTCATGATATCACCATAGATGCTACACCAGTAGCTACTGTAGAAGAATACTTAATTAGAAATTTCCAATAAACAGAATCCAATAAACATTCCAATAACCACCTCATTGACCATGATTAATTTAATCTGAAGGATCATCTACTAGTCTCCAATGTAAACCCACCAACAAGAGAAAAAAACATCTAAAACAATAAGAAGGGACCAATGAAATAATATTAACAACGTGTTCTATAATAGATATGATATTGTTTCATGTAGATTTTCATTCAATAAATGAAGTCTTATCAATGTTTGGAATAGATTCATATGTTCCATCAACTTTTCCCAAAACAAAGAGGATATTAGGAAGACCAGCATAATTATAGCATACAATATATCCACACAAATTTTATTTTAGGAATAATGATCACTTTGAATATTAAAACTATATTCACTTTATTTCCCATTGGGTTCACTTGTTGGTTCATTTGAATACTCCATATCAATTCCTCATCCGTCAACATTAAAACCATTTTCATTCATTTTCAAATGATAAAAATTACCTGAATCCTCACAAATAATGTTTTAAATCCCAAAACGGTTTATTTCATTTTCTGTAGTAATAGGTTGAATAGAATTAACAACACTCATGTTAAAAAAACCAATGAATCTTCTCGATGTCTTTATTTGAGTAGATAAACGGACAGTTAATGCCCAGCATAGAATCAGTACTGGACAAATTAATTATAGAGGTATGTGAACTTTAGGGTTGTTTATTTTCTGTTAATGATGGGGATTCATAATTTGACTTTTTATATGCACTCCCTCTATCATATGTTACTGAATGTTTTAGCTTGAAACAAGGTATGAATCACCCCACACCTAATATCTACAATTTTTTCATGCTTCAACTCTTGTATTGAGAATTGTACAATATTTTTCAAATGATGAAACCATTAAACACGTGATTGGTCAATCTCAGACCAGATTAGTTTTCCACATAACATCAAATTCAACGAAATATATTTCTAGAATATTCCCTTTTCCACTAGAAATCATAGTCAATGACACTTTCTCACAACCTTATTCTTCAACGCCATCCAAAACATGTCATAGTTGTGTAGTTTTACCACTATGAGGTTTAGAATATTTTACTTCCTCTCTAAGAAAAACTAATACCTATATAAGAGAATATGGCACAACCATGACAGTCAAATCCTCAAGTCTTTGTCTCAAGTCCTTGTGGATCGTAATAATATGAATATTCCATGCATAATAGATTATCCACTTATTCAGTAAACTTATCAAATTTAAAAATGTACTGACTTGGTCCACAAAAACCATCCTTTATAGGTTTGTTAAAACTTCATCAGGGGATTCTACTAGAAGGTATGAATATTTTTCAATTACAGCACTAAGAAATCAATATTATACCCACTCCACCTCTAGGTCAACCCATTTCCATAATTTTAAAATATCAATGAGATTAATCAAATTATGGGGAAAGTCATTTCCATGTATAGTATATGATAACATTGGTTGTGTGTGTTGAATAATGTACCTATAGGTATCTCTCACTAAATATCTATCCTTGTTGAAAAATGATGCCTCTACTATATCCATTTCCCTCCATCTCAACCACTAATGGGTTATCTTCCAAAGTTTTCATGGCACGAGGAAGAGGACCCAATTTCATTGGATTAGTCTTCAATGAAAACACCCCATCACCATACCCCCTCAATGAAATTAGAGAAATATTAGGCTCCATATATTGTACAGTTTCCCTATGAGATATATCAGCTAAAATTCCACTTCAAACACAACTATAATCACTCTGTTTATTTTCCTCAAAACTAACACCAATATCTAGCTGATCCTTAATTTCACCACTTTCCTCACCTCTCGAGTTGAGAGTATAATGAAATAACTCCTTAACGTAAAGAAAATTTGAGACAATTTTCACCATACCGAGAAAATCAAGTACAATAGGTGGTTCACTAGACCCCGTTGCATCCACAATGAGATATTTTGATTGGATGAGATCTAGTTACTCCTTATTATACCTTTCATGCTTAAAATTTCTTTAAATCCGATATGAATTTATATATTTAGACTATTCCATATAATATTTAAAGTTTTAGTCCTCATAATATTACAAAAAATATTACTCTGCATGCTCTTGGATCTATGTCAAGATGATTTTCATGTCCTCATGATGTTTCCTCATGTCATCGTGTCTTTCCCTCTAATCCTCCACCATCAAAAGAGACATGATTTTTGATGATGTTTGATACTCCTAAAAAATTTCTTATAGATTCAGTAGATTAATCATGTAATATGTGTCTCTTATGTTTTATTCTCTACATCTTTCATGTATTCTTTCTTATCCACTTTTTTCAGGAAAAACAAACCTTCTCCTCATTTAAAACTACACCAACGTCACCTTCCCAATCGTCAACCAACATCATATCAACAATATTCAAACTCTGTTTCTCTTCTTGAGTTCATCACATCAATATTATCCACACAATGATCAAAATTTCTCTCAATGAAATAACTAAAGGCTAGTAATACTACTAAAATAATTACACAAAATAGTTTATGGAAAAGAAAAAACATAATCAAATTGAATATTTAATCTGGATATAGTCGAAATTGGATTCTTACAATTAGATATGTATAAATATTTACTGTAGAATAAAAAAATATTAAGAAGAATAAATAGAAGGGAGATTAAGTAAACTATGAAGAATTGTATCATTTTAAATGGCCACATTTTGAGGTGACTGTCGAAACCTCCCAAGGAATTGCTCATGCACAAGCTACCAAGGTGTGTTGAAATGATTACTGAAATTCATAACCCTCTCCCTAGAAAATGACTCCTTATATATTATTCATATATCCAAAACAATAATATCCCTAACTACTACAAATATCACAACTAACAATTAATAAAATAACACACTACTACACCCACCCAAGTCAACACACATGGGTAACATGACTAATCCAATGGCCTCACACTCCACCCTAACACTGATAGCAATGGTCAAACCCTAATTCCTAATATATAGTATCTCGATAATTTTTGTGATTTTTATTATAATGATTTAATTTACAATATTCATGAATTAAAATGGAAAAATAAGTTTGAGAATATAATTTTAATCAATCAATTTTTTTAATTTATTCCCTTTTTTATTATCAATTGATTGAAAATGTATTTAGTATCTTCCTAGAGTCTGATTAGAATGAATAAACATATGTGTATCAATCTCCTTTTATATAATTTTCATTGAACATTTATTCAAGAAATTATATCTGAAATTTTTACAAAAATCATTGAATCAATTGTGTTTTATACTATCAGATTAAATTAAGATGCTTCTAAAGGGCCGAAATATTCTCATGATTTTCTCTACCTTCCAGATTCATTCAGATAGTGACTTTCCCATAAGATAATGAGATACAATATTAGTACATTTAAGCATTTCGTAACCCCTTTGGAATGTCCCAAGCCTATTATAACAAGGCGAATCAATGAAAAATTGAATTCCCATTATGTGTACCTATTGTTGGGGATTTGTACTAAAATATTTTACAGTATTTCATGATTCTTCACACTTTTTGTTTTTGTGAAGGAAACATCAACAAGTATCATGAAATAAACTTCCCTCTTGCTGGTAATTGAAACGATGAATGTTTTTTACATAAAATTGAAATATGGGTTGTTGAATTACATATTGTGTTCATTGATCTTAATGGTTTATTCTACTATTATATTGAATCTTTTGGTGTTTTCCATAAAGTTTTTCCACAAACACTACTTATAATTTGGATTATCTTAACTTCATTTATATTTATTGATGTTTTGGAATATGAACATAATGAATCTATATTTAATGTCTTGGATGAACTAAAGAGTGTAACACATTCTTGTATGGATGGTGATTTTATTAAAAAATAAATGGTTCAAGTGATATCACGGTTGAATTTGGATGCATGGAGGTCATGGACATCAATAATTAAAAAATTGTATGCATGTGTTAGAAGATAATTTGACTTTCCCTTCATTGTATTTAGGGATTCATCATTTCATGTTACTAATTTTTTAAGAATTTATATAGTACATTCATTTCATTATTTCTCATAGAATATTAATTTATAAAAATTTATTCCATCCATTGATCAAAAGTGAACTTCGATTCATGGAGGGTTGTGGCAACCTTATTTTTCCAATTATTAAATTTCATGGAATTAATCTATTTAACATCCCAAGATTTTAAAATGAAACCCTATGTGTTTAAATGAACTACTAAATACTATGTGAGCTTTGTAAACTAAAAATTAAACATAACTTTCCCACTTCTATGATTTGAATTTAAAATTTTTTGCATACACGATTGCGATCAGTAAACTGTTTGGAGTCTAATAGGGTAAACATGATTTTTGGTGAATAGTAACATACCCTAATGATTAGTAAAAAACCCTTATGAATATTAATATGTACCATATATTTATTAAATTATCAAAAAGAGTTGTAACCTCATCGAGGAATTTATAAATAAAATTCAGTCATCTTATTAGTGACAATATGACCATAGTAAAATTATTGGTATTTTTGTAAGTCATAAGTATTTTATTATATTTAATTAAATAATATAAAATAAAATTTATTTTCCTAAAATGTGATCATAAATTATCAATTTTATGTCTTCTGGTTTTACGATAATTTTATAAGACCTTATCTAATTTTTAAATTCATTATAAACTTAGTTTTAATTTAAAAAATTGTATTTTTTCAAGTAAATTAGGATTTTCATTAATAATTAAATTAATCGTATTTATAAAATTATTTTCCTAAAATTATGTTTATTTTTGGTTTTTACACATAAAATAATGACTAGAGTGAATTTTTGAGATTTTTCTGAAATACATGAATATTTGATGAGTAGTAAAATTCAGTACTTTACCGTATAAATACATTATTATTTAAATCCACTATTCCTAACATCATGGGTGATTTATGCACCCATGTCTCAAACTCAAATGTACTTATTACAATTTCTGATCATGGAATCATAACATTTCTTATCGTATGGAAAAATAATAATCTAACAATTAAAATATTATGAAAACCCTCCTCCCCTCCACTATAAAAACCACCCACACTCCCCTCTTCTCTTTACTCCTCTCAAGCTTCAATAATATTCTAAATTCTACACAAATACCTCCCCAATATACTCCCCCATTTTCAGAAGCCCTCAGTCTCCTCAAAATACCAAATCCTATCCCTTAAATAGGCTCTCAAAAGAGATAAACTCAAGAGGTAAATTCCTCTTTCTCATTCATTTATTTTCTTTCAGGTTATTTTATTTTATTTCTTTCATTCCTCACCTCTCATCACCCAAATGGAATTAAAACTACAGTAACACAAATATAAGATAATTATATTATGCTAATGTGATATTTAATCATTATCTCTCATTCCCCCTCCTTTTATACTATAAATGAAAACATTTTCTGAGATCTGTTGATTTATCCCATTCAAGGAAGAAGGGTCTTAAATGTTCATTATCATATTCTAGATTAGTCATGAAACCATTTTAATGGTTTATCCAGATCATAATATATATATTTTATCTTATTTAATGTTTTGGAATCCTTATTCATTCATGATATAATATAATAATACAAAGAAGTTCATTATGAGAAAAACCGCCAAAGTAATCCAAGAATTTATCATTAAAATTAAATCTAATGATTAATCCTCACAATATATAAAAAATCATTATGAAATAATTTATACCATTTTAATTTAAATAATATTATTAATTAAAAATTATGTTTTTATCCAATTTTTATACAAACTTCCATCTGTGAATACCAGTGAACCTTTTATGAAAAAATAAATAAATAAACACTCTTGGACAATGAACTTAAACACTACTAATTTAAAAATACCCATGAAGTGACTTAATAATGAAAAAATGAATACATTTCATGTATAAAAGGTTCTACAATTTTTAATTAGTTAATCTAATTTGATTATAATAGACATTATTATGAAGAAAGTGTTCAGATATGAGGTGAGGGGAAATTCTCGAACCTAATTCTCTTTCATTGGGTTTTCCCTCTTCAACCCATTTTTAATACCGATATGCATTAAAATAATTTTTTCATCATTATATTAACTTTTCTGGGATATATATTTTTCAAA
Organism: Viscum album; assembly: GCA_963277665.1. NCBI lineage: Eukaryota > Viridiplantae > Streptophyta > Magnoliopsida > Santalales > Viscaceae > Viscum > Viscum album. The sequence continues at coordinate 1,526,719,207 of OY728151.1, forward strand.
TTTATTTTATGGCAAAACCAATGTTTTCCAAAATATCCCTTCTCTTAAATAAACACACTCTTTTTTACTACTCGGTGACCGTTTCTTCTTCATTCGATGTTGATTGTCAAGAACTTTATTCCCTCTTTATTTTGGGAACTAATTTTTTTGAATGTATTATTTATTTTTCGAAACAATTTTTTGATGGTTTATGTTATATTAATGTATGAAATTTTATATATGTGGAAAGCAAGATAATATAAATGTTATGATGTGATGGGTGCACCCAGAATTATATAGCACAATATGAATGTTATAATGTGAAGGGGGAACCCAAAATTATACAGAACTTTAATTAATTAGGTAAAGTTATGAATCTCATTAGTTAAAGTGAAATGATTAATGAACATGAATATAGAATTGTTCAAAACTATGTGTGATAGTTGACCACTAAGACCTGATGTTTCATTTTTAGGGATTGCTTTATTCCATGTCGTTTCATAGAGACTCATCTCATGATTACGATCCTGTGCCTCTATTGTTATGATAAGGAATACTCACATCCTATGTTATGTTATTTCATGTTCTTATTTATCCTCTTACTATGGGTTTTATGCTCATCCCATGTTTTGAAAATGTTTTTCATAGGATTGCTTAGATGTTCAAACGAAATTTGTGCTGCTAATGCAGATGAATAAAAAATAATTATTTTCTAATTATTTTTTTAATCACTAATTCAATGGATGTAAGTTGTTTTATATTCACTAGGACTTAAACTATAAAAGTTATTCATATGTATAATGTAATATGTATTTTCATGTTATCCATTATAAAAAACACAACATGTTTTGGTAATGAATCTGAAAGTACAGGTTTAGGGTTTTATTGTTGGTATTAGAGAAAAGGTCTAGAAAACATTACAGATTAGGAATTGTTTTTTTAAATAGTGATATAATTTACATTTGACCATATTATAAACTAATTACACATAATAAAATATTTTCTCATAATTTTCAATATATATATTCATAATTATAAGTAAAATGAACAAATTGTGAGGCATAATTCATTTAAGGGGGGAGAATGTAACATCCCAAGAATTAAAAAGAAAAAACTATATATTTAAATTAACTAATAAATACTATGTTATCATTGTAAACCAATCATTAAGCACAATTTTTCCACCTCTGTGATTTGAATTTTGAAAATCTAACATACATGGTTGCGATTAGTAAGCTGTTTTGAGTCTAATAGGACAAACATAATTTTTTTAAATAGTAATATGCACTAATAAATTGAGAAATACCCTCATGAATATTAATATAAACCTTATGAATAGTAAATCATCCAAAATAAGGGTAACCTCACCCATTAATGCATAAATAAAATTTAGGCATCTTATAAGTGACAATATGACAATTGTAAAAGAATTGGAATTTCTTTATCTCATAGATAATTGATTATAATTAATTAATTAATTTAAAGGATAATTTATTCTCCTAAAATGTGTTTATAAATTAACAATTTTATTTTTTCTTGGTTTAATATAATTTTATAAGAAATTATATATATTTTTAAAGCATTATAAAATCACTTTTATTTTTAAAATATGTATTTTTTAAGTAAATTATGCTCTTAATTAAAAATTAAATTAATAATATGAATAAAATTATTTTCATAAAATGGTGTTTATTTTTAGATTCTACAAATTGAAAATGGTTAGGGTTAATTTTTGAGATTTTTCAGAAACACTTAAATTTTTTTGTGAATAGTAAAATACATTAATTTACTATATAGATACATTGTAATTTAAATCCACTATTACTGACATCACAAGTGATGTATGTACCCAAATATAGAACTCAAATTCAATTATTAGTATTTTTTTTCATGGAATAATCACTATTTCATTTATTATGGAAAAATAATAAACAAATGATTAAAATATTAATAAAACCCTCATCCCCTCTACTATAAAAATCACCCATCCCTACTTTTATTAAATTCTCTCAAGCTTCAGGCCATACCTAAATTCTGCCAAAATCCTTCCCCAAGATTCTCCCCTAATTCTTGAATCCCTTGGTATCCTCAAATGACAAAATCCTCTCCCCTAGATAGGATCTCAAATGAGATAAACTCAAGAGATAAATTCATCTTTTTGATTATTTTATTTTCATTCAAGTTATTTTATTTTCCTTTTTTTCTTTCCTCAACTACCTTCACCCAAATTGTTTGATAAATCTAGTAAAAAATATGTACTATAATTATATTATTATAATAGTATATTTTATCAAAATCTCTACTTCCCCATTCTTATATAGTATAAATGAAACCATAGTCTGAGATTTGTTGATTTATCACATTCAAGGATGATGAGTTTTAAATTTGCATTACCATATTCTAACCTAGTCATTAAACAATTTTAATGGTTGAACTCAATAATAATATATGTTCTTTATCTTATTTTATTTTCTTTAATCCTTATACATTCATGATATAAAATAATAATACAAACAACTTCATTGTGGGAAAAACTGCCAAATTAATCCAAGTGTTTATCATTAAAATTATATATAATGATTCATCATAATTGTATATAAAAAAATTAATTATGAGATCATTTATACCTATGAAATTTCACTGTTATTAATTATTAACAATTCTGGTTGTTATCCACTTTTTATACAAACATCCATCTTTTAATACAAGTGACTCCTTCATATAAATAATGAAAATGAACACTGCCAAACAATGAATATAAACACTGTAAATCATCCAAAGACCCATTAAAGAACTTACTAAATACATAATGAATTCCATTAATGTATAAAAGGTTCTTTAATTTCTAATTAATGAGTATATTGTGATTATAAATGATATTAAAGTGAATAATGTGTTCGGATATGGGGTAAAGGGAAATTATCGAACCCAACTCTCTTTCATTATGTTTTCTGTCTTCAACCCATTTTCAGTATGGATATACATTAAAAATAATTTCTTCATTATTATTTTACATTTTCTTGGAAATAAATGTAATGTGATTTATTTGATCAAAAATCCAATGTTTTCCAAAAGAACTCCTCTTTCAAATAAACACTCTTTCTTACTTCTCTTAGATTGTTTCTTTTTTCATTCAAGGTTGTTTGTCAAGAATGTTATTCCCTATTTATTTTGGGAACTAATGTTTATGAATGTATGATTCATGATGTGGAACCTTTTTATTCCATGTTTATGTTATGTTAATGTTTGACTTATGTTCTATGTGTCATGAATTAAAATTTAAATATTAGGATGTGATGGGTGCACACAAAATTATATAGCGCAATATGAATTTTATGATGTGATGGGTGCACCTAGAATTGTACAGCACTCCAATGCATTGGTTAAAGTGATGAAAATCAAGAGGTAAAGTGAAATGACGCATGAACATGATTCTATCTTTGTTCACAACTATGTGTGGTAGTTTACCACTAAGACATGATGTTTTATTTTTATGCATTTCCATATTCCATATCTTTTCCTAATGTTTCCATTCATGACTATGATCTTATGACTATGTTATGATGATAATTATTATGATCATCCCATTTTGTATTATTTGATGTTATAATATATCATATTACTAGGTTTTTATGCTCATCCCATTTTTGAAAATGTTTTCCACATGACTCCTTAGAATTTCAAAGGATAGTTAAGGTGTTAATACAGATGAACCAAATAGTTAATTTGTAATTATTTTTGTAAACACCGATTCAATTTATATAAGTTATTGTGTATTCTCTAGAACCTAGACCAAAGTAGGTTCTCTAATTTATAATGTACTATGATTTTTTTTAATCCTTTATAAAAGTACACCACATGTTTTAGTATTGAATCTGGAAGTGCGGGTTCAGAGATATACAATCTAGGCCTGCATTATTCTTATATATCATAGGAAAACCATGGAATCAATTGTTAATGGATTTTACATGGATTCGATCACTCGATTGAAAAAATTTATGTATTTGGTATAATCATAAGAGAATTAAAATTAATGTTAAAATATGGAATTCCTTTCTTACTTCTATATTGATCATAATATTTAAGTCCTCTAGCTTTTATAATTTCATCAAAAACTTTATTTTGGTATTTTGAATATCGATGAAAATATAAATTTTTTGGATTAAATTTGTTTTCATATATTCCTAAAATTATGGATAACTTGTTGTTTCTTTTAAAATAAGAAAGCAATTTGATTAAAAATGGAATCAATTAACTGTACACAATAATTTGGAAATTGAATTAGTATTGGTGAATCTTGGTCATTTATTTTAGAAAATATGTCTCATAATCCCCAATGATAATTTTATCATTATGTTTTTATAGGACTGTGTGCAGTGTGAAGTCTGAATAGTGGGTGGTTTAGGTGACTTCCATGGGTAGTATTGCTTATTAATGTATATAGTTGTTGGGAAGATGGTAGAGGGTTGGATATTAATGATAGGGGATTTTGTAGGGTGGATGAAACATATGTATTTTTTGGATTTCATTTCAGCTAAACATGAGACATTTGTCTTGTCTACCTAGAGTGACTAATAGTTGGAGTTTTAATCTTCCACTTCTACTTATTTTTCTTTTCTTTCTTCTGGTTCATTCAGTTCTACTTATTTATTCTAGTACTATATTCTCAATATAATACCATATTTTGTTACTCTAACACCAAATTTATTATCAAATGTTTCTTTCTTTAAAAGGATCCCAACTTATAGAGGATTTTTTAGGATTGTTGGTGAATTATGGAAGAATGATGATGCAAATACTAATGGTCGAAATGGTTTACAATTTCAAAGGATGTGAAAAGCTCATAAACCATCATCTGAATATTATAAATATACTACTATAACAACTAGGAAAATAATTTTGGATGGTAGTAAATATGTTTTACCCTCATTAAAAACACTATGATCTCAATAATGAAAACGTAAAATCATTGGATATTGATGCAATTCAAAAAATAGAGAGTCCATAATACTATGAAAGAAACATTCAATATATTGTGCTACCATGTACAAGAGTTCCGTTGATTGAATTGGGAAGGTATGTGATAGAGGAATCACCACAAATATCACTCAACCATCAATATATGTCATTGATTCTAGGAAGATTGGGTCAAACAACATCTTCAATGGCAATTTCAATTACATATTAAGTGATAGGATGATGGTGAGAGAAACAATGTGTTAAATATTGAAGATGTAGTGAAAGTAGTTATATCCACTATCTATCCTCTAGTGTTCGCATCCATTTTTTTCATCTATCGTTTCATAGGAAACTAACTTAATGATGGGTCTAAACCCAACTGGAATTTTCATTGGTCAACATAGGATTCCTCATGGCACATGACCCATGTTAGATAATCCATTTCCATATCATGTGGCTATAGTGGAACCGAAGGCAACTATATTTTTTGTTTTCTATGACTTCTATAAATGATGAAATGTTTAATTTTTCTCGCATATCAGAAATATTTATATACTTTTCCTATAAGTTAACTAATAGTTGGTACTCCTATAATATAGTTATATAATTTGATTTCTATTATTACTGTGTTAGTAGGTTATACAAGCCAGTGTTGTTGGAATATAGAAAATCTAATCCAAACCCAAAAATTATAAACTACATAATAATGGTAAGAAATAGAACAAAAAACCCCAAGAGTAGAGGTTAATAAGATCACTTTCAGAGGACCACTTTGAGAGGGGTGAATTAGTGGGAGAATACAATTTTTCACATTAAACATTAATCCCATACTTATAACTTTATCACTTATTCAATGACTGTTTTCCTTTTTTTCTTTACCTATAATTGGAATGCATGCCCATAAGATAATAAATGACAAAAAAAACAATTATTTTTATCAGTTTCTCCTCCAGTGTGGATAAAAACTCCACGATGTATAGAAGTTAGCATCCCAATCACACTTCAGTTCCTTCTACCTATCAATGGAAACATGAGAAAATGGATGGACTTGGATTCGTTCTCTTGTAACCAACGAAGTACAATAAATACATTAAATTTTAAGTCCAATAATATAGGATATCAACCCACCCCTCTTCCAATGACTAGTAGTGGAGCACATGTCCTCACCAATAGAATCAAATAAATTCTAATCAAGTTCTTATGAATGAGGTAATAAAATGGCTACCTCTATATCATAAAAATCAATGGGATTTATTTGAAATGTTTCAATCAAGTATGTTTCTATCTATTCTTCCTATTCATTGAAAATATTACCATTTTCCAAAATCTTGGATATGAGTTGCATATAGTTAGTCATTTATGCACTGACTTCCTTCCACAATGTCAAGCCTGTTTGTGAGGTTAATTGCACATGTTATTCATATTTTCCTTTATGTGAATAAATAAAAATGGATATTATACTACAAGAAAACCAAAAATGGAATAAAATTCATGAATTCAAGAGATTATTCTCATAAATTGGATATAATATTTTTTATAATACTATAAGTACACCCTAATAGTATTATATTGTTCTTCATAGAAAAATTGAGTGTTATTTGAATATGAAATGGTATACAGTTCTTTATTTTCATAAATAAGTGTATGGAACCTATTTTATGCACAGATGAGTGGATTTTGGAACTTATTTATGCTAGTGAGATTGGAAAATTTCTCCTCCATTAAGCTAAGTGGATCACAATTTCTATATTTTTATGGATGGAAAAACAGCTAATGAATTAGAATCTCATCTCTATCATGATTATTTTCAATTTGTATATAAGTTCCATAATCTCTACACAATCAGAAAACATGTTGTTTCTAATAAAATAATCTTGTTAAGACTTATAAATATGTCCGATTGGATTTTCACATCATGGATCGACATTCAATTTATTGATGATTTTGGCATTTTAAACATAACACGGATTCCATCACATGATGTAAAAAATTATGGCATCTTCACATAGTCGGTTTATTCCTTTATGAGTTCAAAGTCACATGTGTGAAGAAATATCACATGCATCACGTATGAATGTCAGTCGAAATCTTCAATACATCCATGAAAGATGCTAAGTCATCATGTAAAAAAATGAATACACATCAAAGAGTCATGGAACACATCACATAACACTATAATTAATTTTTATCTACTTACAATGTCATGTTATTTTCCACTTCACCAAGCTGATCTTAGTTCAATAACCGGAAGATTGTATTTCTGTTGTCACAAGCTCACATAACGGTGGACACCTGCTGTGTAAGGGTATATTGGCATTAGGGATACTCTATATGATATTATATTTATTTATATGGATGGTATGTTGTAGAAGGGTATTCAACATGAGGGTCAGTACATGCGTGAAAAACTTATTTTGGATTATGATGAGGGATTGGATTAAGAAATATCATATGAAACTGATCGAACAGACAACATTATATGTGTAACTTTTTAATGGGTGAACAGAAAACCACATGAATTTTTCCCACATCCGAATTTTATTCGGTTGATCACTTCTTTATAATCATTCCTATGTTAGCTACCTATTGAGTTGGAATTTGGTTTGCCACATCGAAAACTGTTGAAGACAGTCCCATAACTACGCCACACCACAACTTTGTGTGGTTCACTGGTCACACACCGGAATTCTCCACACAAAACATTTGGATGCCTCTATTATCCCTCTTCCACCATGGCTACCCAGCATCGGCTGAATTCCTAGTGGATGAATTTACCTCCCATATGCGGTTGAGGTGACCCTCTATACTATAACCAACCAAAAAAATACATAGTTTTATTCTATATAAAGTCATTAATTCCATACCATTTTGACATATCCATAATTCATCATCAATAAATATTCATGAAAAAAATATAATTATATTTTTTATGAATTTTAGCTCATTGATTACAAAATAATTTTTAATTTATTTATATAAATAAGTATTTTCATGGTTATCCACTTTATCCATGAAAATTAGTGTTTTCATAGTATTCTACATTCTTATATTATTGTTAACTATGTGAATCTTAGAACATGTTATTGAATCAATGAAAAATTCATAATAAATCATTAGATATATATTCATTTCTTCTAAATAATAATATATTACAATTGAAATTCTTTTTTATTAATCCTCTTCAAAACATCAATTACATCCAAGTTTCACAATTTAGTGAAAATAGTTGCTTCAGAACTTCAATATTCACACATTAATAAACTTGGTAACACTAAAGAATATAAAATTTGTTCTTCTTTACTTAAATTAATATTTATATTAATCTATATATCACGTATAAATAATTGAAAAAATAAAACACAAACAAAAGGCAGGATCACAAATATCTCCCTTGTAATTGTTTTCCATGTAGACATAGAAAATTGGATCTCAATAGCATCTCTTTAATTTCAACTATATTTTCATTTTCATATCAACTCCATATTGATAAAAATGAAAAGTACATGTGGGAGGTTGATATTATTAATTTATTAACCAATGTGATATCATGTATTCCTCTCTAAGTCTACTTGGGAAAACTCGGTGTAGAAAACTAGAAGGTATAATTTAGAAATCAATTTTGCCTACCTATAATTCTATATATGATGCCAAATGATATAACAAAACTTTTTCTTTAAAAATTATTGGGCAAAAATCCCTCAAGGTATCATTAAATAATTTTTGAGGTGATTGTGTTTGTTGAAAAAGTGGACATCTGTGTGGTGTTTGTTGACAAAGAAAAACAATGGAATACAAATTTGTTGACAAAGAGTATTTCATGATGGAATATCGAGTTCAAGAGCTATGGTCAATGATCTATGTTTGACTCAAGAACTTCGACAAAGGAATGGAGGATCTGGAGGTGGTACAAAAAGAACAGAAACAGGGTGGTGCCATTTTCCAGTGTTTGCCAAATTTTTGGGCCTTAAAATCATCAAATAAAGAAAAGTGGTTTTTGGAAAAGGGAATTGCATGCCGTGTACTTGAAGGCTTGGAAACTTGCACAACATAAGTTTTTCATGACCAGATCAACAAAATATGGCAAAGGGATAAGGGTCACACAGGTATTGGTGTTGTCGAACAGGTGACTTACGCACCGATGCCTTGGAAGTATGAGAACTTTTACGCCTTTGGTTTTTTGAAGATCATAAGATCAAAATATGGCAAAGGAAAGAGGTTCACGCAAGTTTGGAAGTGGGCAGCGCAAGTGACTTGCAGGGGAAGAGACCTGCGTGCCGAGACTTGCTCGTTGAGGGGAGACTTGCGTGCCGTCATGTAGGGTGTCTCAAATGTCTATAAATAATGGACCACTCCTACTCATTTTTAACGGAGTTCAACACTTTGAAAAATCAGAGCTCCTGTCATGCAGGTGTGGTGGTCGCGCAAGTGGTGTGTGGTCGCGCAAGTGAAGTTGCACGCTAGTGTTTGAAGTTGCGCGCCGGTTGGTAGTTGCATGCCAATATTGGATTGGGTGTAAAGGGAAGTATATCGTGTAAGTTCGGAGTTGTATAAGCTTGTGTCACACATGTGTCTAAGGAGGACTTGCGCACCAGTTGGGACTTGTGCGCCGATACTTTCACGCCAAGTTAGACTTGCGCGCCAAGTAAAGCTGATTCCTCGGCCTTATTTTCGGGCTGCGTGGAAGCTGGAAGTTTTCCTGATACCTTCAGTGCAAAGAGAGATTCATCTACAGGTGAAAGTTGAGCATCAACAGAGAATATACATAAAGAGAAAGATGCATTCCTTCATGAAAATGAAGAGACCTACAGGTCTATAAATTGTGAGTGGATTTCTTCTAGAGAAGTTAGCAAAGGAAGAGGAAGAAGGTGATCCTCTCCACATGGAGTGATCCAGAGAGAGAGAAACAGGGAGTGACCCTTGAGAAAGTAGTGAGCTGACCCTAAACCTTGTTAAGGAAGTGAGCCTAGGTCAGAGTGATGATACTCAAACCTTGTAATCTACAACTAGTGAAGTTTAGTGGAATTTGGTACGACCGACAATCTGTCAGGATATGCTCCTTGGACGTATCCATTAGCGGTGAACCAAGTAAAAACTGTTGTGTCCTGTGCTTTCTTTACATTCAGTTAATATTTTGCAACATGAAAGAGGGAGAAGAGTGTTTTTATTAACAATGAAACAAGATTAGAACAAGCATTAATTTTAAATTAGTCATACCCTGATTCACCACCCTCTCAGGGTATTCGGCCTTGTGGACCTAACAATTGGTATCAGAGGGAAGGTTGACATTTGTTCTTATCTCAATGTAGGTCATTAATCATAAAGGGATTCATATCTTCTACGGAAACAATTTTCAGCTATGGAAGAATCGGATGCAACACTACTTTCGATGTTTGGGAATGGACGTTTTCATAGCAGCAATTCATGGCATAAAAACTGATATTAATAGTAGAGCATTATCAGAAGCTGAGCATAAAGAGTTGGATGCTGATGCTAAAGTAATCAATGCCTTAGGAGGATCCCATTCCAATCCTATATATACAAAGGTGATATCTTTCAAAACATAACATACCATTTGGGAAAAGTTATTTAATATATATTAAGGGGATACAAAGGTCCGAGAGGCAAAGTTCCAAGTGTTGTGGAACAAGTATGAAGATTTGAGAATGAACCCGAATGAGTGTGTTGATGCATTATTTGACAGGGTAAATGTTGTTGTGGAAGACATGCGAGGTCTTAGAGAATTTATTGGAGACATAAAAATTGTGAATCACATCTTGAGGAAACTTCCACCTCAGTTCAATCTGAAAGTTTGAGTTCTAGAAGATTAAGATCCAAAAGATCTGAAATTAGATAACATACACAATAATCTTATTGCATATGAAATGAGAAATGATGATAACGATGATGTGGAAAAAGGGAAATCCAAAGAGGTGGAATTTAAGGCCATCAAGAAGCTTAACATTGAAGAATCTCATGAAGAAGAAGAGACAGATAAGGTGATGTCATTCCTCTCATCAAATATTCAAAGAGGAAAAGGAAAGTTCAAAGGGAAACTACCTCTTACATGATTTAGATGTGGAAATGTTGGACATTTTGCAGCAAGATTCCAAAAAAAGTTTCAAGAAGAAAATGATGAAGATGATGTTGAAATTCCCAAGAAGAAATCTTCAGCCCATGTGAAAGGGAAGAAACAGTTCAAGATAAATTTCTTCTTGAAGAAGAATCTTATTTTACAAGAAATAGACAGTTCAGATGAGTCTGAGGTTGAAGAGGTTGATGAAATAGAAAACAGAAAATATTGAGGAGAAAATGCTATGGTGGCGGTCATCAATAGTTCTCAGGAAGAGGAAGAAAATGAAGCTGGAGAAGAAGAAGAAGAAGTTGAAGGAAGAGTTGAAATGGAAGCCAAATTGGTAGCAGCTCTTGGGGAGATAGATGTTTGGAGAGCCAAAATAAAGAAAGCCAATAAAGTTGTTCGTGATGCCAAACTCTATATACAGCAGTAGGAAGAAGAGAATTCTGAGTTGATGGATGAAATTGAAAAACTCAAGTTATCAACACCAGAGAACTCAGAATCAGTTAGTGAGTATAAGCTCAAGACTGAAGAACAGAAAAGGGAGATCGATGGCTTGAACAGAAAAGGGAAAGATCACATCAAGCGTATTAAAGAGCTTGAAGAAGAAGTTGTCGGTCTGTGGAGAAAAGTTAAAGACCAGGGAAAACCCTTGATTCCCAATGAATTCTTGGGAAAGAAATTTATTCAGAAGACTAAAAAGATGAAAGAAGAGCCTAGTAGTTTAGGAGGAAAGAAGCAGCAATTGAGCTCAGACATTAAGGCTGATTCAAGGCTTGATAAGAAGAAAAAATCTGTGGCAATTGAAGTCAGACCGCAAGCACCCGTTCCAAAATTGAAGGTTGATTTTGGAACAAAGCTGAATTATAATATTCAGAGATCCCAAAGGGAAACTCGTAGTGATGAAGTAACACAAAGGAATGAAGCTTATATCAGGTGTTATTGTTGTGGAAAGATGGGACATTCACAGTATGTGTGTTCTATAGCCAAGAGATATAGAAGGGAACAAGAACAGAGGTGGAAGACAAATAGATAACGGTTTTCCAGAACATATTTCGAAGGACACTGTTTTTGGTGTGGAGGATTTGGGCACATGGCTAGGTACTGCACTTCGACCATTCAGAGAGATGTTCAAAAGAAGAATCAAAATGTTCACAAGCAGCAGATCAAAAAACCGACATGTGAGTTGAAAATGCAGAATAGATTTGCGGCATTTCATGATGAAGCTGGTCTATCATACTTAGAGAAAGAAAAAAAGCCTCAATCCCGGCCGAGTGTGAAAGAAAAAGAATGGACCAAGAAGAAGAAAAATGAGAAGGCCATGGTGGCAGAGATTGACCTTAAAGCATCAGATCACTCTGGTGTGTGGATCCTTGATAGTGGGTGCGCATATCACATGACAGGTAACAATGATCTTGTTATAGGCATAAAATATGACAAAGAAGGAGTTGTCAAATTTCGAAATGATGAAGGACTGAAGATTGTTGGATTAGGGAAAGCCAAGTTTGGGGGCAAAGAAATGAGACATGCTCCTGTCTTGGTAGTAGAGGGTCTTAGTCATAACTTGCTCAGTGTCAGTCAACTATGTGACTCTGGGCATTCTATAAGATTTACCATGAAGAAGTGTGTTTTGAGAGGAAAATATGGATCAGTTGTTCTGTAAGGGAAAAGGATAAAGTGGAATCTTTACCTTGTAGGAAGGGAATAAGATACATGCCTTTTATCCAGAGAGGAAGAAAACAAGCTGTGGCATAAGCGACTTGGTCATCTATGCCAACCATATATGGAAGATCTGGTAAAGTGTGATGCTGCTAGAGACCTTCCCAAACTATCACGTGATCACACTCATATGTGTGATTCTTGCCAACAAGGGAAGATCATCTTAAAGACATACAGGCCAGAGGAACAGAAATCAATTAGAGTGCTCGAATTGGTGCATGCTGATGTATGTGGACCTATCTCACCATGAGCTATAAATGGACAAAGGTACTATATTATTTTAATTGATGATTATATCAGAATGGCCTCGATATTTGTCACAACCCATAAGAAAGAGGTGTTCAGTTGCATAAAGCAGTACAGGAGGGAATCAGAAAAGATTCTTGGGCAAAAAATTCAGAAGTTTCATACTGATAATGGTACAGAATTCACAAATAGTAAAGTTGAAGACTATCTTAAGAAACACAGAATAAGGCATCAAGTTTCATCTGTGAGAACTCCCTAACAGAATGGAGTTGTTGAGAGGAGAAATTAGATCATCAACAACATGGAAGGAAAGTTGCTTATTGAAAAGGACATGCCAGAGAAATTTTGGAAGGAAGCGGTTTTGACATCGGTCTATTTTTCGAACAGGTCTCTGTTGTGTCCGAAGGAAGGGAAGACTCTGTATGAAATATGGTATGGAAAGAAGCGAATGCTGAAATAATTTCGAATCTTTGGGAGTAAGTGCTTCATTCTTAACAAATAAAATCACAGTAAGTTTGAGTCACGAGGAGATGAGGGGATATTCCTTGGCTACTTAGGGAAAACAAAAGCATATAAATGTTTCAAAAAAAGGCTAGGAAAAATTGTTGAGAGCAATGATTTAACTATAGTTGAAAATGAACAGAATACTCAACAAACCAGTGAACAGTTTCTGGATGAAAGTGATGATGAGGTAAGCAACACAAGGGGAGCAGAAGTGGGAGAGGCTGACTTAGAAGAAGATACTGATGATGAAAAATAAAGTGTCAAGTCTATGTCTGCAAGGAAGCCAAAGAGTCAAGATGAAATTGATAGGAAGAATATCATTGGTGATCAGACAGCTCCAGTTTAGACTCGAAGAATGAAGTCATTACAACAAACATCATTTTATCTCAGGTAGAGCCGAAATGTTTTTTTGATGCAGCTGAAGATGAAAACTGGGTTCAGGTAATGAATGAAGAGCTTGATCAGATTGAGAAGAACCAGATATGGGAGATTGTTACGAGGTCAGAAGACATGAATGTCATTGGGACTAAATGGGTCTATCGCAATAAGATGAATTAAGATGGCACAGTGATTCGGAAGAAAGCACGGCTTGTGTGCAAGGGATACTCCCAGATAGAGGGAATAGAAGTTGATGAGACATTTTCACCAGTTGCAATGCTGAAGACAATCAGATTATTTTTTTCCATAGCAGTGAAAATAATGTTCAAAGTGTTCTAGGTGGATGTCAAATCCACATTATTGAATGGTGTTCTGGAAGTGGAGGTGTATATTGAGCAGCCAGATGGTTTTCTCATTCATGAGGATGAGAAAAAAGTATGCAGGATGAAGAAGGCAATGTATGGACTGAAACAAGAACCAAGAGCATGGTACTCAAGGCTTGATCAATACTTGAAGAATCTTGGTTTCAAATGAAGGGGAGTTGATTAAAATCTCTATTTCAGCAACGACAGTAATCAAAGGATGATGGTGTTGGTTTATGTCGATGATATAATATTTGGCAGATCAGATGAAGATTAGTGCAGACAGTTCTCCGAATTCATGAAAAATGAGTTTGAAATGTCAATGAATGGAGAGATAACATTTTTCCTTGGTTTACAGGTGACACAAGGATGTAATGGAACTTTCATTTCTCAATCCAAATATGCCATGTAGGTTCTGAGATGGTTTGGAATGGATAATTCCAAGGAGATAAAGACTCCGGTTGCTACCCGGATAAAATTATCAAAAGATGAGGATGGAAAGGTAGTTAAATTTACAGAATATAGGCAAATTATTGGGAGCTTTCTGTACTTGACCGCAACAAGGCCTGACATTGTTTTTGCCACATGCCAAGCAGCGAGATATTCGAGTAATCCCAAGGAAATCCACATGCTCGCAGTGAAAAGAATACTTTGTTATATAAAAGGGACTGTGGATTTTGCTCTGATGTATAATGACAAATCTCAATTAGTGTTATTGGGTTACACAGATGCAGATTGGGCCGAATCAGCGGATGATAGAAAATCAATGTCAGGAGGTGCGTTCTATCTTGGTGGATTGTGTATTTCTTAGATAAGCAAGAAGCAAGATTGTATTTCATTGAGAACCACGGAAGCTGAGTATATTGCGGCTACTCAAGCATGCACACAATTATTGTGGGTGAATTAGCAGCTTAAAGACATGAGAGTTGAAGTGAAGTCTTCGATCGGAATCCAATATGATAACACAAGTGCTATAAATCTCATCTAAAATCTTTTCCATCATTCATGGACAAAGCACATCGAGATAGAGTATCATTTTATCAAGGAGAAGCTTGAGCAGGGAATTGTGAAGTTGGAGTATGTGCCTACAAAGCTACAAGTTGTGGATATTCTGACAAAGGTCTTACCCAAGGAAGCATTTGAAAGGCATCGAATGGATCTGGGAGTTCAGTCGCCTCCCCGCACTTAAAAGAGTGTGGATGTGGAAAACCCCCCCTCTCCCCCAGGTATGATGTTATTTTCCCAACGTGCTAATATGTGTTATCTACTCTGTTACAGACTGCAAAGGAGTGACCTTTGGGTTCATTGACAAAAGGGGAGAAAATAGTGATTTTTCAAGGGGGCGACTGTGTAGAAATTTGATAATCCATGAATGATATGGGGAGAAGCTGATAGGTGGAGCAGTGAGATAGGGGAGAGCTATGAGAAAGGGGGAGATTGTTAAATCTGATGATGCTAGAAGTGATCAATCAAAGACTAGATATCACAATAGGTGAGGTTCATGATAAAAGAAGAAGAGTGGTGTTGGAGAGTGGTAAAAATATTTCCAAAAATTGGTATCAGTTTGGTAACAATTGGTATCCATTTGATTTCAATAGTGGGTGTCAGAGATGAAGTGATTCATTGATTAACTTTTCATTTAATCTTGTTTCTCATGCCGAGCATTACTCATGTGGGATTAGAGTATGTGTTGAGTAAATCCTTGATTGCTATCAGAATCGCAGAGGTGAATGGTGGTTGAAGAATTAACGTTGTATCTTTTTATGGAAGAGTTTTCTACATACTCAAAGGGGGATATTGTTGGGAAAGAATCCCTCAAGGTATCATTGAAGTATTTTTGAGGTGATTGTGTTTGTTGACAATGTGGAAATCTGTGTGGTGATTGTTGAAAAAGCCAAACAATCACATACAAATTTGTTGACAAAGAGTATTTCATGGTGGAATGTCGAGTTCAAGAGTTGTGGTCAATGATCCATGTTTTAGTCAAGAATTTTGACAAAGGAATGGATGATCTGGAGGTGGTACAAAAGGAACAGATACAAGGTGGATCCATTTTCCATTGTTTGCCAAATTTTTGGGCCTGAAAATCGTCAAATGAAGAAAAGTGGTTTTTGGAAAAGGGACTTCCACGCCGTGTACTTGAAGGCTTGGAAACTTGCGCGCTATAAGTTTTTCAAGATTAGATCAACAAAATATGGAAAAGTGACAAGGGTCGCACAAGTATTGGTGCTGTCACACAGGTGGCTTGCGCACCGATGTCTTGGAAGCTTGAGAACTTGCACGCCTGTGGTTTTTTCAAGATCATAAGATCAAAATATGGCAATGGAAAGAGGTTCAATCGTGTTTGGAAGTGGGTCGTGCAAGTGAATTATAGGGGAAGAGACCTGTGTGCCGAGACTTGCGCGCCGAGGGGAGACTTGCGCTCCATCGCCCAAGGTGTCTCAAATATCTATAAATACTGGACCACCCCTCCTCATTTTTAACGGAGTTCAACACTTTGAAAAATCAGAGCTCCCATTGCGCATGTGTGGTGGTCACGCAAGTGGTGTGTGGTCACGTAATTGAAGTTGCGTGCTGGTGTTTGAAGTTGTGCCCCAGTTGGTAGTTGCACGCCAATATTGGATTGGGAGTAAAGGGAAGTGTGTAGCGCAAGTTTGGAGATGAAGAAGATTGTGTCACGCAAGTGTCTGAGGAGGACTTGCATACCAGTTGGGACTTGCGCGCCGATACTTACACGCTGAGTTAGACTTGCGCGCCACGTAAGGTTGATTCCCCGACTGTATTTTCGGGCTACGTGGAAGCTGGAAGTTTGAACGATACCTTCAGTGCAAAGAGAGATTCATCTATGGGTGAAATTTGGGCTTCAACAGAGCATCTACATAAAGAGAAAGATGCATTCCTTCGTGAAAATGAAGAGACCTACAGGCCTATAAACTGTTATTGGATTCCTTCCAGAGCAGTGAGTAAAGGAAGAGGAAGAAGGTGATCCTCTCCACAAGCAGTGAGCCAGAGAGAGAGAAACAGAGAGTGACCCTTGGGAAAGCAGTGAGCTGACCCTAAACCTTGTTAAGGCAGTGAGCCTGGGTCAGAGTGACTGAACCCGAACCTTGTAATCCAAAGCTAGTGATGTTTAGTGGAATTTGGTACGACCGGCAATCTGTCGACGTATGCTCCTTGGACGAAATCCTTAGCGTTGAAACAAGTAAATTTTTTTGTGTCCTGTGCTTGCTTTACATTCAGTTTATATTGTGCAACATGAAAGAGAGAGAAGAGTGTTTTTTCTTAATAGAGAAAGAAGATCAGAACGGGATTTAATTTTAAATTAGTCATACCCTGATTCACCCCCCTCTCAGGGTATTCAGCCTTGTGGACCTAACAAACATAAATTGTTCAACTATTTCTAGGTTGATACTAACTGGTACAATTCATGTAAAAATTGTATGATACAACTTATTAAGATATATAATAAATATACACTGAACCTAAAATTATTATACTGATAACATCACACAGATTAAAAAATTTCAATTTTAATAGGAATGTATTTTCCCGAAATCACACCTACAATGGATTAATTATTTTTTATTAATTATATTAATTCATTTATGTTCCTTCCTTTAGACAAGACTTCACTTCATTTTTTGAATATGGAAAATTGAGTACACCCAAATACCTCATCAATGAGATATTCAACTATAACCTTCCAAAGATATCAATTATGAAAATATACTGCTCTGGGAACTTTTTCGGATACTCCTTCTTAAGGGATGATCTAATGTTTCACTTCATCGAGGTGGATATTTTCATTATTTTTTATTCTGAATGCCAAATGATGTGAATATAATTTTTTTTCAAATTCATGATATTAAATTAAAATTTTATGATAACCTATAGAATTTTTATCAGCATCATCAAAGGTTGATATTTGATATTTTGAACGAAATAATATTCAATATATTATTATATAGAGAAAACTAGGATCATTAAAACCATAAAAATTGGAATGATTATTCAAACATGTAAATACTAAAATAATATTTCGTCAAATCATTTCTCAAACTGAATATGTGTATCACCATCAATTCTCTACAGGTAATGAAAAAAATCAAAATAAATTGGAATAATGTGTATTTTCTTTATTTCTGACTGAGAGAAACATATATGAGAATTTACACACAACCACGAAACAATTTTCTCTTCATATACCCGTGTGGATGAACCATTCATGTTGAATTTTTTGTGTCTTGGTAGTTATGGGTATGATGAAATCTCTCCATTGTTCAGTAACAACATTGTGCAAATTTTTTTTGTTAACACTATACATAAAGTAACATTCTTCATTTAATGATACATGATTCATCATCATTATATCTTATTGAGATGGTGTTATGAACAAACAATTTTTTGATATATGTCCATCCTTCTTTCACCTTCCACACAATACTTATTCAAGACTCAGGTGTCCATTAGTTGAAAAATTTCCATGATATTATACATATTTATGTGTAATCTTTTGTTTTCCATGACAATCTAGATTCATCTATACTTATTACAGTTTTATTTCCCATTCCCATTTATCTTTGAAAATTATATGTTTGTTATTGTAATATTCACAGATTTCATTCAAAACCTGTATTTATTTTCATGTGTTCCCTTAACCACTCGAGTCCTTTTTTTATTTTCTAATGGTATCTTATTTTGATTTATAATCTTGAATCTATACACTATAATATCCATGGAATTTTTAAAATGATCCATTGTGTGGCCTCTTCGTCCACAAAATAAGTATCTTAATTAATTTCTTGTATCGATACTTTTGAACATCCTGAGATTTTTGTGAGTATCATTCTTCTTCTAATATTCACCCATGGTTGATTAACCTATCTTCTTTATAAATTTCTGCAGAATTTTCATTGTAATAACATTTTCCTCATTAATTAAAAAGGTAGTAATATTTCCATCCTTCATGATATGTGGTCCTTTATTTTGAATTTCCTCAGTGTCATGATTGAATGATTGATTCTATCATACCTCTTCACTGTGACTACTTATACTGAAGATTTCATAAAGGTTCTTCAAATACTTAAATCTATTTTTCTTTGGAGGATTATTTACTTTCATCAGTGTTCCTTGTTTCTTCACTGCTTTACCCCTTGATGTATGCGTCCTTTGATTTTTAGAAATTGAAATATTGTACAAAAAATTATATGAGCTATTATCTAATATTTAACAACACCATTATTAATTTAAAAATCTTGATCTCTTCTTTGGAATAAATGTGTAGCTTGATTTAAACATATGTTGTTTTGGATTCATTTAAATTTTCAAATCAGATTCTTTTGGGGAAAAATTCTTTCAACTATTTTATTTCTTCACTAAAAAGATAATGTTATGTACTTCATTTCCTCTCCTATTCCACTTTATCATAGTTTTAGATTTTGAACCTGTATTATTCATAGAACCAAAATTATCAAAAATAACATTATTTGAAGTGGATGGTACCTTCTTCATAGATCCTGTTAGAGGTTGATAATTTTTTTACATCAAAATTTTCATTACCTCAAATGGAGACCATTATGATAAAATTCCTACATTGAATTCTATGTATCACATCTCATATAGTAAAAACTCTTCTTTCAACTTTTATTGAATTATCATCTTGAATATATCCAATATTTGTTTGTTTGACCCCATGTTAAAGACATTTCATATTTAGGATGATTTTATTATCCTATACTAATTTCATTCTGTCATCAAATTCTTTCTTGATCTTTATAACATCATTTTCAGGCATTTTATGATTCACTTTTTGAACGGTGTCATGCTCCTTCATCATGTTTTATTTGATTTCAATTTGGGAAATACTGACATCGATGATAGAATCCCATTTTTCCTATAATACATTAAACTTATTTTCATATTCCATAGTGTCTTACACCTTCTTTGGAATTTTATTTATTAAATTATTTTCAAAACAAGAGCCTCTTTCTTCATGTTCAACACTTTCCTCTTCTTTGGATACAATTTAATTGTAGCTAATGATCTTGGATTACCTTTGTTTTAAAGTCTCTGTCCATGTTCTCTATGTATACATCAAGATTCCAATCTCTAGCACTTTTGGCATCATATAGTTTAGTTAGATCAACACATGTTATCATCCTTTGTTCCAAAGAAATATCTCTATTATTGAATTCTTCTCCTTGATGGTCACTCTCTTCCTAAATTTCCATCCTCCAAACATTATAATTTTCATTATCCATGGAATGATCTTCCCTACATTTTCATGGGTTTTTTGGATAATCTAAGAAAAAAATATATGATACATATTAATCATCATATTAGGTAGAACTATTTTCCATATCCATCCTAGTATAATAAACTACCATATATTTGAATCCCATTCATTAAATTTATTACATATAACTAAAGCATTGGGAAAGTGATTCAACATCCTCTTTGTATAGAAGGGGTGTGTCTTCTTCATCTTTATAAATTTTTTCTTTCTTCTCTTCTGTAATGTATTTATTTAGATATATTTATGATCTATAAGAAAGATAATTCTACTATGTTTTAAATCGATATTGAATTTAAAAAAGAAATAAAGTCATGAGCATTCTTACAAAAATAGAATCTAATCAATGGTGTGACATATCCCTCCAATTCAAATTTTTATGATCACTTTTGGATGGAAACCCTGAGAGGGGTAAATAAGTATGGTATAACTATTTATCTCTTTTAAATTTGTATCTATTTCATATAAATATAGTCTTATTCATTGAATGGTTATCCTTTTTTTCCTTTAATAATAATTAGCATGAATTCACATATGAAAATAAAAAACAATTAATAGTGGGATAATTATAAGGTTCACCTCCAGTGTGGATGGAAACTCCTTGATGTAAGATGGTTATTATATCACATGCACATATACTCCATATTATTATCAATGGAATCATAGAATAATGTATGAATTCAGACCAATACACCCAACACCAATTTAGTATAATGAATGCTTAAACATTGAAGCATAGTGGATATAAATATGTTCCTCTTGAAGTGAGTAGCAGTGTTGAATGTGTTCTCACAAATAGACACCAATAAACTCTGATGAAACCCTTATATATACAGAAATCAAATGGCTAACTCTTTATCACATCAATCAATGGGTTATCTTAGAAAACTAGCAATAAAGTATCTCACCTATATTTTGTCCTCTTTATCCAAAATGTTAAAAAATGTTGAAATTGGTCACATGAGTTTCATGCACTCATTCATGTAATAATTATCTTATAAAATTAGTAATAAAGTATCTCACCTATATTTCGTCCTCTTTATCCAAAATGTTAAAAAGTTTTGAAATTGGTCACATGAGTTTCATGCACTTATTCATGTAATAACTACCTTCCTCATTCTGACCAAAATAGTTATGTGATATTAATTTATCATGTTCTTAATTTCCTTAATGTTAATAATGAAAATAATATATTATCCTTCACATAAACCAATAATGGATCAAACTTTGTGAAATCATGAAATTCTTCATGAAAATATTATATAATATTGTCTGTCTAATAGTATATATACACTGTGATAATATTATATTATTCTTCACAAAACCCATGAGCGTTCGTTGAAGTGAAAAAGGTGCATTGTTATTTATTCGTGAACATGAGTGTGTGAAACATCTTCTTAACATATCCATGTATGTCTGGAAATCTCTTTATGAAATTGAGAGCATGAAACATATATTTTGTAAATCTGAGTGGATCATGGTTGCTCTATTTTTCACAATGAAAAATGATCTCCAGTGAATCATCTTCATGGCTCAGACTCAGTACCTTTCTGTTTATAAATGAATCATTCCATCTATACCCATCTAGAAAATCTGCCATATCTAATAAAACCACCATGCTGATACTCATAAATATCTCCAATTGAAATTCTTCATCATAGGTCGATATTTATGTTGAGTCAATACGGTTTAATTATGACTTCTCTATTCATTTATATTTTGAAAATCACAAACACAAATTCTGAAGGAAAATTTTATTTCCCCTAATATTTATCTTAATAATGAAAATTTTCCTTCCCCATCAGAATTTTCTTCATACCCTTGTTTTCATTGTTCATTTTACAGTTTCTATAAATCTAAATCATTTAATTTCTAAGTGTATAATCCTGTTTCACATCTAAATTATCAGAATTCTATAAATACATATATATAGAGTATTCTATTTTCTGACTCCAAATTCTCTAAAATTCAGACTCAGAATTTTCTAAAATTTAGCCTCTAAATTCCTTTAAATTCAGACTTCAATTCTCTATAATTTCATATGCCAAATTCTCGGAAATTCATACTTCGAATTCTCTGAAATTCAGAATCCAAAATACTTCGAATTCATACTCCGAAATCCTCAAAATTCAGACTCCAATTTCCATAGAAATCAGACTTTGAATTCTATAGAATTCAGGTTTGGAATTCTTTGGAAAATAGAATATCATTATCCATGAATTATAGACACTGTATAAAATTTTGTTAGACTATGAACTTTATTTTTTCCTTATACATCGAAAAATATATTTAGTTAAGAAACATAATTTTTTCTTACACTTGTTTTAGTTACGAAACTATGTCGTACAATCGGTATCTAACCAACCGTTGGTTGAGTTACATGTGTACAGGTCCCTCTGAGATTCAAGGGAAAATATGACCGTTGGAGGAGGGAGCCTACCATTGGAGAAGTGCCTATAAATAGGAGCTCATTTGAATGAGCTCAACACCTGATGAGAGTTACAGAACTCTAGATACCACATGATGTTGAAGTTATTTCTAAAGAGAGATACTCTCATGCTCCTTGCGTACTGAACACCTTGTTCAAATTTCTTCGTGCAACTCTGATTGTTGAGGAGTACAATCGAGGGATTCTGGGGATAGGAAGACAGAGGTGCCGACTACTTAAAAGATTGAGTACTTCTGTGGATAGGAAGTGAGAGTTGCCGAATAACTTATAGTTCGAGGGCTTGCGGGGGTAGCAAGATAGATTCCGATATAACTCTCGAAGACTTACTTTGATGTGGGTAAGACAGACTTTCTTGAAAGTATAAATAAACAGAACTTTATCAATGGTTTAAGGATACCCTTCTCTTGGGTTTAAAATATTTCATACTTGTTACTTTTTTTCAAGTTTACTTCCACTATATTTTGATAATTTAATAATGTATAACCTTTTTATTCTTTCTTATTATTTTATTTTATATGATAAGTATGATTCTAAATGCATTAAGGTAGAATCTTTTCATAATAAACTTTACTTTAGATTTATTTCTAGAATCCATTTTCTTGAACCAAGAATGTTTGTAGAATTGAAATAGGTATTGTGAATTTACCTTGTTTAACCATGTTAAACATAGTTTTCCTTAAGTTTAAAAATGAATGTTTTTAAACTTAAAATTCACCCCTCTTATATTTGAACATATAAATCACATTTCGATCCTACAATTGGTATCAGAGTAGGTATCTAAAATAATTATATTCACATATAAGTTTTCTAGCTCCGTTTTCATAGTTCAAAATTTTTCCTTTCTTGGGAATTTTTACCCTTTATTACAAACCTTTAATACTAACATGTATTTATGGAAAGATATTCTCCTAAGATTACAGGAATGAATGTTCATCCAATTGACAATCTAAATCATAATAGACCACCTATATTTGATGGATATGATTATGAGTATTGGACAGATCGTATGAAGACTTTTGTTATCAATATTGGAGTGGAAAACTTTGTTATGCTGACTAGAGATTACAAGATTCCTGATAAGCAAGTCATAACTTTTACTAATCAAGAAAAGTCATAATATCAACTAAAATACAAGGTATGAAATTCTTCGTTGTGTTCCATGTCCAGGAATATATATAGTCATTTTTCTTCATGTGAAGTGGCTAAGTGTATCTGGAAGAAATTGGAGGTTACTCATTTTGGTACATCTAATGTTATAGAAACTATAAGAGCTATGCTTAGAGTAGAATATCATCGATTTCTATTTCCTTATGGAGAACCAGTATGCAAGGTACAACAATAGTTTATGACTACTATTAAAAGTTTTCAATCTATTAGAGAATAGGGTCTTGATGATGAATCTCTTGTGGATATGATTATAGACATCATTCCTAATGAGTGGGAATCTTTGAGAACAACTATTGATCAAAATCAGAAAGTATCTCAAATCACTCTTGATGATATCTTTGGAACTCTTCTTCCACATGAGAAAATAATGAAGAGATATGTTTATTTGAATAAGTAGAAAAATGGAAATCGATGTATACCCATTAGTACTACTAAAGCCAAGACTCCTGAAAGGGTTACAAGATATAACTCTAATATAATCATTGTTTTATCATAATCTAGTGAAGGTGAACATTCTAAGATTGAATTATCTATTCTTGTTCAAAGGATGAACATGATCCTGGAAAGAAATATTTTCAGTATAGATATAAGAAGAAAGAAAGAAAAGGAAATAAAGACTCAGAAGTTACTTGTTATGAATGCAAAAGAGTAGGGCATATAAGGCCAGACTATCCTACATATAAGAAAAAGGATAGAAATAAAAATCATTCTGAGTGGAATATAAATAAGTTCTAAAAAGAGAAATATAAAAAAAATTTGAAAGAAAATTACACCTAGAGTGCCAGAAGTGGTTAATCTTCTGATGAACACTCAGAATATGAATCTTCTGGTCAGAAGAATCATGGTATACTAGCCAAACTACCCATTGAAAATCATTTTCAAATTGATAGGGTACACAATGCTAAACCTATCACAATGGTTTCCTTGAATAAATATTATACTGATGATAAATACTATAATTCTTTAGATGAAGACTCATCTTCTATTTAAGATAATACTTTACCTACTTATGAAGAAGTATCTAGGTTTTCTAAACTTCTTGAAAAAGAAAATTCTAAACTCAAGAGAAAGCATGATCTGGAAAATTCAAGAATTTATATTTTTACTAATATTGTATCAAATCCTTATAAAGATTTTGATAAGAAAATTTATGATTTTTAAAATATTTCCATTAAACTTGAGAAAGTTAATTCTGAGAAAGATAAACATTCTAAGGAACTTGAAAATTTAATTTCTAAGAAAAAATTTTTAGAGACTAACTCTATTTCCAAAACTAATATATTTAGAGATAAAAACATTCATAGTAAAATAAAGTCAGAAATATATTCCTTGAGGAAGTTTTTTTCAAACATTAACTCTGGTAAGGAAAACTTTGATAAGACGAATTCCCAAATATGACCTATAAGGAATCGTTCTGGTTTTGGTTATACTAATTTTAAACTAGTTTTAATTAATAACTATTTTGTTCGTCAAAGAACTGTATTCTGCACTAAATGTCAGTGTGGTGTACATTGGGAACAAATTTGCTACATAAACCAAAATCACACTTTATATTTCCATAATTCTGATTTTTCTAAGAAAATTTGGATTCCTAAAATCTAACTTTCAGAAATTTCCGGATCCAAGCATGTTTTGGATTATGAAAGTCTAACTTTTTTATTTTATAGAAAATAATGAAAGTACCAACAGAAAAACATGGTACATGGATAGTGGATGTTCCTGAAATATGAATACAAACAAAAAATTATTTAAAAATATTATCAAGACGAAAGGAGGGAAATTAACTTTTAGAGATAACGCTCAAGGAGAAATTATTGGTATAGATACCATTGTTCTTCATGGAAAAACATTAATTTCAAATGATTTAATTCTTAAGGGTCTTAAGAAAAACCTCATCAGCATAAGTCAATTATGTGATGAAGGATACCTTGTGAATTTTATTAATGACAAGTGTTTTGTACACAATTTGAAGGAAGAGTTTATTATTTCTTCCCATAGGAATGAGAATGTATACACACTAAACATAGATGACCATAGGAGCCAAGATCTACCATGTCTTAGTGATATGAAAGATCAATCATGGTTATGGAATAGAAGGTTAGGACACTGTAAACTTAGGAACCTAGGTAAAATCTCTAATAAAAGAATATTTAAGGATCAACCGGAGCTTAGATTAGATTTTTCAATTTTTTTGATCCTTGTCAATATGGAAAGAAAAATAAATTATGTTTTAAATCAATCGGAGAAGTCTCCACTAATGATGCATTATAGTTGGTGCATATGGATCTTTTTGGTCTAATAAAAACTGGAATCATAGGAGCGAAATATTATATATTTTTCTTAGTTGATGATTATACTAGATTTACTTGGGTCTATTTTCAAGAATAAAATTGAATCTTTTTCTTATTTCGAAATTTTTAGAGCCCAAGTTAAGAATGAGAAAAACCTTCCATTGATAACTATTCATAGTGATCATGGAGGAGAATTTCAAAATTCTTATTTCAAAACCTTTTGTAGTAGAAAAGGTATTACTCATCAATTCTCAGATCCAAGAACTTATCAAAAAAAAATTAATGACCCAGAATTTCCCTTTAAATTTTTTAATTAATTGGGAATTTTAAGAGTCTGCAAAAAAAAATTGACGGTGCATGATTCTGAGGGCTAGGGTGCCCGGAATAAAGTTTTGAAGGTTTTTTCGGGAACATTCAGTAAACATATGAGTGGGGTTTTTATAACTTTTGAACCAGTGCTCGGAATAGAAATTTGAGGGCACCATTGAACTCACAGTGCTGATATTCTCTTAAGAAGCCTTTCACTTTGACTGTAATGGGTCGGGAATAAAAGTTAGTCTTTGGGTTTTACGGGAAAGATTAAAATAAAAATAAATATGTGTGACACTTTATTTTTATTTTACCAAAAACCATGTAGATGTTGGGAGGTAGGACGCACTGGAACTATAACCTCCATGTGGAGGTTGGAAGTGGGGACCACCAGGCCATAACCTCTAATGAGAGGATATAGTGGTGGCGACCACCACGCCTCAACCTCTCATGTGAGGTTAATGTGGTGGGGACCACACGTGAACACATAACCTCCCATTTTAATAATAGGGGCAGGGACCATCCAACCCATATTAATGGGAGGGGAGGAAAACTGCTCAACTCTCCCTCATTAATGAGGGAGAGCCTCTTGACATCCTCTAACATTAATGTTGCCAACACACCACCCTTATTACACTAACCTATGTAATTAATTCCCACAATTTGAATATCGAGCCAAAAATTAAATTGGGGAAATCATATCACTTTTGGATTTTTGGGTGGAATATTAGGGAGAGGAGAGATTGGGAGAAAGAGAGTCCTCCAACTAAGAACCTCATCTCCCAACGAAGAACGAAGAACGCATTCTACAAATGAAGAATGCCGAAAACGATCTCCTTCGATCCTCTTCCTCGGAATCCTATCGATGTGGAGCATCTTCCACAACAGATGTGTGAACTCAGGATTGGAAGTGTGCAGTGGACGGGACGAATGATGACAACTCCGTCTTCTTCCCATGACTTCGTCCAATACCGACGATCAAAGGTCGGGGTTTATTTGTGCAACATTACATTATTTTTTTCTTCTTCGGTTTGAAAGGAATCGTTACGGTGGTTGTAAAAAATTGATGTTCTTCATTCTTCTTACTTGATGAACCAAATGTTTCCACCCAAAACGTGGAGGGTGTGGGCCAAACAAACATTGCGCGACCCCTCCGCCGTTCTTGTTTGTGATGATCTTTCGGCATGGCAACGAGGCGATGAAGGCAGCAAAGACAAAGGCCGCGCTACCCCTAACCTCCGTGATCTGGGCCGCCCCCGCATCACCCCACACCGCCACCTATCGAACCGGCCCTGGCTGAGCCCCCACTGGCCACACCGCTCGCTGCGCCAAGCCGCTACACCGAGTCAGCCCACACCTCATAGGCCTTCCCGGCCGCCCACTGGCCTACCCGCTGGCCTCCCCGACCGCCTCCCGGCTACCCACCGGCCCGCCCGCCTGCCTCCTGGCCACCTTCCAGCCTGCCCAGATACCTCCGGGCTGCCCATCGGCCAGCCCGGATGCCTCCCTTGCACCCTTCCGAACCGCACCGGCCCGCGCGCCCTGCGTCACCGCTGGCCAAACCGGCCTCGACCATCTGGGCCGAGCTTCCGAGTCGCACCCCTTGTGGCGCTGGCCGAACCGGCCCAGGCCTCCCATGCCGAGCCACCCAAACCGTGCCCCCACGGAGCTCCAGACTGAACCAACATCGTGCCTCCAGACGTTGCTGCCAATGCGGAACCTTTCGGGCCTAACCGCCCTCGTGCCAACCCGTGACCGGTTCGCATCCTTGCGACCTGTCTGGGCCCTCACACTACCCGCGGCCAGCTGGGCCGGGCCAAAACTAACGGGTCGGCCCGCCTAATGGGCCAGTGCAGACTCGATGGGTCAGGCTGTGTTGACCCAGACCAGGTCGGCCCAGACTGGGTCGAGCTGGGTCAGTTCGACCGGGTCGGACCAGACCCGGGCCCACTACCAACCCTTTACTTTCTTTTGTCCATATCTTTGGCATCAGACATCCGTTTGACGAACCGTCAGCGGCGCTAGAATTCATGGAGCGTGAAGTTCCCTTTTTGTATACCCCACTAGAGTTTTGGGTATAGTTGAGATACAGTCAGGTTGGATCGAGCACGAATCCAACCATGCCCCCAGACTAAAAGGCTAATAACTCACAGACCGGGCGTCCAATTGATGCATCATCTGTTTCATTGAGACCCCTATGGTGTGGAAGACATTTGATATACTTCTTTGTGGAACTTTGTAGTTGATTTATTGACACTTGGCTTGAGGAGCAGACCCTCCCGGAATCAAGCGTGCTTTGTGCGGAAACCCTGTGGCGGGCTGCGCTCTGTCTACTATTTCCAGATCCTGTGTGTGTTTGACAGCTCTGACGACTATTCCTAGATCCTCTGTGGGTTTGACAACTCTAACTACTATTCATGGATCCTGTGTGGGTTCGACAGCTCTATTAACTATTCCAGGATCCTATGTGGGTACAACAGCTCTAACTACTATTCCTAGATCATGTTTGGGTTCGACAGCTCTGATTATTGTACCAGGATCCGGTGTGGGTTTGAAAGAGTAGATGTTTCAGTGGATACATATGATAATCTCTATATTTCTACAAAAGTTGTATAACTATGTGAGCTGAGTCAGTAACTTTTGTATTTATCTAATGATTGAGATGGATAACTTGATAACTTAGGCATATGTATGGGCATATACCTATGTGGGGTTAACTATTGATTTCATACCTTGTGGTTTATCCTTGTTGGATTTTGTGAGACCTTGAGGGTCTCAGGGTCCCTACGGAGCATCGTTATACTCACCCCTACATGGGATATTCCCACACCTCATTTTGTTGGATGTAGACAACGGACAATGCTGACTGAGGCTGAGTGTACCCGGACTGGACAATAATCGGAGGTGGACCACATGACATGATGGTACATGGAGGAGATGGATGGACGTGGAGTGCTGTAGTGGCTATCTGTACCTACCCTTCAGGTAGGATTTCTTGGTGGAAGATCCTGGAGCTATTTTCCCTTTTTTCAGTACTTTTACTTTCAGTTTATTGTACTTCACAGTTGGACTTGTATTTCCATCCCCTTTTAATTTTCAGCACTCTTTTGTTACAGAGTTTTACTTATTGATTTGTATCTAGTTTTGTGCTCTGTTGTGTGCATTTCAGGTTATAAAGGCAATGCCATCCCGATTTTAGGGAATTACTCCTTTGGTTCTAGTCACCAGCCCCTGGATTATGGACGTCGGGCTTGGGGTAGTCACGAAACGGGCCCTGAGGGACGGGTCATGACAAATTGGTATCAGAGGAGTCTGTTCTACCACATAACATAGGACTCTGATCTTATCTATGAAGAAATAATGTTAAGGGTATTGAGTGTGGTTTTTAGTTTAGGGATTCCAGTGTTGGTGCGGAGGCTGACGTATCTATACACCAGGACCCTGAATTCTGATTTCCAACTCAGTGCACGAAAAAACTAATTGCGTGTGTGTTTTGAAGAATTTTCTTTTAATTCCTTGAGTCATCTCCCCAGGTATAACTTCTTGACCATGGTGCACCTATTTCTTTTCAGGATTCCTCCACGCCGATAGCCAGCTAGGGTTCCAAGAGTTGTACAAGATGGCATCCCACCGAGCAACGAGGCCTTTGTGTAAGGCCCTATCACAGTGGAGGAACTAGAAGTACCACTACTCATTGGGCCACCGATGCCACCAGCCCCAACAACAGAAAATACATGCCACTTGAGCACATTGTATGAGTTCCAGCACCATAGGCCACCCAGGTTCAGGGGAGAGACAGGACCACTGGTGGATGAGGATTGGCTGGAGGCTGTGGTGAGAGTTTCTCGACTGGTAGGGACACCATCCAACCTTATAGTGATCCTTGCCGCGAGTCTCCTTCAGGCAGCAGCAGACAGATAGTGGAGCCTGATGCTCCAGGTGCATGACAAGGCGACACTACTCTGGGAAGACTTTGAGAGCCTATTTTGGGAAGATTTTGTCCTAGACACCCTTCGTGCAATGCAGATATAGTAGTTACTTCACCTACTGCAGGGCAGCATGACGGTGGCGTAGTACTCAGTGAGGTTCACCAACCTCTCGTGCTACTAAACAGATATGGTGCATGACCCATTATTCAGGGCCCTGACCTTTGAGTAGGGGCTCAGGTGAGAGATCATGGATTAGATGATATCCTTTAGCATCCCGACACAGGCGTGGGTGTTGGAGCAAGCCCTCTTAGTGGAGATTTTCCTTACTGACTAGTCACCAACAGCAAGACCCTCCATCAGACGTCACGTAGTGGAATCTTCGGCAGATGGTAGTAGATAGATGTCATAGAGATCCAAGCAGACCAGACCATCCGGTGGATGACCTCAGGGATTGGGTTCAGTTGTGCATGGCACTTGAGATGGAGCTAGTCATATGAGGAACATGTATATTTCACATGTGGCGGGCATGGTCACATGGATCATGACTGTCTGACCCGCCATTCAGATGATCAGTAGACTATTGAGGGACCTTCTAGGAAGCGGCAGAGGTTCGATCTAAGCGGTCCGTAGGGAGAAGGCAAATGTGTAAGAGGAAATGGCTGTGCAGCCGGCGGTGGACGACATTTTGAGATATTACCACCACCACCACCAGGATGTACACCCAGACTATAGGGAGCAGGTGGGCAGGCGAGAGCTCACCTCCAGGTAGATGAGCCTTAAAATCACGGTGCTCTGAAGATGATTTGAGGTACAATCAGTGTCTTCTCCACCATAGATTCAGTTCTTATAGACATAGGTTCCAATCACTCTTTCATTTCCACTTCCCTCGTTCAGAGATCAGAGATTCTGATGGAGCCGTTGGCTTGATCCTTACGGCTGGAGACTCCTATGGAAGCAGATTTGATGATTACACATTGGTTCCGTATGTGAGAGCTTACTCTAGGAAGCGAGAGATCTGATTGGGATTGCCTAGTAGCAGCGTCGAGGCCTTACGACATCATCTTGGGTATGGACTAGTTATCTATATTCCATGCTTAGTTCGACTGTATTAGGCACAAAGTGCAGTGTTTCCACACAGATGGGACTAGTTTCACCTTCACTGGTGAGAAGGGAGCCTTTTCAGCACTGGACGGACTTACTCGGAGGAGGGTGCAACTGATCACTCATCTGTTGGCTTGCCTTACCCTCAGAGTAGTTGATGTGGAGAGTCCGAGCTATCCTGTAGTGGTGGACCAGTATGCAAATGTTTTCCCTGATGATGTCTCAGGTCTACCTCCTCGCAGAGAGGTGGACTTGTACATTGACCTATACCTCGAGACGACACCAATGTCTACACCAGCGTATCGGATGGATTCTGCAGAGCTTCGCGAGCTGTTGGTATAGCTATAGGACTTATAGGGGAAGGGATTCATCCGACCTAGTGTTTCTCCCTGGGTAGCCCCGATTCTATTCACCAAGAAGGCCGATGTGAGCTTGAGGCTTTTTGTCGACTCACGTCGCCTAAACCAGGTGACTGCGAAGAACAAGTAACCACTCCTGAGGATTAATGACATCTTTGATAGTTTGAAGGGAGCATGATGGTTCTCGAAGATCGACCTCAGATCAGGATGTCACCAGATCAGAGTTTGAGACAAGGATGTGCAGAAGACGACCTTCAAATGTCGGTACGACCACTATGATTTCTCTATTATGCCTTTCAGTGTAACCAATGCTCCAATAGTGTTCATGGGACTCATGAACATGATTTTCTAGAAATAACTCGATTGCTTTATTGTAGTCTTCGTCAACGATATTCTAATCTACTCAACTACTAATTATGAGCATACCTACCATTTAAAGGTAGTACTAGACACACTCTGAGAGAACTAGCTTTATGGTAAGATATTGAAGTTCCATTTTTGGATCCGAGAGGTTCAGTTTTTGGGACATGTTATCTCAGAGGCTGGAGTTGTAGCAGATTCAGCGAATATTGAGGCGATACTAGCTTGGGAGCCACCCAGGAGTGTGACAGAGGTATGTAGTTTCCTGGGTTTTGATGGTTACTACCAAAGATTCATTCTAGAATTATCCAGAGTTGCAACACCACTATCATCCTTGATGAAGAAGGGGAAACCCTTTATGTTGTTGGAGAGATGCTAGAAGAGCTTTCAGAAGATGAGGCAGAGGCTGACTAGTTCCCCCATCTTGAGGATTCCAGACGAGGGCGTAGGGTATGTAGTTTACTATGACACATCATGGACTGGAATCAGATGTGTCCTGATGCAGGAGTGAGTAGTTATCTCTTATGGTTCTCATTAGCTGAGACTGCATGAGCAGAACAACGCCATCCATGACCTTGAGTTAGCAGTAGTGGTCTTCACTGTGAAGATTTGGCGACACTATCTGATGGGAGAACGTTTTACCATGTACTATGACCATAAGAGTCTCAGGTATATCTTCTCTCAGAAGGACCTGATCCTGATACAACGATTTTGGCTTGAGTTATTCCCGGACAATGACTTCGATATAGTCTATACTCCTCAGAAGGGGAATGTTGTTGCAGATGCACTCAACAGGAGGTCTGGTATACAGCAGTTAGGCGAAGCGATAGAGCAGCTAGCCTCTTTGCAAATATCCTTTGTGGGTAGAGATGGAGCAGATTTCTTGTAGTCTCTCACAGTTACACCCCCACTCTTTTAGAGAGTCAGGGAGGCACAATGTGGGGACGCTGACTGCGAGACACGACATGCTCAGATATCTATAGGGCGGGAACCTGATGGATTTTCTGAAGGTGGGGTGCACGCCATCCTCTTCAGAGGAAGTACCATGGTACTAGTGTCACTTCAGGAAGAGGTGTTGAGGGAGTTCCACACAACCCCTCTAGTGGTACATCCAGGAGTGACGAAGATGTACCAGGACCTCCGACGATAACACTGGTAGTTGGGGATGAAGAAGACAGTTGGAGAGTTTGTCTTTCAGTGCCTCACTTGTCAGCAAGTGAAGGTAGAGCACCAGGTATTAGCAGGTTTGGTTCATCCTTTAGAGGTCTCATAGTGGAAGTGGGATGGGATATCGAGGGACTTCCTGAAAGGACATCCATGTACATCCATGGGACATGACTCTATTTGTGTGATCGTTGACCGAATGTCCAAGTCAGCCCACTTCCTACTGATCAGAGATCAGGGTTCAGTAGAGAGCTTGGGATGCCTCTATGTGTAGGAGATTGTGCAACTACATGGAGTTCCTTATTCTATTATCTCCGATCGTGATGCATGATTTACTTCCCAGCTATGGAAGGGGTTGTAGGAGGCTTTCGGGACTCAGCTTCGTCTGAGCACCGCCTTCTATCCTCTGATGGATTGCCAGACTGAGAAGACCATTCAGACCCTTGAGCACATGCTCTGTTCATGTGTTATTGACTTTGGTCATAACTGGGAGGACCACTTACCTTTGGTGGAGTTTTCCTACAACAACAGCTATCACTCCACCATATGGATGGCACCTTTCGAGGCGTAGTACAGGTGACCTTGCAGATCACCTCTATGATGGACTAACCCAGGGGAGTCAACACTAGTGGGAACAGAGATGGTATGGGCTACCATGGAGAAGGTGCAGATCATCCAGTAGTGGATGAAGACTGCACAGAGAAGGTTGAAGTCATATGCCGACAGGAGACAGAGACCTCTGGAGTTTGAGGATGGCGACCATGCATTTTTATGGTTCTCACCCCAATGAGGTCTAAAGAGATTTGGCCACGGCGAAAATTTATCTCAGCATTTCATCAGACCTTTTCAAGTCCTCAGCAGAGTTGGAGAGGTGGCATACCACTTAGATCTTCCACCTCAGTTGCACCGGGTGCACGACGTCTTCCACAAATCTCAGATGAGGAGATACGTGCATGATCCTACCCAAATAATCATCCATGGAGAGTTGGACATTAATGATGGGGTGAATTTTATGGAGGTTCCAGTGGAGATTGAGGATCGACAAGAGTGGGTCCTCCATGGATGGTTGATACATCTAGTTCATGTTCGCTGGCAGCACAAGAACCTCTAGGAGAGCACATTGGAGTGGGAGGCTCAGATGTGTACTCAGTACCCCCACTTCTTCCCTTAGTTGTGAGTTGTGGCTAATGAGGACATAGAGCCTGGAGGTGGGGAGAACATAAAGACCTAGAATTTCCATGTTATTTTTTTAATTAAATGTTAATTTTACGAGTCTGCAAAAAAATTGACAGTGCATGATTCCAATGCCCGGTGTGCCAGGAATCAATTTCTAAAGTTTTGTTCATGTACGTTGAGTAAATGTATGAGTGGGGTTTTTATTAATTTTGAACCGATGCTCAGAATTGAAATCTAAGGGCACCGTTGAACTCGCAGCACCGATATTTGCTTAAGAATACTTTCACCTCGACGGTAGTGGGTCGGGAATAAAAGTTAGTTTTCAGGTTTTACGTGAATGATAAACATAAAAATAAATGTGTGTGACACATTTTTTTCCAACAAAGACATGGATGCTGGGAGGTTGGACCCACTTGAACTATAACCTCCATGTAGAGGTTGGAAGTGGGGACCACCAGGCCATAACCTCTCATGAGAGGTTATGGTGGTGGGGACCACCACACCTCAACC
This sequence comes from Viscum album, assembly GCA_963277665.1. Taxonomy (NCBI): domain Eukaryota; kingdom Viridiplantae; phylum Streptophyta; class Magnoliopsida; order Santalales; family Viscaceae; genus Viscum; species Viscum album. The sequence goes on from OY728151.1 coordinate 1,526,754,534, forward strand.
TCTCTTGTGAGGTTAATGTGGTGGGGCCACCAAATACCACATAACCTCCCATTTGAATAATAGAGGCGGGGACCACCTGAACCCTATTAATGGGAGGAGAGGAAACCTCTCAAATCTCCCTTATTAGTGAGGGAGAGCCTCTTAACCTCCTCTAACTTTAATGTTTCCAATGCACCACCCTTAATACACCAACCTACATAATTAATTTACCCAATTTTAATATTGAGCCAACAATTAAATTGGTAAAATCTTATCACTTTTGGAGTTTCGGGTGGAATATTTGGGAGAGGAGAGCATGGGAGAAGGAGAGTTCTCCAATGAAAAACCTAATCTCCCAACGAAGAATGAAGAATGCGTTCTTCCAATGAAGAATGATGGTAACGATCTCCTTCGATATTCTTCCCCGGACTCCTACTGACGTGGAGGGTCTTCCACAACCAACATGCGAACTCAGGATTGGAAGTGTGCAGCGGATGCGATGAACGATGAAAACTCTGTCTTCTTCCCATGACTCTGTCGACTACCAACAATCAAAGGTAGGGGATTTACCTATGTAACATTAATTTCTTTTTTTTCATTGTTGGTTGGAAAGGAATCGTTGTGGTGGTTGTAAAAAATTGAAGTTCATCATTCTTCTAACTTTATGAGCCAAATGTTACCACACTAAATGTGGAGGGTGGGGACAAACCAACATGGCCCGACCCCTTGGCCGTTCTTGTTTGTGTTGATCTTTCGGCTTGGCGACGAGGCGAAGAAGGTGGCGAAGAAAAAGGCCGTGCTACCCACGGCATCCGTGACCCACGCCACCCCCGCGGTGTCCCGCACCGCTACCGGCCAAACCGGCCCAGGCCGAGCCCCCGCCAGCCGCACCGCTCGGCAAGCCGAGCCACTGCCCCGAGCCGGCCTGCGCTCTACCCAGAAGCCACCCGTGCACCCAGAAAAAAAGTTCTGGCCCACGTGCCTAGTGCCACTACTGGCTGAACCGGTCTCAGCCATCCGGGCCGAGCCGCCGAGCCGTGCCCCTCGCGGTGCTGTCCAAACTGGCCCTGGCCTCCCGGGCCGAGCCACCTGAACCGAGCACCCGTGGTGCTCTGGACTGAACTAGCTCTGTACCTCCAGGAGGATCTACCTATGTAGTACCTTCCAAGCCAAACCAACCTCGTGCCGACCCACATCCAGTTAGCACCCTCGCAACCAGTCCCTGCCCTCGTGCTACTCGCAGCCTTCGCAGCCTGCTAGGCCAGGCCGAACCTTACGGGCTGGCCCGTCTAATGGGCTGTTCTAGACCCAACATGTCAGGCTGGGTCGACCCCGACTAGGTTGGCCCGACTGTGTCGGACTAGACTCAGGCCCACTACCGACCCTTTACTTTCTTTTGCCCATATCTTTGGCACTGGACGTCTGTTTGATGAACCGTCAGTGGAACATGAATTCTTGGAGCACGGCCGTCCCTCTGTGTATACCCCACTGGAGTTTTGGGTATAGTTGAGAAACGGTCAGGTTGGATCGAGCACGAATCCAACCGGGCCCCTGGGACTAAAAGGCTAATAACTCACAGACCGGGTGTCCGATTGACACGCTGTCAGTTACGTTGAGACCCCTAAGATGTGGTGGACCTTTGGGATACTTATTTATGGATCTTCATGTCAGTTGATGTATCGAAACTTGGCTTGAGGATCGGGCCCTGCCATAATCAAGCGTGCTTTGTGCGGAAACCCTGTGACTGGCTGCACTCTGTCTACTGTTCCAGGATCCTGTGTGGGTTCGACAGCTCTGACAACTGTTCATGGATCCTGTGTGGGTTCGAAAGCTCTAACTACTATTCCTGGATTCTGTGTGGGTTCAACAGATCTGTTTACGTTTTCTATATCTTGTGTGGGCTTGATAACTCTAACAAATATTTCTGGACCCTGTGTGGGTTCGACAACTCTGATTACTATACCAGGATCCTATGTGGGTTCGACAGAGTATATGTTTCAGTGGATACATCTGATCATCTCTATCTTTCTACAAAATTTGTATACCTGTGTGAGATGAGTCATTAACTTTTGTGTTTACCTCATGATTGAGAGGAATTATTTGATAACTTTGGTATATGTATGAGAATATACATAAGTGGGGTTATCTATTGATTTCATACATTGTGGTTTTTCCTTATTGGATTTTGTGAGAGCTTGAGGATCTTGGGGTCCCTACTATGTATCGTTATACTCAACCCTACACAAGCTATGCCTGCACCTCATTGTGTTGGATGTAGACGACGGATAACGCTGACTGAGGTTGAGTGTACTAGGACTGGACGGTACCAAGAGGTGGAACACACGACATGACGATACACGGAGGAGATGGACATACGTGGAGTGCTGTGGAGGCTATCTATACCTACCCTTCCAGTATGATTTCCCAGTGGACGATCCAGGAGATGCATTTCCTTTTTCTAGTACTTGTACTTTAAGTTTCTTATACTTTATAGCTGGGTTTGTATTTCTGAACCCTTTTAATCTTCAACACACTTTTGTTATATAGTTTTACTTAGTGGTTTTTATCTAGCTGGGTGCTCTGTTGTGTGTGTTTCATGTTATTAAGGCAATTCCTTCCTGGTTTTAGGGAATTAAGCCTTTGGTGTTAGTCGCCAACCCATAGCCTATGGAAGGCGGGCTTGGGGTAGTCACGACATGGGCCCCAGGGGACGGGTCGTGACAAAAATGTTATTTTTGAAAGAAGAAATCGAATGTGTCAAGAGATAACTAGAACCATGATGAGTGGATATTATTTAGCTAAAATGTTTTGGGATGAAGCTGTATGTACTTCATGTTATACTATAAATCGAGTTTTGATAAGACCTATTCTTAATAAAACCCCCTACGAGTTATGGAATGGTAGAAAACCTAGACTTTACTACTTTAAAGTATTTGGTTTCAAAGTATACATTCTGAATACTAATGATTATTAACTAATTTCACACCCAAATCTAATGAATGAATTTTACAAGGAAACTCCTAAACTTCCAAAGATTATAGAGTTTTTAATAAAAATACTTGTACTGTTAAAGAAACCGTACATGATAAATTTGATGAAACTGATCCCTTTGTTTTTAAACCACCTCAACCTACATCCTCAGATGTGTTTACACAAACTTATTTTCAACCCTTCATAGAAGATCCTTCTGATAAGGAAATTTTACATGAAAATATTTCTGAATCATTTACCGAAGAAGACTTTCTACCATATGTTGATGAACATGTTTTACAAAACCCAAAATAGTTGTTTCTACAGAATCAACCTAGTGATAATATCATTGGAGATATAAATGAACCTACAAGGACTAGAAGTTCCTTATGAAATGATGTAGAACATCTATAATTCCTTTCACAATTAGAATAAAAAAGCACCGATGAAGCTTTAGGTGATGGTGATTCGATAAAAGCCATGTAGGATGAGCTAAATGAATTCAAAAGGAATAAAATCTAGACCTCGGCTGAAAGACCTAAGGAAACATCTGTTATTCGAGTAAAATGGGTCTTCAGAAATAAGTGTGATGAAAATGGAATCATTGTAAGTAATAAGGCAAGATTAGTTGTTAAAGGTTATAATCAACAAAAAGGAATAGACTATAAAGAAACCTATTCTATAGTAGCTAGACTTGAATCTATTCGTATTTTACTTTCATTCAAAACATTATATAATTTCAAACTTTTTCAAATGGATGTTAAATTGGCTTTCCTTAATGGTTTTGTTCAAGAGGAAGTTTTTGTTGAACAACCTCTGGGATTTGAAGATACAAAATATCCGGAACTTGTTTTTAAACATACCAAAGATTTATTTGGAATTAAACAATCCCATAGATCTTGGTATGATAGAATTACATGATTTTTTATTCAAAATAATTATATTATTGTAAATTCTAATCCAACACTTTTTATAAAGAGAGATAAGAAAATAGTTTTGACTGTTCAAATTTATGTTTATGACATTATATTTGGTTCAACTCAGTAATCATTAACCAATTCGTTTTAGGATCTAATGAAATATGAGTTTGAAATGAGTATGATGGATGAGTTTAAATTTTTCCTAGGTTTTCAAATTTATCAAAAACCAGAAGGAACTTTTATATCTCAACATATGTATATTAGAGATCTTTTTAAAAAGTATGGATATGAGAACACTACAAGTATAAGTACTCCCATTGGTACCTCAAATACCCTTGATCCTACTGAAGCCAGGAAACCAGTAGATCAAACATCTTTTAGAGGTTTGATAAGAAGTTTACTTTACTTGAAATCTAGTGGTACAGACATAATGTTTCAGTATTCTTATATGCAAGATATCAACCCAATCCAAATGAATTTCCTTTAAAGGCAGTGAAAAAAATATCGCTACTTAAATGGAACTATGGATTTAGGACTCTTTTATACTTCTAGAAATGATTTTGTTTTAAAATGATTTTAGGATGATGTCTTTGGTGGATGTAGAATGGATAGAAAAATTACATCCAGAACTTTTCATTTCTCAGGATATTCGATAGTTTCTTGGTCATGTAAAAAGAAACACTCAGTAGAACTTTCAACTAATAACGATGAATATGTAGTAGCTAGAAGTTGTTGTGCTCAAGTGTTGTGGATGTAGTACACACTCAAAAATTATGGCATGAGTTTTTTAAAAACAAAAATATTGTGTGATAATACTAATTCAATTTCCCCAATAAAAAACCATGCACATCACTCTGGTGAAAAACACAATGATATTAGGAAACAGATTATGGCATCGGTTTTTCCAAAACACAGATATTGTGTGAGAATACTAATTCGATTTCCCTATTAAACAACCCCGCACATAACTCTTGTGAAAAACACATTGATATTAGGCATCCGTTTCTTAGAGATCACACACTAAAAGGATATATCGATCTTCAATTTATCATTACGCAAGATCATCTTGTTGACATTTTCACAAAATCATTACCCTCCAATAGATTATAATAAATAAAACAGATTCTTTGAATGATAACCCTAAGGTAATCCTCCATATTAACTTTCTACTAAAACCTGTCTCCTTACAATAAGAAAATTATTTTAATAGGGGGAGTACATTTGTTTGTTAATTATTAATCAAAATTTGTGTAATCAAAATTTTTGTAGCCAATATATTCGTAATTAATTTTATTTTGTATTGAAAATTTTTCATAATGGAAATATTTTCTAATATAAACTTTTCATATTTAATATTTTTCGCTAACAATTTTTTTTTCATAATGGAAACTTTTTTTAGTGATTTTTTTGGAATCTAAATGTTCTTCAAGAAGAATTTACCTCATTAATGATAATTTTCCTAGCAATCTGGAAGGTTTTCTTCCTTACTTAAATTTTCGTTATCAGTTTTTACTTGTTGGTATCTTGCATTTTTCATCTCAAAATTTTCGGATTCACATTCTCTTAAATCAGAATGTTTATTATAAAAACCTCAGAAGGTCGGAACCTACCAAATTCCTTCTTCGTATTCCATCTCAACCGTCAGATCTTATCAAGAGTATTTCAACCATTGGATCTATCAAGGAAGTTGAATTGTCACCTCAAAGGCCTATATAAAGACCCCCTATATTTTGTCCCACATCTATCTTCATGCTCTGGCATGAGGAATCCCTACTGCTCTATTTAAGGTTGTTCCAAATCCTTAAGGTTTTCTTAATTCCAAATGTTTATAGAAGCCTCTCCACAAAAATAAATTTCTTCTATAATGGAAATCTCCAAGGGGAAAATATATAGAGATATGTTAGTTGATCCCAAATTCTTTTCTCAGTATGACTCTATCATCTCAAAGAATATTAAGTTGAATGGCTAGGAGAGTGTTTGTATATCAAAACCAAAGGCATAGGATCTAGTTTATCCAAATTTGTTGATCATGTTTTTTGAGTCAGTGAGATTCTTTAATGAAGGAGAGAGATATTAATTTTCCTTCAAAAGCTATGGGAAGACCTATTCCCTTTCCTACACCAAGGCCACAAGCATGATTGTAATTCCTTATAAAGGAGAAGTAGAGTTCATTACTCATAAGATAGCAGATATAGTAGAATATTTTGATAAGGACAAATCTCTAGCATGTCTTGGACTTTCATAGGTGAAGACTCTGAAGATTGTTCATCTATATATGAATTTTTGGATTCTTGAATTGTCGGTTCAATATTTTTTTACTAAGAGAAAATGAGATAAGGATACTTTCAAGAAAAGTGACATATACATTTTGGATATCTTGGAGAACCTCAGAAAGATAAACTTGGTTAGGCATATGATGTTTACAATTGAGAATATCATGAATGGGAATTTGAAATATCAAATCATTATGTATCCGGCTATTCTCTAGAAGATTATTTTGATTTGTATTGAGTATTTCAAAATTCCTTGTAGTTCTAAGATGAGAAATTACAAGGTTCTATTGTTGAGTGATGAAACACTAAGAATATTGAAAATTGGGTTTTCCAGTGATTCTGGAATGTTTTATGGTTTGTCAGAAGCAGAAGTCCAAGCTCTAGCAAAGAAACATGATGTGTCTGAAACCTCCAAGAATGGTGGTAGTAAGAGGAATTCAATGGAATTGGAAGAGAAAGGAAAAATTCATGTGGCCAAGTAAACTCAGCTTCCACCCCCAAAGATAAAGAATAAAAATACTTCCCCAGATGAATTCATTGATAAGTGGAGATAAGATAAGAAAAATATGAAAATAGGGGATCCGAAGTTTGTCTTGGACCATGATGAGGAAAAAGCGTTCAAGATGAAGGTTGTTGAAGACCTTGATAAGAAATAGAAAGAAAATAACTTGAGGAAGAAATTTTCAGATGCTGAAACAGTTCAATATCTTCTCAAGGCAACTGATAATGCTTCGGAACAACTTTAGGTACCAAAATTGTTTTTGAAAGAATCACTTATTAAGACATTGGGAATGAAGTTGGTGATTCTGGAAACACATCAAGAAGAAGAAATATGTGAAGAGGAAGAAGAAGAAAATGAAGTATAAGGAAGTGGTGATACTTAATACATGATAAAGAAAGTAGAGGATTAACAAGAGAAGGAGTGTCCTTCTGAGAAGATATGAATCCAAACTTCTTAAGTTGAATCATCAAAACTTGCTACACATGGAAAAGATGAGAAGGGTTGGCAATAAGTTAATAAACTATCTGAAGAATAAAGCATCAATCATGATTTCATTTATCCATAGGATGTTGTGGAAGGATCCAAGAAAGAAGATCTGGAGGAATATAAAATTTTTCAGTTATCTGATAGTGAAGATTAATAACCCAAGTTAGAAGATATCATTCAGAAACCTGATAAGGGAAAGAAGGTGGTAGTAGATATTCCTAGTAAATCTGTAGTAGGAAAGAAAGATGTTGGTGCTTCATCAAAGATTAAAGCTAAAGACATAGAAAAATAGTCCTCACTAACCAAACACTTGGATTCAGAATCGTCCTCTCTTGGACATGATTTTTTTGTTCAAACTATGAAGAAGATGGTTGGAACTATTCCTTTGTTTCCGAGTATTGACTCAAGATTCCAGATGCTCTATTACCCGATAAATCAGAAATCAGATTCTGTTTCCATGATTATGGATAAATTTTTCAGTCTTGAGGGAGATGTCAAATCCTTCCTCATTAGTTATGAAGCTCATAAAAATATTGCAAGAATATTACAAGATGGTCAAGGGAGAAAATTGAGTATCTGAGAGCCTTTGATGAGATTCATGATAATTCCAAGGATTAATTTGACACCAAATATGGGAAGAACAAATACCTTAATAAGAGTTTCTAAGAAAAGATAACTCTAGAACATTGAACTTGGAAGTATGATGAGAAGGATTTGAATGGAAAGCTAAATTCTGTGTCTATGAATTGGAAGAGAGAAAGGGATCTCTTAATTGATATTAAATAAAATATTGTTATGAAAGAAGAAGTCTTGAATACTCAAGCAAATATTCATAAGGATCAGGAAGAAAATATAAAATCCTTAGAGAAGAAAAGTGAAGATCAAGATTAGTTTCTGAAGCATGCATAAGAAGATCATAAGGAGTTAAAGAAGCTGAAAACCATTGCCAAGAATTTAATGTCAAAGGAGAAGGAAGGATAATTTTTACCCATTAGGATCTTTTGTTTTATTTCATTCTTGTAAAAATTCATTCCATCTTAATGAAAATTTGGTTCTTCTCCATTTTTTGTTCTTTTGTACTTATATTTCAGGTACCCAATTATTTTTCCATTCGCTTTATTACTTTTTAAAAATAAAAAAGGGTTAGAATGTAATGATAAAAATAATACTATGTAAGAACAAATTTCCCTAATAAAGGTGGAGTTCATCTAAAGGAGAGTTCTTATCAGAGAAGATTTTCAAATTCAAGAAAGTGTAAAATATCATTCAATAATTCAAGAATACAATCCTTAGGGATTTCAAAACCTAAGGGGGAGTTAGTCCTATTCACTTTAATCCAAAATTAAAGGCAGATATGTTTTTATTTTTATGTCCATAAAAATTCAAAGTCCTTATATTCTTTTTCGTAAGGTTGTTTGTGCTTTCCAAAAATGGGGATATTGTTGATTCAATAAGGTTTCCTTATGAAGTTTCCATTCCTTTATGTTTGAAAATCACAAGCACTCTTTCTCAAGGAAAATTTTAATTCCCTGAAGATTTATCTTAATAAGGAAAATTTTCCTTCCCCTTGTAAATTTTCTCCTAAACCTTGTTTTCATTGTTCATGTTATAGTATCTCTAAATCTATCTCATTTTATTTCTCTGTGTAAAATTCGGTTTCACATATAGAAACTCAGAATCCTATAAACACATAGATATAGTGTATTCTGTTTTTAGACTCCAAATTCGTTGAAAATCAGACTCCGAATTCTTACTCAGAATTATTTGAAATTCAGACTACTAATTATTTGAAATTTAGACTCTGAATTCTATGAAATTTAGACTCCTAATTATCTGCAATTACAACTCCGAATTCTCAAAATTTCAGACTCTGAATTCCTCATAATTCAGACTCTTAATTACTCAATATTCAGACTCTGAACTCCTCAAAATTTAGACTTTGATTTCCTTATAAATCAGACTCTAAATTCTATAGAATTTGGGTTCTGATTTCTTTTGAAAACAGAATCCCAATATCCAAGTATTATAGACACCGTATAATATTTGGTTAAACTCTGAACATTATTTTTTACTTGTCCTCTGAAAATTAGATATGGTTAAGAAACCATAATTTTTCTTACACTTGTTTTAGTTATGAAACGATGTTGTAAAATCTTTTTCTAACCAAATGTTGGTTGAGTGACACACATAAAGGTCCCTCCGAGATTCCAGGAAAAATATGAACATTGGAGGATGGAGCCAATCATTGGATAAGTGACTATAAATAGGAGATCATTTGAATGATCTCAACACATGATGAGAGTTCCAGAACTCAAGAGACCATAACCTGTTGAAGTGAATTCTAGAGAGAGATACTCTTAGGCTTTGTGTGTACAGAAAACCTTTTTCAAATTTCTTCATGTGACCCCTATTTCTACTAAGTAAAATCAAGGGCTTTCGGGGATAGGAAGACAGAGGTTCTGACTACCTTAAAGATAAATGACTTCTAAGGATAGGAAGATAGAGGCGTTGGCTATCTTATAGGTTGAAGCATTGCATGGATCGCAAGACAAATTACAATATTCCGATCGAGGTCTTACTCTTGTGTTGGTAATATACACTTTCCTGTACTTTCTTATTCTTTTATGTACTCTTATAAGTAAGATTCTATACGCTTTAAGGTAGAATCTTTTCCTGATAAATTTTCCTTAAGTATCAATTCAAGAATCATTTTTTGGAACCTAGCATGTTTGCAGAACTGAAAGTGGCATTATGAATTTTTCTTGTTTAACCTTGTTAAACATAGTTTTCATTAAGGTTAAAAATAAAAGTTTTTATTATTACAATTCACCCCTCTTTTATTTTAGCATCTACATCATATTTTGATCCTATAATTGAAAATAATAAATAATTCAGTATTTTCATCAAAAATATTTTTTAGTCACATGACATTGAAAATCATGAAATTGTCACATAGTTGAATTCTTATTTATGATTTCAAACTCATTTAAATGAAATAATTTCACATGCATCCTTGTATATATAAATATCACTCGAAAGATTTATTTCTTCCTTAAAAGAAGATATGTCTTCATATAAACACATTCATGAATATATTGGTCTCATGAAATTCATCAAATAACATCGTATAATATTTTTTATCTAATTAATACCTCAAGTGATCATCCATATCACTAAATCATGATTGGGTCGATCAATGGAGTTTCAGACATCGGTTATCCTGAGCTTGCACAATGGTGGATCTTAGACACATATGGTGATAATCATAATTTACATATATATCATTTGGATTCATTTGATTATGATTTTTTCAAGATTTATTTGATAATGTACTATATTTTTATTGAGTTTTAGGGAGAATAGGTGTGCAAGAATCAAAAGAAAAAGATTTTAAATGTTACAAAAATTGACTTTTCTGATCGTGAAGCACATACAAGACATGTATGAATCATTCATATAATGTCAAAAGAGGATGGTATAAACCATGATAATTTTATGTCATAAATGAAATATATAATGTGAATATCCAATACATATCGTTTAAATATAAAACTACACTTCCCAATTGAAGTTCAAGTTATAAAGTTGTAGGATTTCATTAATCTCCCACAAATGTTGTGAAGAAAGAAATACCTCCAAATCACAACAATTCAGGATGAGAATGTCTCCATATATATGATTTATAGAGAAATTATTGGATCATGATTACATAACATTATTAACATACACATCATGTAATTATCCATTTATATATATATATAACATTGATAGTCACTGGATGGTCTTCTAAGAAGCCACTCTTTTCATAATTTTTCTCTCATTTCTTCCTCTATGTCACTAAAATCTAAACTTTTGTAAATTCATTTTTCCATTTTAATAAAATTCTGTTATATTTATTTCTTTCAATATGTTCGCCTTCCTTTTTCATTACTTTTTTTCCATTTTTGACAATAATTTTCCATTAATTTTTTCTTTTGACATGAAACACATGACACATTCTTGATTGTTTACATATTAAGTAAGTGTTTGATTTAATTTTCAATTTTTTTTAATTGAAACCACTTGATTCTGAACATCAAAATTGTTAAAACCTCTGTTTCAAATAATTTATCATTTTGAAAAATCTGTTTTCCTTTATTTTCCCACTTCTGATTAATATCTTCATGAGTGACTAAACTATTTATGCTATGTGATAAGGATAAGTGTCATTTTGAACAAAAAGTATCTATTAATTGAAACATGGTAACCCTATGTCCAGTTGTTAGGTAATGTGATAAATTTTTATTCAATTAATTTATAAAACCCTAATTATGGGATGTTTAAATTAATGTACCAGACCAAATTGGAGTTGAGTATGCTGTGGTAATTTTCCTGTGACATTTTCTACAATAGAATATAAAATTTATGAATTAGGTTGTTAGCTATATTTTGACCATATAATAGTCACATTTTGGATAGATCTAATTGGTTTGACCATAATCAATTATTGATCTTTTCACCACTTTGTAGCATATTCCGATGGACAATCCCAAGATAGGCCAAAGATTATCTTTTTACCTGGAACCCTAAACTTTTACCTAATCCCCATCCTCTTCATAAATCATAAATAAATAATAGTATATTTAATTTAAAACCAAACCCAAATAAATTTTTGATAAATCCTACACATTGGTTTTTAAATCACTGTTTACCTATCATCTAGTTATCCATGTGGGTTTAATCCAAAACAAACACCTTAATACGCCACTGTAGGAAGTGTAGTTTGGGATAATTTAAATTTACAATCTTATCAAAGATCGTGTGATATTAATAATGCATTCATGAATATAAAATATTTGTGTCATTTATAGGTAATTAAACAATTTCTTATGAATAATAACATTTATCATGAACCTATGATTACCTCAGCAGTCCCCCTTTTCTCATTTCATTTTTCCTTATTTCTCTTGGAAAATAACATGTCATTATTTTTCTTTATCCATGTGCATGTTTCATGTCCCACAGAATCATTCTAGGAGCTTTGATGCATAAGAACTACTATTTTTTTAGATCAAAAGATATCATTCTCCATGTTGTCGTCCAAGTATGACTGAATATATCAATCTTGCATACCATGACCCTTTAAACATGAATATGTGCCACTCGAACTTCTAGTAGTGAAACCCATGCTGCAAGAGTGAACCATCATTGATTATGGATTTCTTTATATCTGTGGTGTTGAACTCATCATTGTTCCCACACCTATATTGGTGCATACATTTAAAATCAATGTTGGTCTCATTAGTTTGATCTAGAATATAGGCCAGTTCAGCAGACCTCAGATAAAATATCCTCACTATCATGTCTCTAATTTCCTATAATTTTTTTATTCATTTTTTAATCAGGCAGTTTCTCTTGATTCCATTAGATTGTGAGAATTCCCATTTTTCATGTGTGATTGAGAAAAGGATTGGCTAAAAATACAATCTTCCAAGTTTCTCATGGCATTGGATGACATATACAAGAAGTTCTTAGATAGGTTTTTCACACCAATGTGAACATGGAAACAGCAGAATGACATCTAGAAATTTCCCAAAAAAGTCATAGAGTAAAACCGGGAGTCCTAGAATCACTTCAAGATTATCACATGAAATTTTCCATATTAAGGAGTTGATTCATGACATTAACTGCAATCATTCAACCAAGACCTCAAACCAGTTGACCACACAATGGTCGAAGTTTCTTTTGATGGCAGGATAATCCTGAAAGCTCTTGATGTTGTTAGAGCTCTTATAGATGAGGTTTATCGTAATTACAATAGGTGGTAGAGGTTTTGAGGGCTCCCTCAGCATGTAATCCACAAAATATAACAAAACACATATCTAGCAGCATAAGTAGAGTCCCTTACTATGAAGTTGTAATCGTTTACTCTAATTGATGCACCACCAACCCCTCTGGATCCTGTGATTTAGATTCAATAATATGTGACGTGGGGAGGTCCACTCTCATATGAAGACTGAAATCTTGGAGTAGATGAACATCAAATCCAATATTTTAATTATGTTAATAACAATCAACAAATCAAACAATCCTAGAAACCACTGTATTAATGTCAACATATACTGGTACCATAGGATCCAAAAATATTCAATTGTACTATCACAAAATAAGTGGTCAAGAACCACCAAGGAACCAAGGACCATCAGTATACTGACCTATGAATCTAGTTCCATGAACACCACAACAATTACCCCAAAAACCACTCCTCTTAGAGAATGACAAGAATTTAAACTGTCATTATAAAGACCACCAAAACCATCTCCACCTATTCAATCAATACTAAAGATTTATCTAATCACTTTTACAAAAAAAAAACAGATTATAGGATTACCACCCATGTGACAGAACTGAAAAATCAAAGGGCAGTGCATTGAAATAATGAACACAAAATTGGCCAAATATCAAATACCTTGTCTAATATATTACAAGGTATACTTCTTGATTATACTGAGGCATACTCAAAAAAATAATCCAAGGAAGTGGTACTATGGAGATAAAAAGTTATAGACTTTCCAAAACCCTATAGAAGGTGATGAAAATAATAATAATGAGCATTAGAAACATGTAGAATTTATTAGCGAGGATGACAATGAAATCACACCTAGAACTGATCAGGATAAAAATATGGAATCAACACTTACTAGAAAATATACAACACAATAGGTACCCAAATAGGACATCTCCATAGCACCACTAGATTATAAAAAACCTCTCCCCTTGTTTTAATGAATGTATGAAAGTAAAATTTATGGAAAATAGATTAATTTTTTTTGAAATGATCAAAACAATTCATATTAACATCCCTATTGTTGAATCCATTTCAAAAATATATTCCTTTGAGAAATTACTAAAGGAACTGCTCTCTGATAAGAGGAAGATTTACGACCTTGGATTCATCTCCCCAAATGAAGAATTATCATCCATTATTTACCAGAATCTTCCACTAAATATGTGATACCATAGGAATTTCTCAGTCACTTTCACCATAGGGGAATGCAATATCAAAAGATCCCTATGTGATTTTTCAGCCAACATTGAACAAATTCTGTTGAGGCTATCTCATAATATGGGACTCAAGGAACTAAATGTTTCTATAATGGCACTCTAATTGTCTAACAAATAGGTAAAGTATCCTTTAGTACTTATCATGGATTCCCTAGTACATTCCGGATAATTCAATTTTCAAATTTACTTCCTCATTTTGGGCATGGAATACGAAGGATGAAGTCCAATTATCATGTTCTAACCATTCATAGACAATGGGAATGATCTATTTAACATGAATCAATGGAGATTTATTTTTAGAATAGCTGATGAACATGTTTTGTTTGACCTATTCAATGATTCTAAACAAGATAATGATTTGTTCGACTATCAAGCTATATTTATCACTATATAAAAGAATGACCATATGAACATCGAGGATGATAGTAATAAACTATCTCCTTATAAAAAAATTACTATGACTATGATGAAGTGAACTGAGTAAAGCATCCCATAAGTGAAAGTATCTCGACATTTATTCCCTTAGTTATATAGACAAAAATGTTGTATCTAAATCCTCTCCGATAAATACTCAAGTTCTATTTCCTAAAGAATACAGTTCACTTCCTATTATCATTATCATAGAAATAACCCAAAAAAAATGATAAATTGAAATATTTAATTAAAAGACATAAAAAATCAATATCCTTGGGGTGGTTGATATCAAATGGATCATATCCACAATCTCCACACATAATATTTTACTGGAAGAATGTGGGAAACCGAAATGTCATCCCCAGAGTAAAATCACCCCACCAGTGAAAGAGGTCTTTATGAAATATTTGTAGAAACATTGTGATTCTAGAATAATATTTTCAATCTCTAATAATGAGTCAGTGATTCATTTATAGGTTGTTCCAAATAAATGTGGCCTCGTAGTTGTGAAAAATGATGAAGACAAACTGATCTCAACTTGATCAATCATTGGATGGTGAGTGTACATAGACTTGTGAAATATATATACAGTAAACGAAAAAGATCATTTTACATTTCCTTTAATAGAAAAAATTCTATATTGACTAGATGGACATGATTTCTAATTTTTCTTGGATTCATTTTCAAGATATAATCAAATTTCAATCGACATAGTTCAGTACTCCAAAACTACATTCACCTATCTATTTAGTACCTTTTCCTATTGATGCATGTCAATTGGAATGTGTAATGAACCATTGAACTTTGAAATATGAAAAACACATATAATAAATTATATTTAAGAGGAATTATAGGATATATTATTGGAAAAAAATTCATTTACAATAGTTATTTTGAGAAATGAATATGGAAACTAGAATTATTACTATAACACTATGATGAAAAGGGATAGATTTTATACTAGTAGAAATTATACATTATTTTCCAAGGAGGAATATCCCTCAGACAAATAATATAAAACAATGGAATGGAAATTTATCCGTCAAATACTAACATGATAAAAAACATAACTAGAGCCTCTACTGTAAGAGGCTTGAGGAGCATTCTAGGGCATGCATAATTATAAAATTACTTCAGAAAATATTTTTCAAAAGTATCCAACCCATTTATGAAATTGTTATTATAGGATACTTCTTTTGAGTTCACTAAATATTTTAGATGGGAATTCATCATGTTAATGAATATCATGATGACTACAAATTTTATCATTTCACCAGTTTGAGTTAAATAGTTTGAGTAAATGTGTCACACCTGCGATATTTCTATAGGAATTGTAATAGGAAAATGATTTAGACACATACTCTACTATATTTTCTATTCTAGTAACACACTAAATGAAACTTTGTTAAACTAAAGAACTCATGAGAAGGTACTCTAAACATTCATCTTTGCTTTCAAAAATATTCCATTATACCTTGTTCTGTCAAGGGTAACTGTCTACACTCACCAAGACGCCATTACATATTTACTAAGTAAAAAAAATACCAATCTATGACTGATAGGGTTGTTCCTATTAGAATAATACATTGAAATCCTCAAAAAGGAAATCAATGGGACTTTAAATATCATTATTGATCAATTATCTATACTCACACTACCCATAATTGATGATGATGATAATATGGGCATAAATGTTGACTTCTATGATGAAACTATTTTGAATATAAACAGAATATAAGACCCATGTTTTTTCAACATTTAAAATACTCTCTCTATAGGGTCCCACTACCCATACTATCCTAGTAAAAAATGAATATTTTCTTGTTAAAAACCTAATATTACTACTAGGATGATATGCTAATTTTTAAAAAATTTTATGTTGCATTAATGAACATTGGAATCCAAAAAGAGGAAATAAAAGGTGTTCTAGAAATGTGTTAGATGTCACCAACTTGAGGACACCATGTATATTAATTTATAGTGGCCACAATCTTGTAATGGAAGCTTATTGGCCCACACTCAATCATGATGTTGAAAGCTTTTTTTTACCATTTTGATCAGTGCTTGAAAACCCAAACCATCGAAAAAAGAAATGAAATACCCCAAAACCCAATCATGGATGTCAAATTCATTGAAATATGTGGAATATATAATATTAGTTCACTCCCTAATTAACCTGGAATATTTAATATCTTCACTGGAAATGACAATGTATCAAAATGGGTGGAAGGCTGAATCCACCACACATGACATGATAAAATTGGTCCTAAACTTTTTTATGATAAATATCATACTAGGATTTAGATTTCCCTAATTACAAATAAGTGATTGAAAAACTCACATTACTAATAAAATTTTCAACAGATTACTTGAGAAGTAGAGAATATAAAAAAACAAAGGAACACACTACTAGCCATAAACAAGTGGTCAAGTGGAATAATCAAATAGTGAAACTAAACATATCCTAGAATGATAGTAAAAACCAATCAAAATGACTGGAAGCTCAAATTAGATGATGCATTTTGGTCATACCACACAAAATTAGAAACTACCTTCAACGCTACTCTATTATGACTAGTGTACTGAAATACATGCCACTTGTCAGTTGAACTAGAATATAAGAAATAATGGGGCATTAAAAAATCAATTATGGATTCTAAAAAGGTATGAGATATCAAGATGATATAAATGGATGAACTGGACAAAATAATAAATGACTCATATGAGAATTTCGGGATTTATAAACAAAAGGCCATGAAGTGTCACATGTTGCGCATCAGGAAATGAGTCTTTACAATATGGATTAAGATCTTGTTATTCAATTCACAATTGAACTATTCCCTGGGATGATTAAATCATGAAGGTCAGGACCCATAGAGGTCGTAATGGTATTCTTCTATGGGACCATAAAAATCCAAAAAAGGTGGGGAACCACCCTTCCTCGTTAATAGATAATCACTGAAAAATATGAAGAACAATTCCTTGAGGTTTGGATCATCATTTTTAGGATCATTTATGCGTGAATGAGTCTATATCTCTATGTTAAATGAGCAATGACTAGTAAGAAACCCCAAATAAGACAAATAGGATAGAATAAGGTAGATTCGAGCATAGAAAATCATAGGGAACACTGGAATCAAAGGATGCATGCCCAATCTCTTATAGGTGAAATATTCCAAAACTACACATCATGTGGTATTTACATGATTTTTATGTTTCAGGACCTAAAAATTATATTTTGTTATATTTAATATCGTTTAATTTTTCATGATGTGAAAATGTGGCAGTGTTTTAATAATTTTGAACATCGGGTTCATGATGCATGACCCCCTTACGGTCCTCCATCCACATGACTTCACCTCCTCTACTATGCCTCTCCTCCCGCTTCACAATGCCTCTTCTCCTACTTTAAGAAAATCCTTTACATCTTCCTCTATAATCCCCGGTCCCCTACACTTTCCACTGTCTCCCAAATGGGGTAAAAAATACAACCTACAACCCTCATTCTGATCGTGCATCTAAGTGTGAGAATCCACCTCCAATCAAGAAGAGGAAGGAAAAACCATATAGATCACCCTATATTCTAACCTCTTCCAATGCTTCTTCATCCTCCATGAATCCCTTGGAAACTTCATTGCAACATTGAAACTCTAGTTGGTCTTAGTGTGATTCCCATCCCCATCTCCACACTTGCCTTCATTTTTCCAACACTGAGCACATGTGTTGGTTAGTCCATCTACAGGAAAAACCTATGAAAAAAATAAGACCCTCAATTGTACCGTTCTCACAAAACTCTGACACATCTAGGAGGCAATCCACCTACATTATGGATTTAACCTCTCCCCCATAATATACATACATGGTGAGACATTACAGGAAGTTTCCTCAATTACATGGCCACATTAAATCTATTTGTTCGACAATGTCACTTTTTGGATAGGTGGAAGACTACTTGAGATCTCCCTTGCCGTGTTTAGCATACGGATCATCCAATACCCCTTGGTCTTCATCACCACCCATGTCACTAAAAATTAATATCTCAATCCAAGTAAGATATAACTAGATTAATTTTAGAGGATGATCACCTACGAACCTTAGAGATCCTACAATACTTCGACTATGATGTCCACCAAGCTCTAAGGTATTGCACTCTAGATCCTACATCGAGCCTTGACCCATGCATGGATCACTAGCGTAGAGGCTCATGATTGAATGAGTTTGATTGAATTCCTTATACTCTCCTTTACCATGGGAAGCCCAGTTGTGAACATGGAATATCAGTTCACCATTTACTTTGAAGCACACATGATATGGACTCACAATATGTTGATTGTAAAAATATATTAACATTTTAAATACATTTTTCGAATTAATTTAATCATTTTCATATTTTCCATTTCATGAAACATTGAATATATCATTTTTTATATTAAATTCCTATTTTTGTCTCCATTTATAGAAAACAACAAATTATTTATTCACTTAACAGTCAACAAAATTAATATTACACTTTATGAAACACAATGTGAATCTTGTGATAAATGAAACACTGGCTTGCCTAAGTGATGTGAAACACTATGTTTAGCTTTATTTACATGAAAAAATGAGTTTAATATAGTAATATATTATTTATAAATATATAAAATATGAATTATTTTGTGACCAATTATATGTAAATGAAAAAAAACTTTTGAAAATATATGAAATCATTTTCTCAAAAACTATTTTTAAATTTTTTTTAACTCAAAAAGATAATTTTTAAGAATCAAGAACTCTATTTTAGGTATGGATCCTTGTGTCAGGGTTTTTTTGTCGAAAAATGAACAAATGGAAATTTTCTAAGTACATGTCGTGTACTCTTGAGTATATGTTGTGTACCCGGTTGTTGGGTGTATCCATTTACTAGTTGTGTAACAGATGAGGACATGAACATGTGGTTGACTAGGCAGACTGCATAAAGTAGGGCCCGATTGAGGCTACTACATGGCATGTACATTAAATAGACACGCCATGTACTTTTATTTTTATTGTATTAATCAGATTGGGTTGCATCTAATCTCTAGAAATCTCTTCTTCTTGTTGTGTCTCATATATGAGATTGATGAACGACTGGGATTCCTTGATCTCCTCCTGTTCCTCTATCCGAACTCCGATTGGGATGTCGCCCGGTGTGTTGCATTCTCACCGGTAAGTTCTCTATTCCCCTAGAGCCTCTCTTCTTGGTTTCTCCTCTCTCTTGAGTTTTCAAGGTTTTATCTTTTAAACTATTTTTATATATCTAAAATTTTCTAGGATGATTCTAGTTCCTACATTAAATAGTGTTCTTCATATGACGTCAAGGTAGGTGGTTTGTGCCTTTATTTGATTGTCTTTGGATTATATATTCCAAAAGTTATGAATACTCATGATTGGGGTACTGCTTGTTTTGGAATTTAACCCCATTATTTACCAACTATGGTTTATATTATTAAATGGGGGTTATGGAATATGTTTATGGTTTGATACCTTGTTTACAGGACACCCCATGGGTGTGTTTCCCTAGTTTTACTATTTATAGACATTTGGCCTGGGTTGCCTATGAGGGATACATTGTTTCCAGTCCTTGAGTTGTTTAGGATGGAGTTTTATTGGTTATATAAATTTCATGAGTTATTCTTGTGAATGTTATCCATATAGTAGTTATAGATTACATTTTCTAACTTTTTATGATATACACACTAATCTTCCAATGGACCGAGAGAGCCCTGGACCAGGAAAACTGGTGGGGTTTCCATGTTTATTTAGACAAGACCGTGAGATACTTAGTGTAGAATTTGAACCAGGGGATATTGACTGTGATAACTAATCTGATCTCATTGATGATTATTTATGATATATAGACCTAGGGGTATTGACTGTGAGAGCTACCCAGAGGTTGTTAATTTTTTTTATGCAGTGCTGACCCAGTGGTATTAAACATGAGAGTTACCCAGGTGGTCGTTTGTATTTTATTAGTGCTATGTGGGAGAAATGTGGTAAGACATTGTTAGATTTCCCAGAGGGTAATTATTTGATGAAATGATTTTATGTTAAAACAAAGGGGCTAGACCGTGATAGAATTACCACAGGGGTTTTATGGTTAATTGAATGATTGTGATGACTCTGTCAATCCAAATCACAATCCTGGACTATGTCTTACTTGTTGTTGATATTGTATTCTTAGACATCTATTTTTTTAGTATTACATGGGGGGATATAGATCTTATGATAGATCTAGAGTTTACCTATTGCAAGGTTTGAATATTAAATGTTAATGAATGTAATTGAAAGTTGTAACGTTGTTTAATTTGGAGTACTTCCTAGTTTATTACTTCATTTCTCCATATTTTCTGCTATATACATTCACTTGTTTTTAGGTACAAATCATTTGGTGGTTTCCTACTGAGATTTTCATCACAACCTATTTGGGACAATATTTAGGTCTCAAATAGATTATATGGTTGCATATATAAATAAGGGCAAGCTCCCTTCATCAGTAGGTACTTGATTTCTATTCGAGTTGGAGATCATGAGACCAACTTGAGGCCTGCAATGCTGTTGGAGTTTACTATTTTCTGTACATTGGTTTTTGTATTGTATTTACATCATTTTGACTTCTTTTTATTCATTCCAATATACATGTGACATGCATCATTTATTTATATATATGTTTTAGTTGTTTATACTATTAGTCCATGGTTGTTTACATTTATTATAAGGTATTACTGATTCCACTACTGTTTACTATTTTTTATTCCACTATGCATACTCTTCCAATGAGGGAATAGTTTACCCGTCATCATACCTTGTCCCTCACTATTAGTCGGTAGCCTCTAGCATTTGGGTAAATTCGATTGAGTTCATGTAACCAAACAGGTATGGGGAACCCTTGGGCGGCACTCATATCCGGGATGTTACAAAGTGGTATCAGAGGAGTTCTTTTCTACATTGTTATACTATTTGAATCCTATAGACAGGGATAGGATGGAATATTTAGTTGGTAAAAAGTTGTTCATGGGTGTATCTAACCCGTGTATTGAGAGAATACATGTTATCTCGAATATTGAAATTTTAATGGTTTTGCAATTGTTATAGTTGATTTGATTTCACTGTTGGGTGATTCACCTGTATTGTTCTGTTATGGTTGATATAATTTTTGTTCTATTTCTATTGAATCCTGATGCGATGAGGGTATTCCATCACTTTCATCATATTGGAACTCTCAAGAGATCACACATTAGGAATTCATTTCATTCCATTTAGAGTGAATTACTGATTTCATGATGTTGTGATAGATGTTGTGCTAGATATTCCTATTTTTGTGATAGATGTCATGATAGAATACATGTTATTTTCAAAGGGTATTGGAATATGTAATGTTTCATTTGTATGGACACCAAACTTTTCTCTCTGATGCTTTATGGGCCCTCTTGGATCAAAATTTTGTGGATCATGTTTGAATTTTAATTGATTTTTTTCAAGTTGTGATATGAAAAAGGATGCCAAAATTTTATTCTCAAGAGTATGGGCTCTCATGGGTCAGAATTTTTAATTCCATGGAAAAATTATAAGTGTTCAGGGGTTCTGGAGGAGTTTTAGGAGCCTACTGGCTGGAAACCTTGACAACAAGGTCTATGGTGTTATGAACACTCACCATGTGTTCCTATGTTCTACAAGAAATGAATTTTCTTATGTACAATCTATGTATTTTAAGTACACATCATGTTGTCATTAACCATGTGACTGACTTTGTTAGAAGACACACGAGGTTTGATAACATGGGTAGCACACACTGTGTACTGGGAGTACATGTTGTGACGTAAGGACCGTGTTTCCGGCTGTGTGACTAACAACATGAGTGGATGAAACTTAGGTTGTACAAATCATGTCCCATTCATGCACGTAGTGTAGATTCGACCGTGTCTCTAACTGTTTGACTAATGACATTGGTGGTTAGAACATAAGTAGTACGCGATGTGTCTAGGGTGAACATGACCTGTAGTTTTACCTAGGAGAGAACCGTGTGGTTTAGCTATATATAAGAACATGGGTAGGAGTGAAAATTCATGTACATGCAGTGTTCTTGGGGGAACACTCCGTGTGTAGGGGTGTTACATGACCAAAATTGGTAGAGTTACACGCACATGATAAGGATTAAGGGAACATGTAGTGTAGCCATTATACATGCTGTGTAATTACTTTTTTTAATGATTGAGTGTTATCCTTATCATGTTCCTTTCTTGCAATGCTAAGATTCTATCCTTGATAATATGGAACTGAGGTGTGTGTTTGACCTTACAGAGTCATGCCGCTGAGATGTCCTCTGGTTGTTCACCTAGTACTGGGAAATAACCAGACACCAAAAATTGTAGATCATGGAATACCAATAGATCCTCCTGTCAGTACCATCAAGGAACCAGCTGTTATACCAGATGGTGGTGATGAAACATAGTTCCGTGGAGGATTTTGAGGATGTTACAGACTTTCTTGGGAGCACTGCCTCATACCCCAATTATGGTATAGTTGATGCATGTGTTCCAGTAGTATTATCCACCCAATTTTTCTTAGTATAGAGAACCACAAGGAGTCGATTCATAGTTTTATGACATTCTAGCTATATCTAAGAAATTGGAGACACCATCGGAGAGGAGGGTGAAGTTGATGACATACAAGCTACATGATTCTTCGAAGAGATTGTGGGATGTTATATCACAGGAGGGAGGTTGTCAAGATATGGCTTGGGAAGAGTTTGAGATGACCTTATATATCTACTTCTATCCTAAGATGTTGAGGGTTGATCGATCCTGAGAGTTCATGAATTTGGAGTAAGGATCTCTTTCAGTGATGGACTATTCTTCTCGTTTTTCAGATCTTCATCACTTTTCACCTGTTCTGGGAGGTGATGAGTTATCATTGTCTAGGAGATTTGAGGATGGTCTTCGGTATGACATATGATCATAGGTGAATTTATTTAGGATGACTTCATTTGTGGGAATAGTGTACAAGGCGTGGATTACTGAGCGTAATCTGAGTGAGTTGGGCGCTATGATATAGGGAGGTTCACCATCAAGGGCTGGTACACCTTCGACAGATATAAAGAAGTGTCTTAGGGATCTTTCATGTGATGTTTCTTTAGGTAGAAAAGTCATATTCTACCAGTGCAGGGAGAGTGGTAATATGAGACATTAGGGCCTGAGATACCCAGTTGTGTTTCAGTCTTGTGGTATGATGGGTCATCTCCTACATTTTTTTTCTGGAATTATCACCAGTAGTAGGTGACATGGGTTCTGTTATGACTCCACGATTAGGAGTAGGACCAATTATTTCTCCTTAATTTGGGACCTGGAGTTCTTCAGGCCATTCAGGAAAAGGAGGATTTCATGGTTGTTGTATCATATCGGCTGGCTTTTAGTGATAGTAGGGTGGATTTTCTCAGGGTAGTCATTTAGGATCGTAGGGTTGCGGTACCTGTCAATTTTTTTTAGTGGAGTGGACCCATCATTTGCAAGATTCAAGACACTTTATAGTATGAGGTACAATTCTAGATGCCTCATTTTTAGCTTCTTCCCATTTTGATATATGGGTTTCCCATAGTTTTATATTTTTTCCATTGTGAAGATCCTCAGGCTCTATATCCTTACTTCTAAAGATATTATGATTCTAGACACTCTGTTGGTGATTATAATGGATAGTTTACATCAGTGAAGGTAGTTCTATCATGAGGTTGGTGGGTTTCAATTATTATGGGAAATCCATGTCTTTGAGATGATAGGCTTTGATGTCATTCTTTGAATGGACTGGTTAGTCTCCTTCCATGACATTGTTGATATTTATCTACGTAGGGTGAGTTTCACATCACAAGATGGTGGGTCTTTTCTACACAAGGGTGAATTGAATGTTCAGGTGAGTATAACTAGACTCGAGCATCATGGGTTGGGAGGAATTGTAGCCCAGATTGCTAGTTTATATATAGACGAACATGAGACTTCACAGATGGAATGCTTTGGTCATCTTTGAGGAGCCCGAGTGTTCTCTAATATTGATATGAGATCCAGCCATCATCAGTTTCACATTATACTATCAGATATACCTCTTACAACCTTTTATTTTTGGTATAGTCTATATGAGTATGTGTTTTTTCCATTCTATCTCAGGAATGTGCCTGGAGTTTTCATGGAACTGATGAACCGAGTGTTCTATGATTTCTTAACTTTTTTTTTGTAGTCTTAGAATAAGATATCTTGGCGTACTCTCACAATTAAAATGAACATGCCTCCCATATTGATATCATTTTGAGTACACTAATAGAGCATTATTTATATGAAAATCTCTCAAAATGCCACTTTCTGATGGACCAAATTCACTTCATGGGTCATTTCATCTCAAAGTCAGGAGTATCAGTAGACCCAGAGAAAGTGAGAAAAGTATTTTCTTGGGAGCAGCCGAAAAATGCCTTTGAGGTTCCAAGATTTCTGGGGATGACTGGCTACAACATGCGCTTTATAAAGGACTATTCATGCTTTTTAGTGCCACTGAGGGGCCTGACTAAGAAGGGTGTGAAGTACTTGTGGAAAAATTCCAACTATTCAGCCTTTCAGAAGCTGAAATGTAGATTTAATTCAGCATCAATACTAATTTTTCTAGATCCTCACAAGAGTTACACTTTTTACTATGATGCTTCAGGTATCAGGATGGGAGAAGAGCTCATGCAGTGGGAGGGAGTCGTTGCGTACGGGTCTCGGTAGTTGAGGCCACATTAGATGAATTACCTGATGCATGATCTCGAGTTAGCTACAGTTGTACATGCTTTGTGTTGTTGGATACATTATCTTTTTGTAGATTATTTTGTGTTGTACACTGAATAAAAATGTCTAAAGTATATATTTACTCTAGATTATTTGAATTTGAGATAGTGAAGGTGGGTTCAGTACCTTCAGTCCTTCGACTTTGAGCTAGCCTACATTCATGGGAAAAGGAAACATAGTGGCTGATGCGTTGAGAAGGAGGAATTAGATACATGCAGTTCAGGATGCCATCAGTGAGTTGCATCTTAGGGCTCTATTCAGTATTATACATTTTGCGATTCACAACAGATAGGGGAAGAAATTAATTTCTTCTATAGATGTTACCTATACTCTACTGGAGTGACTGCGAATGAGGCAGCTATCGAATTCTGAAGGGCTAGTCTTACAGGAGAGTGTCTTAGGTGACAACCCTACTCTTGGAGGGACCATATGAGAGGAAAAGGTCTTTCCTTTTCATGGTAACATATTGGTTTTAGTAGACATACATGAGGAGTTGATGAAATATTTTCACTCCTCAGTTTGGGAAGTTCATCCTGGAGTCACCAAGATGTATCGAGATCTACACCTTCAGTATTGGTGGCCAAGTATGAAAAGGGATGTAGCTAGTTTTTGTATGCGATGATCCACCTGTCAATAGGCTAAGGAGGATAATGAGTGACCAGAAGGGATATTATATTAGTTACCATACCCGAGTGGATGTGGAATAATTCCATGATGGATTTCACGACGGGTTTACTGAGGTCGCCTCGAGCGAGTGACATATTTTGGGTTGTTGTAGAATGACCCATGAAGGTTTATCACTTCCTAACGATCATGAAAACCTTCAGTGTTGATGATCATAGAATGTTATAGATATAATATATTTTATGTTTTAATGGGATTCCATACTCTATCATTTCAGATAGGGAAGCCTAGTTTACTTCTCATGTTTGAAAGGGACTATAGAGGGATTCAGGTACACAGGTACTTCTGTGTACAACTTACCACCACAGAAAGATGGCCAGTCATAGTGCACAAATATGGTTTTACGGGACATGCTAAAAGCATGTGTCCATTATTTTTGGGTATCTTGGGAGATACACATACCCCTAATGGAGTTTTCCTACAATTACAGTTTTCTGGTAATGATTCAGATGGAACCTTATGAGTCATTGCATGATAGTCCCTACTGATCACCCCTATGTTGGATGGAGGTAGGAGAGGCCGCTATACATAGAACTCATCTTGTCTAGGAGACCACTGAGCAGGTGGAGTTGATTTGGAAGAGGATGGATACTATACAGTCTCAGTATCAATCTTATGTTGATTGACGGAGATAACCAATAGAGTTTGGGGTCAGAGATCAGGTTTTCTTTCATGTCACACTGAGGATGGGACATAGGGGGATTAAGAGATAGGGGAAGCTATCACTGAGATACATCAGACCATTTTAGGTTTTGGAGAGAGTCAGGCTGAGTGCCTATCAATTGTAGTTACCTTAGATGTAATGTGCTATGCACAACGTGTTTCATGCTTCTCAGCTACAACATCACTTTTCAGACCCATCACCTGTTTTTCAACCTGGGCATGTTGAGTTGGAGGTAGATGCATCCTTCTAGAATCACCGTACTTGGATTTTGGATCACATGCTGAAGGTTATCTATGGCAGGTATGTTCCTTTGGTGCAAGTTATATGTCATCACGGGTGAGTGTAGGATGTGTCTAGGGAGGGGGAGGCTGATGTTCGACCACAATGTTGAGAGTTGTTTGTAATTTCTTCTTCATTACCCTATAAAGGGAAATTCTGGGATAAATTTGTTTAAGGAGGAAGTTTTTAAGAAATAAAAATTCTATTTCAGGTATGGATCCTTTTTTTGGGTTGCTTTTGAGGAAAAATGTAAAAAGGGAAATTTTATATGTATACACCATTTGCGATTTAGTACATGTTGTGTACTCAGTTTCCGAGTGTAGCCATGTACTAACTGTATAATGGATTAGTACATGGATATGTGGGTGAACTGGATGACTGCCGAAAGCGGGGGCTGGTTCAGGATAGTACACAACATGTACATTAAATGAACACACTATTTAATTTACTTTTTATTTGATTAATTGGAGCAGGGTCATGTCTAATATCCAGAACACTCTTCTACTTCTTGTGTGTCATATAGGATAACGACAAACGACATAGAATATTTAAGCTCCTCCTGTTCCCCCATCCGAGATCCAATTGAGACACCATTGGGTGTTTTGGATTCCCACCTGTGTGCTATATCTTCCCCTATATCCTCTCTTCTGGATTTCTACACTCACTTGAGTTATAAAGGGTTGATCATTATTACACTTTTTGTAGATCTATGTCATTCTAGGCTGATTCAATGATCAAAATTCAAGAGTGTTCTTCGTTCAACATCAAGGTAGGTGGTTTGTTCCATTCAGTGATTGTATTTGGATTATATATTCTTAAAGTGACAAATACTCATGGTTGGGGTATTGCATATTTTGGAATTTAACCCCATTATTAACCTGCTATTGATTATTGGATTAAAAATGGGTTGTATTATATGTGTAAAGTTTGATTCCATTTTTACAGGACACCCACTGGTGTGTTTCACTAATTTTACTATTTATGGTCATTTGGCATAGTTTGCCTATGAGTAATTACTTTTTTCCTTGCCTTGAGTTGTTTTTACTGATGTTTTCTTGGTTATATGAAATTCATGTGTTATGATTGTGAATGTTAAGCCTATAGAAGTTATAGATTAAATATTTTGACTTTTAGTGATATGTGAACTGATCTTCCAATGAATCATGAGAGCCTTGGACCAGGAAAACTCTGGGGGTTCCCATGTTTATTTACACAAGACCATGAGAGCCTTGGTGTAGACATTGACCCAACGAGTATTTATCGCGAGAGATACCCAGAGGCTATTTATAAATTTTTATGATATTTATTACTAGGTGGTATTGACTGTGAGAGCAACCTAGATGTTTTTATAAACTTGTTATGTTGTGATGACCTATTGGTATTGACCGTGAGAACTGCCCAGGTGGTTGTTTGTTTTGGATTAGTACTATGTGGGACCAAAGGTGTTAGAAATTATGAGATTTCCCAGAGGTTCATTATTTGATTAAATGATGTTATTTTAATACAAATGAGTAAGACAATGAGATATATCATAGAGTATTTTTTATGGTTAATTTAATGATTGTGACGAGTCTGTCAAGCCAAAGGCCAAGTTTGGACTAGGTGTTACTTGTTTGTTGAGATGGTATTTTGAGACATATTCTTTGTTACTATTACATGGGGGGATATAGAGAATAGGATATATCCTGAGTTTACATGTTTCAAGTATTTAATAATAAATTTAAATGAATGTAATTGAAAACTATATGATTGTTTACTTTTGAGTACTTCCTTGTTTATTGCTTCTTTTCTGTATCTTTCCTACTATATACATTCACTCTATGTTAGGCACATATATTTTGGTGGTAGAATACTTGGATTGAACTCACACCATATTTGGGTCATGATTTTGGACCCAAAAACATTATATGGATAGAGGCATAGATAATGGAAAGCACCCTTCTACATCAGGTACTTGATTGTTGTTGGAGTTGGAGAGCATGGGACCAAAATGATGATTGTGATGCTGTTGTAGTTTAAGGTTTTCTATAAATTGGTTTTAGTATGGTATTTATATAATTGTGACTAGTTTGGATACTTTACAAGATATATGTGACATGAATCATTTATTTATATATATAATACAGTTCTTTATAATATTTATCTTCCACTGTTTAGTTTTGTTGTATGGTATTGCTACTTCCACTACTATTTAATATTTTTTATTCCATAGTGAATACTTTAACTATGAGGAAATTGTTTCCCCATTATTAGATCATGTCCCTAACTACTAGTCAGAAGCCTCTTCTATTTAGGGAAATGTGCTTGAGGTCATGTGACCAACGAGGAATAGGGCACACTCCGGCAGCACCCGGAACCGGGACATTACCTAATTAAACCACTTTTGATTAATTTTTTTTAATTTAATGAATATTTTATATATTTAGTTGGTTGTTTTAGAATCATACTATGACTTTCCAAGGTAATAAATAAGAATAAGTCCAATTTTACACTTACAAATTGTATTTTTCTAAAAATCAATTTTATATCCTTTTAATAATACAAATAATTTAAAACTCATTTTTTTTATTTCTATAAATTTTATTTGATAAAAAAACTTAATTTTTTAAATAGGATCATCAAAATCATCTTAGGGTGAATTCTTCATACATTTATGAGAAGTTTTATTTTTTATTTATAGTTAAAAATACTCAATTTTATTTGTTAACTGAATTTTCATATAATTTATTTATATAGATAAATTAAATATTAATTTAGATTTAATGTATAAATAGATTAATAATAAATACAGTAATCAAATTTAGTTCATTTTAATTAGTTTCACAATGAAATTGGATATAAAATATTAATTTTTTTGAACATTTTGACATTAAAAACTCGTCGTTTCATCCCATCTATGAAACTATTTTTAAATTATTATCTACAAAATTTGTGATTGGAATATGTAAAAATGGATTTAGTATTTAGAATTATAATAAATAAAAACATATAATATGTTTATAATAATTTATTACAATAATTATTAGTAAAAATATTTTAAATTAATCATTGTGATTAAGATAAAAATGACATTACCAGGGGACTAAAATTTCAACAGAAGATAAAAACAACCTATAAACAAGTTAAAAACATATTTTATGGAAATATATGTACCGTATTCCCAATTATATATAAAATTAATTATTATTGGAGGCATATAATGTAAGGTATACCTTCCAATATTTTTTACCTTTTGGTATTAACAAAAATGACACTGCTCCCACACGAAAAGGGGACCTTAACCCACTAACTTCTTCACACCTCTCATGCCATTTGGAACATTAGATTCATAAAAAAATAAGATAAATAATTCCCTAATATCATCTTAGATGCCTCAAATTTTTCATAAAACTTTCCAAGGAATTCATTTGGTTCAAACCTAAAGGAGTCACCTTAAGAAGAGGTAACGTTCATCAATGTTCTTTTTTGATCGGTTTCTTTCACCACCCATTGGATTATTATTATAAAAATATTATATATGAAAATAAGTATCATAAATGTTTTTAGTTTTTTTGGTTAATTATATGACCTTCACCTGCTCACACTTCCATCAAATGTGAGACATAATCATCGCTCATGTGTACAGTGGACTACCGCCTCACGAACCGATGTTCTTGGTTCTTCTTGTATCACCTATAAAAATAGTAAATATAGATGAAATAACAATTTTTAGATTTTATATAAGATATTAATGATATATATTTTATTTTATAATTATTATATGAAACATACCATCATGATTTCTTTTTCTGGGATTACAATAACATCGTTTGTGGATGTTTGGACTACCACCACCTCATTGCGATGTGATTCATTCATGATTTACATTGAATGCATTAAGGACGGGTTTAATAAATATATGAGATAAATATGATGTAATAATCATAATTTAAATGTTTATGTATATATCATTTAGTTTTATTTCTTTCAAAATATGGCAAGAAAATAGAGACAGTGTTCACATGTACGTACGACCTACCGTCTCCATGAACTGGGTGTTTCATTTACTATTTATATCTTTTATATATTACTATAAATAAATTTATACAGATTATATGAGATATTTATATCATGAGTTACATTATGTATATGAGTACATAATGATCAACATAATTGAAAAAAAAATAACAATTCATAACATGTATGAAAAACAAAGCGGTTATTACCCAAAACATAAATTTAAAATTTTATTGATATGAAACTGGGAATATGAAGTTATAATAAAATAATATATAGTATTATATATATTAATAAGGTTAAATCATATATTTTTAATAATCTTATATTCATTATATAGGAGGGTTTAAAGTGTACAATGAGAGTCGAGACTTAAGGTAAGATAGTTTCTAGTCTAACTTTTATTTCTATAAGACATAGGATGTATTCACCACTAATTTATTTTATATGGTGTATATAATTTCCTATGAAATGTTATATCATGAATTTTATTTTTAATCATATTAAATGTTTCAATATATTTTATCCTTCAATAGGGATCATGGTACAAAAGTTACTCAAGTAGTAAGGGATTTTAATATAAATCTTTTCATTTGTAAGAAACGTGCTATATTTACAACATCTTTTATATATGTGGTATATTTAATTCCCTGGAATTTTATTTATGATAATTATACTGAAAATTTTGGGTGTCTTCATATCCATTTTATGATCTCTCTTTCATGTGGTTTACAGTTCATAATACACAAATTCAGTAAAGAAGTTTTGTCTCAATTTTCCTTCCTTGAGACACATGTTATGTTATGAACCTATATTATTTTATGAGTTGTATATAATTACCCATTTAGGTGTTATATAATTATTCTATTTATCTTCCTGATATTCTAGGAATAATTAAATTTAATCTAATCATGGTTATTATGATTTAGTCTTACTAATGTGGTATGAGTTTATTGCCACAATCTCATCAGTTATACATATTATTTATTATTTTGCTTCAATTTTTGAAACAATCTGATCAATATCTCAAAGATTATATTGAATATTATTCTCCCTATTTATTTATGATACCATTATGTAATTTTAAAACTTATCACATGTTATTTATTAAGACAATTAAGAAGGTTTTTTAAGCAAATCTGATATTATTTCTATCTTCAGTAAAAAATATATTTTACTCAAAATCCATGCCTTCTCAAAGTGTATTAAAAAACATTTTTAAATTTTATCTTAATATTTTTTCAAGGAAAAGGGTACTAAATTTTTTTATGTTTTAAAAATTATTTAAAATATCTTTTAAATCTTCCCTTATAAGTTCTCAAGAATATTTCTAATGTAAAATGTTTTCAAATTGATTTATGATTTATAAAATGGTTTTCAATGTGGAAAGGATATTTTCCTAAAGAAATTTTTGAAATTATTTTTGAATATTAATTTTTATGTTTTAGATGTTTTTTAAAATATATTTTTTAAATATTTTATGTCCGGAAATATTATTATCTTATAATGGATATTTTTTATGAAATTCTCCATCTGATGTTTCAAAATCCTTCTCCATTTAAGATGAAATACAGTGATATGGGTTATTACATACTATGGATATGATCTATTTAAAACATTTTTATAGTTCATTTAAATGTATTATTTTTAAGATGAAGAGTTTTTTATGAACTCTATTTCTCAGCCAAGTGTTATACCATTATAAAATGATTACAAAACCAGCTTCATTTCATGAGTTATTCATTGATTAAATGATTATGAAACATGTTTCCTTTCAATAGGTTATGAGGTGATGACACATTGTGACAACCATTTCATTTCTAGGGTAATGATACGATGACTACTTATGATCTTGTGGTACATGTATGTATGAATTCTTTAAGTGAAGGGTGGAAACTATATTTACCTCTAATTCATTTAGTTATGATTTATATCTCATGGGATAGAAATGGATGGAATGGAGAGTGAACCAAGCTCAATAAAAAACTTTTTCCACTAAGACTATCTTGGAAGTGAAACCTTGGTACTAAGATGATCTTGTGAGGGAACCTTAACTACTATGATGGTGTTAGGTGTGAACCTGGACTACCAATATGGTTTGGGGAGTGAACCCATTCCACTAAGATAGCATTGGAATTTATCATTGAGTACCATAGAAATAATTTCATATGTTTATGTGATTTCCAAAATTCTAATAATTATACCAATTTTATGCTCACATGGATTATTCTCTTTGTTTCATGAATAGTTCATATCTTATGAACTACGAATATTTATGTCATATATCAAAATTCTGATCTTTTATAAGTAGGGTATGATCTTATAATGTCCTTATCATGTCCTCATACCCTTATTATTATGATTATACTAATGTATCTCCCTTTCATACCCTTAATGAACATCTGATATCACCCCTTACTATATTTACTTTCCCCAGGTTATGATGAGTGTTTTTTTGTATGAAAACTAAAGGGTATATTTTTATTGTATATTTTGAATATATTTCACCAAATTGAAAGAATACTTTCTGATTATTCAAATAAACTAAACTATTATTGTCCTTGGTCATGTAATTTTTTATTGTGTTGAATATTCATCTAAAGTATAGCAATAACCTTCTACGTTAATCATGGGTAACAATAGTTGGTATCAAAGGTACGTTTTAGTCATTATATGGAATCTAGGATGTGAAATCCATAGTGATATCCCAAGGGACAATTCTAATGATATTTATAGGAATGTATCTAAGGATAAGTATAAGGATGATTTAAAGTATATGAAAATGTCTATAGATTTTGGTAAAGGATTGAGGGACAAGTTTTCTAGAAATAAATCCCTTTTTAGATATTATAAGATCATGTGGCTCAGGCAGAGATGTACTTATGGGTAACAACCATGAAAAAATTGTATTGAGAAAGACTTTATTGGGAATTAGTGCATGAAAAGGGCCTTTCTCCACACCTAGTTTGAATCTCATGGAGGATATGATTTTGAAATTAAAAAACTCTTTACAAAACATCCTGAATTATTTAAAATGATATTAATCATTCCTGACCTTGGATAATCATATAGTTTCATAGATTTATTAGAAAAATGTGTCATGTTTTAGAAATCCTATAGGTTATTTTCATGACTATGTTGTTTTTTACAATGATAAGAGTTTCTCACACTAATAATTCTAGTTTTAGTCAATGGAATGGACCATAAGGAATTAGGTTAACATTAAACATGATGGAATGTTTTTTGATGACCAATCAAATGGGTTGATGACAATATTAAAGGATGTTGTGATCCTGCCTAATAAT
This sequence comes from Viscum album, assembly GCA_963277665.1. Classification (NCBI taxonomy): domain Eukaryota; kingdom Viridiplantae; phylum Streptophyta; class Magnoliopsida; order Santalales; family Viscaceae; genus Viscum; species Viscum album. Next base: position 1,526,788,873 of record OY728151.1, read on the forward strand.
TATTCATAGAAAAATATTTGAAACATGTTCCTTAATCAATAATTAGATTTAGTAGATAAGAGAATTAAATAGTTATATGAGAATTATGGTAATGGAGACCATATAGGAATGAAGATTTAGTTTCATTTATTTCATGAATGTGGGAAGGGTCACATAACAGAATCTTTTACAAGAAGAGATACATGTTTTTACTGTAGATAAGGACACAAAAAAATTAAATATAAAAAGGAAATTAGATTTTAATTTAATGTAATAGAAGGGAATGACGGACTTCAAAAAATATCATTTACAGTCTAATGATTTAAATGTGGATGATATGGGAATTATGTAAATAAATGTCTTAATGGAAAATATCATGAAGGAAATAAATAGGATTTTAAGAGTAATGGTTCTTATGATAATGATGAAAAACCACGAGACACATATGAAAGGTATATGTTGTTGTAGTAGTATTTTATATGAGCATGATTAAATTGAAGATTATGAATGTAAAAATATGATTCCTTTTTCACCCTATATAATAGGGGTATTATGGAATAAAATGATGAATCCTAGTTAAATGTTTGAGAAATAAGTGGGATGATTAAATTTTATCTGTATTGGAATTCAATAAATATTTTATATGAATCATGAAGTACATGTTTTTCATTAAGGACTTGTGAAAATATATTGAATGGTTTTGATGAACAAGATAAATAATGTAATTGAAAAGTGATATTTTGATCAATGGAACGTAAACCTTAATGTGTTCTTAATTTTGAGAAAATTGGGTTTAGTTTGGATAAAGGGACATTGGATCTGAGTAATGTAGATTAGATAGTAAAAGTTTCATAGGAAATAAATTTATGATTTTATGAAAAATTGTTCTGTGCTATCATGGATCGTGTTTATTAGTTTTTTGGATTTAATGAATATATCCAATAATATTTGGAATAATTAATAATGCATGTTGTCAATAAGGATTTATGGTAATTCATGTTATTAGTATTCTTTAAGGGAGTGAATGATTAAGTTATTCACATGTTTTGTATGTGACAACCAAGAGATATATTATGGTGTATGAGGATCAATGTTATGGTGATTTTTAGAAATCCAACAACCTTATTTCTACTGTTTTGGAATTTCAATTTTCAAAAGGGTGACAAGGACAACCATTTATTGAATGGTTTTTGTTAAACTTCAGATTCGGTTTTATAAATTAATGTATTATATTTCCACATGAGGATTTATGCATATTATATAACCTTTGCTAACTATTTTTTATGTGATGTAAACTAAAGATAGATGGAATGACCAATCGTTTTGTTTTAGGATCTCATGTTCTTTTAATGATTTTGGAATGAAAAATTAACATTAATTTATTAGAGTATGATATAATGTGGAAGGTGATAAAGGAACGACAAAAGGATAATATTTTTCATATAAAAGTGAATGAAATAAAGTAATTATATATCCTTGGGAATATTTCTCAACTTTAGGAAAAATATCTGGAAATAAAATGTTATCATTTATAATCATATTTTTTTATATTAATTACCTCTTTCTCACATATTTTTTATGGTTTTATTATTATTGAATTTCTATAGATCACCCACTTATTATGATCAGTGTTCTATATCACCATCCATTAGTATATTTGTTTTTTTCTCCTATATGTCCATGTTATCACTTTCCGCCTATGTTATCCTATGTGGAAACCTTTTTATAAGTTACTTTGGGTAACATTTATATTTCAAACATTTTAATTTTTAAATGATGTTTTAGAATTAAATTTTTAGGATGCTGGTTTGTATGAATGTAACTTTTAATTATAACACCACTAATAACCCAAATGAATTTTTAAAGCGAAATTAATTTTATGGGGGTACAATTTTACACCATAAGATTTTGTTAAATATTTTTTTGAAATAATTTAATATTTTTGATATTTTTCATTTCACGTACCAATGAATATATATTTTTTATATGAAATCACTATGTTTTCCTATCATTTCATACCACACCACAATATTCATTCACTTCATCCAGCACCAAATCAATCTTTCACTTCACGTAACCCAAAATTAAGTTTTCACCACACACAACACTAAGAATATGATACAAGAAAAACTATGTTTTCCTTGACTTATACCCATAATTGAGGTTAAAATTTTAAAATATGGTTTAAATACAAATATATATATATATATATATATATATGAGATGATTTTTTTTGTGATAAATTAACAAAAAATTAAACTAAAATCATTTTGAAATTAATGGATTTTTTTTCTTCAGAATACTACTTTTATCAAACTATATTTAACATAATAAATAAATTAAAACCATTTTGTATTCTATTTTAATGAAATAAAAACTGTATGCACTAAATAATATATTTAACATTCATCATATGAGTCTCCAAGAAATTATATAAGAACAAATACAATTTAATGCTAAGAATTATATTTTTCTAAAAATGAAGTTTACAACCTTTTAATGGAGAATGTAAAATGAAACTGTTATTTTTAAAATTTTAAAAATTTAATTTTAATATAAAAACTAAATTTTAAAGGGTAATTTAAAAAATTTCTTAGAGTGATTTTTGGGATCTTTTTTGAGAAGTTTCATTTTTTGATTACTAGTGGAAAAAACTGAATTTTAATAGAAAATTTTCTATTCTTAAAATTTCTTTATATAGTTAAATTATATTTTAAATTATTTTTAAAGTATATTTAGATGTATGATATATTTATTAATCCAATATTTATCATTGAAATCAATTTCACATTGAAATTTGATATACATGCAATTAAATTTTTTTTGAACAATTTCACATTAAAAACACGTTATTTCATCACATCAATGGGATTTATTTTAAATTATTTTTTTACAATTACTTGATTATGGCTTGGGAAAATTTATTTAATATTTTAAATTATAATAATTTATTATTTATAACAATTCCAACTTAATATTTGACCATAATGAATAGTGAAAGCAATTAAAATTAATCTGGTGATTAAGAGAAAAAAGAGTTTTGTAGGGGAATAAACATTAAACATAAGAGGGAAAATGAACTAGACACATGTTAAAGATCCATTGGATGAGAATATACCTAATAAATACCATCTTGGTTCCAAAATGGTTCATTATTGGAGATAGAATTTATAAGGGAAACATCCCAATAGTTTTTATTGTTTGGTATTTATAGGAATGTCACTCTTCCTTCACTATAGAAGGGAACTCACCCCCTCACCTCTTCAAACCTCTAAAACCCTTTATATCATCCAAAAAATAAAAAATAATCTCTAAAATTTTCTAATCTCATACTTGGTGCCTCAATTTTAGCATAAATTTAACAAAGGGATCTATTTGGTTCAACCCAAAAGGAGTTACCCAAAAAAGAGGTAACATTCATCAATGTAAGTTTTTGTTTTGTTTCTTTATCCACTCCATTAAAATCTTATTATATCAGGATAATACTTAAAATTAAATATCAAAAATATAATTATATTTTTTTAGTTAACTTGACAACCATCACCTTCACAAACATCCATCAAATGGCATAGTTAATCATCACTCTTTTTAATGGAAGACTACCGCCCCATGGACCGATGTCATTCATTCTTCCATTACCACCACTCAAGGTTGGTAATAATGATGGGTTTATAGATTTTATATGATATATATGATATATTTGATTTATCTGTTCTTATTTATCTTTTATATGAATCATACCTTCATGATTTCCATTTTCTATAACTATGATAACATCATTTATGGATGTAGGGACTACTCCCTCATCAATGTGATGTGATTTGTTCACACTTTACATGAAATCTATGAAGGGTGTGTTTATTAAAAATATGTGATATATGTGACATAATAATGATAATATAAGGTTATATATATATATATATATTTAAAAAAAATTATATATTTCATTTATTTTTTCCATTTAATATATTAGAGGAAAATTGAAATTGTATTCATGCATACATATGGTCTACCCTCTCAATGAACATTGTATTTTATTTCATATTAATATAATTTATATATTATTATAAATAAATATATATTGAATATATATGATATTTGTTTGATGTTTTACATTCTTTAAATGATTAAATCATGATCAAATTAATAGGACAAAAAATAACAAGTCAAAAAATGTATGAGAAAGAATGCAATTATTACCCAAAACACAACTTTAACATGGAATTGTTTATAAAAGGGTAATATAAATTCAACCTAAAATAATATATTTTATGATATATATAAATATGGTTATTTTTTTAATATTTATAACAAACATAAATTTATTATAAAGTATGTTTGAATGCCTATGGAGAGTGTCAAGACTTAAAATAATGAGATTTCTTATCTTACTTCTATTTCTGTGAGACATATACCATATTCACCACTATATATTTTTTGTGGTTTATATAATTCCCAATGAAATTTTATATGATTAATAAAGTTTATTTCTTGATAAATAAAATTTTAATTGATTTTACTCTTTTAGTGGGATCACAAATCAAAAGTTACTCAAGTAGTAAGGGATTTCTACCCCACTATTTACTTTTTTGAGACACAAGCTATATTCACTTCCTATTTCATCTATGAAGTTTATTTAATATTTAGGAATATAATTTATTATTATTATAATTAAATTTCTAGTATTTAGATATTCATATTTGGATCACACTTTCATGGGGTTTACGGTTCAAATGATAAAAATCATAAAAGTATTTTGGTCTCAATTTTCCTTATTTGAGATAGAAGTTATGTTATGCACATATATTATTTTATGATGCGTATATAATACTTCCACTGAAAATTTATATCATGAATATACATATTCTCATGTTCTTTTATGAATCATTTTATGTTAACATTTTTGGGGTATTATGATTCAGCATTACAAATTTGGTAAGAGTTTACTGATACAATCTCATCATATATTAGGATTTCTTATTATTATGAATCCATTGATAAAATATTAGGATCCATATTTATGGAATTATCATAACTTTTATTATCCCCAGTGATTCATGATATATATATATATGTAAATATACCACATTTCCACTCTTTTTAACTAACGAAAACTAATAATGCGTTTCTCAGAAAATATGACATAATTTTTCTCTTTATATGGAAAACTATTATATTCAAAAAATTTGTTTTGTAAAATAGCTTTATTTTTTTAAATATTCTATGATCATTTTTAGGGAAATGTTTTTGAAAAACTTTTTATTTTTTAAATAGTGTTGAAATTATCTTTCAAGATTCCAATAAAATTTTAGTGGTTTTTTCCAAAGAAAAAAGGTTTTAAAAATTTAATGATTCAAATAGTGGTTTTCAAAGTGGAAATGATTTTTTACCCAAATAATTATTAAATTATTTTTAAGTATTTTTTTTTTATTTTTTCAATGTTGTTTTAAAAAAATACTAGAAATTTTTTATTTATTAAACAAATATTTTCCAAGAAAGGTTATCTTCATTATGAAATTCTCTAAGTAGTCATTCAAAATACAACTCTATAAAATATGACATCCACTGATATAGTTTATTATTTACTATGTATATGATCAAAGGAATACATTATTATTCTTTATGTGATTGATTTATGTTTATTATTACATGTTGTTTATGAATCCCATATATCCTCCATAGGTTATACCATTATCAAATTTTTATGACAGAAACTTATTTTCATGTGATATGATTTGATGAAATGATTATGAAACCAGTCTCTTTTCAATTGGTTATGAAATGATAAAATGTTTTTAATACCCATTTAATTTCTTGGGGTTATGATATGATGGTTTTTTTGATCATCTGGAACAATTATCTATGATTTATTTATGTGATGTGTGGGACCTATATCCCCCTCCAATACAATGGGCAAAGACATATATTTCATGGAATATACATGGATGGAATTGGGATTGAACCTGGTTCCATAAAATAATTTTTCATTTAGTTGGTCTTGGAAGTGAACCTTGACTACTAATATGGTATTGAGAGTGAATTTTTTCTACATTTATGTTCTTGGGAGGAAACCTTGACTACAAATATGGTTTGGTGACTAAACACACCCCACAATATTTTCCTTGGAAATGAGTCATGAATACTATGGCAATCATCTCATAAGATTATGTGTTTCCCACAATTCTTGGTATTATAAATATATTATGCTCACATGGATTATAAACCTTGTTTAAATTATGATTCATATATTATGAACTTCAATTATTTATGTCATGTATCAAAATTTTGATCTTTGATATGTTGGGTATTATCTTATAATGTTATTCTCATGTCATCATAACATTATTTTTAGTAATATGCTTACATATCTCCCATGATTACCCGTGTTGAGCATATTATCTCACCCATTGTTATGTTTCTTTTCACCATTATATGAAGAATTGTTTTATTTATAAGTTATAATGGGGAATATCATTGTAGGATATATTAAATATCATGCACTAAATTAGATTAATGTGGTCCAATTTTTCAAATTAAAAAACTATTATAGTCCATGGGAATTTAATTTTGTAATGTGATCGATATTCATCTAAAATGATTTAATATCCATGTATGTTAAACATGGGTCACTATAATGATGGGATAATACTTCATTACACATCTACCCAAACATGTCATCTTTTTATACACCATCCTTCTCCTCACATCCCTAATACCGTGGGAGTCGATTGACTTCATCCTACTAAATAAGATGGGGATACTGAGGATGGATGATGAAATCTATTGGTGGGAAAACCAGGATACCCCAAGGGAACTAATGAGGTTCCCATCCACCATAAAACCATCCCCGCCAAATCCTCTTACACAACCTCATCCCATGATCCGGATACTTCCATCTTACACCACCCATACACCACCCTTCCTCGTCCCATTATCATTCTCATACCAACCCCTACCACCCACCATATCTCTTTTACATCCACATTTACATGTCCCACATCATCACCCAAACCATCCTTCCCTATAGATATCTAGCCCATACAGTAGTGTATTCTAGAGAACAAGCACTGAATTTACCACCACATACACAATCCCTTCACCAAGATTTCCCTTTTAATCAACCAAACACCACGATCTGAATTCCATCCACCTCCCACAACACACCCTCCATCTTCCTCCATCAATCCCACTGTAGAAAACACAAATTGGATACCTTTAGAGCATGCCAAACCTACAGACCAACATATTTTCTTGCGATGAAGGCCAGGTTGGGATGTGCACTTCCATTCCACAATTAGGATTTTAAATTTTCCTTCACCATAGATAAGAAGGGAAACATTGAGTGACCAACTGTTAGGGAGGTTACTTCAGATGCAGTGACCGGTGAGAGTATCATTGAGTCTTAATATTCGATTATACCCCTCCCATAATGTACAATATCTGGGTCTTTATTCTATTTAAATTATTTCAATTATTCCCCATTGTACTCTATTTTACATATTTCTGGACGCCACACTCTTTTTTAACATCCAAATGATCTTTACATTTCTATTCTTTATTTATGAATTTTAATATCCAAGTATAGAACTTTTTCAAAATTTATGGTCATTGATATCCCTATCCTACCACCATATGAAATATTAGTTTGGATATCATGGATTCTTGATGATGTAAAGCATCATCTTGAGGACTTCTTACATCGGATTCATGCTCTACAGGGCTCCCTACCCTGAGGAGTAAGCAATTTAGACTTTTTTCACAATATTTATGTGTATTAAGTTAATGCAGTGGTAAACCAATCCATGCATCCCATTGAGCTCAATGAAAAAGCCACCGATTCCTATAGAAGGAAACAAACTTCAAAATATATGGATGATGTTGATTGATCCACAGTCCATCTGTCTAGATGATGACATTGATGTTAGTTCATATGATAGGAATAACATACATTCCATAATATAGTAACATTTAGGATGTTTTACTTTAGTTTCAATAGTTTATTCTTGTGATCCACCTCAGAATAATATTGTACGATTTTTCTATCTATAAACGCCACATTTTCTTTCACTATAATATTTGTGCACCTTCATTTGTTCTGTAATATTATATTTCTTATAATCTATGGGCTAATGTTTTATCTAATGAAGCTTTTGTGTTTCGAAAAAAATTTTAGGTAGCATAATTCGCCTTCACAATACACAAATTTTCCCAACTGAATGAAATTTTTTACAGGAAGATCTAAATTCCATAGTTTCAATTTCTAAATTGCTATCTCCTTTTCACTATTCAATATATGTGATATATCTCCCACGATATTTACCAAAACATTTTGGACACTATTTCACATTAATTGTGTTGGGGATACCTCACTGAGTGTTATTTTCACTACACATGATACTGTTTTTTATCATTAATCTATGATATATTTCCCATTAATGATCAATATTCATACTAGATAAATCATTTCATCATTTTATATAAAAGAAAAATTTTGGTTTGAAATTATGTAAATCCATTTTTATTCATGTTTATAATTTTTAGAAATATTATTTAATTTAGTAATTTTATTAAAAATCATTATTTTTTTTAAATTTTGTTAGATTAAATTATTACTTGATTTTATTCCATGAGTTGTATATAATTATTTTTTTACTCCCACTATCGATAGGATTATATACATACACTCTCATATTCTTATTTAAACATATTTCTTAAGAGACACTGAGGTCATGTAAACCTATCAAAAAATAAATTTTTTACTTATTGATACTATGAATGATAAAGAACAATATTAAAATTATTGAGAGTATTTTTATGCGCCATTATTCCCTGAGAACCACCTATATATATATTTCCTTTTTTGGTATGTGGTAGCCATGAGTGATATGTTTAGGATGTAGTTCTTTCAATCTAATTTTCCCCTACTATGATGCTCTAGGTTTTGATGCATTATTATACTTGGAGAATGTGTGGGATAATTTTAACTATGGATGGACATGGGATGTTTATATTGATAAGATCCACTATTTAACTTTCACCAATTTTCCATAATGTGGTCCCTGATTAACTTTACCATTTTCTATTCCTACCCTATTCCTTTGAAGAATGAATCTCCAATACACATCATGTAGACAACGAATGCAACTTCTTTCTTAATGTTCAATTCCAGAATATATATCATGTCTTGAATCTCCAATTCACATTGTAAATTGATAAATATATCTATATACCAATGATTTGCATCATGAAAGTATCCATTTACAATATTTAAGGAGTAATATTCATATTGACATTACACGATGTGAGTAATCTTCATGTCATGTTATTAATTGACTATTTATATGTATAAAATGGATAGTCATCGGATGAACTTCTTATAACCATCCATTTTTTTTGATTTTATTATCGTTTCATCCTCTGTTTCTATTCCAACTCAACTTTTCTTAATTACTTTTCTAGTTTTAAAAAAATTCAAGCACCATTTACTATTCTACATCTATTATTCATCCTCTTCATCTCTATTTTATTCATGGATGATCTTTTTCCAACACATTTGTTATTCGACAACAAACACATGACATGTTCTTGATTTATTACCATTTTAGGTATGCGTGTGACTAATCATTCAATTTTTTTTAATTATAATCTTCCTGATTTTTAACCACTCAGTTGTAGAATACTCTATTTCAACTGATTTATCATAATTCCATATATATTTTCTATTCGTTCGCTTCTTTTAATTAATACTATCATGAGAGGATAAACCACTTGGGGTGTGCCTAGAGTGTAAGTTTTTTTGAACAAAATGAATCTATAAACTAAAACTATGAAACCCTAATGATATTAATTAGGTCAATGAATAAAATTTAATTCTATTATATTATGAAACCCCGAGCATAGAAAGTTTAAATGAATGAACATAACATAATTGGAGTTGAGTAGGATATGACCATTAGTCAATGAAATTTATTTTTAGGGAATCTTAGCTTATTAAATATACGTTTTCAGATAAATCTAGACCAATGAATAGTTTCATCATGGGTAGATATAATTGGTAAAACCTTAATCAATTAGTTATTTATTCCCCACTTCACATCTTAATCCCAAGGACTATACCATGTTATGTATGTGATTAGCTTTTTCAATGGTACCCTGAGATGGAACCTAAACTCTACCTTCTTCCTGAATCTAATAACAATATCGATGAATTTATTTAAATATGATACCCAAATAAATTCTTGAGGGATCCTACATAAAGGGTTTAAAATCACTCGTTACCTATCATCGAATTCTCTCCAAGGGTTTGACCCTACACTACCACTTTATCATGCCATTGAAGCAAGTGTAGTTTGTGATAATAGGAATTTATATTTTGATCAAGATTGATGTCAATTTAGCGATCCTTTAATTAACATCATATGATTATATTGTGAATAAGTGTAATCTTAATAATGAAATTGATTTTGAGATGTCTTTTATGCCATGTGTGGGTATATTATATAAGGGCATGTTGTGTAAGGCTACTCTACGTATGGTTATGTGGCCAGAGGTTATATACACATAATGGAAACTAAAGGTTGAATAAGGGTGAAATGTAGATCGGATGACTCAGAGGAAATAGATCATAAGTTAATCATTATATGCATATATTTTTAACAATGGAATAGTAATTCGTGCAACTTTTTCCCCACATTATAATTTTGTTTAGTTGAGAGCCACATTACAATTAATATTGCTCCATCAACATCTCAATTCATCCCAACTAACACTCTTGCACACACACCCATCATTGGGCCTCACCACACTCTTGTGTGGTCCCCTGAACATGCTCATGTGTTCCCTGTGCAAACCATGTTCACCCCTATATTCTCCATGGGGGTTCTATGTTCACCCAAACATTACTCTGCCACAATGGCCTCCCAAACAAGGAATGAAATTGATGAGATTTTGGATGATCTAGCCCTCCATGGGTGGATGTGGATTCCCAAATGTTTTTCAAAATGACCCAACCAAACATACAAATAATAATTATATGAATGTTCATAAATACTAATCCATTTGGCCACTTACACAATTGTTTTTAAATAAATATTTATGAAAAAGTATAATTATATTTTTTCATTACCTTCAAATGAATTATTCCTTTATTAATTAGAATTTATTCATCTAAATATATATTTTCATGATCTACCACATTTTCCATGAAAATAAAAAATTTCTTGGCCTTCCACCTTCTTAAGATGTTTTAAATAGTGCGAATCTTATCACACGTTCTTGAATCAATAAAGACCATTTCATCAATAATAATATTTAAACCAAATTCATCCAAATAATAATATATTACCTTTGGATTTATTTTGGGTAGTTCTTCTTCAAAACTCTGTATAATTCAATCATTCACAATGGAATACACATGATTGCATATAAATTAAAGTCTTCACACATTTCAATGCTTTATAACACCAACAAACAACCAAACTATTCTTCATTACATCATTTGATGTTATAATTAAGTGATTCATCACTTAATAACTAATTTAAAAAAAATAAAACACAAAAAAAAATCAATCATAACGATGATGTGGTTGAGAATGATTCATGGTAACATGAGGCATAATTGGGAATCATAACAGGAAAAATTCATGTTAATTTTGGTTTAAGTCCCTCCAACCAAAAGTATTCCTGTAATTTTTTTTTGTGTTTTACTAGACTTGATCTGGGCTTGTAGGGTGGGATTCCATGCTGTTATTATGGGAAGGCCCTACAGTTTTGGATTCTCAAGTAGGGCCCAGTTGGGCTTCGGGTCAGGACCTGTTTTCTTTCTGGCCAATTCGAGCTACAATTCGCACCACCAAGCATCATTTTAATCTTTAGATCTAATAAATAATACTTTAGTATCTTTTATGTTGCATCATGACTTCAAAAAATGATAGGAGTTATTTTCTAATGATTGTCACTAAATAAGGTGTTTGTATTTAGATAATTGGATTCTAGAGAAACCATAACTGATTAGAGATACATTTTTATATGAAATTCCTATATACAGGGATACCATCAAGATTAAAATAACAAGATGAGAAATTGTAGTACATCATCTGGTGTACCAGGGCATGTAGATAATATGAATTGAATGAATAAAGTCATTTTTAATTATTCATTACAGAATAATGCATAGTGATTTAACTAGGAAACAATAAAAACTAAGTCTCACCAGACTCCATTTACAAAAAAATCACTTTTATGGACCTCCTAAATAGGGTAAAACAAAGGTTGTCCCCCCAAATCATGAAATATTTCATTGTGATAAAAAATTAATGTTATGCTACTTTTAACTGACAATGGTTATTTTTTTTGTGGTGTTATGTAGAAAACACACGAGTGAATCATTTATTAGTGGCTTAAATGCATCTTTGTCCTATATTGGATACCCATCAAAGGATTCTATTCTGATGCCTAAAAAATAAGGATTATTAGTCTAAATAGTGATATCCTGGATTGGATGGATGAAGCACATGAGTTTCACCTTCTAGGTTAGAAAAATAGTTATTAAATGTTTGTTCTCTAATTGGACAACAATCTATGAATCCTTAAGGACGATTCATATTCTAGGTGGGTCATTCAAGAGAATAGAAAATATAAGATGATAAAAATACTATTACGATATGAACCTCTTGTGAATTGTGTGCAATGTAAACCATTTGATGATTGTTTTGTGGTTGGTAACGTGGAAAAGAGAATAATTTGAAGAAGAAACATGGGATATAGAGATGAATAAGATGGAGAAATCCCCACACTAAGGACAAGGTGTATTTTTCAAGAGTGTGGATGTGATAGGATTGGGTAGTGGGGTTTCCAGAGTTGGGGGTGGATTTAGGTAACATCTAGGGGTAGTATTTTATATATTTGTAAATTGGAGTTGGGAAGTTTGTGGTATGTTGGGAAATAAATAGATGGAATATTTTATTTTGAAGGGAAATTTTTTTAATGTCTTTCAGCGTGGGAGAACATGAGAATTTGGTCTTGGTATCCTAGAGTGACTTATCAGGATAGTTTATTTATTATTTCTTCTATCTTTTCATCTTCTTTTATTATTTTATATTTTTGAATTATTTATTTTAAAATCGAAATAATTAAAATTTTAATTTGATGATTTCTATTTTCTTTCTTTCTATTTTTATATTATTTTCTTTTTTTATTTAATAAAAAATAAAAAGAAGATCAACTAGGTATTATATTTGTTTTTTTGTTTTTTTTAATATTATGAAAATAAACTACAATGAGATCCACAATGTGGATTTAATTTTTTCTAAAAAAAATCAATATGATTAAAAAAACAAGTACTATTTATGATTTTAGATAGACTTGGTCTAATGAGATAATTAAAAAATAAAGTAAAAAATATTATGAATTTTTCAAAATAAAATATATTTGTTTCAATTAATAATATTAAGTGGTTCAGAATTAGTAGGATTATTTTCATGACACACTGGTCATGCTACACCGAATCTCTGTTTTGGTCCTATGTCCAACATATTCCTAGAAAACCCCATCAATCCCATCAACTAAGATAAACACAACCAATTATTTTTACACAACTTCTTCTTTATATCCAATCCACGAAATTCAAATTTTATTATATATATAATTAATATAATTTTTTCGTTAAAAAAATTTATTTTTTATAACCACACGATCTTTAATTCCTGTACGCTTTATCTATTTACTCCATAAATTCATTTCTGAAGATGTATGAATATGATGGAGGTGATATTGGTTCAATGTGGCCTTGTTCATTTTTAAGCATCATCTCTTTTTAACTAAGTGTTAAGGATTCTTGTCTCTTTCCACTACTGATGAAGTATACTATGGGTACTTGGTTATGATTCTATCAATGGTAAATTTTCTAATTGGTTGGGCCAATGAGGGAAAATTTGAATGTTTTATGAAGTATTTGATTTTATATATCATTCCTGTCTTTTCTCTGACATTTATTTTCTACCGTATATTGTTTAGTATTTAACAAATTGAATAATGGAGAATTAATTTTGAATAATGCTGTACTGTGGAACTAGTGTACTAATCATTCTTCTTGTTTCTCACTGTTTCGGATTATCCAAAGCACACTACTAAATGCATTGAAAAATTAAATAAAAAAATATAGTTCAATTATTAAAGAGACTACTATTGTCGCAATAATATTAATTGTGATTCAGATTCTAATTGAATAGAACAATAATTTTTTTATTGGAGTAGATCATTCAGATGTTGAATTCCCAAGGATATGGGCTATGGAAAACTATATAACATAATTTTTATCTCAAAATATTAGGTCACTAAAGGAATTGGATTCTGAAATGTCGCATGTCCTTTGATAACCTTTCCTAATATCAAAACCTGATGTTGGAGGTTGTTTATAGGTAAACTTTTATTTTATATTTATAGAATGATGTGATGTTTCTTTGATCCTGTATGGAATACATCATCTACAATCATTTAAAATTATTATATTTACGATGTGTCAAACAACACTCACAAAAAATTCCACACTATACGTATCACTTATTATCACTCATGGCAGTCTCTTTTTCATATTTTTTTCCAAATTTCTTATCAAATTTTTTTATGCCACTTATTTAATTTTTTATGTTCAATAATATATGTGAAATTGTTTTTTAGAAATAGAACTAATAACACATATATTTCAAAAATTTCCTACCATGTGTGATAAGTATTATTAGAATTTTATTAACTGTTTTCAAATGTTCACTTGTTGAAAAAATTCATTTTCCACTTATTTAATAGGATTTTTCGGAATTTTTATTAAATTATTTTTTAGAAATAGAATGGAAACCATTTATTTTTTCTGACTACTTATCATAATGGAGTTATATGTATTTGATGTTAAACAAAACATTATAAAAAATACAAATATTACTCAACCTTTTGATTTTATCCAATAGTTATGAATTTGACAGTCATTTGATAATATTTTTACTGAGTCTATTTCAACTATCTTAAAAATGAAATTTAATAATGTTTCAGTATTTTTAGTTTTCTGACGGAAATTTAATAAATAACCCACTTTTAGAATGATTAGTGGTATAATTAGGCATTTTATATCATCTCTCTTAATTTTTTATTTTATATTATCATCAAAAAATATTATCTCTATTAGTTTTAATTCACTACAATTCCATGTTTATCTAAATATGAAACATTATATAGTTTCAATGAATTATAAATGAATTTATATTAATATTTGACTTCCTATTTTGTGTTATTCATGTCTTTATGTGGAACTTCTTGTAATTTAGTCTTGAAGTTCTGTGTGGATCATGCAGTCACACTGAGAGGGGGGTGAATCAATATGAATATGTTTTACCTAGTTCATTTCACTTAAATTTCACCACCTTTTGGTATTTTAATCTCTATAAATTTTGGAATTGATGAATATTGTATTATTATAAACACATTTACACCACATACAAAACAAAAACTAAATAGATCCCAACATTATGTATTTTTACAAGTTTTGATTCAAATGGGAGTAAATACACCTTTCCATGTTTGGTTTTAGTTTTAGAAACATGTTATATACTAAAAAAATAAATTAATACATATATATTTTCCCCTAAAAATACTTTACTGTATCTTTATAATTTTATATCCTCATGACTGGTTCTTTATACAGTCTCTATTAGTTTAAAATGGTAACTAAAATGAAATGAGTAGTATCATTTTCCTTCAAATTGATTCCACACTTCAAATACTTCTCAAAAAATGATGATCTTCCTCTAGGAATTATGAACTTATAAAATAATTACATTATCCCTTATTAAAAAACTAACATTCAAACATAATTCTAGATTAAAATTATGTCCTAGTTCACAATCTTCTAGAATCCCTATTTTTAGAACATACTAATTTTCAACACACTCATTGTCTATATGTTATTCAATAGTGGAAAGAAATTCCCTTGATCACTACCTCTGAAATATCAATACGTATGGAGTCTCAACCTATTCATGTAATTAATTGCTTGGAACTTTAGATATACTGACATAGAACATTGATCTTTCTCATTGAACTTCTGAAATATAAAATACATTCTACTCAGATTTGTAATCTTCTGAAATCTGTGATTCTACATTGGCAAAGATGATGTTATGGAATATGATATAGAATTATTAATATTTTAATTATCTTCTAATTATCACATCTTATTAGAATATTATCTACTCATTTAATATACATCACTAAATATTGAAACTTTTATGAAACACGACATCATCGGATCCAAGAACTCTTCACTTTCTCTCATTCATAATTCTTCAGTCTTTACCCATTAAATACATATTTAAACACATCATCAAAAATAATTATATACATTAAACTAAATGTCAATATTCTAAACATATTACATAATTCTTGGTTTGAATCATGGATTATAGTTTATGATATTTAAATCATTAAGTACAAATTGTCACGACCACATTGACTTTTTTTACTTAATGGTTCAACCTTCTTCATATTCTAGTTGACCTTCCAAAACATAATATCTCATTAATAAGCCATTAAATATTCAATGATAATATGAATCACCTCATGAGGTTCTAGAGATATTATTTATTAGATCCAACACGTCATCTGAACCCTCGCATACATCACCCATACTACTTTCAGATAACTCATATTCATAGCTTATGATATCCTCATCTCCTACACAATTGAACATCCTCATATTATTTTTCCCCAATATCGGATCATATAGACATCCGTAATTTTTCATTGTGACTAAAATTCAAATATTAACTAATACATCTTCAACTTCATCTTATGGTTCAACTTCCATTTATCCTAACCCTTCTCATTTAACTCATATGTACTTTAATTCATCTTGATCAATCAATTATATTTTCAATTCCCTAAAACTCTAGGATTTTTATGAACCAAATTTATCAATATCACTTGGTTATTACGTAGTCAAACACACTATAAAAGACATTTTAGTTCTCCTAGATTTTTCTTCTGGTCATGATGCCATATTCTCAAGTTACCAAAAACCTTCTCATCAAGTCATACTTAGTGTCTATTCTTCTTGTCATAATGGATTTTACCTTCATTTTCTCAAATCGTTCAATATGTGATCTTCTAAAACTATATTTCTGATCATCACATTAAATTACAAAATGAAAAAACCTCACCTCTTCTTAGAAATAATCCAACTTCAATATTATTCACCATTTTGACACACTCATGATTTTTCATCAATTAATTTTGAACTTTTTAACTATCTGACTTCAAAAAATTATTTACAGGTTTAATCTTCTCAGAATTACATAAAAATAAATAAATCATTAGTTAATCACATATTATAAATTATCAATTATAAATATTCTATGAAAAAAGTCATTGTAATTAAAAGATTCCACAAGTTATCATTATGAACAATATGCTTCTAGAACTATGATTGTCCCTCTACCAATTTAACTCATCTTGTATCACATTTTATTCTCAAAGAACCATCATATTTTTTTACTTTGAATGACCTACATAACATCATATATATTATCTTATGAACTCACCATTTGGTATATCTCTAAAGATTCTTCAAATATGAATCACAAACATAAGTGTTAGGCTTCACTTACATAACATTTAAACTCTTCTTTTTATTCTTTCATGGCCAGTGGAACATTCGAATAAATTATACTTTACATCTGCAACTCATCTTTTAGAAGTGTATGACTTCTCATTACATCATTCTTTCGAATATACATCTAACCCAATTTTTATACTCAGAATTCACATCATCTCATCAAATTTATTTCATCATGTAACTCCCATGATCATTTCCATGTAACCATTAATGTGTACCAATTCTAGAAATAGATCTATATGAATTTATATTTTTTTTGTTTTCATCCTTACTTCCACATTCCTGGGTGTATCTTAATTACTAGAAACTTCCAAAAGTAGATTTAGAAATCACAATTCCTCCAACTAGTTCTTCAATATAATCCATGTTTATTTACTCTTTGAACATATATTTGCATCCTTAATTAAAAAATTTATGGATTCTTTGAATAATTAAAATAAAAATATAATACATAATACTTTCACAAACCATTTGAACCTCTCAGTAATTCAACTTAGTTTAGTGAAACAATAATCATATATTACTTCATCCTGAGTTAGCTATCTCTATACGATAAACACATTATCTTCATCTAAAATAATTACTCAAATTTATTATTTCTAGAAACACTTCCCCTTATATCATTATAAATTATCATCCAAACTCATAATACCCTTTAGTGTTTCCATTTGAAAGTAGATCTTGACTCTACCATATTTCAATGTGTTAACATTTAAAATACTAGTTGTAAAATCATTATAACTCCATTCTTCATCTATTGGAATGTTTAATTTCAAAACATATATTTTAATTCTAATACATATCGATAATAATTTTCATTAGCATTGCATCTCATTATTAAGAAATAAAATATTCCTCATTAAAATAAGATTGGGTGCTTGAGGTTTGATATAGTATTTAAATATGATTTTACATTCTATAACAATCTCATTACATATATTATAAAATTTATCTGAAATAATTTCTTATAGAAACACATTCTTATTCTATATTTTTTAATTTGGCATGATTTCCATTTTATATCTTGTTTTTTTTATTTTTTATGTTTCTTGATTTGGAAAAGTTTATAGGAATACCATGATGAATTAAAAAATTAAATAATTAAAATTAAATTATTTATTATCCAATGATTATGTATAATTTCTTACCTCTTATGTGAGGATGAAACTTTTTAATTATTGTATAAATAAATATGTAAAATATCTTAGACATGAAATAGATGAAATTTAAATACAGAATGACAATGGGAATATATTAACCTAGTTCTGTAAGGTTTACCAAGACATGCCTATATATTATAAACATATAGATTCTAAAAATTATTTTCAAGATGAGTGAGGATTTATATTTTTCAATCTGAACCATCCTGCAATATAAAATTTCATTTGTGTCTAGAATCCCTTTATTAAAAATTCGATCAAATAGCGCTATATTTCATGTGATTCTGAATGATATATTTTATATTTTCATCATTTTTCAAAATAAAGTGAAAATTTATATCAATATTCTTAGTGACCTTATAGAAAACTAGGTTGGTGGAAAAATTGAATATTGTTTGACAATCAGACCATATGTGTGTAGACATGTTAATGAGTTGACTAACCTCATGTAAGAGATGTTATAATCATGTGATATTAATAGTTATATGCTCTGTATCTATACTTTAACTTAGAACATAATAGGGAAATGATTTTTTGCGTCTTCCTTATCAAGTGATAAGATTTCAATAAATGGAGATGATATATTTATTTTCTGACTTGAAATAACTTAATCCTGTATAATCAGTATTATAGAATGCATATTCATTAGTGTTCCCCTAATGACAATTCAATATTCCCTAAAATGATTTCCTATTTGACATATTTAATGATGTGAAGTGCCACATTATAGTGTTGTGGTGTAGGATGATCTATGGGATATATCTTGATTACAACATTTATGATTTTGGTCAACTCATTGCGAGATATTTTAGTCTATTGAAATGTAGATGGTACATTTAATTTGATTGGAATATGTGTAACATCCCAGTTCCGGAAGACACCCAGAGGCGCCCCATACCCGGTTGGTCACATGGACTCAAGAGTATTTCCCTAAATGCCAGAGGCTGCCAACTAGTAGCGAGGGCCTTGGGTGTGATAGTGGGGAAACTATTCCCTCATTGGAAGATTACATAGTAGAAAAGAATAACATGCATTTGCGGAAGCTGTAAATAACCAATCAATAATAAACATCGGAAGACTGAATTTCCATACTGGAGTGCATATGTATGTATAAAATGATGCAAGATACATATCTAGGAAAACAACCAAACAAGTCACAATGTTGGAAAACACCACAGTACCAAAACAAGTACAAAAGAAAATAAAAATAGCTCCTCAGCATCACAAGACAAAGCTTGGTCCCTTGCTCTCCTTCTCCAAGAAATCATGTACCATAAGTCGAAGGGCGCTTTCCCCTGTCTATACCAGCAACAACGTAGTCTATTTGGGCCCAAAATCATGAACCAAACATGGTGTGAGACTAAATCCCAGTAGGCATTCACCCGAGGATATGTGCCAAACAGTCAGTGAGTATATGGCAGGTAAAAGTACAGTAAGCAGTAAACCACAATAGCAAAGCAGCAGGTAGTAAACAGGATGATACAAAATAGCAATAAACCCACAAACAACAGTAGCAACGAATAAAAACAGCTAACACAAACAAAAAACCCTTGGGAAGTACCCGCAACCATCTGCTCTGGTCTTAACCAATAAGTACCACAACCCTTAAGGCAGTGAACTCAGCCTAACCCCCCTGCCTTGGTCATAAAAATTTATAAGACTCTTTGGGGAAGCTCACTCAGTCAATTCCACTTATAGTCTAGGGTAGTCAGGGACTCTCAGAGGAATATCACGTGGTCTAACCCTCTTAGCCCCATGGTCTAGAGACTCTATGAGGAATCTATCTCTATCATTTTCTCCTATATCCTCAGGTGTTCCATAGACTCTCTGAGGATGATCACTCGGTCAATTTCTCCTTTATCTTGGGAAGGTTCTTAAAGAGAAATCAAACAAGGTAAGACTCTCTGAGGAAGCTCACTTGGTCTACCCTCCTGTAGTCTATAATATCTGAAGGCACTCTGGGAAGCTCGCTCGATCTATCCCCTACGGTCTATAATGTCTAAGACTCACTGAGGAAGCTCACTCAGTATACCCTCCTATAGTCTATAATGTCAAAGACTCTCTAGGAAGCTCACTTGGTCTATCCCATATAGTCTATAGCACCAGGTTCTCACAGCCCCATGCCAGTCAGTGCATGATAATGCTATAGGGCCAAATTACACCTATAGTGATACTTGGCTAACCAATGTACACCTATTGAGCTACTTGGCTAACATTCTATAGGAAAACAAGCATGTTATGGATTTCACTCCATCCTATAGTCACATGGCATGGAAATAGGTGTAATAGCCAAAGGAAAACAACACCCAAAGGTCGTAAATAGAACAAAGCATGGGAAAAACCTCCAAGAACAACAAATTATCCTCTAATATGATTAATTTACCTCTACACAAGGTAAACACCCAATACCCCGTTCACAGGTATTGGTGGAATTTTCACACAAAACTCAAAGACTTTGAATGGTAAGGCACAAACCACCTACCTTGATCCTAAGAGATCGATATACTTGAACCACGATGACTAATTATCCCTTTAATATCGTAGATTTGAGAAAATGTCCAAAACGATCAAACCACGATAACTTGCGAAAGAGGAAGAATCAAGTAATGAAACTCAAGAAGAAAGAAGAACTCACCGCTTCGGTTCCAACGCAATCGACGATGGTCGAATCGGCCAACAGATGGAGGCTTGGGAAATCCGGAGATGTTTCACAGTCGTTCGACGTCTCTCGGTCGAACCAGACCTAGAAGAAGATGTTTATGGCGATCAGACGCGACCCCAGACCATTTAATGAAAAAAAGAAAGTACACGGTGTGTACTAGGTTTTTCCGTACTCCACTTAAATCGTCCTCCACATGACACCTACACACCATGTGTGTGGCCCGGACACTGTCAGCACATGACTTCGAGCAGGAAAAGAGTACATGACATATACTTAGAAAGTACACGTCGTGTACTTCAAAAATTTCTAGAAACTCCATTTTTCTCAAAAACTCCAGAAAAAGGAAGGCATACCTGAAAATGAAGATCCAAGTTCATAAAAACTTCCCCCCTTAAGGAAATTCGTCCCCAAATTTCCCTAGCGAGGCATGGAAGAAGAAACCCTAAACAGCTCTGGCCACTGCGATCGTACATCGGCCTCCCTCTCCCAGGTCTCGTCTTGTACTCGCCCATGCTCCCAAAGCACCTGCACTAAAGGAACAGACCACCCATGGAGAACCTTTGTACTATGACCGACAATCCGGATGGGATGCTCCTCAAACGATGCATCCACTTCGAGCTCAACCTCCTCGGGCTGAAAGACATGAGACAGGTCTGAAAAGTAACGTCGAAGCAGAGATACGTGGAAGACGTCGTTCATGGCCCGGTACCTCTGAGCTAACTGCAATAGATAGGAAACCGGCCCAAATCTCTCCAAAACCTCAAATGGCCCAACGTATCGCGGTGAAAGTTTACCCTGTCTCCAAATCCTCTTGTGTCCCAACCTCGGTGCGACATGCAGAAAAACCTGTTCTCTGACCTCCAACTCCAGAGGTCGCCTCCCCTGATCATCATAAGACTTCTGTCGAGACTGTGCTGTATCCATCCTCTTCCGAGTCAACTTTACTTTCTCTGAGGTCTCCTGAACATGATGAGCTCCCAGTAGAGCTGCCTCTCCTGCCTCCTTCCAGTATAAGGGTGATCGGCATGGCCTACCTTACCAAGCCTCGTAAGGTGTCATTGGAATGGTCAACTAAAAACTGTTGTTGTAGGCGAACTCCACAATAGGAATATGCCTCTCCCAAGAACCACCGAAGTCTAGAATGCAAGCTCAGAGCTTATCCTCAAGCACTTGGATCATGCGCTTGGACTGGCCATCTATCTAGGGATGGTATGCTGTACTCAAAAGTACCAGTGTACCCAAAGACTTTTGAAGTCCCTGCTGGAACCGAGAAGTAAAGCGCACATCCCTATTTGAAACAATGGAGTGTGGGAATCCGTGTAGACGTAAAATCTCTCGGATGTAGAACTGTCACATATCATCCACACTAAAGGTCTCCTTGATCGGAATGAAGTGAGGAACCTTCGTAAGCCTATCGATGACAACCCAAACAACATCGTTCCCACGAGGCGACCTCAGAAACCCATTCACGAAGTCCATCGCGGCATCGTTCCACTTCCACTCGGGAATGGGTAACTCCTGTAAAAGCCCTGCTAGTCGCTGATGATATACTTTCACCTTCTGACAAGTAGAACATCTCATGACAAAATCAGAAACATCTTTCTTCATATCTGGTCACCAGTACTGCCGGTGTAGATCACGATACATCTTGGTGATGCTAGGATGAACTACCCAAACTGAGGAATGAAAATCCCGCATAATCTCCTTGCTAATGTTTGCTGGCACCCATACGCATCCTTGGAAACGCAAGATCACATCCTCACCCGTTGTCCATCCAGGAAGAGGGTCCCGTTTTGACAAACTCTCTCATAGGACTAAGGCCTCCAAATCTGATAAATGCCTCATCCGTATCCAATCAAGAAGTGTAGAGGTAAAAACTACAGAAGATAGGACAATCTGTCCCTGCCTGTCATGAACTTCCAAGTGCATTTAGAGAACAGAGCCATAAGCTTCCACTCACTGCTAGCCTCTTGAACGGCCAGAATCTGAGTTCTTCTGCTCAATGCATCTGCCACTGCATTACCCTTTCACAGTGTATAGGGGTGTTCGAAGTCAAAGGACTGAAGATACTCGACCCACCTATGCAGTCTCAGATTCAGATCGCGCTAATTAGAGATATACTTGATACTCTTGTGGTATGTGAAAACCTCAAAGTGCTCTTCCAGAAAGTAGTGTCTCCAACGGCGTATGGCATGAACAAAAGCTGCCAACTCTAGATTGTGCATAGGGTAATTCCTCTCGTGTGGCCTCAACTACTGGGACCCATATGCAACGACTCCATCTCCCTGCATAAGCACAACTACCAGCCCGATACCTAAAGAATCACTGTAAATAGTGTGGACCTTTCTCGGCTATGGAAAGACTAGTATCAGTGCTGACGTCAACCTCCCCTTCAGCTCCTAAAAGACTGAATCACAAGAATTTGACCATAAAAACTTCACCCTTTTCTTGTTCAGACTTGTCAACGGTGCTGCTAGGCGTGAGAAGTCCTGATTGATGAATCTGTAGTATCCCACAAGCCCTAAGAAACTCCATACCTCAATACATTCTTCGGATGCTCCCAGGAAACTACATCTCTAACTTTCTTTTGGTCCACAGATACTGCAACCTCTGAGATGACGTGACCCAAGAAGTGAATCTGATGCATCCAAAAGTGGCACTTTAAGAGTTTATCATACAACCGATGCTCTCTCAGTGTACTGAAAACGATATCAAGATGTGTGGCATGGTCGTGTCGAGTGTGAGAGTACACCACGATATCGTATAAGAAGACCACGATGAAGGAGTCCAAGTACGGATGGAACACTCAGTTCATCAGTGCCATGAAAACTGCAGGCGTGTTCGTGAGACCGAACGGAATGAATGTATACTCGTATAGACCATACCAGCTCCTGAAGGCTTTAAGAGGTATATCTGATTGTCTAACACACAACTGATGATAACCAGACCTCAAATAGATCATTGAGAACACCTGGTCTTCTCGAAGCTGATCAAAGTGTTCATCTAACCTCAGCAAGGGATATCGGTTCTTGAGCGTCACCTGGTTCATATTCTGATAATCCACACAAAGATGAAGGGTACCATATGCCTTCTTCGCAAATAGGACAGGCGAACCCCAAGGAGATGTACTGGGTCTGATGAAACCCTTTTCCTAGAACTCCTCCAGCTACTTCTTGATCTCCTGCAACTCAGGTGTAGCCATCCTATAAAGGGGAATGGACACCGGTGCTGCTCCTAGAATGAGCTCAATCGAGAAGTCTACCTCACGCTCCGGAGGCAACCCTGAAAATTCCTCTGGAAAGACATCCCTGAAACGATCCGCCACTGGGAAAAATTCTAACTGTGAAGTCCCCTGGTCATCCAGATAAAGACTGGAAATCTGGGCTATAACTTCCTTATCCCATGATGCTCTAGTCCAGCTCTACCCGCCTGGACATCCCACTCGCCTCTATGAAGGAAATATCCACCCTATGGTGATACGAAACTCACCCTACAACGATAGAAATCGACAACTTCCTGGAAGGGAACTAACTAGTACATACCGAGAATGACGTCATATCCCATCATCTCTAGGACATAGAGGTACCATAAGAAATGACACCCGCAACCTCAAGAGGGAACTCTCTGCACTGACGTATGCTAGATGTCCTTGTTCCCAACAGCGTGTCAAGAGTCAACAAATCGGCAGATGAAAAGATACAAAGCCCAAGGCTCTCCACGACCACAATAGAGATAAAGCTATGGGAATCACCAGTATCGAAAAGAGGTGAAGATATATCTGAGGAAACAAAGATCATACCTCGAAATGTAGAAGGGCTAGGATCCTACTCTTGATAGGACTGCTCCATAGAGAATGACTTTCCTGCACCATGGACCTATGCCCCTAGCTGACCGCTCTAAACTAATCCACTCTGCTGTCACTGATGACCTGGTGACTTACCACCATGACCATGACCTCCATCTCAGCCCGAATGGCCGAAAGAACTCCAGTTCCTAGACTGGTGGGAAACTGGTGAAGCATCTCCAAAACGCGGGGTCATAGAGGAACCCCTACCACTAGATGAAGGTGAGAAGATCCGACAAAAACGCTAAAGATGGCCCATCTTACCACAAGATCGGCACTCCATCGAATCTATCTGGTACTGAGGCCTAGTATGCCCACTCCTACCGCACTGGTAGAATACAACCTGACAGCCAGAAGATGCATCCCGCGAACCCCGATCTCCTCGAGAAGACTCTATGTGACACTTACTACTATTCATAGGAGGAACACCGGCTCTGGATGTCGAACCGCCCTGGCCCACTTCTCTAGAATCCCTCAGATTACGCTCAGTAATAAGCGCCTGGTTGACAATGGAGGATATAGAAGTCAACTGAAAGATATTCAACTGGGAGTAGATCTCCTGCCTGAGACCGTCCTCAAACTTCCTAGCAAGGAACAACTCATCACCTGCTGGGATCGGTGTGAAAAGATGCAGCTCAGTAAAATGAGATGAGTACTTCATGACAGAAAGAGTACCCTCCTGCAGACTCATAAACTCCCAGGCTCGGTCAGCCCTCAGGGTCTCCAGATAGAAGTACTCATAGAAGGTGCATCGAAACTCATCCAATAACATACCCTCCTGGTGCCCTGACTGTGAGATCACCTCCCACCACCTCTTGGTGTGGTCCCAGAGCATATAGGTGGCCAGCTTTACCCTCTTCTCTAGGGGTATCTCCAGATGATCGAAGATAGTTATGGTGGTCTCGAACCAGGACTCTGCAGCCTGGGGTCCTCCATCCCCTGAGAAAGTAGGAGGATGCTGCTGCTGGAAAACCCGCGTCAACTCAGCCATCGACGGGGCAGGAGACGGCACTCCTTGAAAAGTCTACATCATCCTTAGGAATCTTTCCCTGAACTATGAATTGGCGCCTACGATGGGTATAACTGATGGTGCCAAGGATGGAACAACATGAGGATAAACAGGAGGATCAACATGAGGTCCTTGATCAGCCTTATCCAGTTTTTGATCACCGTTCGACAACTGACATACGACCAGAGGACGTCTCGGAGGCATAGCTTTGAATGATCAAAAGCACACCTTAGATCAGGATTAACAAGGACTCAAAACACGGGAGTACCAAACAGAAACAGGGGAAGAACATCAAGTTTTACCAAACATGACTACACGACATATATTAAAAACTACACAGCATGTCTGTTAAATCCATTAACATGGGTGTGTACTCCTGCCACTACTAGTCGTGTAACACCCCAAACTACACGACGTGTTGTCCCTACACACGGCATGTACTGGAACTCTAAACCCATGCCCGAGTCTCCTTACAAGGCTAACCCACATGGTCCAAACTAACCTCGGACTACATGGCGTGTTCCCTAGGGACACGACCTATACTAGACAAGCTCTCATCGACCCGTGTTGTTAGTTACACGACCATCTACACGGCTTCCCTTACACAACGTGTTCCGAACAAACACGACGTTTATAAAAGAAGATAACACCGACCAGTGTTGTTCGTGACACAGCTGGGTACCTGGGACAAAACTACACAACGTGTTCTTTACCAACACGGCGTGATGTACTCAATCTTTCCCAGCCCGTGTTGTTAGTGACACGGTCGGGTACATGGCTCTAAACTACATGGCATGCACCTACCATACATGGCATGTTCTTGATGTTATTTTCACGACACTGTGTTTCTGCTCACACGGTCAGTGACATGGCCTGAAAAGTAAACAGTATGTATCCATAAAGTACACGCAGTGTATTCTGGGTTTTTCTGGACAGTAGCTCAGAAACTGCACATAATCCCATAAAACACAAAAAACAAAGCAATGAGGTGCTAAATTCCGACCCGCGAGGGCCCATACTCCCCATGAATCAAATCTTGGCATCCCTACACTCATATAAAAGGGAAAAAAGGTAAATGGTCCACCGATTTACGATTAAAGAGGGCCCATACACCTCAAGAACCAAAATTTGGTGTTCATTTAAGCAAGGAAAAATACAAACAATCCTCTGACATAATTGCAGGGATTCTATCATGCATCTATCAGAACAACATGCATAATCTACACCAAGTCTATCAAAACAACATGAAATCGCTAATGCACCCTAGATGGCATGGAAAGAATCCATGGCATGTGATTTCTACAAGTGCATATATGATGCATGAGATAAAATACCATCGTCTCATCAGGTTGTGACAAAAATATAACCGCAATAGGCAAACAATAATAACAATGCAAGTTAGGTGAATCAATCTAGGTGAAATAATATCAATCGTAATATCTCAAAACCAAAAAATTGTAGTAACGAGGTAGTGTGGCTTTTACCTCTACACAGGTTAGCTAATCCTGGGCACAACTCTTTACTGAGTACTGAATCTTTCCTATCCCTAGCTAAAGGCTCCAAAAATTAAGTCATGAGAAAAGAATCCCCTCTGATACCACTTTGTAACATCCTAGTTCCAGAAGCCACCTAGAGGCGCCCCGTACCCGATTGGTCACATGGCCTCAAGTGCATTTCCCCAAACACCAGAGGCTGCCGACTAGCAGCGAGGGCCTTGGGTGTGATAGTGGGGAAACTATGCCCTCATTGGCAGAGTACACATCGGAAAATAATAACATACAATAAAGGAAGCTGTAAGTAACCAATCAATAATAAACAGCAGAAGACTGAATCGATAGACCAGACCGCATATGTTTGTATAAAATGATGCAAGATACATATATAGGAAAATAGCCAAACAAGTCACAATGCTGGAAAACACTACAGTACCAAAACAAGTACAAAATAAAATAAAAATAGCTCCTCAGCATCACAAGCTAGAGCTTGGTCCCTTGCTCTCCTGATCCAAGCAATCAAGTACCAGAAGTCGAAGGGTGCTTTCCCTTGTCTATACCTACAACAACATAGTCTTTTTGGGCCCAAAATCATGACCCAAATAGGGTGTGAGACTAAATCCGAGTAGGCATTCACCTGAAGATCTATGCCTAACAGTCAGGGAGTATATGGCAGGTAAAAGTACAGTAAGCAGTAAACAACAACAGCAAAGAAACAGGAAGTAAACAGGATGATACACAACAATAGTGAACCCACAAACAACAACAGCAGCAAAGCAAAACAACTAACACAAACAAGAAACCCTCTGGGAAGTACCCGGAGCCATCCCCTCTGGTCCAAACCAAGATGTACCATAACCCTCTAGGAAGTGCACTTAGCCTAACCCCTCTGGCTTGGTCATATGAATTTATAATACTCTCTGGGGAAGCTCACTCGGTCAATTGACCTTACTGTCTAGGGTAGTCAGGGACTCTCTGAGGAAGATCAGCGGTCTAACCCTCTTAGCCCCAAGGTATAGAGACTGTTTGAGGAATCTATCTTGATCAATTCATGCTATAGCCTCAGGTGTACCATAGAATCTATGATGAAGTTCACTCGGTCAAATCCTCCTCTAGCCTGGGAAGGTTCTTAAAGAGAAATCAAACAAGGTAAGACTCTTTGAGGAAGCTCACTCGGTCTACCCTCTTGTAGTCTATAATATCTGAAGGAACTCTGGGAAGCTCGCTCGGTCTATCCCCTGTGGCCTATAATGTCTAAGAATCCCTGAGAAAGCTCACTCGGTCTACCCTCCCATAGTCTATAATGTCAAAGACTCTCTAGGAAGCTCACTCGGTCTATCCCTTATTGTCTATAGCACCATGATTTCAAAGCCCCTTTCCAGTCAGTGCATGAGAATGCTATAAGGCCAAAGTACACCTATAGAGCTACTTGGCTAACCAAAGTACACCTATAGAGATACTTGGATAACATTCTACAATACAACAATCATATTATGGATTTCACTCCATCCTATAGTCACAAGGCATGGAAATAGGTGTAATAGCCAAAGGCAAACGAAACCCAAAGGTCGTAAACAGAACTAAGCATGGGCAAAACATCCAAGAACAACAAAGTATCCTCTAACATGATTAATTTACCTCTAAACAAGCATAAAAGTAAGGCAGTAAAACAACAAGGGAAAAATGGTAAACATGCAATACCCAGTTCACGGGTATTGGTGCAATTTGCACATAAAACTCAATGTCTTTGAACGGTAAGGAACAAACCACCTACCTAGATCGTAGGAGATCGATATACTTGAACCATGACAACTAATTCTCCCTTGAACGTCATAGATCTAAGAAAATTTCCAAAATGCTCAAACCATGATAACTTGAGAAAGAGGAAGAATCATGGAATGAAACTCAAGAAAAAAGAAAGAAGAACTCACTGCTGCGGTTCCAATGCAATCGACAGTAGTTGAATCGGCCAACAGATGGAGGAACAGGAAATCCGGAGAAGTTTCGCAGTCGTACGACATCTCTCGGTCGAACCAGACCTAAAAGAAGATGTTTAGGAAATTAGTCGTGACCCCAGTCTATTTAATGAAAAAAGAAAGTACACGACATGTACTTTTAGAGTACATGACGTGTACTAGGTTTTTCCGTACTCCACTTAAATCGTCCTCCAAATCACCCCTACAAATCATGTGTGGCCCAGACATGGCCAACACACGACTTCGAGCATGAAAATAGTACAAGGTGTGTACTCAGAAAGTACAGGACGTGTACCTCAAAAATTTCCAAAAACTTCATTTTTCTCAAAAACTCCAAAAAAAGGAAGGCATACCTGAAAATGAAGATCTGAGTTCTTACAATATGCCACTCTCAAAATAAAGAGATCCATTACCTTTCTCGAGAGGGGTATTAATTTTTCCAACATAATATAATCATATCTATTGAACAAGATATAATAAATAATTCTATATATATAAAAAATTCATTTTCAAACTTTTCGAGACTTTAATTTTCAAGAGGTACATTAGGGATCACAATTCATTTTTTGAATGTTGTGTTAGAGTAATGACATTGATATGAATAATCCTTGTTTAATTGTTTTAATCCTTTACAATATAATAAACATAAAAAAGTTGGATTGCTTTCAATGTGAATAGATGATAATAAACAAAATGAACCATTAAATTATGAGAGAACTTATAGTTATATAGGAGAGACCTAGAAGTCATGCCTCTCAAGTGATGCTAGAGACATTATATATAAGGATACCAATACAAATTATAAGTGCGTTATATGATTTAAAAATATATATGAGAAAAGTTCGACTTATTCAAACAGAATTTTAATCTCTAAATAACATTACAGTTCCACTAAAACTAGGTTTACCTTTCCTTGACACATAATAACAGATAAAAATAAAAATAATCCCAATAAACCCTCTCATACAGGGCATATATTGTTCAGTACAAAACAATAATAAAAACAACAGAAAATCTATAACACCAATTAAATAATTTTATATAAATTTATAAAATGTCACAAATTATATATACTGAAAGCCATATATTCTTAGAAACCATTCATAGTAATAAAATTTTGAATTATATTTAAGTGACATTTTAAGCATACCTATACCTCTTTTAATAAGTTTATTTTTCATTCATTACCCATTTATTTAAAATAATACATTTTTATATTAATTTTAAGATAAGTGAAAATTTGAAAAAAAAAAATTAAATTAAACAAAAAAAATATGAACTAGGGAAAACCCTTCTGGCACCTTGCATAGAAAACAGAGGGATGAGAACCCGAAATTCACGCATGGAACCTGAAAATGTAAATGTCAAAGACACATAATTGCATGTATGGTAGTTTTTGAAGCACCCAAACTAAAAACAAAAGACCAAAATGGGATGTTGAGTGGTTCTAATATTTTAATATCTCAAATACGCTTGGATGTTTTCCATAACATTAATAAATATTATTTTATTTTAACTTTAGTTTCAACATAATATTTAATATGTATACATTAATTATAAATCATTAAGTATTTTCCGGTTTAAAATGTCAAAAAAATTGAAATGGATGTTTTCATATCATCCCTATATGAAAAATGGTGGCTTTTGACATTGAAGAAGAAAGTGAATAGTAAAATCGAATTTTTTATAATTAATTTAATAATATGATAGTCATAGAAAAATAAATAAATTATCCCCACATGCGATCTATCACAATGCCCGATGTGCACAAATTTTATAACCCGCCATGGGTAAACCCCACATCCCATACCTAATAGTGGTCTCATATTTATCATATGACACACTGTTAGGGAGATATAAAATTTTCTCCAGACAAATATTAAACAATAATATTTTATAGTTTATCATCACATGAAATCTGAGAAAACACATGAAACACAAAAATGTTATATATTTCCTAGGGTAAATCCCTTATCCTAAAGCTAATTTTGGTCTCATATTTCTCATATGAGACACCAATTGGAAGAATATCACCTATTTCATGAAATATATAAATAAAAATATAAAATGTGTTTTCATAACACGTGATGTTACCAAAATCCCAACGCACAAAAAAAGATATATCACTCATAGGGTAAACCCCTAATCCATGATCAATTGGTGGTCTCATATTTCCCATAAAATACACTTCTTGGGAGATATTAATTTATTTTAAAAAAAACGGCTGAATAATTTAATATATTTAGTATTTTTATTATGTCTACAATGAGGTGCTATGGGACTCGAAATATCTTCATATCTCGGTTCAAAAGACTGAAAATAATACATAAAATTTCCCAAGGTGTTAAATGGTATTTTACACTTAAAATGCCTTTAAATATTCTACTGAGTGGTTTTTAATGGAAAATTACTTTTTCTCATAAAAATCAAAAATTATTATTAATGTTGGTTTTTATTATCATTAAAAATTCATGATATTACACATCCCTACACATATAAATACCACCCCCACCACACATTATACTCACAACATCTAATCCTTGGATATTTCCAAATATCTAGCCAACTATCTCCATAGATCTCTCCCCATGTTTGTACTGGCCTTGTTCTTCTAAATAGATAGATCCCTGATATCCTTATGATGTATTTCATGGTACAACATCTAAGTGGTAATAATATTAAATGTTATTTTTTAATTCATTTATTCTTATATATTCTCCTTACCTCAGTCATCCAAAATGATATATTGTAACCAGTATCATAAAAATATTATTATATTATTTAGTTAATGAGATATTCATATTTTACACTGCCTTTATTACTTTCTAAATTGAAAGTGTTGTTTACAATATGGTTGGGTCACCCACTCTATGAAGAATGTACTATTTTTTTCTACACCCCCATCAAATCGGGTAATTAAAATATAATTATGATTAAAAATGGTGATGACAAGTATATCACAACTTTATTCATGTTATATAATGTTTTAATAATAAATTTATTAGATAAAAAATTCTTGTTCATGATGGTCGTTAAAAAAACCTAAATGAACTAACCATGAAATAGTGTCATCTTTAATAAGATAATAATCCTTATGTTGGAACACTTATGAATATTTTTAGCCTTTTCAAATTTTTAAGTAAATTAATACTATTTCATTTCACTTCTATAGATTTATTCCCAATTGAGAAGAAAATATTTTTGTTTTCACAGGTGATATCACCTTGAAACCCTCAGAACAAATAAATTAAAAATTATTTCACATTTAATTTTTTACAAATGAGCAAAACAATATTACAATATATAAAATTTATATGGAAAATGATCTCAATTTATTAATTAAAATGTTAATTTTATTATATAGAATGTTAATGAAAAGTGTAAAAACATTTCAGGACAATAGCTAATGGATCTCTTTGCACCACCATTTTTTCACATGGGACGTGAATTTTCTCCCTCTTACCACAATTTATAACTCTATTATTCATATTTAATTCTTATATTTCATGTATTTATGTACTAAAAATATATACATTTCTTAATTCTTCATTCCTTGATGGGGATATACATGTTTTAAAAGGCTCCCTTTTTAATTTCTCTAGATGTGTAAGCTTGATTAAATGGAATTTATATATTTATTGCTCCTTTTAAAGCCCCTTTCCTTGAAATGTTTTATAACATCAATAATATTATCATGGGATTAAATTTTAGTGTATTTTTTGTTTTATGGAAATTATTATTCCCTTACCATTTTTATAGGCTCACTACCCATTTTTCATAAATCCCTTTTTAAGATGTTCTTTTCATAAGGGATTTCTCTACATTATTTTAATGTATTCATTTCACTTGGAATCCATTTATCAGAAATTATGATTATGAACTTCTAGGAGTTATTTAATTCATAATTTTATAAAACCCTTAGTATGTTTCATCTTGTTTTTCATTATAACATGGTTATGAATCCCATTTCCTTCCATGGGTAATTCTTATAGTCATTCTTTCTGATTGATTTCATTTTGTGGAATAGATTATCATATAAATATTATGATAGGTTAATCCATATTATGATCCAATTAATTAGGAAATGGTTTTTTCTCATGAGATGGTATTTATGGGATTAGGGAGCAATACAAATCCACAATGAGAGTCTCTCCACCATGTCATGTTTCCTCGATACTTGCCCTTGAATTATAGTTATTTCATGATTTATATTGCAACCAGTTTCTTATTTTTTCCATGATCTAATGATACCATTTTCTTTATTTCATGCTCCCTTTGAATATTTTGTGAGAACAATCATTTATTATATCACATATTTCCATTTGAATCACACATTATCCTTCGTTACCATGTTTATTCCCTTACCGAGAATTTTTTATCACCTTTTTTTAAGTATTTCATAGGTAACCCTATATAGTTTTTGGATATAAAATTTATTTAGAATTTTATTATTGAGAATAAAATAAATTTTTTTGTTTTATTTTCTTTTTTATGTGTTATTAATATAGTCTTACAATGTATTTAGGTGTTTAGATCATTATTTTTAATTTATCAGAAGTTTATATTAAATATAATGGAATAATATTCATAAAAGGTATAGTTAGATATAATTTATACTATAATTATTTATATATAGATAAGGAATTAAATATTTAAATATAAAATCCACCACTAATAACTTTAAATCTTATATCAAGCAATTTTTTGTTTGGAACTTTAATTAGAAAGATGCATAAATTTCCACCATTTTATTTTTTATACGGATACCTTCCAAATCCATGATTGATAGATCAATGTATTTCACAATACCTCCTATATTACATTTTAGTGTGAGTAAAATTAAAATCTCACAAATCATCTTAAAAACCTTATATCTGTCAACATATTCTTTTATCTTTATAACCATTACTCCCATATGAGTTGACTTGGTTTATGATTTTGAAAATCATCAGATATTTAACAAAAAGTCTCAGCAGTATATAGAAAATATAACAATAAAATAGATATATGTAAATATAATTATTTGGTCCATTATCCATACACAATTATCTTTTAAGGATCCCCATATATACCTTCAGTTGAAAAATTGTGAGAAAATAAATTATATCTATTGTTAATACTTTCTTATAATTTTCATCATAATTCTTAAATTCACTTCATGTTCATCCTTGATAATGGAAAATATGATTATATAATCTATAAATATTGTCACAATTTAATCAAGGTAATATCTGAAGATAATATTAATATGATCTATTAAGATATTGGGGGAATTTTTATATCCAAAATGCATCACTATAAATTCATAGTGGGAATATTTTTCACAGAAGTTTGTCTTGGGAATATTATGCATTTTCTCCCATATCTAATGAAATATTATTAGAATATTCAACTTATAAAAATATTCAACCCCATGAAATTGATATAATAGTAATTAATATTGTGTATAAGATATTTTTTCATGACCTTTATTTTGTTAAACTCAGAACAATCATTGAAAATTTGCATTTATCTATCCTATTCCTTAATATTGTGGATTGGTGCACCCCTTGGTGAAACACATGGGAATATAAAATCTCTATATGAATTTTCCAATAGTTTCTTCTTCAATTTATCTAACTCAATAAGGTACATTCTAAAAATACACTTTTATATAGGCATGGAACCGTATGTGTTCAACTAGAAACACAACATCATGATCTTGAGGAGGAATAAATAACTATATATGCAATATGTAAATAAATCCCCCAAAATTGGCATATCATTTTGTGAAAAAGAATATACTTAAAACCTATTTTTTAAATATCACAATACACTTTATAATTAATTGATATTACTTTTAGTTATATTTCTACGTTTCATTTTGTGAAAAATATACTTTTGTAATCACAATTTTAAGAGAACTTTGATAAAATCAGATGAACATATGAAATTTTAAAGGAAGATAATATAAGATTCCCTAAAAGATTCATATAATTGTAGCGATTATTAAAAATTACATTGGAAGTTATTTTAGGACATAATATGATCTTATATAACTAATGTAGTAATAACATCCACAAAGAATTAAAGCATTTTAATTTTTGTGTGTGATTGTTATACCATTATCTATAAATTGAGACAAAATCATTAGGTGGGAGAACAATAATTCACAACTATATATTTTGATAATTTATTAATTATTTAAATCATTTCATTCATAGAAATATCTCATTTCATTTGAGAGGACATCAAATTGTATTTATAGAGTGTTTAGTCTTAGAGAATCCCATTGTGAATATATCCTTTTAAATAATATAAGCCTTATTTTCTATAATTATGTTTTGGACCATCCATATAATAGATGGATCCTTTATATCGGGAGACATAAATTGATTCTGATCACTATAACAATGCATTTAATTTCATTATATCTAATTTTTCTGTCAAAAGGAACCTCATTATTGAAACAAAATTGGATTTTCATGCATTAAATGGTTTTTTTAAAATATTTAATTTCAATTTATATAATTATAATTTTAAAATATAAATATAATTTTTTAATTCCTTATATCAAAATTATCTTATGATGGATATTTGATAATTTTCTGAAATCATTTATTTTTCAATTAATATTGAAAAATAATGATTTTTATTGGAAATTGTATTTTATTTTCCAATATATAAAATGAAAAAATATATTTTAATTTTTTTAAAAAGTTATTTAGTTAATTTAAATTTAAAATAATCCAATTTTGGTTATTAAAAGAATTTTATACTTTAATTTTGTATAAATATATTTTATACTAAAAAATACATTTTTTTGTAAACTAT
The DNA here is from genome assembly GCA_963277665.1 of Viscum album. Lineage (NCBI taxonomy): Eukaryota > Viridiplantae > Streptophyta > Magnoliopsida > Santalales > Viscaceae > Viscum > Viscum album. The sequence goes on from OY728151.1 coordinate 1,526,825,468, forward strand.
TTTTAATTGAATTTTTTTATGTTTAATTATAAATTATATTCTTCCACTTCAATGTTTTTTATCATCAATAATGAATTCTATATTTAAAATTAGTAGATTAAAATTTGGTAAATAGTATACTTTTATTTTTGGTCATTCTAAATAGTAACGTTATTAATGTTTTGGACCATGCTAAAGGGTAAATATGGTAATTAAGTTTAAAAATTATATTATAATGTCTAAAAAATAACACTAAAAGTTGAATTAATTTAATTAGATGATTATATCACATAAATAAACATCCATTGTTTAAATATATTACCCTCTTCATCCATTTGGCCAAGACTTTTACCTTTAAATTATTTCATATAAAGAAATATAGAAAATTGAATTCTCTTTATTTTATTAACTCTAAATTTTCTACATATTGATAAATAGAAGATATGTCTGGTTATAATTGGAAATTATAAATATTAATTATAATTAAACATTGAATTTCTATTTTATATTTTTAGTGATGAAATATTTACATTACAAGATTACGCATCACCAATAGAGTAATTATTCAATTAATAGGAAAATAAAATTAATGATTTTGAAAATATTAAAATTAAAAATTTTGAATGAATTAATACGTTCCATGAATTTTTTAATGATATTTAATATAATATAGGATTAAATTAATTATATTATTATTACATTTTTCTTGGTGTTTTAAATGTTGAATTAATTGAGTAGTTTGAAAATATACATTATTAATGTTTTATAATAAAAACTAATATATTAAATGATTTAAAATTAAAAAAAAATACTATATTAATCCAAGTGATTATTATATTGTTGAACATAAAAAATAAGGTTCATTTATGTGATTTTATTCTATTTATAGTAACTATTTTGACCTTTAAAGAGTAAAAAACCTTGTTATCACAATAAGTGTGCAAAGGGTTGACATGGTGTTAAAACCAAACGATAATGGTAAAAAATATATCTAAAATTATAATAATTTTATTTAATGAGATTATTTTGACTCATAATCATCATATAATCTAATATTATCAATTTTGATCCATTTTAATGTTATTATTAATTTATATTAATTTCATATTTTAAGAAATTCCAAAAGCCCCCTCCCCTCTCTTAAAAAGGGACTCACAGTCATCTCTTTTTTTCACACATAAAATCCTTATTTCTTATAATTTACTTACCAAAGTCCCTTCCTTACATCCCTAATCACATCCTAGATTAATTTGGTTTATGAGAGAACTAACCTAGGAAAGCTATTAGTGTAAACCTTAAGAGGGTGTCTGAAGAAGAGGTGTAGTTCTAAACCGAGTGTTGTGTTTTATTTAGTCATCAACCTCTTAATCAAAATTATAGTAACAATATTATATAATAAAATATGTATTTACCATATAATGAGATGTTATTATGTTAATTTATAACATACATCAATATCCTCTTCCAACAAATTGGAAACAAAACCATCGCTTGTGTTTATGGTGGACTGTCACCTCACAAAATGATTGTATTCATTTTAAATCATCAAATCTCATTGATGGTTTGAATTATGTTCTTAATGTATATATATTATATTCATGAAATATTTATCTATATTAAAATATAATATATCAGTTATTTTCTAAACTTTCCATTCCTTGAATAATGATAACTTCATTCACGCATACATTTGGATTACCACCTCCATGAAGTGTTGTGATTATATTTTCATCATCATATCATATGGATGATATATATATATTCTATTAATCCTCCAATGAAAACACACAGAAGTATTCAATTTTCCTTAAAATCATCTAATTTTGATTCATTCAAAAAAGTGTTAATGTCACTGAACTCAATATAATGATTAGAATAAAATGATGATAATTACAATATGAATATATAAATATAAAATAAGATGATATTTATTTTTTAGATATAGGTTTACTAATATTAATCCTTTAATCATAATATTTAATCATCAGTACTTCATAATATGGAATGAAAGTTATCATGTAACATTTTTGGGGTGTGTTTATATTTAAAAAACTAGTTTTCCCTTTGTGAAATATGATGTTTGTAGATATTTGGGGGTTGTAACTAATCAAGGGAAATAATAAAGGATTTTGAATAAAAAAAAGTCATTTGATAATTGAATCTTATCACTTTTAAATATCATATTTTCTACTATAAGGTTACATTTAATATATTTATATTATATGTTATATTTATATTCATCTGTATTATCTTTTTAAAAATTAATGAAAGTATTTGTAACCATAATTCTATTTTTAAAAAGAAATGGAATTATTTTTAACCATGCCACTAATTAAAATAATCATCAAATGTCAAATAATGTGATACTACATAGTAGAAACTTATAGTTATATGTAAACATATTGACATTGTACATTAAAAGGTACTCAATTCATAATATATTGAATTATTTGGACTGTACCTATAAATTACAGTGTTATTATCCAATAAAGAATAATGTTAAAGATATTTCATATTGTATGTAAGTTTATAGTTTCAAATTTTACAGGTACTTGAAACTGCACATGATAACGAATTTTGAATCCAACGTATATTATTATTTTTAATTGTATATTATATTGAATCGTAAATATTGAAACCATGTTGAAAATGGATATAAATTCAACGTTATATAATATTCATTTTTTCAGAAACTGTATAATGACATGTAGATTTATTTATTACCAACACTTAATTAAATGTGCATTGAATACAAAAAAGTTTACAGTGAAGATATAAAGTGTGGAAATCTGTGGTGGGGTCGAACCAGACCCCCATCATTTACTCCTAGTTACCCTATAAGTTAAGGTACACATTTGTGTAAACAAGTTGAGACTCCTCACTTGATTTTCCTAGAAACTTAAAACCAATGTTGTTGTGATTTTTACCATCTGATGACATCCTCCACATGCCCAAAGATGAATAGCATGATTGAATCCATCATAGAGTGAAATGAATAGCTTTTGAAAATAATTAGACTGGTAGGTTGAATAAGCTTACATATAAATAAGTGTGAAATTCCATGGTACGAAATTCATCGGAACTAACATATTCCCATAGGTAAACTTGTTATTTGATGTGAACAAAACTTCTGAAATAAAAATAATCCACCTATTAGAAATCTGAAAAAGGAAAAAAATCATAGAAAACATCCTTTAAAAGGTGAAGAAATCTGTATATACCGATTTTTTCTATGATATGGTAGTGAGTAATTAAGGTAAAAAGTCATTATTTCTTTGTAATGACAAGTTAATATTAAATCATTTAAATTAATGATGAATGGGGGAGATATTTTTATATAGTACTTACCTATATAGAACAAAATAGTTGTGTACTTTTATTAACAATATTGGATTAATTATATTTTTTAGTAGTGTTATAATAATATAAATAAGTTTTAACAGAATGATAGTATTGTATTATAGTATAAGAAAGCTTCAAAACATCATTCCACATATTTTGAAATAAATAGTTTGATTTTTTGGGTCTATCATGTAGAAAATGACTAAATCTGTATAATGAACAAATTAGAATGGTGTTTTTTCTATTAATTGATGTTGTTTATTACATTCAATAATACCTAAATTAGTAATTTATTATGAAAAAATCACATGAGTTTCATTAATTTATAGTAATCAATGTTTCTATACAAAAATCTGGACACTATAATGAAAATATATCAATATAATACTATGAATTAAAGAAAATATTTTTATATAACTAATCAAACAATGTAGCGCGTAAAAATGCTCACTAACTTACATGGTAATGTGACCCATCAACCATTTCATTAACTATTGATCAACGATAAAACATAGGTTCCTTTAAAGGTATGTTTGATCCTGAAAAAATGACCTACATTGGAACATGTTAAAATGTAATAGGTTTGGTGAACCCATCAATGAAATATGAAAAGTAGGACTATATTCTTAAATCAATTTTATTTTTCTACTATAATGATTTAGATATCATTCCTTGGTGGAAACCTAGTAGCAACATTCTAAATTTAATTTTTCAATTAAATAAAATTATTTAGTGTTAAAAAATTAAAATGAAGTATCGAAATTAATGGGATTATATTAAGATGAATTGAGAATCAAATATAGGAAGTATGAGTACATGTACTGAAAAATAGAGGATCACGAGAATAATGGTTGGTACAAAGTTCTATTATTTGATTGAATCAGTTTATGCATGGTTATGCACTAAGCTCTAAACTATTATATAAAACACATAAATATGTTTCTATTTTTGGGAATCTATAAGACCAACGTATATGGGTGGCCTGTTTGTAAGAATTGACATGGTTTATACAAGATCTAAAATGTGATTCCTATATCTGAACTTATACACTACAGAATATTTTTTTCATGTACATAATAACTATTGAAATAAAATCAGGGTAAACTGTAATGTGTGCATTGGATTTAAAATACATATGAAAAACTAAAAAACTGTAAAAAATAGTATTCGAATAATAGCTGGGTAAACTTGAATGTATGAAACTGTGTGAAACCACAAATAATTTATATTTATTATAATAAAAAAATTATTTTGTCATTTTAAAAAATGAAATTCTATTTGTTTCCATTAAACATAAGAAACACATAACATGAATATTTTTCAGGGATATAAATCAATCAGTCATAGAATAGTGCACCTTAGTAGCCCCCCTGCGCAACACTTCAGTCTCAGGTTTATCTCTCTTCATATTATCTGCCATCACCTGACATCTCAAAAAAAGGAGTATTGTACATTGAAATGAAACGTGATCGGAAATAATAATGTAAAAATCCAGTTTGTGTTACCTAAATAGCAACATGTTTTAATCAGGTGGATCTAATAAAATAGTAAATAAGAATATAAAAATGTAATGTAGAGAATGAGTATTGTACATTTAAATGAAAATTTATCGGACAGAAAGGATAATATGTTTGATGGTCAATTGTAAGAAAGTAATGTATTTTAGGCATAAATATGCATAGTATTGAAAAATGTACAATACTCATATGGATAAATTTTGTTGAACTGTTTTGAAATGTATTATATTCATTTGGATTCTCCTCAAATTAATTATACTCATAATGGATTCTACTCATATGGAATGTATATATTTTTTTCATACATATGCATTGTGTTGAGACAGATCGTGCATTCTTAAACATTGATAATGAATTGGACAAAATTAGATTTTAATGAGAAAAATTACCTTTAATATTTATAGAATGTGAATTAAATTCTTTGAAATGACATATCATTTTTAATTTATGTAAAAAATTCATTAAAATGTAAAGTATGACACTATCACTTATACTAAGATCCATTTGATTCAAAGGTTGCTTATTAGGTTTTTTATTAAGTGCTACCAAATTCACTGTTTTTGTTAAATATCAAGATACATGTGTTTGTTGGAAAAGTCATAGGATAAAATGTTTTAATTGAAAAAATATAACAACTCAGAAAAAAAAGACAGGCCGACTCAGCTCTAAATATGTGATAATCGAACCACCTCGTCATCAAGAGCTGAAATGTTATTATTAATTTTTCCAATTCTCAACATTGTAATGAAGCGAACCCCTCATGAGTATTCATTTCTAACCCATAAATGACGCTTTCAATAATTAACAACCCACATTTATTAAATACCTATCCTATATGATAATCATTAACATCTTAAGGAATATATATTATGTGAGGAAAATAAAATACACATAGAGAGGGTTCTAGTTTTTTGGTGACTATTGGAGTATAGCAGGGAAAACCCTAGGGTCTTGAAAACCCATCTAAGCAGGTATACTAAAAAATTAAAAGATAAGCTAATAAAAACACAGAAAAGTTTGTTAAATTACTGACATAGATCAATATTCACAAATATTACAAAATTTGGGAAAAACCAATGCACAATGAAAAAATATTATAGAAAAATTTATTGACTGGACCATTATATTTTGCAGAACTAACCTTGAAAGGACCATTATCGGTTCTAAAACTGATCCTAGGGCATATTTCATCCAAACAAGGAAACCCCTGTACTTTGTAAAAAATAAAAAAAACCATCATAGTTTTTTAATTCAAACATGCTAATAAATTGTACATACTAAAAACCTTTAAAATTACACAAAATACCACTTGGCACAGACATAAGGCCTGATTCTAAGATGAATTTCTATGATAGATTGCTTATATATCTTGAAAAATCTATCCAAATAATATCTCTCTTAGAAATAGAACTTCATGTAATGAAAAAAACACTAAATGAAACATACATTTCAAAAAGTACATGAAACACTGGTTTCCTGGAAGATGAATCTGAATGACGTATCAACCAAATATTGATTTCAAAACAAAAAAACAATAAATAAAACATTATACAAATGGAAATAGAAATAATAGTGAGATTATATTACCTTGAATCTTTGATACTGTTACATTTTAAAGAAGGAGATGGTGATAAAGATACCTGAATCAAAGTAGAAATGTAAAGTAATTCATGTTTATTTAGCCATTCATTTCTATGTGCAGTTAAATGGCATGGATTTCTATGTCCACGGTGTCTCAAGACAATTAGATATTACATTTCACTAGAGCCTCGCTATCAATATCGTGTGACAGGTTATTCTATATAGATAATATAGTTATAATTTAAAGTCGAAAATATTGGTGTCAAATAAAATCATAAAATTTGAAATAAATATGAACCTGTATATTTAAATCCTGAAATAAATATGATCCAACCTATTTTAATTCTAAAATAAATATGAACCTATATATTTCAATTCTAAACTTACATATTTCAATTACAAAATAAATATGAACCTGTATATTTTAATTCTTAATACACACAAGTCAAACAAATAATATTCAGAAATTAAAATGTATAAACCTGAAATTAATATGAACCTACATATTTTAATTATGAAATAAATATGAACCTACATATTTAAATTCTGAAATAAATATGATCCCCCATATTTCAATTATGAACCTGTATATTTAAATTTTGAAATAAATATGTGCCTGCATATTTCAATTCTAAATACATATATGTTACACAAATAATATTCAGACATTAATATGTATAATCCTAATTCACATGAGATAAAAAATAATAAAAAATTCATATGAATCAAAATTAACTTTCATGTGCCCATACGCTTCACCCATCTTCATCGCATTTTGGTTTAATATAACACCCATAGAAATAGTTGTAATTCTAGTTATTATATATCAAATAAATAGTAAAATAGTAAGTGGATAGTAGTAATAAAAATTAGAATATAGGGAAACAGTATTACTAAAAAATGATCATCAATTAGGTATACTGTATAATGGAGCTCCTATAGAAATGGATGTAATTATGGTTACTACATCATAATAAATAACAATAAACTAAGATGATATAGTTATGGTATGGATTGGTGGTTGAGAATATAATAGACCACAAGGATGTAATGGCTCTAGGAGGCTAAATAAAATGAAACACAGTGTTTTCTTCGACCAATAATAAAACAAATACATTAAAATGATAAGAGTCTCAACCATAAATTCACAGCTAAGTGGGGAGCCATCGATCTTTCTCAAACATGAATAGAATGGTTAAATCCATAAAATCTCAAAAAAATAAGAATATTGGATGATCTTACATACCATATAGTCTAGTATTACTAGGTACCAACATCAACTAAACCATAACATTCCCATTCAGAAACATTCCCTTCATTGTGAACCAATTTCCTAATGGACAAATGAATCAAAAAATCATATATGCAGTTATACATAAAACCATAGTTAAGAGAGGATGAGGATACCCAAATCTTCTAGGAGAAGGTTGAAAATAGTTCATGGCGGTCTTTTTAAAAAATAAATTGATCTTCTATGCAACGAAACATGAAGGATGATGAAAAAATAATCCAAAGTACTAAAAATGATTTTATTTCATATGTAACCAAAGTTGAATATCACAAAAGTTACCTTTTATTATGATGAATGTGTTATTCAATAATCCTAATGCAGAGCTCCTCGAACGAAGATTGAGATTCATTGACTACCAAACTCTTGAAATAACCCCAAATTGATCCCAATAGTATCGTCTTAAAGAAGATTGAAATCAACTATGATTTATGGTCACGACTATTTAATCAAAGGAGATGTAGGATCTGAATGTGATGGATCTGGAGATAGAGGGTTTAGAGTTTGATGATGAAGAGAAGGAAAATGAGAAATATCAGGTGGACATGGATAACTTGAAAGAGGAGGCTAATAAGCTAAATGCACACACGATAGTTGAGGAGGTAGAGGTATCCGAACATGCATACTGAAACGACAGAGGAGTGGAGGTAAATAACGAGGTGTAACTCTAGGAGAATCGAGGGGAAGGCGACCACCAATGGTATGGAAGAGACAAAGGAAATGAAACCATAATAGGGAGCGATGAATTGTGGCTACGTGGTGAGATGCGTTTAGGTTTAGAGGTAGAATAAGAGGGGAATCAGGGAGGGGAGTGGTGTGGGCTGGAGGGGATAATCGGGAAGGGGGGTGGGAGAGGGAAATTGGGGAGGGGAGAAAGAACACATGGGATTTGGGGAGGGGAGCAGGAACTAGAGAGTGGGGAAATGGTATTTGGGGAGGGGTTTTGGGGACGGAGTGCAAGATGGAGGAAAATCCCTATCATAGTATGGAAATCGGGTGAATTTTCAATATTTGGAGGGAGGGATAGAGAAATAAAGGTGATGCAGAGGCATGGGATGGTGACACATTAGCATGGAGAATCCAGGTTTAGTATATATAATATATATTTAAATTTAAAGTAATAATATTTTTTATGATATAAATATTATTTTATAAAGATTAAATAATACTTTCTTTCTTTCTGTAATGATCTTTGAAAAATAGAAACGTTACTCATGTGAAAATATAGCCTACCATCTCCAAGATTGTAACATATAGTATTTCTCATAAAAAAAATCCATGGTTGGTTTTAAAAGATTAATTTTTATATAAAATTTATAATAATATAATCATCATTATTATAGTGATGATGAAATAATACCAATTTGATTATAGTCAACCAAACGAAGTCATTTTAGACATATGAACTTAATATTGTCATAACATCTGATGATAATTTAATTAATTAAATAATTAATTATATTACAGAAATAGATTAAATAAAATTAATAATAAACATGAAAAATGTTCTTAAAATTATATAATTAACGTAAGTTTATTCATTTGTATGATAAACAATGTATGTGACGAGTCAGATTCAAGGTAAGGGACTCTATTTCAAAAATCATCATTTAATGTCCCCATCAACTATTTTTCTTCCATGTCTATATTTATTTAATAATATTATATTCATGTATTAATTTCTAAATAAGATAATTTTAAAGTAAATTTTCTGTATATTTTGACTTAAATTCAAAGTATTTAAATAGAAATATTTTTAAGTATATTAAAAAGAATGTTTTGACTTTTATTAAAAAAGACAAAAGGAATGCTCTATTTTATCCAATATAGCAGCTACACCTTTTCCTGTTTCCATAAAAAATATTTTATATATAACTTAATTTATAATATGACATGTTTTATTTAAATAAAAACCACCATTCCCAATGTTTTGGTTATTTTCAAAAAAGGTATCAAATGGAATGGTAATTTTAATAAATGGAAATGTTTTCTTATGGGCGAAATGAATACTTTTATAATTGTAATGATTAATATTAATGTTTTTATGATTTATGATTATGTTATGGTTTTGGGAATTTTATATGATGGCTAGTGGGTCCATTATAAACCATGTACATATTGTTACATTATAAGATAATGACATGTGGTTATGTTATTAACCAAGGATGGGTGGTTCTTTTATAAACTAAGGACATGTGGGTCCGTGATAGTCCTCCAATGAATTTGGTATATAATTAAACAATATTTATTATTTCACTTGTAATAGTGATATTAGAAACGATTTCCCAAGTTACCTGCATGTTTTTACGATGCTCTGTATGGGGTTTTATGTAAATCATATGACTTCTCAAGGTAAGGAAGTGATCATATTTTTAATTTGATGTTAATTATACTTTTAATGTTGAAAAGTATAACTTTGTGAAATTTTTTTATGAGTTTTTCATGATTGAAATGAAATACTTTGGAGTTTGATTATTTTCCCTTTAATATTTCTTATGATTTTTTATGAAATATTCTGGTAGATAAGTAGATTTATTATGTAAGGAAATTGTTTTCTTAAATTAATTGTTTATTTTTAAAATGTTTTTTTATGTATTGACAAATTAATGAGTTTCATTCATTCATTATTTTAAAATAAATTACATAGATTTTTATGAACATCCCACATTTTTTTATTTTTTGAGAGGGAGTATGAATATATAAAGTAAATGAAGAAGTCAAATTGAATTTAGTGATTTTTTTTCATGAAAAAAAGTATTGTTTTTTTAATTTTTATTTCATTTAAAAATGGATATCCAGTGTAAGTGACCACTATAATATGTGGTGTTGTTTTCTAATTATTATGAAATAATTCTAATCAAAATAAAGGTTGAAAATATCTTCACGAATGAAAGAATAGTTAATGACAAAAAACACAGGATTATGTGATGTTTAAGGGTGAGTAATTATAGTTGGAAATAGAGAAAAGGTTTATAAAATTATGCGGGATTAGATAATAAATAACCTTAAGATATATAATGTTATGGTTATCATGTTATATCATTTTAATATCACTATATTACCTTGTCAAAAAAAGTTTTTCCAGAATTGTTTTTCCTTAATAAATGAGAGAATCGTTAATAGGAAGGAACCAAGAGGATGACATCCTTCGAATCCAGTATCCTAGAAAGGTTGGAATACGACCTAAGAATTCATTCTCTTTGATGGATCAATTTATTCAAGATAAAAATGGTGGTGGTATCCATCCTAGAGAGAATCCAGATCTACCATAGAAGAAAATTACGAGACTAAAGCATTTTGTGAGACAATATCCGCTAAAATAACATGGATCTTTATCCTCTATTCTAGTTGGGGGATAGATTAATGAATTTGAAAATATATTATATGTCATGGAATATTTTTATCATAAAATAGTTACTATCTCGATTTATTAGATTGAATTTCAATCCAAATATTGGTGGTTAATGGTTATGAATATTAATGAAATAGAAGAGATTTATTCATAATAATGGAATAGATTTAAGTATATTTTCCTTGAGAACTATTATCCCAAGGTATTATTAATTAGGATGGAACATATTTTAATTTCTAATGGTGGAATATTCGGTGTCCACATACAAAGTAAACATCCTCCGATTGGAAAGGAATATTCTAAATTTTACATAGGATCATTATAGTAAAATTATTTGGTTTTAATCAGTAGTAAATCCATGATTTTTAAGGACATTATATTTCTATGAAATTAAAATTTATGAGAAATGAGATCAACTTGATGAGAATATAGAAATGGATTTCTCCATTGATCATGTATTTTATGAAAAAATAGTAGAATAAAATTTATAGTTGGAAGGTAATGGGAATAATCCAATAATGAAATCTAGGGGAAAAAAAATTAAATTCATAGATTGTGATATTTTATAAAAAAAAATCATAAGTAATATCTTACAAAATTTGAGAAATGACTTTGGTGTGGTTTGTTTGTTCATAGAGATCATTATTAGAAAAAAAGGATAATGGTAGTCAAATACTAAAAATGAAATTCCAATGGTCATATGATTTAATTATAATGAGTCTGTACATTATGATAATGGGTTTTCTATATTAGATACTCAGGGTAGAAATAATAATCTAAAATAGAAAGGTTTGGAAAAATATTTTTCTACTACTATGGCTGTTTTTGGGCCATCAAATGATGTGTTGATTGGTATGTTACTTATCTATTTGTATTATGATGCTACTATTTTTGACTCTAGATATTTTTAGTATTTAATTTTTGAGAAATTTTAATGTAAATTTGGAATATAACCACATAAAAATAATATATAAATTTGGATGAAAACTCTAGGTGGAAATGTTAAAGTGACCAAGATTTATAAGTGTCATCCTTTTGTTATCAGAGGAATAGCCTTTCCTAAAAATATCATTAGACATGCCATAGTACTGTTTGATATTATTTTTGGTGTGGATTGGTTTTAATTTTATCATGCTATGTTAGATTAAAATGTTAAGAAACTTTTATTCAATGATTTCACACCTATGATAACCTACCAAGATGTAAGGAAATTGACTATAAATGCAAGTGAATGTTACATAACACATGTTTTTGAAAAGAATGAAATTTTTTAGATTAGTGATACCTATGTAGTGAATGAATATATGGAAGTTTTTTGGATGAATTTCCTAGAGTTATTCTTGATGAAGAGAATATGTATTATAATTAATTAAGGCATAATAATAAGAAATTTTCAAAACCACGTTATTAAATGGATCAACTAGAAATAATGGAATGGAGAAATTATTTACAGGAATTTCTTGATAATGGTTTCATTCATCCTATCACCTTACCAAGCGGTGCTCATGTCTTTCTGGTTAAAAATAAATATGGTTCTATGATTAATTGCATTGATTATACATCCTTAATAAATGTTACTATCAAGAATAAATTTCTTTTGCCTCATATAAATGATTTTTTTATTATTTCGAGGGAGATTATTATTTTTAAATGATTGAATTATGGTATAGGTACCATTAGTTAAAGGTGAATGAGGGTGAAATCCATAAAATAGTGTTTTAGACTATATATGAGAATTATGATTTTTTACTTATACTCATTGGGTGGAAAATCTCATTACTATATTTATGGATGTTATGAATAGATAATTTTATGAATATTCAGATATTTTTAGGGTTGTTTCTATTGATGATATCTATATTTATTCAAAATTTTATCAGTATCATGGAAAACATATGAGGGCTATTGTTCAAACATTTAATGAAAATAAACTATATGAAAAATCTAGTAAGTGTGAATTTTTTACGGAATAATTTTTTTTCCTAAGGAATTTAGATTCTAAATTTGTGAAAATAGATAGAATTACTAAATTTTTTTAAGGAATATAAGGACCAAAAGACATAATATAGATTCATATTTTTCTCAGTTTAGAAATTTACTATCAGTGTTTTTTTGAAATTTTTTCTCTATTTTCTAGCCCACAGACTAAGTTAAATTGAAAAGTGGTAAAACAAATTTGGATAAAATAACTTGATTATTATTTTTTGGAACTAAAAATAATATTTGATGAATGCTCATGATTTGTTTTTTCCGTCATGAAATAGTATATTCATCATCTATAGTGGTGCTTATTTGAAGGAACCTGGTAGTTTCCAAATGCTGAATAATCAGTTGATTTCTTATACTTTATGAAAAATAAAACCTAATGAGTCAAAATATACTACCCAGGGTCTGAAATCAGATATTAGGTTTTCTGATGTACAAATTGGGATGAATGATTTATATGGACTAAAGTGTGGAATATATACTAATTTTCAATTTTTGAAATATATATTAACATAGAAAGAGCTGAACATGAGATAAAGAGGATGGATGGAACTAATTAAGGATTTTGATTTCATGATTCAATATCATCATGGAAAATAAAACAATGTATCCAATGGGTTGAGTCAAAAATATAATGAATCATTTACTATGTTACGTTTGGAACATTACCCTTTGTTTAGTGATTTAATGTATTTTATCCAAGTCATTTTTCATGCAAAAAATTTCTAGGTCTTCCTTTAGCTGTCATTAAAATCATCCCAATTAGAAATTATTAAACAATCTTAAAATGAAGATTTTGAGTTACACGAAAAGGTATATTTTGATAATAAGGGTACATTTCTAGAATTTAAGGGTTTAACATATGGTTTTATCAGATTTGGTAATATATTTTTTGTTCCTTGTGATTCCCAGTTGAAGATATGTTTTTTCAGTGAATATCATTGTTTCAAAATATCCATTCATCATGGAAACAAAAATATGAACAAATAATTTCAATTGTATCACCCGATGGATGAAATTAAAATAAATATAGTAATATTAACCATGAAATGATTAAATTATAAATGAGTTAAATCAGGAAGACAATTCCCAAAGTGGATACTTCATCCTTTATTCGTAACAAAGTGGAAATGGGAAAATTTATCCTTATATTTCCTGGATAGGTTTACAAATAAATATCAAGGTAATAATAAGATTTGGGTTAATATTTACCGATTAACTTATTATACAAATTTTCCTCCCATGTGAGATACAATGTATTTAGATTATCTTTATTAATTTCATATTCAGGATATAGTCAGTTACATTGATTTCCTCTCTCTATTGCATCTAAAGTAGAACCCATGTTCATGCCAAATTATTGGAATAGTGTTCAGAAGTCATTGGAAACTAAATTAAAATTTTTTTAAAATTTTTATTCGAAATGTGAAGGATATTCTCAATAAATAATTCAGAATTTTTAAGACACACTTCACACTTATTAAATGGGTTACCAAGGATTTTGGGGCTAAAATAATTTATTGGTTTATTTATATTATAATAAAAGATTTAATTTCAGTATACAACTAATAAAATTCGAAGAATTGTATAGAAACTGGACCCGAACTCTTTTCCTTTTGGAAAATTAGTGGAAATAAAATTAATGGGGTGAGAGATGGTAGAGTAAATAACTATAAAGTTAAATATAATTTAGAAACATATAAGGATAGCTCAGAGAAGGAAGAAATGTTACATGAATAACTAGAGGAAGTATTATTCTTTTGAGGTAGGTTATCAAGTTTTTTTTAATGTATCTCCGTGTATATGTTGTATTAATTTTTGTTAAAAAGGGAAGTTAAGTCTATGTTTCATGGGACCATGTGAAGTACTATATAAATTTGGATCAGTTTACCATCGAGTGTAAATGCTTCCAAATTTATCCGAGGTAAATATATTATTTCTTGGTTTTAAGTAAATTAAATATTTTCTAGATTCATATCTTGTTTTTATAATTGAAGTAGTTCAGTTGAAAGGGAATCATTATTTGGTGGGAAAAAACTTTTTAGGTTTTTAATCATAGATATAATGTGTTGTAGAACATGGTAATTTATCATGTTATCATTTTTTTAAAAAATAATATTGTTGAAAAAGTAACATGGGAATCTAAAGATGTTATGAGGGATGGTATACCCACTTGATTAATAAATGAATAAAATTTTGACGATGAAATTTAAAATAGGGAAAAATGTACCGACCCATGTAATGTTAAAAAAAATCATTTCATATTTTATTAATATCCATCACATATATTTTGTAGATTTATATTCATTATAATAATGTTATTTGACTTTTTAGTCAAACAGGAAAAGATTTACTTCTAACCAAATTTGAATTTTCATGCATTGTAAGGTTAATGTAAAATAATTATTTCTATATTATATAATTATAATTTTAAAAAATGTATTTAATTTTGGACTTTATAATGACCTTATTAATAGAAGATTTTTTTTTTCAAAAATTTGGATGTTTTAATGAATAGTTAAAATACTATTTTTTCTGGAAAATTGAATATTCATTTTAATTATTTGAAAAATAATTTATATTTTGGATTAGTTTTAAATTTATTTATTTTATTTTTATTTGATATAGTCCAATTGTGGGTTTTAAATATATTTTATACGTTAGGTTAGCATAAAAATAATTTATACTGAAAAGGGTATTGTTTTGGAAGACAGTTTTCCATCACATTTTCCCAGATTAATATTAAATTATATTATACCATTTGAATATTTTTAATCTTGAATATTAAATTTATTATTTAGAATAAAATATTTCATATTTGATAAATATTCCTCTTATATTTTTTTTCCATTAAGAATAGTTACTTTACTAATTTATATGACCCTAGTAATGGTTAAATCTGGTAATTAAGGATAAAAATTGAATTAATATTATTTTATGAGTATATATCATACACAATTAAACAAATTTTTAATATATGACATTTTTTCCATTTTTTTAATGATCTCAACCTTTATATAATTTTAAATAATGAAAAATAAAAAACATCAGTATTTTTTTATATTTAAATTTTTGACATAGTGGTAAATATAGAATATGTTTGGTTATAAATGTCCATTTAAATTATAAATATTTTATAATTGTTATTTCAAATAATTTTTAGTGATGAATTTTTTACCTTAAAATCATATGAAATGCTGAAGTAGTAATTATTAAATTAATAGGAAAAAACACTAAATGATGTAAAATATTAAATTTAATATAATTTGAATTAATGAATATGATAAAAAAAATTTAGATGAAAATAAAATATTATATATTGTTTAAATAATTATATTTAAATTACATTGTTTCTTTATAATTTTAAATGTTAAATTAAATGAATAGTTCCAAAATTGTCATTAAAGATACACTATAGTAAATAATATTTTAATAAATGATTTGAAATTCCTAAAAACACTATATTCATCCTTGTTATTTTCAAATGGTTTGACATATAAAAAATGTACCATATGTGAGGTATATTTTCAATTATAGTAACTATATTGACCCTCAAAGAGTAATAAACCTTTTTATTGTTGTAGGTGTGAAAAGTGCTAATAGAGGCTAAAACAAAATGATAGGGTAAAAAAATTATATAAAACCTAAATAATTTCATTTAATTAAGTATTTAAATCCATCCAAATCTTATTTTCTAATATCATCAATTTGGATCCATTTTAACATTAAAATTAATCTATATCATTTTAATATGTTAAGAAATTCTGAAAGTGCCCTGCTCCCCTCTTATAAAAGGGAACCTACTCTTCTCTTTTATTCATGCTTCAAAATCCTTTTGGAATTGAAAATAATTATACAAATACTTTAAATATATCCTAAATCATGTCCTAGATTTCGTTTTTTTATCAGAAAACAAACATTGGAAGGATTTTGGTGTAAACCTTATAGTGTGTCTGCAGAAGAGGTATAGTTCTTAACCAAGCATTTTGCTTTATTTATTATTACACCTATTTAAAATAATATTAAACCATTATAATATAATACAATATTTATATCCCATATAATTATATATCCTAATGTTAATGGAATATGTAACAACGACATCCTCTTCCATAAAATGGAAAGAGCCCATCATTTGTGTTTACAACAGACTATCGACGTAAGAATCAATGTATTTAATTAACCATAATCACATATAATGGATATGTATAATGATGAACTTAATTTCTATCTACATTATCATCATTAAATATTCACCATTATTAAATTCAACAATATAATTTACTCTTTTACCAATCCATTCACTAGAAAATGATAACATCATTCTTGCGTACATGTGGACTACAACCTCTACAAAGTGATGTGATTTGTATTTAATCACAAAATCAATTTATGACATATATATATATATATATAAGGAAATAATATTGTATTTATTATAAAATTATCATTTTGTAAATATAAAATTCATCTTACCTTCTTTTCATAATTTTCATAAAAATATTGAAACGTTATTCATGCATACATATAACCTATCATCTATATGGTTGTAACATTGTTTATTTTTCAATACCTGATTTCATAGATTTTATAAAAATTATAATTTATGAATAAAAATTATAATAATATCATGATTAATGTTCTAGTAATGATGAAATAATGTCCTATTTGACCACAGTAAACATATCAAATTCATTTTGGACTTATGAACTGAATATCATCAAAAAGTCTAATGTGAATTTAATTAGTATAATGATTAAATATTTAATTTAAATATATAAAATTAAATGAATAAAAAACATGTAAATGGTTTTTAGGAAATTAAATAATTAACACAATTTTATTATTTATGATGATAAGGAATATATGTGACAAGTCAAACTCAATGTAAGGGACATTCATTTAAAAATATTCTTTTAATGTTCCCCTTCAACTCGTCTTCTTCCATGACCATTTATCTTTTAAAATACTATTTTAATTTATTTATATGAATAAAAATAATTTTAAAAGGAAATTTATGTAAATTTTTTTACATTCATTCAACGTTTTTCAAAAGGAGTCCTTTTATATATTTATAAATAATATTTTGACTTTATTTAGAAAATAAAAAATGAAGATACTATATTAATGTATATGGGGAAAAAGAATTTTCTCACCACCATAAACACTATTTTATGTTTGAATTACATTATAATATTCCATTATTTCTTAAAAGAGAACACATCCTTCCCTATTATTTGTTTTTTTAAAAAGGGCTATAAAATGGTAAGGATATTTAAATATTCACAATTTTTTTCATATGGGTGAAAAGAATATTTTTATTAGTGTGATGGTGAGAATTACATATTCCATGTTTTATGATTATGTTATTATTCTTGGGAATTTTTTATGATGATATGTGGTTCTTATATAAAATAATTAATGGTTTTTCTACAATAAATTTATGATGGAATATTACATTATTAACTAAATATGGTTAGTTCCATTATAATCTAAGGATGGGTGGGTCCATGATAGTCATCCAGCGCATTAGGTATAGAATTCGACCATAATGGTTATTACATTTATAAGGGTGATATTGAAAATTATTTCCATTGTTACCAATATGTTTTATCAATGATTTATATTTTTTTTACAAATATATTATGATTTCTCAAGGTAAGATAATTATATTATGTTTAAAGGAAGGTACATTCTACTTTTAAGGGTGAAAGGTATAAAATTGTGAAAATGTTTTTTTTGACATTGAAGAATAAAAAGAAACATTCATGTGTTTTTATTTTCACTTTAATATTTCATATGAAATGTTTTATAAGAATCTTTTGGAGATTATATGATTTCTTGGGTAAGAAATATTTTATTCTTTACCCCAAAGTTGATTTTGAAAATGAAATTTTTTTTATGTATTCATTGACTAACATGTTTATATTTTTCATTATTTTTATGTCCATTACTGATCATTTTGCAATTATATCATGTTATAAAGTATTTTTATTTGGATTTATGGATGGATAATGGAAAATAAAACATCAAGTTGAAATTCTTAATCATTTCTCATTAAATGAAATCATGTTTTATATTAATGTAATTATATTATGTGAAAAATAGGTACTAAATATAAGTTTACACTTTTTAATATATGGTTTTTATATAAGATTAAGGAAATAATTCTCCAAAACCCTATATTGAACAGGTCCTTGGGAATGCAAGAAAATTAATTCTTCAATAAAACATAGAATTATATATTGTTTAATTTTGGGTCCACATAAAAAATTTGTTGATGAAACCCAATTATATGGAGGAAAATTTTATTTTCAACCATATGCCAAGGGTTTATTAGGATATGAGAATAAAATATTTTTTGAGAATTAATTCCTTGAGGGATTCCACGGATTAGAAGAGAGATAGAGAGAGTGAATTTTTGATATACATAAAAGATGATGGCTTATAGTGATATGAAGATAGACCATCCGATAGGTATAAATTTGAGTCCATTTGTGATCTTGGAATAAGGATGCCTAATGTGAAGCCTATAGAATTCATTTTACCTTTGGGTAAAAGTCAAAACCACCCATATTGGAGGGTTTTTTATGTCAAATATCCTTGTATAGTTTTTAATAGAAATTCATAGCATTTTCTGGCATATTTATTTTTATTCCTCCTCTATTCTAATTTCTTTTGATTTTTGAGATTGTTATATCTTTAATGTATAAAAAATTAATACTGTTATATTATTAAATTGAAATACTTAAGGTATTATATTTTTCACTTATAATAACTGAACACTTTATAAAGTGATGAAAATTGTAAGTTTATTTTTAACTACACTTCACCCCTTCTTGTTATAATCCCTCTTTATCATTTCCAACCATGCCAATATTATTATCAGATCATAAATCTACAGAGTACTATATCTGATACATTTTTCTACCATGTTATCTAAATTTCTCCTCAGGTTCCTTAAATATTTTTTTTTATAAAATGAAAATAAATTCTTCTTATGATATTAGTTCTACAGATAAGAAAATTGGAAAATATAAATCCAAATTGACAAATTGTTTATGATGGTTTAGATTATGAATAATATAGAGACATGGAAATGAATTTACAATCCATAATATAGTGAATAACTATAAAAGTTTGACCATAAGTTATAAAATATTGGAAAAGAAAATTACTACCATTATGGGGGAACCAAAATAATAATATCTATTAAAGGATAAAAAATAAAAAATACAATATTATGTTCAAATATATTATAAAATAGTGGTTAAATATCATCATGAAAAAAAGGAAATGAAATTTGGAAGAAGATGAAAGTTTCCCATTTTAAAACTACGAGACTTCTTAAAGTAGGTTGAGTTATGTTGTGAGATGATTATTATATCTTTTATTTTCAACTTGAGAATCACTTTCTTTGATGCATCAAAATTTTATACAAATTTTGAATAGTTTAAAATCACTATAGGAGAAAGAGTTCATATATTATTAATTGATGGGGAAAATAATTTGTATAATTATGAATTAATAAGAATAAAAACAAACAAAAATAGATGATACAATGAATTTGAATAAGTTAATTATTAATGATGAAACTTGAAAACCAATGAAGTAAGAGGGTATATTAAAAATATATTCTTAAAATATAAATGAAAAAATGGATTTTATTTATATTTAACTAATGGATTTGATACTATCAGAGTTAAAAATTAGACTGTCAATCATAAAATGAATAAATTTAAACACATATTGGATTAAATTAATATTTATGACAATAATAATTAAATTCCTCATCACGCATGAAAAATGAATAATATAGTATGAAATAATAATTTTCATTATGATTAAAAAAATAATTGTATGGATAAATCAGAAAGGAAATATACTTTTAAAATGTCTTGTTTGGAATGTATGAAACATGGGAATATAAGATATTATTGTATGAAATTGAAAAAGGAGACATAAATTATGAAACACATTCTAAAATTTATAGTAAAAAAATTACGAATTATTTAGACACTTGGAGTTCTAGTGGAGGATAGAAAACATCTAATTGTTCAAGATATTAAAGTGATAAAATCTAGAAGATATTATTTTTCTAAAAAATACTAAAATTCAGTATAAATGTATCATGGGTATAATAACTTCTAAATCTATTAACAATTCAAAATTAAATTTAGAATATTATAATTATTTAGATGATAATTTATGTTCAACTTCCTCTAAAGACGAACATTTTACATCATCAAAAGAAGAGGATGGTATTCCTAATTTAGTGGAAATGACCATATATGTTACCATATTGGGAAAAATAAACTAAATGATACTTAAAAACAATTATTAGGATAAATAATTATTTCAGAAATGCAATAATATAATTTCCATACCTACTTACATTTTCCGAATAATTATTTTGAATTATAATGTAAATAAAATTGAAGTTGAAATCTATAGAATTAGGTTTTGGTTACAAAACTAAAGTTTGAAATTAGTTGGTTGAAAAATATTTTATCTAATTTTACCTTTTAAAAGGAAAACTTTGATAAACTATATATTGTTGAAACCATCTAGAACTTCCACCAAATTTGGGTTTACTTTTACAATGTCAAATTTTTGGTGAAATTTCATTATTCCTAAAAGATAACCATTTTTTACTAAATTTCAAAGAGGAGGTCACTAGATGAGTTGATGTTTAATTAAATTAAAATATTATGTTTCTTTGTAAAAATATTTTTTATAATGTTCTATATATTGTAGTAATTATGTTCAAACTTATTAGAACTATTCAATTATGTAATGAGGGATACCCCATGATCTTAAAGATTGATAAATTTATGATTCAATGTTTAGAAGTTAAATTCCTTATATCTGCAGATAGTTATGAGATTGTTTATATACATTACCTAGAAGACCATAGGAATTAATATGTTTTTTTAAAATGATAAATTAATATTAGTTGTTATTTTCTAATATAAGGTTAGAGTAATGTAATGTACATAAAATTTATTAACATTATATAAAATTATTTATGATAGATTTAAAAAAAAATAAGTTAACCCTACTAAATAATGTGATCCTTTTCAATATAGTTAGAACCATAAGTGTGTCTTTAACCAATAAATGTAATTTAAACTTTTATAGTTGAATAGTTATTTGAAATGTATCATTTTGGTCATATAAAAACGAAGATAATCAGAGGAAAAAAGTATGTTTATAACCTATTTATGATTACACTATATTTACATGGGTCTATTTTCTTATGGGAAAATCTGAAGAACTCCCTCATTTTAAATTATTTTTATGATAATATTTCTAATGAGAAAAATGTAACATCCCAAACATTAATAGAATTATACATTTTCATATCAATTAATATTTATGAATAAGATATTTTTTTACATTAAATGGGACACTCTATCCGATAGTGTACTCTACATGCAAAGAACGAGTTTCTCTGAAATATTATGTTTCACACAACATTGAGTTATACAAAAAATAATATAATAGTATTATTATTATTTTAAATGGTAGTTAACACCTAGATGTTGTAATTGTGGGAATGAATATAACTAACTATAATATTATTACACTTGTTTGTTAAATTTTATTACATTTATTCAATAAATTTTAGAGTCTTAGGATTATAATTAATCTAATTTTAAGCATAAAATACACTAATATTTTTAAAAGCTCGTTTTACAACCTTTTGATAGAGGTCACTTTTTAAATCTAGTTTTTGTCACTTTTATATGTTTTATTTGTCAATATAAAATTATTCTTTAAAAGAGGAACATCAAAATTAACTTTTTTGAAATTTTTGTATTTTTCTAATAAAGTTAATATTTTAATGAATAGTGAAAATACTTCATTTTAATTCAAAACTTCCTTTTCGTCTCACTTATTTATATAGAAAGATTATCTTTTTAGTTAGTTTTAATATGTAATTGGATTATGTTTTTATCATTTAATCCAATTTTGGTCGTTATATGTATTTTCACATTTCCTCAGGATATTAAAGAATGTTAATCTTTTGATAGTTTTTACTTCTGAGAAGCCCACTTTCTAGTTTTGACAATAAAAATTAATTTCAAATTAATCACTAAAAATTATGTGTTTTGAATTTAGAAAAATGGATTCCATATTTTTAATCAGATGGTCTAAATTGTGTAAATATGTACCTTTAATTTTTGAACATTATGAATAGTAACATTAGTAAATATTTTTATTTACCGTGGTAAAAGGGTAAACGAGGAAAATTAGGGTGAAAATAATATTATAATAATATAAAATGGCCCTAACACATGTCCTAATCCTATTGGACTAGATACGACCATCCCTGGGAATCCTTGGGTTTATTTTAGGACCCAATAAAGCCACATGGGTGTGATATTGACATGATATAAAAATTAATTTAATGTAAAGTGAAATATATCATAAACATATAGCTTTTAAGTTAAATGACATTATGGTGGGGTTATATAAATGATCTATTTGACTATAAATGGTTACTATAAATATAAAACAATTTCATAAATCATGGTATTTTATTTTTAATTTTTAGTTATTAAATAAATAAATTTATTTATGAAAGAATGTTGATTCAGTGATTAATTTGTTAATAAAATATTCTAAAAATTATATTATAAATGTTAAAATAAATGTACTTTTAATATTTTGATTCCATCAATTAATTTTTCTAATTATTATGACATGATTTCTTTTAGGTAATGTAGTTTGTTTGAATGAATCATGTTTTTATATCATTAAAAATCAATTACTAAATAGTGTCAAATTTGACATAAATGAGTTTTTAAAAAAAAATACAATTTTATAAGATGATATAATCTTTATAAAAATTATAGATTTAGTGAAATGAATTATTTAATGTTACAAATGTCATTAGTTATTTTCCTTCTTTAACCCCCTAACATCTCATTATTCGATTATTTTAAAACAAAACCTATATAATCAATATACTAGGATTTTTTTTGTTAAAATTTCTACCTACAATTACACACACCTTAATGTAATAGATATAGAACATATTGTTTTTGTGTACATCAAACTATTGCCTCATGAAAGGATGATTGTTCAATTTTCTCCTACTACCTCTAATGGTGGCCATTATGATGGAACTATATTAATATATGATATTTATTAAATATATATTTTCCCTATTATTATGTATTTTTTATTTACAACATACCTTTATTCTTTCCATGTTGTGTAAATATGATAATTTCGTTTGAGGAAGTGTGGATTACCACCCCTTCTAAGCGATGTGACTCACCCCTAATATACCTGGAAGTATAATGGATGGTTTTATTAAACCTATGATGTATACATGCCATTAATATTATGCTAGTACTATAATAAACATTTATTTCATTTAATTATTATTCTTTTTTATATGAAAAATAAATGAATGTAGCATTCATCCATACGTACGACCTACCGTCTCCATGAATTGTGCATTTCATTTAATATCTCCAAAAATTATGGATATTATAAATACATATATACTAGATATATGTTATATTTATATCATTAATAATATTCTTGAGATGATGTAATTTTGAATACTTGGAAAATTTACATCAATACAATTTCATTTTTGACTCAAGTATCGAATATCGGTAAAACAAACGATATGAACTCAAATAATTATGTAAATTTTATAGCATGTTAATAAGTGATATAAAAGGAATAATGAACTTCAAAAAGGTTCTCGAGCAAGTAGAAATTATCATAAGTTTATTATTAAGGAATAAAATGACTGTACGTGATGAGTCGGACTCCAGGTATGGGACTTCGTCTCAATCTCATTTCATTGAGGAATGTTTTGATAATATACAGCTCCTTATTTTATATAGTTCATGATCATCCCTTTTATTTTTAATTTAAATCAAAGGTCTTCAAAAGAGAATATTTTTATTTTAATTATTTCACTAAATGATAAAATGAATGTTTTTTTATATATACAGTGACCAAGACTTTTCCACCACCACAACCATTATTTTATATTTTGATTATTCTACATGTTGTAACGTTTTTCAAAGAAAAATAAATACCATATAATTTTTCTAGGTATTAAGGTATTGAAAATAGTTTTAATAAAGGATTGATTTTGTCAACATCTTGAAAATTTCTCTTCTGAATGCAATGTGGAAATGTTATTTATCTATTATTCTTTTTTTATGTGTTGTGACTGTGTTATAAAACGTGAAAATTTTGAGGGTGGATACGTGATAAACCAAAAATGGGTGGATACATTATAAACTAAAAATGGTTGGTTCTGTGATAAACCTGGGATGGGTGGTTACGTTATAACCTCCAATTCCTTGGGTATGGAAGTCGACTGTATGGCTATTCTATTTAGTGATATGTGTTGAAGTTGACTTTATGGTTATTACATTTATGTATGTTTATGTACCAAGTTACCATTATATGTTATAGGTTTCTTTCTAGGGGATTTATGGTAGTATTTTTATTAAAAAAATGGTAAGAAGTGATCTCATATTCAGTGAAGTATATTTACTACTTTTTATAGGAGAAAAGTATTAAATTAGGATAAAGTGTTCATGGATTACTTGTTTTCACAAGGCTAACAGTTTTCTATCTTTTTTTTACCCCTTACTGAGCTTTTTATGCACATCCCAGGTATTGAACTGTTTTTCATAAGACTTAATGAATAATAGATTCAAGGAACGGGATCAAGGAAAATTCATGTTGCTTAAACATGAATCAAACCAATTATCTTTTTAAAAAGATTTTGTTTTATGAAAAAACTGGATACTGAGTAAAAGTGTCTACTTTGTAATAAAAAAGTTGACATGTGTGAGTTATGTCATAATTCCTTAAATCTCAAAAGCTAAAAATATACTCAAAGTGAATTAATGTCATAATATTGAATTAACTCATGATTATTTAACGTTTATGGTTGGGGTCTAATAGTTGGTATCTGAGGTTGATTTAGAAAACATTATGGGTTAGAATACTGTTAATAGAATACCCATAAACAATTTAATTTATGGTCAAATTGAAATAGAATTTTAATATTTCCACGTTGCTTCATCTATGATATATTTGTTCAGAATGGTTTTCCATAGAGTAAATAGGGCAAATGTTCGGGGAATGTAGACAGAGGGAAATGACCTTCCAAATCAATATCCTGAGATGTTTGGAATTAGAGGTGAATAGTTTTTTGCAGTAATGGAACAACTAAATTTGGTTATAAATGGTTTTGGTGTCTATTCATGAGATCAGCCTGACCAACCATTGAGTAATATGTCGATCATGGAGCATTTCATGAGGCAATGTCCCCCACCATTCATAGGATCATATGACCTTTTACAAGATGAATGGTTGATTAAAGAACATGAAAATATTTTGATGTAATGGGGTGTTCAAATAATCAATAGTTTAGTCTTATTGTTTATAGTTTTTAAGTTGAATCCGATCAGTAGTGGTCAATGATTAGAAATATCAAAGGAAGTGAAGTGATTGATTCCATGGAATGTGATGAATTTAATAATATCTTCCTCCAGAATTATTTTCCTAAGTATGTTTTACATATGATGGAAAAGAAACTCATGTGATTGTGACAAAAGGAGGATGATTTTGTGGCTTAATATAAATAAAATTTAACCCATTTTTCACGGTACATCCCGAATTTTATTCGGGATGTTGAAAATAAGATAAATCGGTTTTACTCAGGATTTAAGATGAAATATCAAAGGGTTTTAGCTTCCTGTGAGTTCAAAAAACTATGAGAAACTTATTTTTATGTGCTGAGAAGGTAGAAATGCAGTTTTCAAATGAGAAAGTATTCCGTGTGTGCAGAAAAGAGAAGCAATCCTGTTTGTAGGAAATGGAAACGAATTCAACAATGAAGTCTGGAGGTAGGAATAATAAATTTCCAACTTCTGAGAAGTGTGATAAAAAGAATCTTGTAGAATTCCTATCAATGTCTAGGAAGTTCTTTAGATGTTGTCTGACTGGCCATATTTCATATAAATGTAAGGAATGCGATCAGGCATGCTTTGAAAAACCAGTGGTAAGATGTTTTAGTTGCAATTATATAGGAAATTATGCCAATATGTATCCAAATACGATTACCTAGGGTAGAAACCAGAAATATAAAAAGTATATGAGCATGGTAAAATCATTTGATACTAATATGGTTTATTTGGGACAATCAAATAAAGTAGTGACATATATTTTAATGGTTTTCTAAAAATATCCCAATACTCTATTTGACTATATATCTTCACATTCTTTCATTTCTGAGAGCGTTGAAGGTAAATTAAAATAAAACCTCATGAATGTGATATCAAACTTTTGGTAAAGACACCTGGTGGAAGTATTAAAGCATCTAATATTAATAGTAATCATCTTATTATTATTATTGGGATCATCTTTCCTACAAATATAATTGAACTTCCCATAGTGGAATTAGATATCATTTTCGGTATGGATTGGCTTCTAGTTTATGTGGATAAAATAGATTTCAAATAAAAAATAATAATTTATTCAATAATTTCATACCATTGATAATATACCAAGAAGATGATATATTTATTAAAGATAGTAGTGAAATTTATATGTCTCATATGGTAGAAAAGAAAGAAACAGTTTTGATTAGTGACATTTTAGTAGTGGAAGAATTCACAGATGTTTTTCCTGATTAATTTCATGGTATTGTTCTCAATCAGGAGGTTTCATTTACTATTTAATTTTTTCCTAATGAAAATCGTATTTATAAACCCCCTTATCTAATAGTTAAAGTATAAATAGTGGAAATAAAAAAATACTTTCAAGAATTATTTTACAAAGGATTCATTCAACCTATAACTTCACTAAGGGGGGATCTAGTTTTATTTTTGAAAAATAAATATGTTTCTAAGAGACAATGTATTGATTATAGAGACTTGAATAACATTAAAATTTAGAACAAGTATATATTGACACATATCAAGGATTTGTGAGATTTGATGTAGGGATCTCAGAATTTTTCGAAGATTGATTTGAGGATCCGGTACCATCAGTTGAAGGTGAAGGAGGATGAAATTCCAAAGATAACATTCCCAACGAGATATAGGCATTATGAGTTTTTAGTTATTCCCTTTGGGTTATCTTATTCACCTATAATATTTATGAATCTCATTATTGGATTATTTCATTAGTTTTTTGGATCAGTTTGTGGTTGTGTTTATAGATGGTATTTTGGTATATTCTAGAATCAAGGAGGAATATGAAAGTTGCTTAAGGATTGTTTTGAAAACCCTAAAATAAAATAATCTATATAGAATGTTTTTTAAGAGTGAATATTGGTTGAAAAAAATTTCATTAATTAAACAAATGTTTTCTAATGGTGTCATAACTATTGATCCTTCTAAAGAAAAATATGTTGAAGAGTGGCCAAGACCTACCAATATAATAGAGATCCATAGTTTTCTTGGATTAGAAGGTTATTACCAAAGGTTTGTTGAAATATTTTCTCAGTTATCAATACCAATAACTTATCTAATTCGTAACGGAGTTTGTTCATTTGGAAAAAAGTAATGTGATGATTTTTTTAGGAACTGAAATTAATTTTAGTAAATGATCTATTTTTGGACCTACCTTTGAGGAATGGTGAATTTTTTATCTATAATGATGAATCAATGAAATGACTATGTTGTTTCCTAATTAAGAATGATTAGTTAATTGATTACGATTTATGTCATTTAAAACCTCACAAGTTAAATTACCTTACACA
Organism: Viscum album; assembly: GCA_963277665.1. Lineage (NCBI taxonomy): Eukaryota > Viridiplantae > Streptophyta > Magnoliopsida > Santalales > Viscaceae > Viscum > Viscum album. Next base: position 1,526,854,273 of record OY728151.1, read on the forward strand.
TTATTTAGAATTAGTTGTTGTTGTTTTTACATTAAAAATTTACAGGAATCATTTGTATAGAGTAATGTCTGAAATATATACTAATCACCAAAGTTTGAAGTATATATTGATGTAGAAATAATTAGACATGATATAGAGGAGATGGATGGAATTAATCATGGATTATTATTCCATTATTTATTACAATCCTGGAATGAAAACAATTTGGTCGATGCTTTGACTAAAAAGTGTAATTCTACATTAACGATTCTACATTTTGAAAGAGATCATTTGGAAACTGATTTGATGAATTTTGGATTGGATGTTATTAGTAAAAGGAATTCTGTTGTTTTTATTTAGGTGGTAGTAGAATCATATCTATCAGATAGAATTAAGCAAGTGTTGAAAGAAGACAGTGGGTTGTAGAAAATGGTAGAGTTGGTTCAGAAGGGTAAGTTACCTGAATTTTACATTTATAAAGATTCTTTTTTTATGTTTGGAAAGGGATTATATGTGCCTTGTGATTCATAGTTTAAGAAAGAGATGTTATGTAAATATCATGGTTCATTTTATTCTATTCATCCTAGAGGTACTAATATGTATATAGATCTTTGCGATTATTACTGGTGGGATGAAACGAAAATAGATATTGCTGACTTTACTCAGAAGTGTTTGAAAAGTCAATAGGTTAAAGTAGAGAAGAAGTTACCAAAAAGGATGATTCATACTTTTCTAGTTCAATAGGTGAAATTGGAAATTGTGTCTATGGTTTTCATAGTGGGATTACTAAAGACTTCTCTAGGTAACAATTCAATCTGAGTTATTTTTGATCAATTGACTAAATATGCTCATTTTCATCATATTCGAGATACTCTATATATAAATAAACTTTCTAGATTGTGTATTAAAGAGATATTAATGTTACATGGATCTCTAATATCCATTGTATTTGATCATGATCCTAGGTCCACTTATAACTTTTGTAAATGCCTTCAGAAGTCATTGGGAACTAAATTAAGTTTCAGTACAGCTTTTCATTCTCAATTAGATGGGCAGTCAGAATGAACAATTCAATCCATAGAGGATATTCTATGTGATTTTTTAATTGATTTCCAGGGAATTTGGGATCAACATCTGTCTTTGGTTGAGTTTTCTTATAATAACAGTTTCATTCTTTTATAAATATGTCCCTATTTGAAGCATTATATGAAAAGTGTTTTCAAACTCAATATTTTTGGGATGAAGTAGGTGAAAGGATGTTAATGGGACTAGAATTGGTAGAAGAGAATGAAAAAATTCAAGTTTTTCCAGAACCACATGAGGATAGCTTAGAGCATGCAGAAATGTTATGTAGATAACTGAAGGAATGATCTTTCTTTCAAGGTAAGTGATCATGTCTTTCTCAAAGTTCATCTATGGAAAAGTGTAATGCTTTTTGGTTAGAACGGAAAGCTGAATTCGATGTTCATTGGACTCTATAAAATTATGGAGAAAGTTGGATCAGTTGTATACATTGTGGTTTTACCTCCATTTTTATCCCAGGTATATAATGTTTTTCATGTTTTAATGTTGAGAATGTATATGTCAGATCCATCTCATGTTTTGAGTCCGGAGGTAGTTCAGTTGGAAGAGAATCATTCTTTTGAAGAACAACCTGTACATATTCTTGACCTTTGATAGAAATTATTGCAGAATAAGGTGAGTAATCGGGTAAAATTTTTTCGGAAGACCTATATGGTTAATGAGGCAATGTGGGAATTGGAAAATTCTATGAGGGATAAATACCCCCACTTATTTTATAAGTAAATAAAAATATGGGGAATCAATATCCAAAAGGCGGGAAGGATTTAACATCATAGATATTTATAGAATAACACCTTTTCATATCAATTAATATTTATGAATTAATTATTAATTTTATATTAATGTGGACTCTTTGTCTGATAGCGTACTCGACACAGAACAATAGGTTTCTCTGAAATATTACGTTTCACACAACATTGAGTTATACTTAAAATCAATATAATATTATTATAATTATTATTTTAAATGGTAGTTAATGCCTCATTGTTGTATTAGAGGGAATGAAAAAAACTAACCACAAAATTATAACACATGTATTTTAAATATTATTACATTTATCCAATAAATTTTAGATGATTAAAATGATAATTAGTCTAACTTTAAGGATAAAATACTATAATATTTTTAAAAGCCCGTTTTACCATATTTTAATGGTTAACCCTTTTTAAATCATTTTTTGTCACTTTTCTATGTTCTATTGGACAAAATAACATTATTATTTAGAGGCGTAACATAATTATTTACTTTGGTTGTTATTATGTTATTTTTTTGATAAAATTCATATTTTAATGAATATTGAAAAATACCACATTTTAATTAAAAACTACCATTTATATTATTTATTTATATAGATAGATTATATTTACAATAGGTTTTAAATTGTAATTGGATTATTTTTTATCATTTATTCCAATGTTGGTAATTATAAGTAATTTCACATTTCAATTGTATATAATCACATGTCAATATTTTGATAGTCTTTACTTCATAAAAGCCTACTTTCTAGTTTGGAAAAAAGTGATTAATTTTAAATTAATTACTAAAATTTTTATGTTTTAATTTTGGACAAATGGATTCCATAATTTTATCAAAATTTTAAAATTTGGTAAATAGGTACATTTTGTTTCAACATTATGAATAGTTACGTCATTAATTATTTTTATTTAACGTGGTTAAAGGGTAAATCCGGTAAATATGGTTAAAATATAATATTATAATAATATAAAACAACACTAACATGTTTATTAATCCTATTGGATTTGATATGGATAACAATGTGCATCCTTGAGTCTATTTTAGGACCCCATGGAGCCACATGGGTGTGGTAATGGCTTGTTATAGTAATTAATTTAAAGCAATGAGAAATATAACATTAACATGTATCATTTTATTAAAATGATTTTATGGTGGAGTTATATAAATTAAATATTTGAATATAAATAGTAATTAGATTAATAAAACTATTTTCTACATCATGGAATTTTATTTATAATTTTTAGACATTATATAAAAAATTTATTTATGAGATAATGATGATGCATGGATTACCTTACTAATTAAATATTCAAATAAATGATATTATCAATATTAAAATAATGGTAATATGAAAATTTTGATTCCAAAAAATAATTTTATGGATGATTATGGCATGTTATATTTTAGTTAATATATATTTTTAGAAATAATCATGTTTTTATGACTTTAGAAAAAAAATTAATAAATACTATCAAAATTGACATAAATTAGTGTTTAAAACAAATACTATTTTATTAAATGAAATAATAGTACTACAAATATGAGATTAGGGAAAATGACTTAGATAATAATACAAATGTCATTAATCATCCACATGAATTTTACATGGCATATTATAGTAAATATGTTAACAGTGTAGTGTAAAAATACTTGAAGAAATGATAAGAGTTAGTTTATTTAACTAGGAGTTAAATCCAAAAGATGCTGCTAAATTTGTGGCCAAAACTTGTATTAAACCTATTATCTGAGAGTATTTTGACCCATACCTATATTATCTGATAAATTTATCACTTTGGAAGTATTATAATATTAAAATCAATTTATAATAAAATAATATTTCAAGACATTCCTAAAGTACCCCTCCTCCCTCTTATAAAAGGCCACCACCTATACCCACTTACTCAAACATTACGCCCTTGGATCATCCATATTCTACTCAAATAATATCCCAACATCTTTCCCTTCCTCATATAAACCTTAACATATGTAAAAGGAAACTCAAGGAATCCTTTGACTCAAATCAAAAGGACTTACCAAATGTAGACGTAATGCCTTCTCTCAAGCTCCCTTCGTTTATTTTCCTTCTCCAACCCCCTAACCAATCTTTATTACATTCATTCAGAAAAAGACCAGTATCCTCAATATACTAGGTTGTTTTTATTCTAAGGTATAGAACTACACTTACACACACCTCCATCTAATGGATATAGAACATATTATTTTCGTGTACAGTGAACTACAGCCTCACGAAACAATAATTGTTCAACTTTCTACTTCCACCTATCGTGGTGGCCATTATGATTGAACTATATTTATATATTATTTATATTATATTTATATTTTCCCTATTCTTCTGTAATTTATATTTATAATATACCTTTATTATTTCCATTTTGTGTAAATACGATAATTTTATTTTAGGAAGTGTAGACTACCACCCCCTCAATGTGATGTGACTCGTTCTCGCTATACATGGTACGTATAAAGGATGGTTTTATTAAATATATGAGACATAATTGAAATTAAAATAAAATTCTATTATAATGTACATTTATATCATTTTATTATTATTTTTTTAATTTGAAAAAGAAATGAAAGTAGCATTCATGTGTACATATGACCTACCGTCTCCATGAATGTTGCATTTTATTTATTATTTCCAAAAATTATGGATATTATAAATACATATAAAATGTACATATATATATGATATTTGAATCTAGAATAATATTCTGGAGATGATGAAGTTTTGACTACAGGGAAAATTTATATCAAAACAAGTTCATTTTCGACTCAAGTACCGAATATCGACAAACGAACAATGTGAACATAAATAATTATATATATTTTATAACATCATAAAAAGTGATATAAAAGGAATAATAAAATTTAAAAATGGTTTCAAGAAAGTTTAAATTAACTAAGGTTTTTTGTTCAGGAACATAACGATTTTACGTGATAAGTCGGACACAAAGTAAGGGACTTCATCTCAATCTCCTTTCATTTTGGCATATTTTTATAATTTAAAAGTCATTATTTTATACGATGTATAATCAAACATTTTAATTTTAGTTTAATTCAATGGTTTTCAAAATGGAAACTTCCTATATGAATTATTTCAGTACACAAAAAAATGAATGCTTTTTACGTATATGGCGATAACTACTTCTCCACCGCCGCAACCATACTTTTATATTTGGATTCCTATAAAAGTGATAATTTTTTTAATATTAAAATAAATACTATATACCCTTTACATGTATTTTTCTTTTTAAGATGGTTTTGATACCATATTGATTATGTCAATATAATAAAATGATGTCTTGTCATTTCAATGTGGAAATGTTATTTTTCCATTATTCTTGATTTAGGTTTTATGATTATATTATGGTACTTAGAAATTTTAAGGGTGGTTAAGTGACAAACCAAACAAAGGTGGTTATGGGATAAACTACATGCAGAAGGTTCTGTGATAATCCAAGAATGGGTGGTTACATTATAACCTCCAATGGAATGGGTATGGATGTTAGTCATATGGCCATTTTATTTAGTGATATATGTGCATGTCGACCTCCTTGTTATTCCATTTTAATATGTTTATTTCCCAATTTGGTATTATATGTTATATGTTGAATCTATGGGATTTAGGGAAATATTTTGATGACAAAATGGGTAATCAATGAGCTTATATTGAGTGAAGTTTATTTACTACTTCTTAAAGGTGAATAATATTATTTTTTGATGATGTATTCATGGTTTACGTGTTTTCAAGTGGAAAACAGTTTTCTTTATTTTTTGTATCCCTTAATACGATTTTTATTCTCATCCTATGTAATGAAAAAAAATTCACATGACATAAATAATAATAGAGTCAAGGACGAGATCAAGGAAAATTCATGTTGTTTAAACACGAAACAAACCATGTTTCTTTATTAAATGTTTTTGTTTTGTGAAAAAAATGGATAGTGAGTAAAAGCTTCTAATTTGTAATAAAAATTACTAAATTTATGAGTTATGGCCTAATTCTCTAAATCAATAAACCTAAAAATATCCTCAAAGTGAATCAAATTAAAATTATTAACTTAACTAAAGATTATTTAATGTTTAAGGATGGATAAAAAATAAACCATTTATTACTATCCAGAGTGATCATAGTTAATAATTTATACATAATAATTTTATAACCTATTATAGTAATAAATATATTACTAATAATTTATTTCACATAGGACTCCTAAAAAATGACATACTTTTATGATGGAACAGAATACATCAAGAGATGACTAGAACATTATTGGGTAAATAATTTATATCTATAAATTTTTTGGAAGAAGATATTTGTGTTTATAGATATAATATAATTATATTTTTACTTAAACCCTTCCTAAATAATACCTGTATGAGTTTCAAATGATAATAAAACCAAAAATTTCATATTTAATTGTTTTTAGATATGAAGTGTGCATCTTGTATAGTAATGATTAACTCCGTAAATATGGTCTAAAAGTAATTCATTGAATATTTATTTTTTATCCCAAAACTCTTAAGGAATAATTTTTCATCATTTGAATAACTAACACTTTTAATGAAATAGTATATGATAAATTTTATGAAACTGATAATTTTTTATTTCAAAAAATGTCCACAAATTAACATTTTAGTTTATTTTTCTGAAATACATTATGATTTAATTTTATAATATAAACACCAACCTAGGGTAGTTAATTAACCAAAATGTAAACATATAGATTTTCAATATTTTATTAATGTCTCAGTAGAATATGACCATCCTATATATGATAATCTCTTTATCGTTTTTCTAATACACACATAGATCTTGAAGAATTATCCCACTAATAATTTCGTTATGGATGTAAATCAATTAGTCAAAAGAAGACATTCCATTTGGAATGAGTGTGTCAAAAAAGCATTCGTATCAAAATTTTAATCCAAAAGGAAGATATTTCCTTTGTTGATACATGTGGTATAAGATACATGCAACTTGAACTCAATCAATTTCAGAGGAGTAAAGATTGTAATTTAGTGGAACATAGTAAATATATCATAGTAATTATATTCAAATAAGTCTAACAAAACAAATGTGATGAAATCGAAATTAAAAAAAGGAATAAATAAAAACATATTTCTATGGTTTATAGTCCCAAAGAAGGTGTATTATATGGTTTGAATTTTACATAGGATTTTAGACATCTATATTTTAGAATAATTCAAGCCTATAAAACCAATTTAAATTTATCTTTATTTATATTGGATGTGAACATAATTATTCTTGAAAAATATGTTCAAGTGGATGTTTTTTTGAACAACCTACTAGTTTTGAAGGTATGAAAGATTCTGAACATGTATATGAACTAACTAAGGAATTTTATGAACTCAAGTAAGCCCTATGAGTCTATTATGAATAACTTACTGAATTTTTTACAAAAAAATAATTTTAAACTTAAATGACTATATAAATTTTTATATAAGGAATGTTATCAAATAAACTATCATTTTTCAAATATATTTTGATGTAAATATTTTAATGTAAACTAAAAAATCATTTTTTAATGACTTCTTAGAATATATTAAGAGTGGATTGGAAATGGGCATGATGGGTGAGCTTAATTTTTTATTTGTTTTCAAGTATCTTGAAAACCAAAACAAAATATCTTAAATAATTATATATATACATAAATTACTTCCTTAAAATATTCAAATATGATAATGCATCAAGTATATATAAGTTGATAAGAACCTCTGCAGGACTTGACAGTAAAAGAATCAGTAAAACACTTGATCATAAAAATTATTATTGAATGAATGGATGTTTAATATCTTTATACTCATTCAATTGATATAATATTTATCAATTATTTATGAGTGATTTTTTAATAAAATTCTAAGGAGTATCATCTTAAAGTTAAAAAATGGAATTTTCATTAGATAAAATAGAAATTATTAACATGGATTATTTTATTACGATGGATCTAACATTATAGTTATAAGTTATTATGTTACTTATATTGGATGATGATTATTAAATATAAAAAGTGATTTTGTAACTTTTCATTTCCTAGGAAAATATTTAGTTTCCCTGTCCTAGAATAATAAAACTGCTTTCTAGGTCTCACCTCATGTTTGTGGATGACTCCAGGTCGAGGATGGGTCTAAACCGTGTTCTAGAGGCCTACTTCTACTAAAGTGGTGAAGTCATTAAAAGGAATTTTTGTAGATTCCTCATATCCAATAGATGTTTAGACACTTGGATCCATTCAGTGAGTAACTCTCTAGTTATTTAAAAGTATGACCTTCTTATGGTTTATCTCAGAGCTACCATGTCTTCAAAAAACATGTGTATCCGAGACTTCTACCCCCTTGTAAGAAGAGTCACAAATCGAATCCTCAACTAGAAAAATAGATTAACATAATTTGGGGGTAGGATCACACTGGTTAATAGTGTTCTCTTCACTACCTTGGTTCATACACTTTCTTCCATTAATGTACCCAAGGGCGTCATTACAAATCAAGTCAGGGTTCTCATAGGTTTTGTTGGTTGGAGTAGTTTACTCAAGAATGGAGGGATGAATGGAGTAACTATAAAAATTTCTGTTAAAATAATATTATTTCCAAAAAAATGGTTTCGCCAAAAAATAGATACATCCCAGTTAATCAAATTTATTCTATTGTAATAGTTTTTCTTTTTAAACAAATTCTTAGAAGATTGATTAATTCTAAGTAATATTAATTTGTATTATTAATATAAGTTTTGATGTTATCCTACTATGACAAACCAATTATAAATTCTTTCCAAGACTAACTATCAAAGTGAAATTAGTGATTTCTGGATTATGCAATAATGCAGTAAAATAGAGAAGACTAAATTTAAACAGCATATGGGATATGAAACAAGTGGTTCAGTCTTAAGCCAAGACCTAATCCACTCCACTTGGTGATCACCTGCCACCAAGCAGTTTATATAAATAAACTTTGATCCACACCCTGGATCAGGGTTAACAACAGTACATAGACTATCTAGGTCACACAAGAACCTCTTCCATAGTTTTTCATTGTTAAAGATAACCAGGCCACATGGGTACCTCTTCCATAGTATTCGTGGGTAAAAAATAGTATAAAAAGTTTTATGTGAGGATTAGAGTATCCTCCAGTTCATCATAGGAGTCAGTGTGTGTCAAAACAGACAGGGGAACACACTGCTCGTAATGTAGAAAAAGATGATCACAGTAGAGCAAGAATATAGAGATAAGTTTATAATGATTTGTGTGATGTCATTGCAGCTTTGGACTTCTTTAGATTAAAGTAGATGAAGCTTTGAGTCCTTTTTTTGATGTTGTGATAAAAATAGAGTGTCACGATTCCTCTTGTGTTTTTCGTGAGTTTTGATAATGCGAAGATGTTCTCTGGATTCTAGTGTACTTCATATGTTCTTCAGTAGAGTTTGATTGCATGCACGTGACAATGCTTCCTTTTGAAAATCTTGCAATTTTTTCTTTGTGGTCGTGCTCACAGGCTTGTTTTCTGTTCAGTATGCCTCACCCTTTTTCTTAGGCACACTTTGCTCTTTATCCTCAAAATGCATGAGTTTTATCCGACAGGTTCCATGTGTTTTGTACCTCGTACCTCGTACTTTTATGATGATATGTCTACAACAAAACATTAATTATGTCATTGCCTTAAAGGCATCAAATATGACAGTTAGAAATTAAATTGAAAGATGAAAAAATAGTTTAAGAAACAGTGTCATAGTAAGTTATGACAATGGTGTCTCCTTCACTTGGTGTCTAGACCGATCATGGTGTCTGAGTGTCTCGGTGTCTTTTTTACGGTGTCTTGTTAACGGTATCTTGTTCACAGTTTCTAGCGGTCACGGTGTCTTGCGGTCACAGTGTCTTGTTTATGGTATCGAGATTCATGGTGTCTTGTACACGGTGTCTTACTTCACAGTGTTTGGTTCCCAGTTTTTGGCTTCACGATGTCCTATACCCAGTGTCTTGCTTCACGGTGTCTGGTTCACAGTGTCTGGCTTCATGATGTGTCGTACAGGGTGTCTTGCTTCACAGTGTCTCATACATAGACAAATAACTGTATTCAGACATAAGAAATGATATTCAGGAAATGGATTGAGCATAACCATTATAAAGCATGAGAGAACTTGAAAAATAAATACACATGATTGGATATAATTTATTGGGATTAACTAGGTTGAATAATATTTGTGATCATTAAAACATGATTAATAAATGAGGATTCCAAAAATCTCCCCCTTTTTATGATCACAAATCATGTACAGTTAAAGTGTAAATATGGTGCAACTACAGAGATAAATGAAATCATATAGAGACTTTATATAGAAACATATTCTTGAGAAAGTTCTTTAGAAACTTATCCCCCTTTTGGGATTATCAAAAAGTATAAAGAAGAGATGGAAAAAAGAGTGCACATTTCATTAAGAGTAAACATAGTGGAGTACAAAATAAAGGAGAAATACAAAATAAATAAAAGTCATATAAAAAAGGAGTAAGCACTGGTATGCTTCAGGGACTGGCCTTCTCTTTGCCATTAGTTGTGGTAGGAGAGGAAGCCATATGGGCAGTGGTTGAGGTAGAAGAAGGCAGAGATGTGTTAGATAAATAGGGTAAAGAGAGACCTTCAAAGACTAAGGGATCCAAGGTAGGAGTAGTAGAATATCGAGGTAGTTACTTCTCAAGAATCACACGCCTTATCTGACTAAGAGCTTGGCTGACAGACATGGTAGTTGAGGCTAAGGAATAGGTGAAGGTATGTAGCTGAGGTCTAAGAGGTGCAGACACTGGAGCAACAAATACTATACTCTAGAAATGAATATAAGGTCTCAGAAGTTTTATGAAGTCTGCAATAATATCTCTACCATACTGCATGGATTTTTCAAATATATCTTTGTTTTCCATAAACTTGTCCAACAATCAAGTAAACTCGGCGATCTTTTGGACTTGGGTTTTGAAGTCTTGAGTCATAGGAGGAAATGGCAGATTCTATACAATGTATTTTAAGTGGTTTTTCATATCATTCTTGGAGAAAATTCGGTTGAAATAGAAATCTACTTTCATAGAAATATCTTGCTAGGCATCATAGGCAATCCATGAGTGAATTTGCACAAGGTCAAGAACTCTATCACTGTTCCTAACAACTTCAGATAAAGAAGCCACATTATAGTCACTGAAAACATTCTAAATATCTTCTTTAACTATAGATCTGAGCAGATTTATGTCCAAGGAAGATGTAGAGGATTTACTAGAGGTATTAGAAGCCTTGATGGTTGTGATCAGAGATTTGAGCTGATTTATTACCTTTTGAAGACAACCCTAGTACTCATCAGTGAGTTTATTAAGGTTCACCACATGATCTATCATCTACTTCAATATCTGTTTGTGCCTTTCTGTGATCTTTTCATATAAGGATTCCAGAAAAGGCTGAATCTGAGACACAACATCATTTGGGATTTGAGAAACAGTAGGTGCTGGAGGAACATCAACCGGATCTGATCTCGAATGCTGCTCTCTCTTCATGTCTTCAAACATTATTTTTAGAGTTTTGACTTCATTAATGAGTAGATTATTTTCAACTCATACTTCTTGAATCTCATGGAGAATCATCAGTTGGATTTTCCATATAATTTTCTCCAAAATTAGTGAGGCATCTCTCTCACTTAAATCTGTCACGGGACGAGGTTGGGATTTCAGAAGGTTCTCAACTCCAGATAAGAGAGTATCTATAAATTCCTTCAGATAATACTTTCTTACAAAGTACAGCTGTTCAGATAGTGGTTCAGGTGTAGGAATTGGTTCAGGATCAGGTTCTCTCTCAGGTTTAAAACTTGAAACTGACTTCTACTGAAATAGGGAGAAAAGATCAAGCCCGATTGCTGTAACTTGCTGAGACTCAGTCACATCATAAAAACTAGGAAATTTTTTCTGAGTTTCCACATGACTTGACTCAGTTGGATGCGAGGCTTCAACAGACTCAAGATTTGGTGTTTTCTCCCCCTCACCAGATGCCTCCTTCTCAGGACTAATAGACTTAAGAGCCTAGTCCAAATCCATAGACTCAGCTCTAAGTTCCTCATTCATTTCTTGTCTAGCCAGCTGAAAGGCCAACTTCAACCTCTCTTCAGTAGAGGGTATGACTTCAGGAACTAATTGTTCCATACAGAGTTCCTCCAGATTTTCTTCTTGCACAACATGAAGTTCTTCTCCTGTAGAATCTTTCATGGATTGCTTCTTGGATTCTGTGAAAACTGATTCTTTTTCAGCTTCGGGATGGATTTCGAGATTGACATCTTCTCTAGAAGAAGGAACATATTCTTTAAGAACAACATGAGGAACAACAATCCTTTATTCTTTAACAATAACTGCTCCCCTAGGTGGTACATTAGCCTCTTCCTCCTCTTCTTTTGAATACAGAACAAGTTCATCTAGTTCTAAACCAAGATCAGAGATGTCTTTTGGCCTGGAGGGATGATCCATTAGATTAAACAACTCCGATACCTTATCATTGTCTCCCACCCATTCCTTTTTCCAAGGATTACAGTTTATCTTCATTCTCTTGATGGTGGCTTTATAGAGACAGTAATCACAGTCCATAAGAACGTCTTCCTTAGGTCCAACCAAACCATTTGCAGAAAGCATGGGTGATATTAACCGAGAGTAGAACAAAGAATAGGACATGGATGTAACTTTGATCAACTAAAAAATATGGTGAATGATGTACCTTCACAGGTTTATATTATGTCCATTTTTCATAAGGTGATTCAAAAACACATCTTGATATTTTATCACAACAAAATAACCTTTTCTTGGACAAACCATATTTTGAATAAACTTAAACAGAATCCTTGTTTCTCTATCTAATTTAGCAGTGATGGCCCTTCTCTTGGTACCATTTCTAGTTAGAGTTTTCAGAGAATCTTCTAGATCAAAGAAATCGGTTGAAGGTGTTGGTCCTCTCTGATAATCCTCACATATATTTTCATGAGGTAAACTAAGGCATGCAACCCATAAACTCGAAGAGAAAGAGCACCTTTGGCCATTAACCTAGCTCGTCACAACATAACTTTCACTAGAATCAAAAGAGAATTGTACGTACTTGTAAAATTGAGCTACTAACCTAGGATAGATGGGTCTGTTTTCCCTCGAAAACCACTCTAACCAGACTTGGTTTTTTAACTATTTAAATACCAGATATTTTATAGAAAGAAGCCATTCGGGGATAATTTTATTCTCAGCTACAAAACAACAGTTTACTAGATTTGGATTTAAAGGACCCGCAGGTGTCAGCTTATGTTCAATCTTTTTCTTCTTCGAGCTATGATTATCGGGTGTGGATAAAGATGTATGTTTCATTCTTAGCATCTACTGAAGGTTCGAGAGGGAGAGAGAGAAAGGCTTGTAAGGTTGAAAGGGTACGAAATGAGTGAATAAGAGAAAGCCCGACTGAAGAACCGAGTGGAACTTATTGTTTTATCAGTTAGGAATGCCAAACATCACAAAAAAACACAGGAAAGTAAAAGTGGTGAAATAATAATTACCATGATAAGGATTAAAAAAAATGAATTTTCATGGGGAGACTGTGAGTGGTCGTTACGGTGAGACAATGAGTGAGTTTCACGGTGAGACCGTGAGTGAGTTTTTCAGTACGTGTTACGATGAGACAGTAAGTGTCAGAACATAAGTAAAAAAGTGATAATGGTGAGACCGTAAACATAAGAGATAGTAACAGAGAAACAGTAATCATGAAACAGTAAATCATAACATAAAAATATCGAACAGTAAGACCTGAAACAGTAATATGTAAGATCTCATTTTGATATTTATCATGCCAAGTTCATGTGTGATGTAGTTTATTCTCTCAGAATTTAATGGTTTAGTGAATATATCAGCAAGATGATATTCAGTACCAATAAATCCCAAGGTGATATCACCTTTTTGATAATGATCTCTCAAAAAGTGATGTCTTACGTCAATATGTTTTGTCCTAGAATGTGAAACACGATTTTTTGAGATGTTAATAGAACTTGTGTTGTCACAATTTTTTGTTACATGTCTAAATTGATATACACAATCTAGTAATGAATGTTTCATCCACAAAATTTGTGCACAACAACTGCCAGCAGCTATGTATTCAGCTTCTGCAGTAGATAATGCAACAAAATTTTGTTTCTTACTACACCATAATAATAGTGACTTGCCTAAAAGGTGACTTGTTCCAGAGGTGCTTTTTCTATCTAACATACAATCTCCGAAGTCAACATCAGAATAAATGACTTGTTCAAATGATTGTCCTTTAAGATAGAATAGTCATAGATTGGGTGTATGCTTGAGGTATTTTAAAATTCTCTTTGCATCATTTAAATGATATTCTTTAGGGTTTTCTAGAAAATGAGCACACATGCACACACTAAACATAATATCCGGAAGGCTAGTAGTTAAGTAGAGTAAACTTCTAATCATTCCCCTATAAGTGGTTTGATCAACAAATTTTAGATCTTCATCAAGATCCAACTTACAGGTGGTACTCATGGGAGTGTCACTACTTTTAGTTCTCTCCATCCCAAAATGTTTTAGAAGATCTCAGGTGTATTTAATTTGAGTTAAAACAATTGCGTCATTATTTTGAAGAATTTAAATTAAATAAAGAATTTTAGTTCACCCATTAAAATCATTTCAAATTTGTTTTGCATCATTTTAGAAAAATTAGTACATAATGAATTTCTTGAAGATCCAAAAATAATACCATATACATAGATTTCAACAACTAAAACAACATTTGAAATTAGTTTTATAAAGAGGGTAGGATCAACTATTCCTTTTGAAAAACTTTTGGAAATAAGAAATGTACTCAGTCTGTCATACCAAGCTCTTGGAGCATGATTTAAACCATATAAATCTTTTGATAGTTTGAAAATATGATTTGGAAAATGAGGATTTTTGTATCCAGGGGGTTTTTCAACAAATACATCCTCAGCTATATACCCATTTAAGAATGCACTCTTAACATCCATTTGATATAGTTTGAAATTCAGATGTGCAGTATAGGCAAGGAGAATTCTAATGGCTTCAAGTCTGGATACTGGTACAAAATTCTCCTCATAGTCAATTCCTTCTTCTTGAATATATCCTTGTGGAACTAATCTAGCCTTGTTCCTATCTATATTTCTAGCTTCATCAACCTTATTTCTAAACACCCATTTAGTGCCTATGGTGAATGTGTACTTGGGTATTTCAACAAGTTACCAAACATTGTTTATTTCATACCGATTAACTTCTTCTTGCAGAGCCATTACCAAAAATTCATCATTTATAGCATCGTCAATGTTTATAGGTTCATGATTTGGAAATAAGGCCTAATGTTCTACCTGATTTCTAAGATAATCTCTAGTTTGTGTTCCTTTCTCTAAGTCTCCTACAACAGCATCTAAGGGGTGGTTTTTAAGAGTCCAAATAGGTCTAGAAAAGGTAGGGCTAGAGATTTCAGGTTCATCAATAGATTCGGGTTATATAGAGACAGATTCTGGAGCATTTCCAGAACTGGTGGTCTTAACAGAAGGTTCACTGTTCTTGTCATTAAGGTTTAGAATGGACACATCTCCTTCAAGATTTTCAATAGGAGTATTAGGTTCTTGTTGATAAGTTTCATCAAATTTGTTGTGAATATATTCTTCCACACATTTAGTTCTCTTATTGAATACTCTATAGGCTTTACTTGACAATGAGTAACTTAGGAAAATTCCTTCATCACTTTATGATGCAAAGTTTTCAAGATTATCCTTAGTGTTGAGAATAAAGACATTGCAACCAAAAACTCTAAAGTAATTAACCTTAGGCTTCCTATTGTTCCAATGATCGTATGGGGTCTTTTTGAGAATTTTTCTAATCAAGACTCTATTGATTATGTAACATGTTGTATTAACAGCTTCATCCCAAAAGTAAATAGGTAAGTCATATTCACTAAGCATTGTTCTAGAAATTTCTTACAGGGTCCTATTTCTTCTTTCTACTACACCATTCTCTTGTGGTGTTCTAGGGGCAAAAAAATTGTGAAAATAACCACTTTGCTATCAAAAGGATTCAAACTATTGATTTTCAATCTCACGACCATGATCACTTCTTAAAGATTTAATTTTAAGGCCACTAAAATATTCTACAGACCTGGAATACTTAGTAAAATAAGAGGAGAGTTCACTTTTGTGAGCCATGAAGAAAGTCCAGGTGTATCTAGAAAAATCATCTACCAAAACATAAACATTGTGCTTCCCATTTAAACTAGAAACTCTAGATGGTCCAAACAAATCCATGTGATCCAATTTGAGAGGTTGAGAAGTAGAAACTTTTTTCATTGTTTTGAAAGATATTTTGTGTTGTTTTCCTTTTGACAAGGATTACACACTTTGTCATGTGGAAAATCAAGTTTGGGTAAGTCTCTAACTAGGACTTTTCTAGTTGGATTTCTAAGAGAGTGAACATTACATTTTTTTAGTCTCCTATTCCAGAGACAAGATTATTTATGAAATACACTAAAGCATGAGGCACTTTGGGAAGCTAAAGAATCTAAATAAATAGAATAAAAATTTTCATTACTTGATGCAGAAAATACCAATTCATCTTTAGAATTAAATACATTACATGCATAATTTTCAAATTTGACATGATATCCATCATAACATAATAGTTAGATACTAGGAATATTATATTTTAATCCATTAACAAATAGTACAATAGAAATTAAAATCGAATCAGTGTAACCAATCTAGTCTAAGATGATGATTTTTCCTTTGGCATTGTCACCAAATGTGACATGTCATCCATCTACTTTTATCATATTCTTGAAGCATGAGTAGTCTACTATCATGTGCCTTGAACACCCACTGTCTAAGTACCGTAGATTTTTTTAGGAGATTTTTAAGAAGCTTTCCTATAACACAATCAAGAAAAGACAGATTTTGGTACCCATACTTGTTTGGGTCCAGTAACATTAGTAATAAGTGCTTTAAGAACCCATATTTGTTTCATAGGTTTCCTATAAGCATTATGTAATGTATTTGAAAAATAAACTATATTTGGCCCACAAAAACATGAAATAGTAGAATATGTATCATGACTTGAGCTAGTTGATTTGTGTCTAGGACTGGGAACAAAACTATATGTCCTAGACTTTGAAACAAAATTCGTTCTGCCATGGTTTCTTTTACTAGGTTGATAACCAATGCCAATATTGTATTTAGGGGAAATTTGTTTTCCTAGCATTTGGGTAAGGGTATTTTTTCCATTATTAAACTTTTCTAACTCACTTTTTAGTTGCTCATTAGACATTCTTAATTCATTATTTTCTTTGACCAGTTGAGCATTTTTCTCCTTTTCAGTAGTAAGATCAGATTTAATATTTATAGTGAGATCATGATGTTTCTTTAATGATTTATACTTATCTTTTAATTCATTGCAAGTCTCTTCAAGAATGTTATAGTATTCAAACATTTCTTTATTAGTCATATTTTCAAAGTCACTTTCATCTTTAGAATAGTATGAATTATATACAGAATATTTCAGTGTTACCTCAGATGTGTTTGTTGTAAAACACATATTAGATTTGTTAGCCTGTTGATCATGTGATGTCTCTGAATCGCTTGAACTATCCTCAGAGGCACTCTAGGTTGCTTTCATTGCCTTTTGGTACTTCTTGTCCTTGTCCTCATATTTCTTCTTGTACTTGATCTTTGGAAAGTCAGCCTTTATACGTCCATTATGCTTACATTCATAGCATACAATTTCATTAGTTTTGTCACCTCTTTTCCAATCCTTTTTCAAGTTTCCTTTTGGATCATACTTTCCCTTGAAATTAGGCTTTCTGAAAAATTTCTTTTTTTTGTAAAATCATTTGAAAATTCTGGAAAGTTGAGCCATATCCTCATCACTTTCAGGAGATGATTGTTCAATAGTGGAACTTTCTATAGAAGATTACAGTTTCCCTTTGTCTTTGTGCTTCGAGGTGGGGATCTTGAATGCCACAGACTTCCTCTTTCGTTCATCCTACTCTTATTTTTTTTACTTTTACCTCTTCCTCATACATCATTTGATTCCAAATGAGTTCTTTTACAAGTATCCTACTGATGTCGCACGATTATCTAATAGAGACAGATGTTCCCCTCCATCTGTCATGTAGACATATAAGGATTCTTATGATATGTTCCTTGGCAGTGAATTCAATTCCAAGAGAAATCATTGTGTTGACAATCTCATTGAACCTAAGATACATTTCAGAAATAGGCTCATCAGGTTTCATTTTAAAATTATCATATTTTATAGTATAAGTATTAAGTCTCATTACCTTTACACTAGATGCGCCATCATTTGAGACAGACAAGGTATCCAAAATTTCATGGGCAGTTTTACAGGCAGAAATCCTATTAAATTCTTCATCTCCTAAGGAACAGTATAAAGCATTCTTGGCTTTACAATTGTTATTGTAGGCAAGTTTGGTAGGTTTATCCCATGTAATTCTATCAGTCACAAGATGTTTGTATTCATCTATAATGGATGACCAAATTTCAAAACTCATACTCTCTAGATACATTTTCATCTTAATTTTCCATTGAGCATAGTTGGTTCCATTAAAGAATGGTGGTCTGTTGGTTGCCACACCTTCCAATCTATTATCCATACTAACGTATTACTTTAAAAAATCTATAAATATAGATTTAATATAAATTTACAGATCTTTAAATTACAACTACAATCACAGTTGAGTAAGATTACACATTGTCCTAATAAAGCTCATTTGATTCCAAATGTTGGTCGGAGTAGTTTACTCAAGAGGGGAGTGGTGAATTGAGTAACTATAAAAATTTCTTTTAAAATAATATTATTTCCAAAAGAAATGGTTTCCCCAAAAAATAGATACAGCCCAATTAATCAATGTTATACTATTATAAGAGTTGGTCTTTTTAAACAACTTCCTAGAAGATTGATTAATTCCCAGTAATCTTAATTTGAATTATTAATATTACTTTTGATGTTATCCAACCAAGACAAACCAATTATAACTTCTTTCCAAGACAAACTATGAAAGTGAAATTAGCGACTTCTTGATTATGCAATAAAGTAGTAAAATAGAGAAGACTAAATTTAAACAGCACATCAGATATGAAACAAGTGGTTCAGTCTCAAGTCAGGACCTAATCCACTCCACTTGGTGATCACCTTCCACCAAGCAGTTTATATAAATAAACATTGATCCACATCCTGGATTAGGGTTAACAATAGTACACCGACTATCCAGGTCGCGTAGGAACCTCTTCTGTAGTTTTTCATGGGTAAAGATAACCAGGCCACATAGGGACCTCTTCCACAGTATTCGTGGGTAAAAAATAGTATAAAAAGTTTGATGTGAGGATTTCAGTATCCTCCAGTTCATCTTAGGAGCCAGTGTGTGTCAAAATAGACAGGGGCACACACTGCTCATAATGTAGAAAAAAATGATCACAATAGAGCAAGAATATAGAGATAAGTTTATAATGCTCTGTGTGATGTCAATGAAGCACTGGACTTCTTTGGATTGAATCAAATGAAGCTTTGAGTCCTTTTTTGGAAGTTTTGTGAAAAATAGAGTGTCACGATTTAGCTTGTGTTCTTTGAAAGTTTTGATAATGTGAAGATGTTCTCTGGATTCCAGTGTATTTCATATGTTCTTCGGCAGAGTCGGATTGCATGCATGTGACAATGCTTCCTTTTGAAAATCTTACAATGTGTTCTTCGTGGTCGTGCTCACAGGCATGTTTTCTGTTCAGTATGGCTCACTCTTTTTATTGGGAACACTTCACTCTTTATCTTCAAAATGCATGAGTTTTAGCCAACAAGTTCCATGTGTTCTGTACCTCATACCTCGTACTTGTCCGATATATGTCTATAAAGAAACATTAATTATGTCAGTTCATTAAAGGAATAAAATATGACCGTTAGAAATTAAATTGAAATATGACAAAATAATTTAAGAAACGGTGTCATAGTAAGTTATGACAGCTGTGTCTCCTTCACATGGCTTCTAGACTGATCACAGTGTCTGTGTGTTAAGATGTCTTATTTACGGGGTCTTGTTCATGGTATCATGTTCACGGTGTCTGGCAGTCACAGTGTCTTGTGGTCAAACTTTCTAGTTCATGGTGTCTGGCTTCATGGTGTCTTGTACATGGTGTCTTACTTCACGGTGTGTAGTTCATAGTGTCTGGCTTGACGGTGTCTTGTACACAGTGTCTTGCCTCACGGTGTCTGGTTCACAGTGTCTGGCTTCATGGTGTCTTGTACATGGTAACTTGCTTCACGGTGTCTCATACTTAGACAAATAACTGTATTCATACTTAAGCAGTGATATTCATGAAATGGATTGAGCTTAACCATTATAAAGAATGAGAGAACTTGAAACATAAATACACATTATTGGATATAATTTATAATGATTAACTAGGTTGAATAAGATTTGTGATCATTAAAACATGATTAATACATGAGGAGTCCAATAGTTTTTATCTAGGATCCCCTATTTGAGGGAAAACTGCATTGGGTCCCTTGGTCTAAAATGGAGAGGTTGAGTAATTAAGGGGATGTTAACATCAGCAATATTCATGATACCATTTCATGAATGCATGCGAAATTGGCTTGGGATTTTCTAGAGAAGATCATGTTGTGGGGATAGTCCATGCATGCATGTTATGTTGTAGATGGGTATACTCTTGTTGGAAAATCCTCTAATCTTTGGAAAGTTATTTTTCCATGTGTTACCTCTATCAAACTCCACATTTTTTGGATTTTTGGTGCTAGTGCTATTGCCTTCTGGCAATACAACTGGTGTGTTGAGGCCATAGACTACCCAGGCTACCCTATTACTAATATCTCCTTTAGGGTGGCTAGCCTATATCCTTTATTCATCAATAATGTTCTGGATATGAACTAGATGGAGGTTTTCCATCTCATCTATATTTCTACGACCCGTGATAAATGTGTGCTCACCCCATCCTCATCGAGATTTTTGTCCAAAAAAGTCTATGGTCGTGTCCTCACTCTATATCCTGGATTCAATGCATGGAGTGAAGTTCTATGAGATAAACACATCCTGAATAAATATAATTTTCTTATATGGAGAGTCTGTAATAGTGTGCTTCCCATAGATGAAAATATTAGAATATGTGGTGTCATTAAGGCTTCCATATGTGTCTGTTGTAAGAGGAAGAAGTTGGAGACTTCGTTTCACATGTTCTTTGAGAAAGAATGTGCATAAGTGGTATGGAGCATCTTAACTGAGTTTATTGCACTCTCTATTTCATCCATCATAGAGGTCCCCTTCATGGTTCATTATTTCCATAGCTTGGGCAAGGTGGGCTTAGAGAGAAAGGTGCGTACTCTTTTTTTCAGGTAGGATGCTGGTTTATATTGAAAGAACATAACATATACATCCATTATGGGGTGGTTTATTTTGGTCAAGTAATCATCTCCAGAATCAAATATCTGATTCTTAACATGGACAGGGCACTCCGCATCTGTAGGGAGGCCCCTACAATGAAGCATCTCAACCTCAACCCTTGTGTCGTTCATTCCACTGCTTTCATTTCTACTAGTAAATGGGTAAGGTGATATCCACATCATTAGGGTTTAATGCTTAACACTGATGGACCCTATATTTATGGATTCATGAGTGGAGGAGGTATTGTCCGTGATTATTCCAGCTCAGTCATACTGGAATTCTCTTTTCGGTAGGGGCATGGCACCACACATTTGGATGAATCCAAGGCCATGGTCAATTTCTCTCTGTTTTCTGACAGATAGGTTTGGAACTCATATGAGCTGAAATAGACTCAACGGTGGTCCACAATTCTATCCATGGTCATGGAGCTACTCCCTGATTGATTGAATATATATCTTGTAAGTGTTTTCATCTTCTCAGCACCCACACCAAACTGTCCCATACCTTGTTGGAAGGTAATAATGCAGTGGACTACATAGCCTCACTTGAAATTCCTAGAACGAATAATTTTTTGTCATAACATTCATAGTTTTAAGACAATTGGGATTAACATCCAGAGAGGAGATTCTCTAGGTCAACATCATTTTAGACCTCCATAATTTGTTTCCCATGCCCATATCCGTGGGCCTTGTATGTTTTATTTTCTTTCTTTTTGAAATGAATTTATATATTTGACAATGATGATGATGATAAAACTAGTGTTATTTCTTTGCCTATGAAGCTAAAAAAACTAATTATTAGTGAAAATATATTTATGAAATCATTTCCTTAGTAATCCCACAAAAAAGGAGATTTAATTCTAAAATTTATCGGGACCCATGATCATCTTGCATAAATAATAAAAAACCAGTTAATTTTGATATAATTGAATACATTAAATTGAAATTGGTAATTGTAAATTTTAAGAGATCTTCAAGACATTTTACACTCACTTATCTCCTTATAGAAAAATAGGTTTTGAATAAGGGGGATCACATATTTTTTTATTTTTCATTAAAAACAAATATTGAAGAATTCATGAACATTTAAAAGAACATATAGTGTAAAAAAACCGAACTATATTATAGAAGTAAATATCATTCTTGTTCTTCAATAATCCTTTTTGGTTTCCAGAGTGGGAGTTTATTATCTAATTACAAATTCCTATTTACAATCATAAGGTAATAATTTTTTTATAAATTACTAATTTAATTCTTATAAGAATTAATCTTATATTTATTTTTGTTAAAAATCATTTCGGACAATTCATACTAAAAAGAAAACCCTTTTGATTATATATAAGACAAAAAATGGATAATCATGTATCTAGACCACCTATACAATCTATTAGATGATAAAGACTTCATACATATGTAAAAGGACTATATTAACAAGGATTTTTTTGATAATCAATCTTTACATTCTTTCTAAAATGAATTTAATCAAAATTAGGCTTAAGAGAAATCACTAGAAGATGTCAAGAACGTCAACAACAAATTTAGAATCTCGAAATAATACTACAGTGATATCATCTGAAAAAGATTTCATGGATATTCATACATTATAAAAGAATATTACTATTAAGAAAATAAGAACTACCTCATCCAAAACAGATTCATTATTTCATTTAAAGAATAGTGTCTATTATGAATTTCATAAGACTATAACATGAAATAATTTCTACTATTAAGAGAGTATTCCTAATGAGATCCACAAATCTATTTAAGAACCTGATATTCAAACTATGAAATCATCAAATAGGATGATCTCCTCATATAAGAAGTTGTGATAGAAAAATCATCGATTTATAAAAATTTGATTACTTGACAATTCCAAAAGGATTTACTAATGATATTGATTTTTAAAAGATACCAAGAAACCCAAACATATGGTTAAAATTAATAGAAAAAATAAATTTCTTACATTTAATTATATTATTATCCTTTCAATGCATTCTTATTTTCTATAATATGATTTATGGTCCTATATCAATAATTTTTTTATCAATCATGTTTCTTAAAAATATAAATGAAAATCTAAAAATTTTATTTTTACTATAATGCTTTTATTCTCACCTGAGTTTTTTATTTTTCAAAAAAAAGTGGTAGAAGTCTAGAGTTTCTATAATTCTAAGATATTACTAAGGAGGAGAATAATTTAAAAATATAAAAATTTAACTAAAAGATAGGATATTTTTCAAATAAAATAAATTATAAATGGGGAAATAATTTGAAATATCATAGAGTTAATTATAGGATGTATTTTTAATTGGGAATTAATTATCCTGTACATTTCCCTATATATATTTCTCGTCTCAATGGGTGTAGGGTTATTTATTCAATTATGATTAATCAAACATATTTTTGAAAATAAAATTAAACCTCATAATGAATAGATATAATTTCAGTTTTTGTTCTATGTATCATGTTGTGTAGAATATACTTATGAAATATAGATTTATGGATAAAATTTTACAAGTTAAATGAAAGTATGATATTTTAAAACATGATACATGATTAAATAAAATATTTTTATCACTAAAATGGTGTGGATCCAATGCATTGGTATGTTTCATATAGACCAGAATATGATCATCTACAACTGATGTAATTATAATCACCTCTGAGATTCATGGAATTTTACCACTAGAATTTTGTTGTACGATCATAAATAAATATATCGAAGGTATTGAGGATGGAGAACAAGTACTAATCACTTTATATAAAGACTATCCATAAAATCTTATAGTCCTTTTGAATCCTATAAAAATCTAATTTAATGTGAAATCGCTTCTCATTTGAATTCTTGTGTTTTTTTGAGACCATCCGATTTTGAATTTTGTATAATAAATTCTCTAAGCTCTTTATTATTATAATTTTGGGGTTTATATTCCGTCAAAGAAAGTGTTAATGAAGATATGTGGGAAAATAGCATCTTAGAATTTTCTTAAAGGATATTAGAGATAGGGTGACAAAATTACATTCTAAACTTTTGTTGATGGATTCTAGGGAAATAAAGATAGGCAATTTTTAGATTAGTTTTTGATCAAGATATTACATGTATTGGAAAATTGTGTTTTTTCTGACATGTGTAATATTTTAAGGTATTTGTTTATTTTATGGTAGAATATTTGATATTTATAAATTCAATGACATTTTTCCACATTGGGATAAACAAAATACCTACCTAGCTTGAGGGTGCTTGTTTTGAGACATACATTTTTTTATTTTTTAATTATAATATCACACTCCATGAATTGTTTAATTTTACTGATCTTGCTTATTTATTTTTACAAATATTTTATAATCATTTGTTTTTGTTTTCAATAATATAATTTTTTATATTCTTAAAAGGTAAATCTATTATATTATTACTCTAGAATATTAAATGTATCATATTTCAAACCATCTATAACCTAACTCTATAGAAATAGTGAAAAAGTTAGTATTGTTTGTTAACTATAATTCACCTCTTCCAGATGTAAAGGTTATTTTTCACATTCATATAGGACAAATATAATATATATTTAGTTTATACCTAAATATTTGAGAAAATATATCCCTCATTATTGGGTATTGAGAACCATATAAAGGATGTAGTTTCCATTGAAATATTATAATAATCATTTAATTGATAAATTGTTATGGGATGATTTAGGATTTAATATTTGATTTATAAATCAAATAAATTGACACGTTATTTATCAAAATATCCTATCGATGACAAATGACATATAAAATTTCACTAAAGGGAGAATAACTGTATTTTTAGGATCTATATTCTCAAAAATTTCAATTAGAGATGAATTTTATACAAGAGTTGAAATCATGTAACCAATCTATTTTTCCCTAATAATTCTATATTAAAATTTTTGGTTAGTGGGTTAATGAATTTAACTTTTTTTGAGACACAATATATCATGTATAACTAGAATCAAAATAAGAAATTTCTAGTTCTTGACTATATATAACGTATAACTTTCACAAATTTATTTTTATGATAAAAATTGAAAATAATGATTTTATAGGACTTCTCTTTCTCCCATGACATTAAAGGATATATATGTAAACTACCCTCTTTAATACTAATATTTATGTATTGGTTTTTGTAATGAACAAAATCATTATAATTTAAATAATATAGTGTTGGCATTGAATTAGGTGGAACATTATCTTCCATTTTATTAATTATAATATACACAAATCTTTAGAATTCATCTATTTGATAGCCTTCTTCCAAATCATGAAGTATTTTATAGTTTCTTTAAAGTAATTTCGTGAGTTCGTCTTCCTAAATTTTCAATATGTTCAATTATATAAATCATTTCTTATATGATATTTATCATTTTAGTGTCCAAGAAAATCTATTTTATTCGTATTTACCACAAAACCATGATTATAATACGATAATATACTTAATATATAAACCATTATAGCACACATAAAAATATTTTCAAATGCACAAATGTCTCTTAATTATATTTTATTTAAAATATTTGGTTTTATGAGACTGTAGAGATGGTTGATTATACTTAATGATTATTGATAAAACCAGAGGCATACCGTTTAAATCATGTGATCTTTATTTCATAGAAACCAATGGATTAATCCTCCTTTTTAGATCAATGAATTTTCTCACCATTATAATGAAATTAATTTACATAAAAAATTAGTTTAGAAATATTTTATTAAACTCCTATATTTTCACATATTTGATTTAATCATTTTAAATCATGTTATTAATGAGAGCATAATTTATTTGCATATAATCCCAAATAAAAATTGATAAAGAAACCTTTTCATTATTTGATCACTAATGAACATGATATATGTTTTCAATTTCTTTGACCCATTTACCATTAATTAGTGGATTACAATACCCACTAATGGATGATGGCCGTTGTCACATGAAGGAATCAATAGTGAGATTTCAATTATTTGATGAATTTGATATCATTATAGAGATTAAGATTTTTTTATAACTTGAGATTGATAGGTGAGTATATCCATGATATTTTTCACACCAATATCCATCTTGTATGGATTTTCATTGGGACAATCAATGCATTGTTCATCACATTCATTGTTTATATAGTTCCATAGAGTTCCAAAAATAGTATGAAACCAGCAAGGTTTTTTGGAGTGTTAAATAATTATAACTTGATTTAAAAATATATATGATAAGGAGAATCAATCCAATTATATTCTAACCTAGGAGATTTTTATTTTGACATTGGAAAATTAATTTTTAACATTGATTTATATATGTTATATCGTTTTATTCTCTATAAAATAATTCCAAAAATTATCTAAAACCCACAATAATAACAAATGAGATTAAATAAGAATTATATATATAATAAAATAATATAAATAATTATTCATTACACATTACATATAAATGAAAACCTGAGAACCCATAGGTTTAGTGTATTTAGTGATTAAAAATATAAATATATTATCTTATAAATTAGCATACATTTATTACATAATTCTTAAAACCTTAATCACTTCTAAACATACCACATAAATAATTCTTATAAATTACACAGGTAATTTAAAAATATGAAAAATGTAAGATTATCCTCTCTTTAAGGGGATAAATATAAGATATATTAAATAAATCAACATAGGTGATCATACTGAAGATCATAAATTAATAAGCATAAGATGAATATATAAATATGAAAACATAATAATAATCTAAACCTAAAAGTTGAAATAAAAATGTGAAATACATTTTATCATAATTCAAATTTATGTCACAACATAGGAAATTGGAATAGAAAAATTATTTAAAATTAATAACTTTTGTCATGGATCTCTTCCAATACAATCCTGACATAGCGTACAAACATTCCATATATCATAGTGTATAGTGATTACAACCATTGTCCCATAACATAAACTTTAATGAGATATATTTTGTATCCAATTAATTAATGGTATATATAATTCTTTTCCCACTTATCACATAATGATATATCTATACATTTTTGTGCCACATGATCATGAAAAAAAATCATATATTAATAAAAACTAGTATAATAAACATGTGAGAGTAAAAACGGTCACATAAATATTTTCATGATCTATAAAGATAAATCATCTATAGAAATAAATAATACTATTCCATTAATTTATATTCATATTGAAATATAATAAACATTAAAGTTTATTGATAGTGATGAAAAAACATTTAGAGTATGATAAAAGATTATATAAAATTTAACAGGAAACATTTTGATAAGTTTCCTTTTTTAGAAAGGGAAATATGAATAAATACATTAAAGAGGGAAGGACAAATAAAATAAAATAATTTTAAATAATCATGGAATAAGAAATTTTTAAATTGAATATTTTTAAAGAATAAATAAGTGATGGAAAGTGTCTGAGTGAGATACATAAAGGAAGAAAGGGAAAAAATATCCTTCCCACCATAAGAAAGTGAAAATAATTATTAAGAGAACATAATAAATAATAAAAATTATATATAATTATATATAATAAGACGATTATAAAATATAATTAACATTATAATGAATGATACAAGTTTCAATAAAAATATTGATCAATAAAATTCCCCTTAAATATGTTGTAATCAGATAAGTATGAATAAATAAGAAGGAAATGGTAAAAAGAAATTTATATCCCCAAAAAAATAGACTAGAATAAAAAATGATATGTAAAGAACATATGGAATATATTATTGAAAATTAATCATGAACAATCTCGATTAAAAAGACATAATGGGATATAAACCCTTAAAATAAATCCACACTTCCTTGAAGACCTTTTAATTTTATGTATAATTATAATAAATGACAATCGTGCTCATTATTACACATTAATTCCAGATTTATTAAATATGATTCACATAATATGACCCATAATATAAAGAAGTATAGTTTCCTTGGTAATTAGGTACATCACATAACAACATAAAACAATGATTACAACATCTCTATTAAAAACATCATTAACATCCACATATTATTTGATCAAACTAAAAACATTATGGGATGACCGGGGACATAAAAAAGAAAGAGCTAATCTAAAACTCCCATTAATGGAATAAACATATAATAACATGAATACATTAATATGTGTTTTAAAATGTAAATATAAATGGGGAATAAAAGGGGTGTGAATCATAAACCATAATAATGGGGCATGATATATTATGATAACATAAAGGAAACATGGGAAATGTGGAAATAACATAAAACATGGCATCATAAACATATGTCAAGGAAAAAATCCAAGACATTATGATGGTAAAACTCTAATGATTGATTAGGTTTAATCACTAATACCACTAATTTTTTCTCATTAGATTAAAACATTACCCAACACATTGGAGTGCTATATAATTCCTCGAAAACCCATCACTTTCATTTCACTCCCATACATAAGTATGCTACATTGATCACAAAATATGGAATCGTTTATCATCAAATTTTATTCAGCAATCAAGGAGTGTAGAATAAGTACATGTAATTCCAAAATTAAATTAGTATATTTTCATAAATATGAGCACCTATGATAGGAAATGGTTGTGGGTTTTAACTATACAATTTTTTTTCATGGAGAATCGCGGTGAAATTTCAATAGCAAAATGGGGGAATAAAAATGTTCATGGGAGGTATTAATGTGATTTAATGGGTTATATATTCATTTAAGTGTAAAAGGAATGTAAATGGGATATGGGAGAAAATATTCTAACATTATTTAGTGGATATAAAAGGTATAAGATAATTAAGATTCATTAATAAAAAGAAGGAAAAAATCCCTTGCCTTGAGAGGGAGATTCCAAATTCCTAGGAAGAGATTCTTGAGAGCTTGGGGAACCTGGGTAGGACTATATAGATATTATATTTTATTAAGGACATGATAAATGTATTTTAGTTAATATAAGTTGGTTCTTGGGTTGTTTTATATGGGAAAATAGATGGGAGTTCTTTATTATTTCTCAAACATAGGTTTAGGACCCTATATAATAAAGTAATAACAACCAAAAACCTTACCACGGGTTTCCCTTGGTTTTTACCAAATATAATTTGTTTAAATTATTTTATATGATATATTTCTCAACATTTTAAAATATTACCATGGAGGATGTGGAAGTGATCCATTTCCTTAATCAAATGATTTTAAAACCGTATAAATTAATATAGGATTTAGAGGATTCATAAAGGATATATAAAATTAATCAAAAAAAATTATGATCAAATTATTTTAAATCATAAACATATATTTGGATTTATATAAACATAATAGTATTTCTAACATCAATTTTATGTCATTATGACTGCATTATACAAACCATCTAATTATAAATAATATAAATTTTATCCTGAAATTTGACTGTCTTAGAAAAATATAGAAAATTAACTGTTGGATAATTTTTAATTTATGATTCCAAAAAAATAATATTTACATTATCCTTATAATTTTATAAATATATATATTTTTATTTTTAATATAAGAATCACAATTTATTCGGAAATGTTGGGCTTTTGATAAAAATAATTTCTGAAAACTTATTATAATTTTGATTGACTTCATAAAAATAATATGATAATTCATATTTAATAAAAATTATTTAATAATAATATTTTAGTAAAATATTATTTATTTTAAAAATCCATTAATCCATAAATTTATTAATTTAATTTCATTATTACCCAAAAATGAATTAAGTGTTTTATTGAATCAAAATAAAAATCATTTATAACGTAACAATAATTAGATGAAAATATAACCACTATTGTATTGAAAATATTATATACCTATTTATATTATTATTGTATTCATTTATATAAATTTATTAAACTGACAAATTCAATAAGGGTGAGGTGTGCGATAATGAGACTTTCATGGGGTAGTTTGGTGTACATGGTTTGGGTTGTGATCTTAATGAGCTTGGAATTCACTTTTAAACAATTTTTATCTTTCTTATGTTTTTGAATCTCATATTGGTATTGGTGAAGATAAAATCCATGTGATGTTAACCCACTTGGAAGCTTTGATAAATTAACTTTATAGGGTATGATCGTACTAGTTCAGGCCATCACTTTTTTTTGTGTAAATTGGATTTGTTAAAACACTGTATTTATACTCATCATATTTTCACAGTTCAACAACTATAATATCAATGGTAATTATTCTTAATTGAATTTTAAAATTTATAGGACATAAAACAACCAAAAAAGTTCATGTGTTCTATATATCTATAATATATAATAATAAATTTCATTAAACCACAATGGAAAATTTATTTTTGAATTTTATGTTTATTAAAATCATTCCGCTTCTAAAGTTTCACCGTTTAAATTTTCATTTCACAATAAAAAAAGATAAGGGTGAATTTGTTTCATCACCTCCTCATGTTCCCATGTCTCATCTTAAAAATTATGGTTTCTCCATAGCTCATTGACTAGGTGAATTTTCTTATTTCATATAACTCTATCTCTATGACCTAATATTTTAACTAGATGTTACTCATATGAGATATCATTCTCCAATGGTACCAATGTTGGATTGAGTAAATGTGATGGGTCTATTATGTACTGCTTCAATAAGGATACATAAAATAAATCATGTTCATGAGATAGGTTTGTTGGGAGTGATATTTGATAGCCCACCTCTCCAATATAATTAAGGATAAAAAAGGACCAATTTACCTTGGGATAATCTTTCATTTCTTACGTAATCTCATGTCATTCCTCCTTGAATTTATGAGTAGGAATGCCATATCTCTAATGTCAAACTGTAGGTCCTGCCCACAGTTTCAAGGATATCACTTTTCGACTCTAAGAATCCATGACATACTACTTAATGGTCTTGACATTTTCCACCATTTCCTTGACCACCTTCGGACATAGAATTTTATGTTCCCATACTCCATCCTAGCATTCATGTGTTCTACACCATATCCCATAAAGGGATTCATATGGATTCATTTGGATTCTTGAGTAGAAACTATTATTGAATGAGAACTTAACCAGATGAAGATTTTGATCTCACTATCCTTTAAAGTCAATCGAGCATGCTATCAATATGTCCTTAAGTGTTTAGATAGTCCACTCATATTTCCCACCAGTTTGAGGGTGATAAGCTCAGCTCATGTTTAACTCATTATTTAGATAATTTGGAATACTCCTCTAGATCATGGAGGTAAATCATGGATCTCAATAAGATACAATCAATAGTGGTTCTCCATACATCCTCACCACTTCTATAACGTAAATCCTTCCAAGTTAACCGAGTGATATGTCTTCTTGAATTTTAATGAATTGAGAAATCATTTTTTAATATTACACCACAACCCAAAAAGTATTATTTCCTCTTCATTTAATTAGAACACCAGTGAAAAATTCAATGGTTATGGATTCCCATTTCCATATTGGTATGGGTAATTGTTTCATCATTCCCTTGGATTTTCACCTTTCATCCTTCACTTGCTGATATAAAATACAAAATGATGTTTATTCTATGATCTCCTTCTTTATATAGTTCCACCAATAGTTCTCCCAGAAATCTCGATACATCTTTGTACTTCCTAGATGAATGGAGATTGTTGAGCTATGTTCATAATCAAATAGAAACTTCCTTGAAACATTATTTGATGTTAAACATGGTCATGAAAAAAATATCACTAGTCATTCTTCATAACATTGAACTGTGGGGATTCCTGTTTTATTATAGATTCCACTTTCTTCTAAATCCCCATATCATCTCGCTAAGCATCCTTAAACATCGCCATAAGGTATGATTAAGAAATAATTTGTGAAAGGATTTATGATTTTCCTTACATTATGATTCCCAAGTCCATTATTTTCAAGTCTAAAAAGATCATACATTTCTCAATTCTCTTCAATGAAAATATTTATGGATCATTTATACTTAGAGAATCTTCCAATTTATTCACATTCTTAGTATTTTAGTGGATTGATCAGTCATAGTCCATAATCATCTCTAACCATGTCTAATGGAACATAATCATATCTTTATATGTGAATATATAATTTAGGATATTATTATCCATATATATATATATATATATTTCACACTTATCCTCTAAGAAATAATTCCGTTAAATATTAAATGCAAAGATTCTTTCACCCAAATCCAAATCATGCATTTGGTAGTTCCATTTTTGAACCAACAATTTACAGAAGACATAGGATATCATTTTTTCATCTTGCGTTAACACACATCCCAATACCTTTTTTCAATCATTGATTGATAACATAATAAATATATCCTCTTGTGGGTACTTTGAGTACAGGTGCAATGATAAACCACTTTTTTTAATACTTGAATCTCTCTTCACATTCATAATTCCAAACATACATTTCCCCCTTCTAAGTTATAATTCTTTAATGGCTTGAAAATTGGGAGAAATTTCTCATAAAATGATGATAATACCAATATAATCCAAGAAACAATATATTTCTATCACAAATATCATCCTTGTACATCCTTCAACTGCTTATGTCTTTGATGGTTCTATAGATATTCCATTACATGTGATAATATTCCCTAATAACGGGACTTCCTACACCCAGAATTGACATTTGATTTAATTTTCATAATGATTCTCCTTTCATAATGTATTTAACTTTGTGCTTAAATTCTCCTCGTGATCCTCTTTGTTTTAACAGTAGATTAGAATATCATCTGTAAAGGCTAACACAATTGTTTTGATGTTATCTCTAAACAAAATATTCATCAATGATTTTTGGAGCATTAGTGAGTCCAAATGGAATTACTGTGAACTCATAGTACTCGTACCTTATTTGGGAGAATGTCTTGGGGATATCCTCCTTATTCACCCTTACTTGTTAACAACACGACCGAATATCATCCTTGGAGAAGTATTACTGTAAGGACCCTTACTCTTTTTTTAAAAATACAATGCCTTAATTTATTATTTTGGAATATTGGAAAGGAATATTAATCCAAAAGGACCACATAGATTAGTAGATTTTTAAAACTAGATACATACATCATTTAAAAATTATATCTTGAAATGAAATACATCATAGAAACTCCTTTGGGACTTACTAATTCATCTATATTATACTTGAATGTCAGTAATGAAATTCATCTTGGAATATGGGGGAAAAATAAATATAAGAATGGGGGATCTCTGATGACCTGTAATGGTAACAATTCAATGGATGTTAGAAATAAACCATAAGGCCAGGTGAAAAACTAAAAAAAGACATGATCATAATATGTCAAGAATAAAAAAAGAATAAATAATGACTTAAAAATGATACTTACCCATGGATATTCTACTAGTTGATTAATAACACAGAATATAAAATACAAATTTCATAATGAGGGTGTTCATAATCCTGGATATCATAAATATACCATCAAGGATTCGACTAATACACCATACAAAATTGGGCAATACATTAGCCCCTACAAAAAACTAGATTGTCTCATGAGACCTAATAATGCACCAATGGGCTATAGAGGGACCAACCCAACACTTAATAATTCCAATTAATTCTTCATATGAAAGGGGTGAAGCATAATCTACATATATAATAATACTAAAACTATCCTAACAAATGTTAATAACATTCCCCAATCTGAAAACATAATCACTAACCATTAAGAGTAATGTGGTGAATTGTATCAAGATATCATATAAACCTCCAAAAAAATAATAAACCATTAAACAAAATCAGTTATATTATATAATAAAATATTAATCCCAATTAAACATATGATTCAATATGGGTGTTGATATATATGAAAACACTGTTATAAAATCATCAAAGAATTCTTGAGAGAAATACTCTTTTACTTTGCACGGAAGAGTTATTTTGGAAAAATATTGTATAAAACTATAATTGAATTGAGAAAATTTTTATAATAAAATGTGTTATTTTATAAAAATAATGGTGGATTAAAACAAGTTATATAGTGAACATTAAAATATGATAGAATTCGAGTCCTTCCCTTAAATCTGGCTTGTGTATCGTGAAAATTGAATAGGGTACCTTGCAAAACATATATTTCACATAAATTAAAGATTCAGTAATATAGATACAGAAGAGTTAAATTTATTTATATAATTTATAATAATTATATGAAAATAATGAATAATTAAATAGGTGTATAGAGGGGAAAATCAAAACAAGAATAAAATTGGAGGTTCTGGATGAATTCCATACATTATGTATGTATGTGTTCTGAACTTGACCTTAATGTCCTTGAATATGAAATTAGATTCATCAACAAACTAATTAATAACCATTTATTATTGTATTTTATTTAGTATATTTTTATTAATTTCATTTATGTCCTTCTCGATGTGTTATAAGATAAACTTTTATCCCTCTGGATCATTCATTTCCTTGTTTTTCATGATTGGTTCACTTGATTATGAGTATGAAAATTCTTGTGGAATGGGTATAAATATCCATAATTGAAATTATGTTTTTTATAAAAATCCATAAGTTTAAATGTTTATAAAAATAATTTATTTATTTAATATGATAATGAATCATTAAATAATACATTAGTGATATTCATTTAGATTATTTTGGCGGCATTTCAACCATCATGAACATGTTTTATCATATGAATTAATATTATGTATATATAATGGTTCAAAAACATTCAATAGGCTATAATACATAAATTTTAGTCTTTCTTAAACATTAAAATGGTATCATGGCCATCCTTTAAGTAGAAATTATATAATGAAACTTCATCATCCATGAAGGTTCTAAATCAGCAACTGCTGGAAGATGATTTTGTTTTATAAAATTATAGAGAGAGGGAGAGAAAGATTATTGATAGTGGATATTCCATTTTCATGATATAATTATAGTATATAAAATCAAGTTGAATTTATCATGACAATTGGATATGGGGAGAATAGGATTGAATTATGAAAGAAAATAAATTGAAATGATATTAAAAAAAATGAAGATGATTTACTTCTCCAATTATCATCCTTGATAACATCCTTAGGGAAATAATTTGTGGCAATTCGGTAAGAAAATGAGATTCTACACATGGGGGGGGGGAGACTAGGGAAGAGTAATTGAGCATAATTTTGACCATATTCATGGTATAGAGGTGTAGGGAGAAGAGGGGGTGAGGGGTGGTATTTATAATAGATGAGAGGGATGATTATTAATTATATTATTATTTTGGAAAAGTCAAGAAATAGTGTTTATTATTATGACTAAATACAGTAATGATTACATGTGAGATTCAACCAATGGTTCTTATATCTTCCAAACATTATCCATGACTCTATAATTAATGTACTTATAATTTATTTTAAATTATCATATATTTTTATTCACTAATAATTCATATGTTTTAGAAAAATATCATAAATTAACCATAAACATTTTTCAATGTGTAGAAATAAAAAATAAACTCCATATTATGAAAATAATTTCTTATATATTATAAATTTAATTTTTAACTAAAAATATTAATTACTTAAAAAAATACAGGTTTCAAAATTAAAACTGATTTTTGAACACTCTGAAAAAATAACTATGTTCTTATTACATTATCTAGAAACCATAAGACAATAAAATATTGATCTATGAATACATTTTATGAAAATTATTTCTCTTTCATATCATTTAATTAATTAAAAAATTGTAATAAAATATTTATTACTCAAAAAATAAAAACACTTAATTAATAATTTTTAAAATATTCATTTACTTATACTATGATATAATTATATAATAAAATCATGTATAAGGAGCCTAAATTTTATTTATAATTTAATGGGTGAGTTTACTATTAATTTTGAGGATTTACTATTCAAAAGGGTCATATTACTGTTCCTATGGTTATGTTACTATTTCATAGGTCTATGTTTTTTCACCTCTATAAATACCACTTATTTCATTCATTAATCATTTAAAATGTTTGTATTATGTTCTATAAGTGATTATATGTTATATATACTATATGAAAAAAACATAGGAAGGGAAATATAACTGATATAATTATTGTTTGTTAGAATTATGCTCCACAAAAATTGTTGAACATGCCATCAATCCAGTTTTAGGATACTAGTTCATTATTGTGATCATGTATAGATGATGATAATCCACAAAAAGGTGCATTGAACTATCGTTATTATTTATGAAGATGAAAAGTTCACCCTAAGGTGAAGCACTTGGGTGTATGAGCCCTTTATCCATATTCTTATATATTTTTTTGCTTCTAATCCTCATGTTCTATAACTATCATTCTATATGGAGTCATTGATAATGGAAACTCCCTAGTTGTAAGCCTGATTGAAAATTAAACCTCTATGGTAATAGGAAGACCATTAATGTCTTCAAGAAACACATCATCACATTATCTCACAATTTCAATGTTTTTAAGGATGATCCTTTACATAGACTCAATCATTTGAGCTAGAAATTCTTTCTCTTAGGTAAATAATATCCATTCTTAAGATGTTGGTGCTAAAGAAGATTTATCCAACTCCTTGAATATTTATATAATTAGGGTAATATTCATGATATGAAGAGTGATTTCATTATCATGGAAATTTATATTGGCTATATATAATGAAATCTAATCCATACCGACAATTACATCAAATTTCAAAAATGGAGTATCAAAACGTTCATTGGGAAGTTCAACCCACGGATATGTTGTGAAATATTTTATTGGTGTTTGAATATTTATACAATATAGTGTGCCATGAAATATGTAACACCAGAATATGTTGTGAAATATTTTATTTTTATTATTTTAATTGTTTAGATATTTTGTATTTCACGAAATACTGAAAAGGTTTTTTTTATATTGAAGCACTATGTCTATATTAGGTTATACACAACACCACGTTAATCATGCACTGTATGTAAAATAAAATTAATCTTTCCCTACATGGAAAAACGAGGTTATCTTACGTTACACGCAAGCAATGACTTCCCTCAATTGATTGTGTGGCTCAGAAGGCTAAGTTTTAAAAAATAAAAATATATTAATAAAATATTATTATATAATAAGATATAACCAATATATTAAATTAGAAGTTGTGAATAATATTATATAACTAATTAAAATATATGTTTTACACAAATATAAGATGAATTTATTGGTTACCAATTAATTATAAATGAAAATATAAGAACAATTTGATTATAAGAGATATATTTTTTATTTTTATTCTCCAAAAGGTGTTTTGTATTGATAAATTAAATTAATCACAATTAGTGAATGTTGTCAATGTAATATACTTGTTATATATTCAATGAAATAATTTTTTATTCATCTAGTGTATTTATAAACATAAGATAAAAACAAAACCAATTATATGCATACAAACCTATATTTATATAAAGGTAGTTTTACCGCCGTTTAATGGAAAACCCATTTTAAATCAATTTTTTCAAACTTTTATAGATTTAATATGTTCAAGTTGAATTCATATTTCCATCTAAAATATAAAATTTATATTAGGATGATTTTTTTTTGTATTTTTGTATGAATTTTTATTTTTTGATGAATAGGGAAAATACTGAATTTTAATTAAAACCTTATTTTTCGTCTAATTTATTTGTAGTGTCAAATTAAATTTTAAATTGTTTCTAAATTTTAAATAGATCAAATTTTTATCCATTAATCCCATTTGATTTATTGATTTAAATTTCACTATTAAATTCAATATGAAAACATAGCTTAGGTTTGAATGTTTTTATTTTAGAAACCTTCATTGTCGACCCGACTACAGGATTAAATATACATTAATTTATGAAAATTTAGTGATTATAATTTGAAAAAATAGATTCCATATTTTTAATCATAATAATTTATAGTGTCTAATAATCTCATCATAGTTTTTTTACCAAAAATATTAGTGAATGTAATTAAAATTAATTATAATGATTAAAGAAAAATTTAATATTAAAAAAGGAGTAAACCTTACCATTATTAATCAAATGAATTATATAACAATTTATTATTATTTATATACATTAATATCATATAAATTCAACTCTATATAATTATACTCCTTCCACATAAACATCCATTCTCATATACAAGTATTCTGATCATGAAAACCAATGAAATGAGCACTCCTGGGCGATAAAAATGAATCTTATAACTCATCAAAAAGGATATAAATGAGAATTATAAAATTATAAGAAATAAAGTAAAATTATAAAATTATATTAATTAGTTAGTTAATTTATTTAATTTTATTATCCACAACATTATGGTCATGTGCAAAATACATTCAGACATAAGGTAAGGGTTTTCAACCCGGACCTCTATTTTCATTCAGGTTACACTTAGTCTATACTTATATCAATAAAATACTTATTTATTATTATTTAATAAAAAATAATTATGTATGAAAGTTATATATATATATATATATGTACCAATCATAATCCTTCTTTATGTTATGGGGAGTAACATGTTTTAAAAGGATCTTCATAAAATTATTCCCGATAAACAAGCATATTTCAAAGGAACATCTCGAATTTTTACATATTTTCACATCCACTAATTAATATGTTTTAAGACACTATTATTTTTCTAAAATAAATGCTTTTATTATGAAAAAACTACTTAATTCGCTTCTGGTTTTATTCCAATATTTTTTCCAAAATAACTCTTCTTTTCTATGTAAAGGAGTATTTATCTCAAGAATTACTTGATGATTTTATAAGAGAATTCTTGGTTATTTCAACACTCTTTCTAATTATTATGTTTAATTGGGGTAAATATTTTATTATATCATCTAAAATATTTTACTGAATGGTTTTTGAGTAGTTTTACTATGTATGTGGTATCTTGATACCATTCACCATACTACTCTGAATGGTTAGTGTTTATGTTTAATGATTGGGGAAATTGATTTAAATTAAATGTGTTAGTTTCAATATGAATTTATATGTTGTTTATGTTTCAATCCTTTCATATGAGGAATTCATTGGAATTAGTAAGTGTCTGGTGGGCCTGCTATCGTCCCCTAGTGCATCGTTAGGTCTCATGAGACAAACTAGTTTGGGGTTTTTTTCCATTTATGTATGGTCTTGGCTTGAGGCCTTAAAAATGGTACTGAAATTCCATATTATGAATTCCCTCTTTATTGAAACAATTAATTGATAGTACATGTTGTTATTTAACAAGTATAATACCAATGGATATATTTTATTATGAAATTATTTAATCAGCTTCTATTTCTTCCAAATTATGTTCAAGATTTTGTTTTATTGGTATGTTTAATTTTATTTGTTCACCATGACTTATTATTTATTCTTCCATTGTTTTACATACCCTTACTGATCATCTTATATCACCCCTTTATTATGTTTTATTTTTCCCTAGGATGAGAAGAGGTATATTATGAATGACTTTCAGAGATAATCTAAGAGTTTTGGAGGTTTCCA
Organism: Viscum album; assembly: GCA_963277665.1. Lineage (NCBI taxonomy): Eukaryota > Viridiplantae > Streptophyta > Magnoliopsida > Santalales > Viscaceae > Viscum > Viscum album. The sequence continues at coordinate 1,526,894,057 of OY728151.1, forward strand.
TTGGAATTTATATGTCGTATTTCATTTCAAGAAGTAATGTTTAACTTATGAATGTATCTTGTTTTCCAAAACTACTTAACTATTCCTTCCTTTGGGATGTATCTTCCTTTTTAATATTCCATTGTAATAAAATAAAGCACCGACACTAGGAAACTAGGGTCTGGTCTTTACAGTTGGTATCAGAGGACATTTAGTAGAAACCTTGGAATATAGATATAAAAATTGTAGATTAGTGAACAAATACCTAAGGTAGAATATGGGGATAATCATACAAGAACATCCTATAATTTTTTTAAGTTATAGATTATGTTTATCTTCCCAGAAAATATATACCTTTTTAGATACTACAAGTGGGTTTGGTTCTAGCATAGAAGTACATCAGAGTGAAAACTCTGACAATGTGTTCTAGGCCTAACTTAGGGTAACCTGGTACACGACAACCAGCTTTATTGTGCACCTAGTCTGGAACTCCCAAACGTTATGTTTAGGATAATACACACTTTCTTTATAACAATTATAAATTATTTAAATGTAAATATATCTCCAAATATGTTGCATTTGGTGGCGTATAACCAACTACTATGTACTTTATTCATTAATAAAAGCCTTATCTCGTCTTGATTTTTTTTCTGCCTGACAATGCATGTGATAATTCCCTAAGGATAGTTGTTGCATTAAAGGGTCATAAAGGATCCCTGCTATGATGAGAACTCGGAAGTTCCATAACACTGATCTTTAATATATATTCCATGGACAGATGATGTTATTTTAGGGACAGAAATAATACAGGCCATTAGGGGTGAGTACTCATAAAACATTGAGGCACCATATAATGGTGTGCGCCCTTAGTAATATCCAGGAGGATATTATGAGAATGAGACCCTCCAGTAGGAAATCTACATTTCATAGTGTCATTGAATGTTCCTATCTGCAGACATCTAAATTGGTCCTTAGACATTAAGATTAATATTAATGGGTAATAAAACTCATGCACTTAGATGTATTGATGAAAACTATGACGACACACTGTTCGCAATGAGGTAAGATACGTTGGGTGCATCACGAGTAATACTTCATTAATAGATAATGTGAGAATTGATTTTTCCCTTGTGTTCCAAAATGGAAGTAGATATCTCATTCCCTTTGATGGAATTGATATAGCTTAAATAAATCCATGGCCATGGTAATATATGGGCGAGTTCAATTCCATAATGTCAAAGAATGAATAATCGAGCACATGGGTTGATGGCACTAACATGAAACCCACATGATTCGAGTTATCATGACAAAGGGATTATATTACATGGTAAGTGTTCGTATGAGGTGACACGTCAATGCAGCGTCAACTTCTTTCTATTGGGTGCCTTGACCCGTTGCTAGACAGTAATCTTGGACTTTAGGCAAACCCACCTAATGCCAACGAGAAAGAGGCCTATAGGGTTACACACTATGTGTGTCCATTTATCTTAGTTAAATAAAGATTATTCCCGACTATGGTTTAATAATTATTTAAGGATACCTGATCACATTTATTTCGACACTAGTTATTCATGAGAATATATATTGTGGACGAAATAATATTTATTAGCGAGTAATGCAGTTACATTTATTTAATAAATAAATAGCCATTACTCAAGGTCTAACAAATATGGTGGAGGAAATAATGAAAAATGGAAAATAAAAGTACACACTGTGTATATTGAATATACACACCATGTAGTTTTATAGAAAACATGTACATGCCGTGTATTAATGATTACATGGCATGTAGTTTTTCCAGTTAGGATTTTGCGGAAATAATATCATTTTATTAAACGATATATATTATAATCATCATGGGAGCATGTAAAGGAATTAATCATTCGACATGGGGGGTTTCAATAAGAGTTACTGAAATAAATAAAATGCATTTTCACGTTTATTTATTTCCATAACTCTATAACCTCAAACCCGATTATAAGTATCCTCAAAACCCCAACACTTTTCCAGAGACAATCGTTGTGCACAACAATTCTGGAGAGTTCTCTCATGGACAAAAGAACTCCTTCATCCAAGAATGCTCTCAAGACCGAGAGATATCCACCACCACCAGAACAAGGCAATCGAAGGCGAACATTTCAAGAGAAGGTTCTTCCATGCTAGCACCCGGAGATCCCTTTGGTGACGTCCAGAGATACGTGGAGCACATGTTGATCACTGCTAGAGGAATACTACACTTGGATTCTAAGACACAACGACGGATCACATCAGATTGTGACCAGAGACATCAAAGAAGAAAGAATTCCATAAATGTAATTCTTGTCAAATAATTAAATTAATTATAACCAACATATGATGATCCTATCTCTATGGTTTCGGGACCCCCTCTTTTTTCTCGTTATTCATTCTATTCTAAAGATCCATCATTTTATATCATGACGGATCTCAGATTGAACGTTGTTAACGCTAAAATTAAAGATGGAATAATCCCCCAACGTGCTTCCACTGTGCCCGAAACCTAAAAGTGGTATCAAAGCGGTCATATTTTTTATTATAATTATTTAGTTTTTCATTGGTGATTTACAAATTTTATAATTTAGTAGTTTCAATTCAAGTTAATGGTTCTTTAAAATATGAATCTTGGGATCTATTCCTCCCCTCTCGTTTCTTGTTCACCTTACAGAAACAAATTATTCAATTAATTTTGATTAAAATAAAATAGAGGAACTCATCAGGAGGTGCCAAAAGTTTATGGACGTACAACACTAGAATACACGGTGTGTATTCGGATGTACACTCCGTGTAGTCTAGGTTCAATGAATTGGTCTGGTCCACCAAATCAGGTCGTGTATTGGATCCTATCAAAGTCCTTTATGACACCATGTGTTGACCAAGAATAGGTGGCACACGGTTTCCAGATTACAGTCTATGTGTTCAAACTGAACATGGAGTGTAGTCCCTTCGGGTTAGGGTTAGACTATGTACTTCGTACATGGCTTTCCCTACTAGAAACTGTGTAACGTGGAAACTACACAGCATGTGTCCCACTGAACACGCCGCGTACTCCGAAAATTTCTGATGTACATCAACACGCCATGTCCCTGGGCGTGTAAATCAGATGGATGGTGAACAAAAGTACACGCTGTGTAGTTAGAACTACATTCCGTATACTCACCCAAATTATGCAGATTTATTAAAAATTATTATTATATTAGAAAAACCCTTGATACAATTATCATATTGTAGGCGTAAATCTTAGGAACAACACATGATAGGTGTTTTATATGTATGTGTTTGATTTAATATCTACGTAAACGGGAATTCACTGGGTTTCCTCCAAGGTACAAGGTATGTACAAGGATAATTTAAAATGAATTTATTTGTTTAAAATTATGATGGATGAGAATCTCAAGGAAATTCAGAATGGTGTTTAAGATAAAAGGATTTATTAATTAAAGATAATTAATTGATTCAAGCATGATTTATCTCAAACAATAATGATTAAAGAATTTAATGATAGTTTTATTTTTGCGTAAATATCATTTCATGTATGGATGATCATGAGATAGACCAAGACCTTTTTATGTGAATGGTTTCTTTTATTTATTTTTTTAAATTAAATTTGTTGGCCTGTGAGCCTTCTCCTCATTAATATGTAGGGCCTGCGTGCCCAAGGATTATTTTATGTAAAAACCCCTTTTTACCCCTCACCTGCATGTGAGATAAATGAATATGTAATGAATGGAACTCCCAAGCTAGTGGAGTCGGCTCAAGTCAAGAGCCTAGGCGAAACCAATCCAAGGAGATACAAAGGTGGATAGGTGGAAAGCTGTAAACCCGAACCCGAAAGTTTCAAGGTGTTTCTCCCCTAGGTCTAGGGTTTATTTATCAATTACTAGATACAATAACCAATAGAAAAGGCTCATGATCATTCCATTTATTTGATTTCAGTCAGTTTCATGGTTTAATTATTATGGGTGTGTTGTCACCATCACACAATTAATGAATTAAACGAGCTGGCAAGATGGAACTGAAATAAAACCGGCTTATACGTAAATATTATCTTAGGCATGGTTAATCACTTAAGTATATCCCACTTAATATTAACAAGAATGTAATAAAATATAATAAATTGGAAATTTACATATAAGGATAAAATCCATAAAAGGAATATTAAGTCAGTATAGTCTTCCATAATCTTGGTTAGAATCGAACCATAGTTCAAAGTGCTTGACCAACCCTAGTTGCAGTGCTTTCAATTATCGGGGAATTATAATTCAAGTATTTGGGGTCACTTGACTTGATTCGCATCAAGGGTTGACTACCACAATAGGACTTAGTGTGACCAATAGGAAAAGGTTGAGGAAATAAAAAATAATAGGATTTCTAGATTGGGGAGTCCAGTCAGCGGATCAAGGAACTGCGAGTTAATGCAGCTGGTGTTTGGAATGCCCACCTAAAACCCTTCAAGTTGCTTGACCAACCCTAGTTGGGGTAATGAGAAAGGAAATATGGATCCTTTCCATAACAATATTTAGGAAACAAAATATTCCAAAATCAATGGCGAGCGCTATTAGATTTTGATAAAATAGTGACAGACTAATAAGTATGAATTTATTTATTTGTCTCAGTTTTTATAATAATATACTAAACCTTTTCTCATATTAATTTTGTATAAACGGAAAGAAAAATTACTTCAAACATATCATTGTGAACCATACTCGAGAAGGAAAACCTTCTCATTAGCACCAATTTCAAATAGTGGAAGAGGTGTTTTCGTGTCATCCTTCGCCACGAAAGGAAATTTTATGTGCTGGAAGAGCCTATTCCAGTTGCGCCTGGAAGGGAGGCTAGTGATGAGGAACTATCTCTATACATGAAACACATAGATGATGCAATAGATGTCTAGTGTTTCATGCTATAAACCATATCTAATGATCTCTTGAAGCAACATGAAAACATGGATGCGTATAGCATGATGCATAACATTGAGGATCTCTACCAAGAGAAGGCAAGACATGAGAGATATGATATATCCAGTGCTTTGTTTACAACTAATATTGGATAGTCTATGATAGATGTGCCTCATGTATTCATGCTTTTTGTCTATACTGAATTCCTAGACATCTTAGGGATTAAGTTCCCAGATGAGTTGCGTACAGATCTCATCCTATAATCACTTCCCAGGACCTTATCTAGCTTCATTGTCAATTATAACATGAGGAACAATGAGAAGAGTCTATTAGAAATTCTGACCTTAATTCACCAGGTTGATAAGGACATGGGGCATGACAAAACCACGGTCCTTATGGTGAATATGAAAAGGAAGGACAAGGCAAAGGGGCCAAAGACTTATAAACTGTCAGAAGCGCCCGAGTGATTTCCTTACAAGAAGGGGAATATCCAGAGGTAGGGAAAGGAATGGGAGGTGGGGTGTTTTTATGTGGCAAGCAAGGCCACTAGAAGGGGAACTGCACCTAGAAGTGTGGGGATGCTAAAGGTGTGTTCGTTATCGAGTTAAATATTTCTATTTCTACTCATTGCGTATTAGATACAGCTTTTGGGGCTCACATCTGTATTCTAATACAGTAACCAAGTAGATTTAGAAATATTACCAGAGGAGTGGTGGATATTTGAGCTAAAAATGGTGCAAGGATAGCTGCATTGGCTATTGGCAATTACCTCCTCTCATTTCGAACTAGGATGATTTTGCTTTGGAATAACATTTATTATGTGCCTAGTGTTACCAAGAACATAATTTCTGTATCTTGTCTGGACATAAATGGACTTATTTTCATGATTAGAAATATGTGTTTTCTATTTTATAAGAATAATGTATGTTATGGTATGGCGCATTTAAATAATGGTTTTTATGTATTAAATTAAGAAAACCAAGTGTTAGAAATCGATAATGAAACAAACACACATGACACATACATCACCCAGTTGTGGCATCCCCGCCTCGATCATGTAAACGAGAAGGGCTTGACAAAGCTCATCCAAGATGGTTATTTGGAATCTACAGAGCTAAAACCACTTTCTAGTGGTCATGCTGGCTTATAAGGAAAAATGACCAAGTTGTCCTTCGATGGACAAGGTGAAAGGGCCATAGAGCTTCTAGGATTGGTGCACATGGATGTGTGTGGACCAGTTCCAGTAGAAGATAGAGGTGGAAATTCTTACTTCATTACTTTTACTAATGATTTGAGTAAATATGGAAATGTATACTTAATGAAGTATAAGTCATAATCCTTAGAGAAGTTTAAGGAAGTCATGAATGAAGTAGAGAATAATCTTGATAAGAAGATAAAACAACATTGATCAGATCGAGGTATAGAATATCTGAAACAAGAGTTCTTTGATCTTTTATGGGAGTTTTGGATTCTATCTTAGCTCACTCCTCCTTATACACCAAATTGGAATGGTGTTAGTGAAAGGAGGAGCCACACCTTGTTGGACATGGTGAGGTTGATGATGAGTCATGCAGATCTTCCATTATCATTTTGGGGATATGCATTACAAACTACAGCATAAACATTAAACCGAGTATCAAATAATGAAAAAAATGGAATTCCATCTGAGTTATGGAATGGAAGGAAACCCACATTGTCACACACACGTGTATGGGGATGTGAGGCGTTATTTAAGGCCTTCTCAGGAAACAAACTAACACCACATGGCATGAGGTGTATCTTTAAAGGATATCCTAAGGAAACAAAAGGATATTACCTATATAACCCTTCAGACAAGAAGGTGACTATCGCCAGACAAGCCGTCTTTCTGGATAGGGATCAAATCTTCAAGAAGGATAGTGGGAGCAATATTGACTTCAATGAAGTTGATGCTCAAGATACATAGGAGTTGGTACAGGAACAAGTTCCACAAGTCCCCATGGAAGAGGTTCCAGAAACACAAGTACTACGTAGAAGCTCAAGGGAGGCAAGGGAACCAGAGAGATTTGGTTTCCTAGTCATCAAGGATGGTGAATCATTATTGTTGGACAATGATGAACCTATCTCCTACAAGGATGTAGTATAAAGATCAGAAGCTGGAAGATGGCTAGAAGATATGAAATCTAAGAAGGATTCCATGCATCAGAATAAAGTCTGGGTTCTGGTTGATGAGCCAGTTGTTGTAAAGACTATTGGATTCAAATGGGTATTCAAGAGAAAAATGGATGTGGAAGGTCATGTTAGAACCTATAAAGCAAGGGTAGTGGCTAAAGTATTGAGACAACATCAAGGAATTGACTTTGATGAAACCTTCTAGACAGGTTCCATGTTTAAATCCATAAAAATCATACTTTACATAGCATCATACCATGACTATGAGATTTGGCAGATGGATGTCAAAACATCATTCCATATTGGGAACCTTCAGGAAGATGTCTATATGACCCAAACAGAAGCGTTTGTGACACTAGGTGAAGTCAAATGGGTTTGCAAGTTGCAAAAATCCATTTATGGATTAAAGAAAGCATCTAGGTCATGGAACATTCGATTTGATGAAGCCATAAATGAATTTGTTTTCATTATGGATGAATGTGATCCATGTGTTTATAAGTGGTTTAATGGGAATTATATCATTATCCTAATAGTATATGTTGACAATATAATGCTTATTGGAAATGATGTACCAATATTGCAGTTTGTTAAGGAATGGCTGAACAAGTGTTTCTCCATGAAGGACTTGTGTGAAGCAGCCTACATTCTAGGGATAAAGACCATTCGTGATAGATTCAAGAGGCTGGTTGGAATAAGTCAAGGTACATACATTGACCAGATACTAATGAGATTTAGTATGGAACAATCCAAGAGGGGATTGGATCCAGTGTCACTTGGATTACATATTTCTAAGAAAATGTGTCCCCAGACCCAACATGAGGAAGATAGAATGAGTAAGATCCCATACGATTCGGCTATATGATCCATCATGTATGCCATGTTATGTACTAGGCTTGATGTTGCCTATGCACTAAGAATGGTAGGTAGATATCAAGTAGATCAAGGAGAACAACATTGGAATGCTGTTAACACTATCCTTAAGTATCTGATAAGAACTAAAGACATGTTTCTAGTGTATGAAGGAGTCGAGGAGCTTGTCATCAGAGGGTATGATGATGCTGGTTTTCAGAAAGATCAGAACGATCTGAAGTCGCAATCTACATATGTTTTCTGTCTCAATGGAGGAGTTGTGAGTTGGAAGAGTTCAAAGCAGCCAGTTTTCGCCGATTCTACAACGAAGTTCAAATATATAGCATCTTCTAATGCAACCAAGGAAGCTATATAGATTTAGAACATTGTCTAGGAGCTTGATGTGGTTCCTAGAAGTAATGATCCTATCACATTGTATTGTGATAATACTATAGCGGAGGCTCTTACAAAAGAACCAAGGTCTCATCAACAGAAAAATAAATACACTGAAATTATCACCTCTTGAGGGATTTCTATCAAAGGGGTGAAGTTACAGGGAGCATAGTGTCCATAGAAGATAACGTGGTAGACCCCATGACTAAAGGCCTATCTCAGCATAAGCATGAATATCATGTGAGAGATATCAGGTTAAAGGTTGTTAGTAGTTGGATTTAGTCAAAGTGGGAGTCTTTTAGAATTGGTGGCCTAGAACCAACTACTTTGTACTTTATTTATTAATAAAAGCCTGATCACATCTTGATTGTTCTTATGCTTGACAATACATTTGATAATGTCCTAATGATAACTATTGCATTAAAGGGTCAAAGAGGATCCCTGCTATGATGAGAACCCAGAAGTTCCATAACACTATTCTTGAATATATATTCTATGTCCAGATGATTTTATTTGAGGGATGCAAAAATACTAGCCATTAGGGGTGAGGACTCATCAAACATTGAGGCACTATCTCATGGTGTGCACCCGTGGCAATATCTAGGAGGATATTATGAGAACGAGACCCACCGGTAAAAAATCCCCATTTCATAGTGTCATTAGATGTTCCTAGTTGTGGAAATGTGTATTGGTCCTTAGACTTTAAGATTATTATTAATGGATATTAAAACTCGCACACTTAGATGTATTGACTAAAACTCTGACGACACACTGTTTGTAGTGATGTTGGAAACGTTGGGTGCATCACGAGTAATACAACATTAATTGATAATGGGAGAAAGGATTTGTCCCTTCTGTTCTATAATTGAAGTAGATATCTTGGGCCCATTGATGGAATTTATATAGCCTAAATAAATCAATGTCCAAGGTAAGATATGGGCGAGTTCAATTCTGGAATGTCAAAGAAAGAATAATCGAGCACATAGGTTGATGGCACTAGCATGCAACCCGCTTGATTCGAGATATCATGACAAAGGGATTATATTACATGGTAAGAGTTCGTATGAGGTGACACATAAATGCGGTATAAAATTCTTTTTCTTGGGTGCCTTGACCCATTGCTAGATAGTAATCTTGGACTTTAGGCAAGCCCGCCTAATGCCAACGAGAAAGAGGCCTAGAGGGTCAAACACAATGTGTGTCCATGTATCTCAGTTAAATATTAATTTAACAAGTTAATTAAATATTATTCCCGACTATGGTTTAGTAATTATTTAAGGATGTCTGATCGCATTTATTTTGACACCAGTTATTTGAGTGAATATATTGTGGAAAAAATAAAATTTATTAGCGAGTATTGCAGTTACGTTTATTTACGAAATAAATTACCATTATTCAAGGTCTAACAAATATGGTGGAGGAAATAAAGAAAAATGGAAAATAAAAGTACAATCCCTATATATTTAATACACACACCGTGTAGTTTTATGGAAAACGAGTACACACCGTGTATTAATGATTACACGACGCGTAGTTTTTCCAGTCGGGGTTTTGAAGAAATAATATCATTTAATTAAATGATATTTATTATAATTAGAATGGGTGCATGTCAAGGAATTAATCATTAGACATGGGGGGTTTTCAATAAGAGTTAATGAAATAAATATAACCCAAAACATGTTTATTTATTTCCATAACTCTAAAACCTCAAACCCTATTATAAATATCTTCACAACCCCAACACTTTTCCAGAGACCATCGTTGTGCACACCAATTATGGAGCATTCTATCAAGGCTGAAAGAACTCCTTTCTCCATGAATGCTCTCAAGACTGAGATAGATCCACCACCACCATATCAAGGCGATCTAAGGCGGACATCTCAAGAGAAGGTTCTTCCATATTATCACATGAATATCCCTTCAGTGACATCCAGAGATACGTGGAGAACATGTGGATTACCTCTAGAGGAATCCTACACTTGGATTCTACGACGCAACAATCGATCACATCGGATCGAGATTGGATACATCAAGGAAGAAAGAATTCCATCAGTGTAATTATCGTCAATTAATTAAATTAATTATAACCAACATCTGATGATTGTATCTCTATGGTCCCAGGACTCCCTCTTTGGTTTTTTGTTATTCGTTCTATTCCGAAGATCCGGCATTTTATATCATGACAGATCTCGGATTGATCGTTTTTAATGCTAAAATTAAATTTGGGCAAACCCACCAACGCATTTCTGTTGAACCCAGAACCTAGAAAAGAAACCATGACTATGAATATGAGATTAGGCATGTGTAATATTTCAAATGGTGTTAGGTACTTTTCTATTTGAAGTTATACATTTTGAATCATAACCTAATTTATTGTATTCCATTATTTAGTAATGGTACATATTTGAGAAATTGGAAACTCCATCATTGTGTGTATTCCATGTAGGGATTTTCCACATATGGAAGTTAATGCTGTTTGTTATGGATCTACGACAGATGCTGAGCAATTATAACTATACTGAGACAGTTGACTTAGGTTTTGAAAAATTACCTTACACATATAGATCATCCTGATCTAAAATGTGGAGGGGAAATGTTATAACACATTATGAAACAAAATCCTCCATCATTTAATGGGTCTACAGACCCGTTTTTAGTAGAGTAGTCGATAAGTTCCTTTGAGAATCCATTTATCGCTTTGGGGAGTAATGAAAGGGATAAAGTTTTAATGGAGGTGTATCGTCTAGTGGGAGATTATGATCAATTGTGTTTATTGATTAAAAAAATGAGTATAGTGATATTGAAAATACAGAATGGAAGGATTTTAAGGAAAATTTCCGAGAAAAATATTTTCCTCATGAATAGTGAGGGGATATGGTGAGGCGATTCCTTAGTCTAACATAGAAAGTGGATGAAAATTTTGTGAAGTATGAATCTAACATCACAAGGTTAGAAAGATATGTTTTAGACTATATAAAAAATCCAAGGATAAATATTTGTCTATTATTTGATGGTTTAAAACAATTACTTCAAATGGAATTGGTCTCTCAGAATTTCTCATCATATGATGATATTGTCTCATGTGCTTTCATGAAAGAAAATAAATTTTCTAATTCATATGAAGTAAAATTAAATCAAGAGAAAAATAGGTCTAATGAACATTCTAGAAAAGGAATAAGGAAATGGGGAATAAGGGAAGAGTTTAATTTACACCCTATAGTTATTATGGGAAGAAACACCCTGGTACAAGCCTAAAGAGAATGTGTTTTTGTTATAGGGGTGGATAAAAAGGCAATCATTCTCCTGATTTCAAGGGAAAAAATAATATGTCAATTTTAAATGCTATAATTTTAAAGAAATGGGACATTATTCACATTAATGTCCTAATAATCAAGGAATCTTTTCCCAAACAAGTCCAAGCTTATGTGGCCACAACAGCTGAGGTTGAAGTTCCTAATGATGTGGTGGTAGGTAATTTAATCATTTTATCAATCTTATCCAATGCTTTATTTGATTCTAGATCCTTACATTATTTTATATCAAACCATTTTTCAATGAAAATTAGATGTTTCCAATTTGATTTAATAATGTAGTTGTCAACCAAAACTCTATAGGTAAGTATCATTTCAATAATTACGTGTCGATCACTCCCCCTTATGAAACATAAACATACTTTAGTTATAAGACTTATCTTCACACCCATGATTTACTTTGATATAATTCATGGTATTAATTAGCTTTAAAATTATGATGTTAAGATATATTGTAAGAAGAAGGAAGTTAATTTTTTGAGATTGATGTAGAATCCTTTTTTAGAGAAGAATCCTCACCATATGATTCTTATCTAGATCCACCCCCAGTAGATCTACTGAATTCAATTCTTGGGGAGAAATATAATGAAATATCAGCAGGTGATGAATGAAATGTTCAAATTGAGGATTTACCAATTGTGAAAGAATACATTGATGTATGTCTAGAGTATTTACCTAGACATCATCCTAAGAGGGTATTTGAGTTCTTTATTTACTTAATTCATATTGTGAGAGCTATATCAAAGACTCCTTATAACATGGACACCATGGAATTAGTAGAGCTAAAGAAACAACAAGAGATGTTGAGTGATAATGGATTTATCTATCTTAGTGTTTCTCCATGGTAATCCCCAATACTATTTTTCAAGAAGAAATATGGATCTATGAGTATTTCCTTTTACTACAAGGAGATCAATGTTATTAAGAACAAGAACATGTATGATCTTCCTTGATTTGATTATTTATTTGATCTACTTCATGGAGCCCAAATTTTTTTGAAGATTTACCTTCTATCTGAATATCATTAGTTGCGTATGAGGAAAGAAGATATTACAAAGACTTCATTTCAAACTAGGTATGGGAATTATGAGTTTACAGTAATTCCTTTTGGAATTACTAATTAACCCTCTATTATCATGGATATAATAAATAGTATTTTAAAGGAATATATTGATAACTATTTTTAGTATTTATTATTGATATGTTGTTATAATCCAAAAGATATGAAAACAATTATAATCACTTGAGGATTATTCTAATGACTCTAAGAATAAATGAATTATATGGGAATTTTATAAAGTGTAAATTTTTCATTCAGTCAATTTCTTTTTTTGGACAATTGTATCTATGGCTGGAATCTCATTTGATCATGTAAAGAAAAAGGTAGTTCTGTAATGGACTAATCCAAAAAACATAACTGAGGAATGTAGTTTTATTGGTTCAGCAGGTTATTATCGGCGTTTCATTTTGAACATCCCCCATTTAGCAAACCCGTTAACCAATATTTTTTATAAAGAGGTTTTGTTTGTATGTACGAAATAATTTGAAGAATTTTTTGATGAATTGTAGAGGAAATTAGTGAATTCTCTGATCCTGACACTTCCATCATTGAATGGTGGACTTGGGATCTATAGTGAAAGATCAATGAATAGAGTTTGTTGTGTCCTTATATAGAATGATAGAGTTTTTTCCTATTAATCATGGAAGTTAAAAATCAAGAACAAAACTATCCAACTCATGATATTGAGTTAAAAGCTGTAATCTTTTCTCTGATGATATGAAGACACTATCTCTATGGAAAAATATGTGAGATATATACAGATCACAAGAAATTGAAATATATATTCTCACAAAAAGAACTCAACATGAGGAAAAGATCATGGCTCAATATACTCAAGGATTATGATTTTTCAATACACTATCAAAGAAGAAAATAAAATAAGGTAGTTGATGCTTTGAGCCGGAAGGATCATGGAGTTCTAAAAAAATTTTGGATTTCCAAGGACACCGTATATATGGATCTAGAAAAGATGGATATAGGAATTATCAAGGAAGGAGAAACATCATTACTGTTTCAATTGGTTTCCTAACCATATTTATTGGAAAGGGTTAAAAGTTCTCAATCTGAAGATGGGAACCTACCAAAGAAAATTAAATGTGTGAATAATGGGAAGTTGGTTTACTTCGTGTGTGAGGATAGAATTATAAAATTTGGGAAGAGGCATTGTGTTCCCTATATACCCAAACTAAAAAGGGAGTTTTTGGATGATTCCCATAAACTAAATCTCTCTATAAATCCTAGTAGCACTAAAATATATATATATTTAAAGGAATATTTTTGGTGGGATAACATGAAGATGAAAATTGTGGATAATGTATGAAGATATTTAGTTTGTCAATAGGCAAAGGCTGAGAGAAAAAACCCTAGAGGAGTCTTGCAACCTCTTCCTATTCCTACATGAAATGGGATGATATCACTCCATTTTCCTTACTATATTTCTAAATAACTCCAAGAAATAATGATGCAAAATGTGTAATTTTTTATCGACTTACCAAATCATAACATTTCCTCGTTATATGATAATATTTTCCACTAGATCACCTTGAATGACTATATATTAATGAAGTTCTAAAACTTCATGGAGAAACACTATTAATTAAGTTAGATCATGATCCACTATTCACATCAAAATTTTTGAAATGTCTTAAAAAAATATTTGGATATTGATCTTCGATTGAGTACTACTTATCACCTTCAAACCGATGGGAAATTATAAAGGATGATCTAAAATTCAGAAGATATGTTGAGATCATGTTCACATGACTTTCAGGGTATGTGGGATCAATATTTACTTTTGGTCGAGTTTTCCTATAATAATATTTTTCATTATAGTATTCAAATGGCACCATATAAAGCATTGTACGAAAAGAGATGTCATGCACCAATGTCAGGGTGAAGTTGGTGAAAGGAATCATGTTGGCCCAGAGCTTGTGGAGGAAACAACAACAAATATAAATACTATTCAAACCCATATCAAATCATCTCAATGTTGTAAAAATAGATATATTGATAATTGAAGGATGTATTTGGAATTTTTATAGGGAGATCACATTTTATTAAAAGTATGTCCACGGAATGGTGTTCCATGATTTTGGACTAAAAAGAAACTTATCCCTAGGTACATTGGTCCCATTGAAATTCTGGGGAGATTTGGAGCTCTGGCTTATCATTTGGAAATGACGCCGAGCCTTTCTAAAGTACACAATTTGTTCCACTTCTCATGTTTGAGAAAGTACATGCTAGACCCAACACATGACTCACTGTTGAAGAAATGTAATTGGAAATTCTACTGTGAAGATCTTATCATGATTCTGGACACTAAAAGATAGGTGTTGAAGAATTGGATGAATGGAATGGTAAAAGTACTTTGAAAAATAATAAAATTGAAGATGTGATGTGGGACACTATGGAACTTATGATGAAGAACTACCCAAGTCATTTATGGGGTAACTTATTGGTAATTTCATGGACAAAATATTTGTAAGGAGGGAAAATGTAACACCCCAAGGATTTATAAATAAATTTAATAATGATTTCATGAAACACTAAGTCTCTATGAAATAAACACTTTGTTAATTATAGGATATTGTTATACCCTAGCTGTTAAAAATAATATTTCATCTTGTGCTTTTAATTTTGAAAAACAAACATACATAGTTACAATTAGTAAGAAATTTATAGGATCAACCTATATTTTATTTTTAATAGTAACTTGACCCTTATGAATAGTAATGTACACTTATTAATAGTAATATGAACCTTATTAATATTTACCACACCCATGTAATTATAAATATAATTTAGTCACCTCATAAATGAGAAGGAATATTTTAAAAATTAATAATTAAGTGTTGGTATTTTTGTGAGTAATAAATATTTAATTATAATTTTAAATTAACATATTGATTTAAAATAAATTTCATATTCATAAAATGAGTTCCTAAACAAATATTTTCTTTTCCTATGATTTTTGGATAATTTAATAATACCTTAGTTAAATTTTTAGGGTATTATAAAATCGATTTTAGTTTTAAAAACTGTATTTTTTGAGTAAATGATGATTTTATTTAGAAATAAATTCCACATATTTAGAAAATTATTTTGATTCAATGGAGACCATATTTTAATTATACACATAAAAAAATGGTTTGGGTTAATTTTTGGTATTTTTCTAAAATACTTGAATTTTTCAGAATAGTGAAATATAATAAAATATGATAAATGCTAAATACATGATTAATTGAGTCATAGGTGATGTAAGGATGATGTAATAACACTTGTTTTGAACTCACATTCACATATAACTATTTTTTTCACAATAATCTACACTATTTCTAGTCTTGATCCATATAAAAATAATAATGAATAAGATATTAAAAATCACCCCTCTCATCCACTAAAAAAACTACCCCTCTCTCCCTATTCTCCTCACTCCTCTAAGCTGTGAAGATTATCAAATTTGTACCCAAATACTCTTCCCTAGTCTCTACCCCCATTTTGGAGCTCTTGGTCTTTCCAAAATACCAAAACCCCATCCCTTAAGGAGGTTCTCAAGGAGGAGTGCTCAAGAGGTAAAACCACCTTCCTTTTTTCCTTTTAATTTCTATTAAGTTCATTATTATATTATTATATCCTCTACTACTACATCAAAATGATCATGATAAGTCCATTTTCATCTATATACTGTAATTATATCATTTTAATTGAAGATACATCACCAATCTCTTTACTCTCTCTTATATATTTTAAAAATGAAATCATCATCCGTGCCAATTTACAACCTTCATGAACAAAGAACCTTAGTTATTCAATTTTTCCTTCATGTATGGTCATGAAACCATTTTTATGATTAAGCCAGAATATAATATATTTATTATAACCTAATTAATGTTCTAAAACTAGTATGTATATTTAATATTAAGTCATACGACAAAACTACTTCGTAATAACCGAAATAACACCAAAATAATCTAAATGAATATCTCTAATGTTTTTCTAAATATTCATGATCATACCATATAAAAAATTAATTTTATAAAAATTTAATATTCTCTAAGTCAATTAATATCATATGAATTTAATTCAAGATAATTATACCCATTCCACATAAACATTTATACTCATATACAAGTATACTGATCATGAAATCCTATAAAATGAATTCTCCCAAGAGATAAAAATTAAATTTATAACTCATCAAAAATGAAATAAATAAACATAATTAAAATAAAATAAAAAAATAAATTTATAAAAGGTTATTAATTAGTTAATTAATGGATTTAATTTCATTATCCAAGACATTCAGGTCAAGTGCAGAATTCATTCAGACATAAGGTAAGGGTTTTCTACCTGAACCACCATTTTCATTCATGTTACTCTTATTCTATACATAGATCAATTAAATTATTATTTATTATTATTTAATCCTCATAAATTATGTGTGAATATTCTATATATATATGTACTAATATGTATCATTATTTATTTTATGGGTTGTTACATGTTTAAAACGGATCATCAAAAATTATTCTCAATAAACAAGCATGTTTCAAATGAACTTCTCGAATTCTTATCTATTTTACAATGCACTATTTAATTTTTTTAATGAAACCATTATATTTTTAAAATAACTCATCTTATTATGAAAAAACTATGTTAATTAAATTCTAGTTTTATACAAATATTTTTTCAAAAACAACTCTTCTTTTTAATGTAAAAGAGTATTTATCTCAAGAATTACTCGATGATTTTATAAGAGTGTTCTCATCTATTTCAACACTCTTGTTGATTATTATGTTTAATTGGGATAAATAATTTACGATATCATATACCATATTTTATTGAATGGTTTATGATTAGTTTGAATATAGATGTGCTACCTTTATATGATTCACCATATTACTTTGAATGGTTAGTGTTTATGTTTAATGATTTGGGAAAGGGATTTACATTTCATATATTAGTTTCATTATGAATGTATATGATTTTTAGGTTTCAGCCTATTCATATGAGTAATGAATTGGACTTAGTAAGTGATTTTTGGGGCCCACTATATCCTCTCAGGGCATCAGTATGACTCATGAGACAAACTAGTTTGGGTTTTTACCCATTTATGTATAGTATTTGCACGAGGCCTTGACAGAATTGTTATGAAGTCCCTCATTATGCATTACGTATTTATGAAACATTAAATTGATAGTATGTGTTGTTATTTTACTAGTATAATACTCATGTTTATGTTTTATTATTGAATTATTTAATCGCCTCTATTCCTACCATATTATGTTAATGATTATGTTTTATTGGCATGTGTACTTTTATTTATCCACCATGCATTGTTATTTATATTTTATCTATTTTACATAACCTTTATGAGCATATTATATCACCCCCTTATTATGTTTTATTTTTCCATAGGATGCAAAGAGGTGATTTATGAATGACTTTCAAGGATAATCTAGGAGTTGTGGAGGTATCCAATCAAATTTATATGGTGTATTTCATTTAATACTGTAATGTAGAAATTATGAATGTATCTTGTTTTCCAAATATAATAAACTTTTTTGTCCTTCTAGATGTGTAATTCTTTTTAATATTCCAATGTAATGAAATAAGGCATCGACTCTGGGCAACTGGGGTCGAGTCTTTACATGGTTAGTTTTCTATTAGTTATGCCAATCTTTTTAATTTAAATATTTAATTATATATTTTGTTAATTAATTAAATTTCCATTAATGTGATGAAGGATCTCAAGTTGTAGTAAAATATTAGTTTAGATAATTATGGGCTTGGATTATGTGATGTGGAGCTTAAATTGGGTGCATAAATCCATGTTCTAAGCAGGTTACCCCTATATTACAAAATAATAAGTATGATTATTTATGAGCATGCATGACTATATACTATATGGGGTTGGTAACATGGTTTAGGGACTAAAGGTGTACTGGGTAAATTATATAGGATGGTTCTAGAAATCATAGGCTTGGAATAAGTGCTCTTGTGCACTTAGATAAACTAATATCACTCGATTACTATGTCTTTGAGGGTCTAGGGATTTGGATGAGCCAACAAGAGACATATGAGATGTCTTGGGTTGTGTTATGAGATGTGGTGTGGCCTAGGATTGGTTTCTAGGGATGATGGGAATCTATGAGTTGATTGGAGCTGGGTGACACTAGGTTAGATTGGTGTATGTCTCTCGATTAATGAGGAACTACCTCATGAAGTTAAAGGTTAGTATTGAGGAACACTCAAAGTGAGAGGAGTCCTCTGGGACATAGAATTGAGATTCCAAGGGGGTTTTGGTCTAGTTTTGGACCACACATGATGAAGATAGGGTCTGATAGAGCATGATGGTTTTGGATTGTCCCTTGGTTGTCGGACAAGGAGTGATGGGGGGTTTTGAGAGGTTGTACCAAACCTTGAGTTCTAGGTTAGAGGATCCATCTGGAAGCATCATCAATAGAGGGTGACGAGAATGAGTTGGTATCTATGAGAAGAGACATGTACGAGTTTGGAGAACCTAGTGTCCACCATAATGGGTGATTCAATACATCTTTGAATAAGATGGTAAGTCTATAGAAATTAGCACCCTCAAACCAGTCAGTGATCTATGTGATGGACATAGACCTTCTTGTGTTATATGTGCTTATTGGACCACACTATTGTCTTTAGGGGTCGATCAATATGTTTTTGGAACTCCATTGTGTCTATAGGGATATGTTAGTGTGATGTGACTTCCCTAGAGTTTATAGGTATGGGTAAATTTGATAACCCAACCCCGACACTTCAGGTATTAGGTTAAGGACATTACCAAACAAGGCTTGGGTCAGCATGCATAAATAATACCATACCATATGTAGAATTTGTTCTAGGACTAACATGGGGGATGAGTTTTGGTATGATGTAATAAATGACTGATGGACCTCCCTAGAGTGATTATAGATGGGCTGAGGCCTATGGTCATATGAGCATGCCCATTTTATATGGGTTTCAGGTCAAGGTTTTGTACTCCGCCCTAACATTAGTATTCTTCTATGGGGTCTGAATTATTATGGTGGAAAAAGTCTATGAGTAGATTTTGATATGGCACTTAAGTAGGTATGGTTATGTATCAAGTTGTATTAGTTATTACCCGATGACCTGACAGGTGTGTGTAGCTCTTCGAGTGCCATGGAGGCCTGGTTAGAACATGCATACTCAAAATTTATTTTTATTTTTATATGTATTTTCCCCATGCATATACATGCATATGAAAACTCACATTAGGGGTTCTTGGTGAGAACCTACTAAGTTATATTCTCACACCCTGCATGACCATATTGATTCATGTTCATACATTATATCTATATCTTAAGTTCATCATGATATGTGTAGTGGATAAGGCTAGGGTGGATTGAGGGGTATATGGAGATAGGGTGTGTAATTCTTGGTGATGGAAGTGGAGCCAGTTTTTGTGTTTTATTTTTAGTTATTTGTATTTGTAATTTCCCTATTAGTTGATCATATATATTTTTTATATGAAAACATCATGTATTATATTGGATAAGTTTATTGTTTGTTATGTCTACACAAATATTATGGATGTGTATGATTATTGGTGGTTGTTTACTATTTTATGACACTAATTACATATAATAGTCTCTATATTGTATGTATTAGTAACATTCCACTATTTACCATCCTTTGGTTTATGGGGAGGCATGCTTGAGGCCACATGAAGCCTATACTCAAATGGGTTTTGGGATGGAGTGTTTTAAAATGTCATCAGAATTTTTTTTTGTTTTATGATGTGGCGATAGGGTAGACATGTTCTCTAGGAATGTGTTAGATCTTGTGATGGATATAATACTAGTATATCAAAAACAAATTTTCGTTATGTAATTCTAGATTATTTGGGTATGAGATTTCTGTTCTTGTTTTTTAAAGTTATGATTATATTGTTTCACCTTGGGTGAAACACATGGATATTGAGGATTATGATTTATAGTTGCTTAGATCATTTTCCATTGGAAAGAGGCCTGTGTATAAATCTTGTATCATTGAAAAGAGGTTGTGTTTTGGCCTCATGATCGGAACATTAGATTAACATGAAATATGTATGATTTTATATGGATATTTATTGACCAGAAGTTTATCTATTTAAAATGTCAAAAGAAAACTTATATGTTATTTTACCATATAACTTTCTGGTGTAATTATACCATGTTGGACTATGTTTATCTCCTTTTTATGCTAGCTCATGTGAATCGTTTGGTGTGGTGATTTCTGGTGATGGTAATACAATCCCATAATAAAAGGATGAAGGGAGACCCTTAGTGGGTTATAATGAGCATTGATGTTCTGGTGACGAATCAATGAGTGAATGGTATGCCTTAGAGGTTATCTAAGGATAGACACAAGATTCTTGACAATTATGGACCTGTGTGGTTCATTGGGATATTGGATTGGTTATTTAAAGTTTCAACAACCTATATGGTGTTTTCCCATAGGAATTCTTAGTGTCACTCAACTTAACCAGACCAAGTGGTTCTATAGAAAACCCTGAAGGCTGATGGATAATGTTATGAGAAATTCCTTTGGATTTGGGATTCAAATTACATGACGATATTCCAGTATTGAGTCTAGTTTCCTGAGGGGTGGAATGGGTGAATTTCATATCTTTGGAATGATGCATGTGTTATGGGTGGTTGTGTGGTTAGCCTTCGTGTGTTAGATACCTTAGGCTATGGTTTATGCTTGAAATGTAGTGTGGAATGGTCCACAGGTTAAGTAGGGGGTCCTTTGTTTATTTTTACATGAATTGGGGGAGTTTGAGTTTAGTGTTGTGAAATTAAGTAGAATGAGAGGGTATAACAGTTTGGTTCATGTGATTCCAACTAAGATCATGATTAAAGAACCTAGAAGAGGGTTCTCAATGGTCCCTATACCTTTTGGTGGAGAGTGGGTTTTTGGAATTTATTTTCTGAGGAAAATACTCAACGTATGAGGGTTGGTTCATGATGGATGTGTATGATTCCTGGTTGGGTTATGAATTGATAAAACATGGCGTGTGAATGTCTATTTATAATTTTTTTTGGTTATGGACAAACTCGAATGATGGTACAATGGTTGTTCAGTGGAGGGATGATCAAGGGTATGTCATCCTAGATATGTGGATGAGAATTTGGTATGTCCCTATTATAATACATGACTTAGGTGAAGGATTGGGGTACTGTGGTATGGTCAACCTAAATGGATACCTTAACATGGTTTGTTAGGGTGGAATGGTGTCATAGGTTATTATGAGATGATCATAGATCAGGAAGAGTGATGTTCATGTGGTTTTGGGACCTAATTGGGGTCAGTTTTTGAGTAATGGTATGAGGGAGTATATGTGGTGGGGAGCATACCATTATAGGGTAAAGGACATCATTCTCGGTGAGCTAGGAATGGTCTACGACAGTTTGTATCCAAGTTGATGCTCTGATATGAGTGGAAAGACCAAATCCAATAACTATGTGTGGTAATGGATGCATTCTAGGAAATAAATAATGGATGTATGGTTTCTTTGTAGTTACGATGGTGATGATCTTATGGCGGGGTGAAATATATCGATAGGGGTTTAATGACTCTTGCATGGGATGGTTCGTGTGTATGGTGAGATCGGTCAATGGATGGTTGAGGTGGAATTAGGTTTCTAGCATGTGTTAGGATTGTATAATATATAGTTCCTTAATTTTAATTTGAGATTTAATATTGACATAGTGTTTTGGGTAGAGTTAGTTCATTTAAATGAGGCTCAGGTGGTTTTGGGGTGATCTAAAGGAAATTAATGAGGTGAATCATTATTCATCTTGTGGTTTAGGGGGGGGGGACGCAATAATTAATAACATATATCTAGCGTGAATTGGTTTCAACACATGTTTTATGGGGTGAAACTATGGTTCTTCCCGTGGTTTATAAGATGAAAATATTTTGTCTCATGGTTCAGGAGTGAGATTGATTTGTCATGTGACTTAGGGGTTGAAACCTAAATTTGTCACATGTTTTATGGGTGAATCATGTGATGAAAAATAGTGATACCTTTTGAGGTTATTAATGTTCTTATAATGTATAGTAAATCTATTTTGTGGATTAGGGAACAACTGAGACATTACGTATAGATGTAATTGGTGAAAATTCTGAGTTTGATCAGGTGTTTCTTTTGAAGATGTGTCGACGAGTGTGATTGATTGTTTGTGAAAAGTAATCCAGAGTTTGTCCAATTGGCATTTTCCTTGAAGTTGGACATAATGTGTGGGGAAAAAT
The DNA here is from genome assembly GCA_963277665.1 of Viscum album. Lineage (NCBI taxonomy): Eukaryota > Viridiplantae > Streptophyta > Magnoliopsida > Santalales > Viscaceae > Viscum > Viscum album. Next base: position 1,526,917,003 of record OY728151.1, read on the forward strand.
GTTGGGATCTTTATATGTTATATGGTTACTGGTATTGTGGACCACTATGAGTACTTTTTTGTAGTCAATTATTATAGTGGGGAGCACCATGACTTGAAATCAACCTTAGTGAGTGGAAAATTTTGTTGTGGATAAGTATAAATGTAACATCCCATTACATTTTTTTAGTTACACTTTATGCTTTTAGGTGTTTTTCCCATTTCATTGGTAGGGTATGACCAAGATGGAATTTGGAGTAAACATGTATCGATAAAGTCCTAGAATTGTTGGATTCTCAGTATAAAACATGTTGCATCTATTTACTTTTAGGGATTTACACACCGTGTAATGTGGTTACATGGCATGTAAATTTTAAAATAAAATGATAAAATATTTTTTCTGATAAATTGATGGGGTTTTCAATGATTTTTGCATTTTTCAATTACACGATGTTTAATTGGATTACACATCATGTAAAGTCACAAGGGTGGTTTTTAAACAGGCATCCAGGCTAAAATTTCCATTTTTATTCCTTCTAGATTCTTTTTTCTTAGACTAGAGCCTTCCCCATGTGATTTTGGGAACCTCCAACACCTCTAGGTTTTTTTGTTCAGTGATTAATCATTATTGCGATCTGGGTGCGACTCTCCAAGTAAGTAGTATCCATGTCACTCAGTCTCTTTATCTATTCCTTCATTGGAGTTTTATAGATAATATTGAGTTGAAGTGATGTAAGTTCTGTATCGTGAATCTCATTTCTAGGTTTAGTTCCTAGATATTCTACACCTTTGATCTTATTGGCAGGTGTCATTGTAAGCCTTGAGTTTCCATGAAAAAGTTAGTTGGTCCTGTTTTGGTTGGCCAGTTTGATTAAAATTAAATTTATTTATTTATTCAAATTCAATTTATTATTTAAAATTAAATTGAATTTAGTTGTTCGATTAAAAACCCAATTCCATTGAATTGGGGTTTTTTTTAATTTGTTTTGGAGTGAAATTGGGAAAACCCCCCAATTCCATTGAATTGGGGTGTGTTTGTGGAAATTATTTTAATGAAATTGTTGAATTTAAATATGGAAATGGATTTTATGAAAATTTTTATAAAAAATCCAATTCCATTGAATATGGGGTTTATTGAAAAATTGATTGAATCATGCAAAAAAATGATAGAATTTTTTGAAAAATAAACTGATGATTTTAATTTGTGAAACTAAATTATGAAATTGAATAGTGAATTGATTTAACATTATTATATAATGGAAATGAATTAAAAAGGGTTTTAAAGAAATATATGGGTTTTATCCTGTAGAGAAGGCTTGTTTTTTTATTAAAAGTCCATTATGGATTTTAAATGGAAAATTGGCATATTTGAATTGGAGAATGGGATTTATTTGTATTTTAAGAAGTCTTAAAATAAATTTTCCATAAATGTTTTGTACTAAATCACATGAAATACTTAGGTAGTTAGTGAGTTATTTGGATGGAACATTATTATTTACCAAATTCTAAAACATAAATGCAGCGCATCACATCCCTTAAGCGATGGTGATGGGTCCTATTTAGCCTCAGTTAAAATGGTTGTATGTGCATATTGCCGTGTCACCTTGAGTTTTGAGTCCCTATAACCTAGAACTAATATACCTTCACAGGCATATGACTATATTGATATCTTGTGTATATTTTAAATGAATATATTCCATTATTGTAAAATGTTTTACATGCCTTATGATTTATATAAATTGTCATATATAATAGTGTTTATTTAATACATTTGTGAAAAGTACCATTGTTTTTGAAATATTTCCATCAATTTAATTATGAATATTTTTCTTAAAAGTATTTACATCATCTAAATGTAAATCATCAATTGTTTTGATTATTATATATAAATTCAAAATATTTTTTTTAAAATTGAAATATCTTTTTGGTTAAATATATGTTGGTATCTTCTTATGGAATCTGTGGTGAGACCCTTCTATGATTTTAGATCACACCCTACCTATGCCTTCCGGTGCATTTATATTATCTCTATTATAGGTTTGAACATGGGTAAATCACCACTTGGAAGTAATTATAGTTATTAATATGTGGAATTGGTGAGTTGTGTTCATTTGGATGTGGGTAGATTTTCCCATTCTTGTAACATTGATGTAGTACATTGGATTTTTAAAACTATTTGACTTCTAGAACATTACTCCCAGTAGAGTTCCTTTGGTATTTATACTGACTCGTTGGGTTTATTTATATAATTCTTGTGGAAAAATCATTCCCACTTTATTTTTGTATGATTCCAGGTGCTATTCTACAACCTATGGGGACCGGGAACGCCCTTTGGACAGTGTCAGGGCTGGCACTGTTTCCGAGTTACCAGGGTACTCGAGATAGTTCATGATAATGTATTATTAGATCCCCAATTTGAGTTTTAGTAATAAATTCAGTATGAATTTTTGTAATATTATTCGGAATTAGGAGGTAGTTTCCATTCAGTTCCTGGACATCTCTAACCACAATGAAGCTCATGTTTCCAAGGGTGGTTAGAGAAATATGACTTGAGGATTAGTTCTATACTTTTCCCTACCTGAGACTTTGATAGATTGAAATCCAAATCATGTTTTTTCTATCTGTTTTGATTTATTTTTCCTTGTTGATTTGTTTGAAAATTAATATGATGTCTTCAAAGTTGTTTTTTGATGTTGTGTAGCACCATGACTCTGAGAAAATGTGTGAATTGGATCCAGGGGGAAGCTTTCATTGAACCTCAGTGAGGGAATCCTTATTCGGAAACGAGTCTAGTTAAGGTGATTGTGCGCACTATCCACACTCTGGGATTGAAACCACCTATAGTTCCCACTCAGGCTCCAGATGTGGAACCTTAGAGGGATGTTCTCAAGATATGTTCTCAATAGTTCCTTCACTACAATCCACCACCATATACAGGCTCAAATGATCCTCCAGAGGGTTAGGAATGGTTGAGTATGATGGAATGATTGTTTGGGTTCTAGAGAATAGTTTTTTTTTCAATTCCACCAATATTTTCAATCTTGAGTAGGCTAAGAGGATTATCATAGTGTATTCAATCGGTTTTGTTTAGATTTTGTAGTTTTCACCAGATGTAGTATCGAATAAGATAATGAGGGATTGCCAGTTTGATTTGGGTATTAATTAAGATATTTATTCTTAGGTTTTTTTATTTACGTTTTTTCTTATGTTAATAAATTAGATAGAGAACTGATGGTCAAGATTGACCTGGCTTGTAATCCAGGGTTATCATGAGATTCATTCTCTCCTAGTGGTGGTGTGAATTAATCTAATGTAAAGAGGAATCATGATGATTCTCATGGTATTTCTCGACATCATGTTCATTTGATACTGTTTTTAATTCATGGAATATGTCTTTTGGTTGTTTACTAGTGTGGAAAGATAGGGAATTCTAGAGGGTTTACATTGAGGAACCCATGAATTGTGGCTCTTGCCGATGATATTGTCAATTGCATATATTATACCATGTTGATTCCACTCCACATTGTGTCATGGGTTCATTGAAACCATCTAAATCTGTGGAACAATTAGATATATCATGTAAAAAAGGATTCCATCCACATGAATCTGGAATTAATCTTCTTCACACTGTGCATGAGTCTCCAGGGGAATTAGATGTGGGCCCAACATCTGTGAGATGTTCCCTTGCTGTATATTTGTTATTAGTGACTACTCTATTTTATATTTGTGCATCTCATTTTTTTATTTGAAACCGTATTTTTAAACTTTTAAATATTCCAATGGAGCTTTTATCTTGTTCAATGGATATTACTACACCTCTTGGTATAAATAGATAGAAGGGTCTTCGTAGTACTTATTTTTTTATCTATATAAGATGTTGAGCTTGCTTTGAGTTTTCTATTTATCAACATAAAACTACCTAACATAATTTTCAGTATGTATTGGATCATTGGACATAATACCCAGATTCATTATTATCTTAGACAGGTCTCCTTCACTAAACCTGTTGGTGTGTGTGTTATCTTTCAAGGAGAATGGGACCCAATGTTGATCAATGTTGAAAAATCCTATTCATAGTTGGGGAATGTGATATCCCTATTTTCCTTTGACATGGAGTTGGAATATTTGATCGTCGATCTCCCTTCAGTCATCGTTGTGTTTCCCAATGTGTTTTTGTTAGACTTATCTGGTTTTACACTGGTATGGGAGGTTGATTTTTCTATTTATTTTGTGTCCGATACTCAACTAGTATCCATTTCTCCATATAGCATGGATCGATCTCAATTGAAAGTGTTGAAGTCCCAGTTGGATGATCTTTTAGAGAAAGTCTTTATACTCCTGAGTTTGTCACCATGAGAGGAACTTGTTCTCTTTACTAATAAAGATGATGGTTCACTTCACCTTTGTATTTATTACCAAATTCTAAACTGAGTTACAGTAAAGAAAAAATATCCAAGGACATAGATTGATGATCTATTTGATCTGTTGAAAGGGAGAAATTGGTTCTCGAAGATTGAGCTATGATTAGTATACCATCGGTTGATGATAAAAGAATCTGATTTTCAGAAAAACAACTTTTGGAGCAGGTACATAAATTATGAGTATCTTTTCATGCCCTTTGGTCTAACCAATGCTCCTTCAGTTTTCATGGATTCAATAAACATGATTTTCCATTATAATCTTGATAGTTTTATGGTAGTCTATATGGATGACATACTCATTTACACTATGTCTAATGAGGATGATGTACTTCAATTGAGAACAGTTCTGAGTTCGCTATGAAATCAAAAAAAATCATGTGAAGATATAAAAATGTGACATTTCGATCTGAGAAGTTATTTTCACAGGACATGTGGTGTTAGGACATGGTATTTTAGTTGATCCTGAAAAGGTGAAGAGTTTTATGACATTGGAACAACTATATAATGTTTTTGAGATTCAGAGCTTCTTGGGCTTAGCTGAATATTATCGTTTGTTTGTAAAATACTTATCACTGTTGGATTCACCAAAGAATACTTTAACTCAAAAGGGAGTAATGTTTCCATGTTATGAGAAATTTATGAGTTATTTTGTAGATATGAAATGTATTTTGACTTCTGGGTCCGTGTTGACTCATCCAGAGGTCAGTCGGGGCTATGTGATCATTTATGATGCATCAGGTTCTTGTTTGGGCTACGTTCTTATGTAGGGTGATCATGTCGTTGATTGTGGATTAGGTGAGCTTAGGCCACAAGAGAATAACATTGCAACACATGTCCATGAACTTGCACATATGATGTGTGTGATTAAGAATTGGCAGCATTACCTTTACAGAGAATGGTTTACAATGTTTTATGAGCATAAGATATTGAGTGATATCTTCTCTCAAAAATATTTGAATTAGTACCATAGAAATTGGGTGCAATACCTAAAATAATTCAACTTTAACATCTCCTATAACTTAGGGAAATGTAATTTTGTTTTATATGATTTCAGAAAGAATCTTCTGAACCAAGAAGTGAAAGAATCTTTAGAAGAGTGGAATTTGATGGTCCTTTTTTCACAGTTGTTTATTGGATTCTATGAAACAGGGGGGAGAGGTTTCCTTGACCAGTGTTCAGTTGAAATACACTCTTCTCAAGATGATTCTTGAGGAACAACTTCTTAATGATGAATTCTATAGTATTAGAGAATTTCTTTAAGGTGGGGAGACCATTATTTATTGGTCTTTCTCTATCAAAATAATTTTTTCTATCTAAATCCCTTTGTTCCATTGTTAGTGGTATGTAAATTTTTTTTGGCGGATTGTCATAGTTCCCAGTGGGAAGTGTACTTAGGAACCATGATGATATTCTATGACATGAAATTCTTATTCTGGTGGTTAGTTATGAGATAGAACATTGCTGAGTTTGTATCTCATTGCTATGAATGCCAACATGTTAAGGTCATGCACCTGAATCCATTGTGTTTGCTTAAGCCACTTCCAGTGCCGACTTGTAAGTTGTATAAAATCTATATGGACTTTTTGGTTGGGTTTCTACATAGAAAGAGAAAGAATAACAAAATATGGGTTTTGATCAATCAATTGACTAAATCATAATACTTTATACCCATTCATGATACAACCATAGTTGACAAGTTGGGAAATATCTATTTGAAAGATATTGTTCCTTTGTACGTATTTCCTTATACTATATTCATTGATAATGATATTGTTCTTTTGTATGTATTTCCTTCTACTAAAGTGGATTATGTTATATTTTATAATATAAATAATGGAATGAATTTTATGACCCTTATTAATGAGGGTTAAGCTTCTTTAGTGGATGATTGAAAATCTAAATTTGATGGTGATTTATTTTTTGGGAGAAAATATACATCACGATTAACAAAAAATGTAAATCATATTACTTATCATGTCACACAAAAAACACACACTTCTAAATTTAGTCAGAAATTTTTATAATATAATTCATAAAATTAATATTTATTACATTCATAAAATCAAATTATCATAATTTTAGTATATTTAGAAGACAAAAAACACAATGAATTATAAAATATTATTTTAGAATTTATTTTATAATGTTTTGGATGCATACATGATCAATATACCTTCAAACCTTCATAGTATGTTGATAATATTTATGATTTTATATAAGAGAAAATGGTGAGATAAAAAACATAATGAGGGTATCCTAATAGTATTATAGTGTTTTGATGAATATTCCACTATAAAACATGATTTGTAGAATGATATAATCATAAATAATTGTAACATTCATTAATAAACATGATAAATAAGTAATTATAGATGATTAATGAATATAAAACTATTATTGAAAGATATTTATTTTTAATTCTACCTCTAAATTTCGAGGTATTTTAATGGTTCTTATGACATGGATACCCTATAATATCATAGTATCATAATAATTTCGCATATAAAGTATATCTAAATATAAAATATTTCCTAATTTATTGTTGGAATATATAATTATGAGACTTCCCATCACAAAACATATATATTACAAAATTTAATTCTTAAAATAAATTACATATATCATCACATAACATAAACCATTCATCACATGAAAATAATCATAAAATTTAACTCTTAAATATTAACAGTTGTATTATTTTGGAAATAAAAAATAAATAGATTGAAAATATACATTACAATACCCTTAGTGCAATGGGTACTCATAATACAGATAATTATGGGTTAATTTAATCTCATTATTCAATGTAATATTATAAAAAAATTATCTAGAAGATTATAAATAATCCCTTGAAGATAAAAGTATTGAATGAAAATAGATCCCTATTAATGTATAATAATTTTTAATGGATTACAATAAAAAATGAAATAGGAAATGACTGATTAATATCATATAAAATTAGGATTATATAACCCATATGTTTTTATTTTTAGTGGGGATGTGAAACCCTTCAATAAAGGACTCCCAACTCATGCAATATTGATACCAATGGTTTATATGTGAAAATATAAGTAGTGTTATTGAAAACCCTATAATGGTTAATATAGATATATATATATATATATATTTCCAATATTGAAATAATAAACCTATTATAATTCCAATTTCCATAATACCAATAATACATGACAGACATATGGATTTGGATAATTAAATGTGAAAGGTTCTTACTATAATGAAGAATAATTATTAGAGTAAAATTGAGAACACATGAGGGGTATTTAAAGATAATAATTGTATAAATATTATGAATATTTCATGAAATAATTAGTACTTACATGGATATTGAATCTTCAATAAGTATTAAAATTAAATTAATAGAGTATGTTAAAAAATGTAAATAAGACAAAAAGAGGGAGAAATAGAGTAAACCCTTACCCTAGTTTGAGATTTCCTATAAACATTAGAGAGAACTCTTTAAAGGCTTGGGAACATTTTAAATAGATATTTTAGAGTCAATATAAAATAATAAAAATAATAAATGTATTTTTATTGAATATAATTTTGTGGAGAGAGTGTTATTTATAGTTAAATTTCAAGATTGATTGATTTATTATTTATTGGAAACATGGAATCTATGTTTTAAAATATTCTCATTTAAAAATTCAAAGATGGTTTTCCACCCATGGGTTTTTATTTCCAAAACAAGTTATTTTATTAAAAAACTATATTTTATTTACTTTAAAGCACCTAAACCCTGATATTCCTTTTAAATAATAAAAAATTCATAAAAAAATAATCAACAATATGTTTCAATAAAATAAAGTATGTTTTATAAATTTAAAATTTTCATTATGTCTTGTAAGTTATGTAAAATAATTTAAAAAATATTCTAAAAAATAAAACATATTATAAGTTTTTCAAGAGGTTAAAATTATTATTACATAAATTTTACACCATAATATACTCTTATTATATACCATATACACATACCATATTTTTAAGACTGAACCAATAATTATAAGGTTTCGAAAAAAATTCCATAAGGTTTCCATTATATAATTTATATGTGATTATTCAAAAATGCATATTAATTTTCTTAAAATAAATTCATAAATAATTGATATTTATTTATTATATAAACATTAAATAAAAATATTTTTAGTGTAATGGAACATATTATTGACTATATTAGAATTACAAAGACTACATTGCTTTTCTAGCAGTGTCCTTAAGCATTTTCATTTATCATGTAGCTTCTAAGTAGTCTATATAACATCATATAAATTATTTTCATTCACATAATACTTCTTGTTTTAAAAAAATTTATATTCTATGTCATATAATATTGTTCCCTTGTATCATACTTAAAATTGGTATGAGTTTTGTTAGGGGATCTAATCCAGGAGATTTTTTTCTTATATTTATTATATTTATCTAAATTTACTATAAATAATAAATCTATAAGTTTGGAAGAATATTTATATTTTATTTGTATCTTCCATTAATGTAATCATGAAATAATTATTATGTTCACATATTTGTTTTTCATTGGTTTTATTTTTCTATTTTAATTTCATAAGATATAAAAAAATAATTAATTAAATTATTATTATTAAATGGATGTGTGTTCTTGGGTGTGTTCTCTTTTCTTACAGACCATAATATTAGTATAGCGGGTAATTGAAACATAAACATGTAACATTTGATTTGGAAGAATAGAAATAGATGATGTGGGTGAATAATATTCTAAACCTATCTCAATTATGATTAAAAGTTGTATTTCTATAAAATTTTTAACAAATACAATACAATACATAATACTTACATTGCGATTAAAAAAACAATTATCAAAGAAAATTTTGAGAAAAATATTTTTATGTATGAATACATACCCATTATATAAAAAATTTATGCTGTAATGAAAATATGAAATTATAATAGAATTATTTAATGTTATTGATTGATCCTTGGAAGTTAACACTATTAATATACTTGAAAGATTTGACCCTGCCTTCCTATAGTAACTATTAAAATAATTTTTATTGACCAATGAAGGTCAAAATTGGTGAAGTAATAACCTTTCGGTTTATTATCAATGGGGGAATGAATATCGAAAATGATGGGAAAAAAGATAATAATTTAATGTTGATTTTTTATTTTTGAAATTGTATAATAAATAGGTGGAGTTATCCAGTGCTAAAAGAATGTAGGAGTGAAGTTATAGTAAGATACTTCATGAGAATGTGTCGTGAAATTGGGAGTTAATTGATAAAATATTTAAGGCCAATAAAGGTTATAAAATGGAAAAAAAATATCAATAAATCAAAAGTATTGTGAATTAACTATAAACTTAATTCGTTTAGTTAAAATATATTAAATTGGCGAATGTAATTGATATTTATTTAATCACACTTATTACCTACACATATTTTTTATCTCATATTTTTAGTGACGATTAATGAAATTTATTAGCTATTTTATTTCCTTAAAATCTTGTTTTATCTTGATTTATTTTGGGTAGACCTAATGTTGTGTTACTGAAAAACCCAAAGTGGGATATTTTTTAGACTAAATTTTTAATTTTTTTCATGATGTGTTTGTTATTGAAATGGTAGATGGTGAATTTTTAGAGGAAATATAAAAAGTTAAAAGGATGAGAATATATGCTTTGAGGTAGCTTAATGAACATTGATGGTGGTATTAAATTGATATAAAAACCACTTCCATGTTTTAAACTTCCTGTCTCAGTTGATGAATGTTATTTAAGGATATTATGTAATTTTGGTGAGTGAAATAATTTTATAAATAATGTTGTGGATTATTATCATTTTTGAGGGAGATAAAATATTAATTACTATACATAAATTCTATAATAATAAATTAAATACATGGTATGGATCTTGTTTTCTAGGAAAGTATGTATATATAACAAGAATAATTAAAAACATTAAATAATATAATGGTATATGGGAAATTTCCATGGTAATAAAATTCCAAAGATGGAAACCTGTGATTTTTTTAGGAAGTTTTTATTTGTTAGGTGTCATTTTTCAGTTTTCATGTTAACTAATGGAAAACCAAAACATAGTGTGTCAAAATCACACAGTTTGGTTGATCTATTTCCTTATTTTTCTTTTATTATATCAACCAGATATGCAATGTTAGATGATTATCAATGGTTATTACTTTATACAATTTAAGAAATTTATAATTGATATTTGACTAAAATTTTATAAAGAGACACTTGGAAATTATCATTGGATATTTTAAAAATACATATATTGGTATCATATATTCCCTATAAGATGATTTTGTTGCGATAAAGAAAAGGGTGGAAGAATAAAACATTTAGAGAATTACATATATGATATTTTAGAGAAAGTAAGAGAAGGATAAAACCATGTTGTAAATACTAATTGGATTATATTACTACTCTATTAATTTATATTATAATAATTACTTTTATTTTCAGTGATATTATAAAGAATTTGATTAAAGAATATATGTTATTCAAAATAGATAAAAATATTTGGTAAAGTGTTGTGTGCCTTGAGAGAGAGTGACCCCCTTTGGATCATAGTAATAAATTAGGACTGGTCAATTGAGTAAGATGAAAATTTAACCACACATTATCCATGGGTTGACTTACACATTGGAGTTTAACATGGTAATTTCTTGTATTATCTAAGTCCCCTCTGCTTTACATTTATAGAAATTTAAGAGTTATGTGAAAAAGTAATGTTGCAATCATATTGACAAGATCAAGTGAGGTAATGATGTTTTATGTGTATTAGAATTTCATTCCATGATTCATGACCCTCTTAGGGTATCTTCTTTATGGTCCAAACATTTTTTAATACTCAATATTATGTGGTTGAATATATCTAAAAACTTTTTTGGATCATTTTTTTAAAAAAATTAATAAATATTAATATAATCTTATTTTAACCGAATTTTTTATCCTCTGTGATGATTATTTCATCATGTAAGCTGGTTGTTGGGAATAATAAATCAGTCATTTTATTTTTTAAAAAATACTAAATAATAAAAATCTAAATTCAAAATGAGTGTCAACTTCAATGGTTAATATATGGAATTTAATATTTGTAATATTCCATATTCATAAATTTAATTTTACATGAGTAATATAACATTTAATAACTGTATTTTTTTATTTATTTCATCCAAATAATTATATATATGAGTATAACAAAAAATGTGAAATTATTCACTAGTGGAAAGTATATTTAATATGTTTCATAATTGATAAGTGAAAAAATTATAATAATAAACATTATATAAAATTATATAAAAATATTTTGATGAAAATTCAACTCATATAATACTGCTCATAGTATGATCTATAATGAATTTCCAAGTTAAAATATTTAAATACAAAATTCATTCATCTATATCACATTTTTACTCAATGAAATATATTGTAATAAATTAATGGTTATTTGACTGGTTTGATTTACAATTATCAAAACTCAAATATAAAACATTTAGTAAATCATTTAATATGAAATTAATCATACTCATAATCATTAAAAATATATTTAGAATTATTAATCTAATTATGTTTCTTGAAAATTTCACAAAATTTAACTACATAATCCAATTAAACAGGTTGTGAAAATGGAATAATTAAGATAAAGTAAAAGGATGTTTAAATTTAAATATACAATTTACTAACACATCATCTTTATAAATGATATAATGAGGAAAATTAGTTATGTTTCCATCAAAAAAGGATCAAAATTTACTTTATCTCCAAATTTCAATTTTTTATCAACTCCTGATAAGAACTTGGTAGTATCAATAGAAAATGCAGCATTGAGAAATTTCGTGCAAACAAAACACCTTACATTTAAAATGGTATTACCATCAATCTAGGTGATATAAAATCTATCTAAATTTTTCCACATACTCGATAAAGGTCAAAAAATGTAATATACTTATCAGTCTCAATAAATTTTAATGAATCAGCTGATCAATGTATTAGTCTTATTTCCACCATTTAAAATAATGAAATAATAAAATAGTACCGAATAATAAAAAACTAAATTAAATATAACAATGTAATAAAAACTTAGATAAATGTATAAAAATATTAAAGAATTCCTAAAATAATTTTATTTTATATTTTATTTTATACCACTATAATTTTAAAAAAAATTATTATTTAACAAATAAAAACGTTATATTGTAGAAGTTAAATTATAATTATTATATAAATATGTAATTCAAAAAATTAAAAAACTCCAATTTAATAAAAAAAAAATACAAATATGAAAATCAGAAATGAATGTTAAAATTTATTAAATAGTTTTATTGTATTTTTTATTAAATTAGTAGAACTATATTTTTATAAATTATTCATGAAAATAAAAATTAATTATGAATATATGTAAATATGAAAAAATAAAGAATTAAAAAAATTGGTTTATTATATATATAATGTCACGACCTCCTCCCCTCCACTGGCATGGTAGTGGAGATGAGGATGAGCCTCGAAACCAGCCTCCAATAGGTCAAAGGTTGGTGATTAACACTGATGATCTGGAATGCATACAAATGGGAGGTATTTCCCTATTTTATAAAATTTTAGGACAAGATATGAGATGAAACCACCAATAAATACCATCACATTGATCAATAAATCATCAGAATATATGAATTTAATGTTGTACTAAATGGAAAAATAGCTGTAAATACTAAAAAACTCTAAAGAGTTACCACAAACTCAATGGCTCTCAAAAAAACACATTGAGTTAGTAATGCCCAGCTTCGTCAACAACCAGCTCCTGGGGACCTGAAAATTAGTTTATATATACCAGGGGTTTGAATATGGGTATAATTAATAGGATCTACCTGAGAAACTTTCGTGAAATTATAAAATAATCATACTAAATCTCAGTGAATAAACAAATAAAACCAAATCATTAACTAAATATATAAAACTACATCTCATCCTCACCAAGTCTTTCTCACCAAGTAACACATGAAAAAGTGTAATATCTATATCAGAACATTTATGTAAGAAAGGTATCTCATATCAACTTCCCTAATGGTTTGTTTCTCTCACTTTATAATTCTAAACATCATGTTCTCTCTTCCATTCCATATGTCATATTACACCTCGTTCATACCTATCACATATCATCCTGTATCTCATGGAGCTCATCACAACCTCTTCATCATCACATCCATGACCGAGTAGTAATTATGAAGGCCTTTATATCCCATGTACATGAATTATACCTCAATCCATCAAATCCAATGAATGAACACTTATACGAAACCACATTCATTATAGTCAGAATACAAGTATGTGTTGTAACCTCAATCCACTACAGCCCGCACATACATGTATAGTACAACAGAGAGCCATCGTAGATTTTTCAAACACGTACAATATTCCTTAATCCATTATATCCTTTATACACTTACACATAATAAAATGTTGAAGGGATATGGGAGAAGATGGAGAAGTCAGCTATCCAATCCATCACTAGCCTAAATGTTGAGGAAAACACCCATACCAAAATTATTTGGTCATTGACCACCTTCCCGACTAAGGTGGTGGATCATATGAAATCATAAAATATAAGAATAGATATAGAAAACAACCACACTATGGGAAACTACATTTTATTATACTCAAATACAGTTATTGACCCATTAAAAACTTGATTTCCACTACTAAGGCCTTGGAAACTAAATCTCATACATTCACACAAGCATCCAGATTCATCATCATTAAACATTTTCACTTAGTAATTATAAATTACAATTCATTAAAACCTCATTAATTTTTTTATCACTTCATTTTATCACCAACCAACATGATTTCATAATTTACATTACAATTTCTATATGACCCACTCCATGCTCACAAATCATTCAATTCCAACCTTATCGTTAGTTCATAATTAATTTAAACCATTTACCATTCCATGATCTTGTGTAATATGATACACATCATAAGATACCTCAAATAAGATGCATTTTCAGTGCATAAGCCAACTACAACAGGTGGTTAGACCCCAAAATAACAACTATCTGGAAGACCATCCATCAAAAGAAGACATCAAGAAAGACCTAAATGCCTAGCTCTCAGCTCGTATCCATAAACTAACCAAATATCCCCACCCAACAACCCATAAAACATAAATACCCTCTCTTAACATATTCCATATATCCTAACACTAAACATGTCTCAATGATAGGTGATAAGAAAGCCTCTCTCTTAACATGTATCATGCATCACTTGCCTAACCAACACCACACATAAAACTTAACAAGGATCTACCATAATAGAGTATACATACATGAAAAAATGAATTATTTTCAGCATCTAAAATGCAAGGGGGAACTAAGGCCCTAACACCAAGGCATACATTCCTTATGTAAAAAAGGTTGGATTTTATCATCCCAGAACATTTATCTCTAGAAAAAAACCATTTTATTACCATATTGAATTAATTGATTAATTATACATAGGTTTCAGTAACTACCAACCTGTCAATAAAAACTATCAAAAGCTAAAAAGAATAAAAAACATACTTCAATCAATACTTATATATCCAACATTTAGCAAGGAAGTACAGTAAATAAAAATATATTAATATTCATTATTCCCTTCATCATTAATATCTTTATATTGTTTATCTAGTTTAAATCAATTAAAACATACTAAACAATAATAATAATCATATAAATTTTAACACTATATTGTAAGTACCAAGAGGCATAAATAACAAAGGAACACTAAATATGATCAGAAAATCCCTTCTAATTCATTCTTAGTTCTGGTTATTATCTTCATTAGGTCAATTCCACCATTATTCAAATTAACTAAAGTGTGATACATTCACATTTACTTATAAAATAAAATTCGAAGTAATTAATCTCTTATATCGAGACTTACAATATTCTCTGAGCAAGAACAAAATAACAGGCATAAATATATGATCGTCGCTCCTATAAGGAACTCATGATCCCTATAAGAATACCACCATGGATCTACCATAAAATAGCAACACAAAACCCCACGAGATCTAAATAAAAAAATATCCATATCATGGCAAGGAATAATTAATGGGATAAAAACTAATTGGAGAATAAGAAACACACCTTGGATCACCAATGGAAGGCCTTTATAATTCAGGGAAGAATCCTAGTGAAAGGGGAATTCATGTCTCTGAAATAGGTCGTTGGTTCATCTAGTGTTCGTAGGAGAATAGAGGGAAGATAAGGAATATGAATGCGATGCCAAATTTATACAGGTTTTAATTTTAATAGAACATGGTGTAACCCCCCTTGACAATGTCATAATCCCTAGGGTTTTATCAAAAAATATGGTGCAATAAAGGTGGCCACACCAAAAAATGTCAAACTTTAGGAATCCATGTTAAAATCCTTTCACATCTCCAACTTATCATACAAACCTAGGGTAAGGCTATGACGTAACCTAAGAAATACACTAAAACGGTTCACCATTTGAAATAGATGAGGAAACCCAATCCCATGGGATCCACAATTCAATATGTGCCCATACTATAGCTACCCCAAGAATGATAGAGACACTAAAACCCTACATCCCAAGCCACTATGTTTCAAACCCCACACCAAGCCATGGGTAAATCTCCAAAACATCTCCATGTCATAGACATATGAGCTCACACTACAACCTCCTCTTATGGCTGAAAATTTAGCTCAATCCCACATCGAACCATCCACCCATTCTTGGTTACCTCTGACAAACCGGAAACACCATGGGAGGGATCGAGAAAAATTGTGCCCCTGCAAATAACTAAATTATTTTAATTATAATTTTTTTAAAAAATGTTAATGATTAATTAGAATTAATTATAATTATTCAATATCTCTTTGACATCTAAATTAAAAAAACTAGAAATGTAATATACATAGATTTATTTCATTCTATGATATTTAACATTATAATTAAATTAAATAATTTTAGAACTAATTATAAATTTTAAAAAAATAGAAAAGAAAAAACTTTTAATATTTAACTTAATTAATAATTGGTTATTAAAAATTGCCAATTATTATAAATGAAAAAAAAATCAAAAATTATATATTATTTTACAAAGAGGACGATAATTGAAAACTAACAAACTAAACTCACTAGATTATTAAACAATACATACTATTAAATTATGAATTGTATACAATACTTATAGTTAAGCCACATAAATCAATATATCATTTTCATAGATTGTGTATTATTTATTAATTATAAAACAATTATTGTTATTAAATTATCTTTTTATCCTTTCACGATACATAGCTATTTAATTCACATGTCACTCATCTATGTCACAAATCGATTCCTTCTAGGTCAATAATGATATTGACTATGACCCAAGAAATATTCCTCTAATAGGGAACAGGTTGAAAACATTAATCGTGTATAAATCTCACAAAATTAGAGGTATTTTCCTCAAAAAAACACAGTGGAAGACTGTACAATAAAATAAAGGGAAAAAACCATTAATAATAAGGAACCCACAATAAAATGATATCATAAACATTATTAATGCATGAATATCATACAATATAACAAAAATATAAAACAACTTCAACTATGATAACAACAGTTGCTCCCCAACATGTAGATAAAACCCAAAAAATCAGTATACATCAATGGAATATGAAATAATCCCCAACATCAATCCTTTTATATCAACCTCAATCATCAAGATAACTTCTCATAAGACTTACACATACCAATCAAACTACAATATATTTAAAACTTGGGGTGAGCATATCCACAGACTCAATATGTCATCCCCAAATGAACCAAATAACTCAATGATATCATGTATGCATAATTATATAACCGTGGAAATCAATTGTGAAATATTTATTATCACTTCACTGTATTCCCATCCTAAAGGTTATCAAGGTTGTCCTACAAGTATTTTTATATCCATTTAGAGTATAAATTTACCCAACCAATCCCCAAATAACTAGCATTCACTCTCTAAAAATATTGGAATAATATATAAGTATACATCAAACTTACCCCAAAATAATAACAATCCCTCCAACTACACCCCCCATACCACTACTATAAAACACTCCCACCAAAAAGTATCCACATTAATAATGTCTAATGTTCTTCCAAAACCACTATCAGAATCAAACGAAATCCATCAACTCAGTAATGTAGGGTATACTACTATTATTTCTATCCATAATATCTATCATCATACACTACCCAAGCCAATCAGTGGGGTGAAATAGAGTATACGGCAAGTATCCACATCAATAACATCAAACATCCTCCACACCCAAACCAATAGAGGGGGTGAAACTAGGAATACTTAATTGTACATTAAATTATCATACTCACCAATATGGATGTTAGGTCGCACCCAAGAAAAATTTATTTTGTTAATGGTTATGTAGCGATTGACACTTTCATATAAGGAAATCAAAAACTAATGGAAATAATAATTTCACAAATCATGCATCTTGTTCATACACACACATAAATGGCACCACAATTGAATTTGTGCATAGTACACCCATATCACATAATCTATAAGGAATTATACACCCAAAGTATGGGTAAACAGTCATTGGTACTCCCACCAACATCAATTTTGGTACTTATAAATCATGGAATGGTATAAGGATCATATCTACATTGATAGTAAAACTATTTTTGGTAGTCCCATCAATATCGAGTGCAGTGCTCCCAAGTAATCCTCATAAATTTCCACACACTTCATAGGCCAACAAAAAAGTATTCTTGAACCATAATAATAAAAATAATTATTTAATCATGTACACATGTATACATGTCTTAAATAATATTATTTCATTTTCATTAACTTTAGATTTCTGGATAAAAAATTGGTGGTTGCCAGAAATTTTTACTCAGAAAAACAATAAAAATAGTGAACTCGGAAATCTTTTAAGTCAGGTATCTATTACATCTAACACCTGAAATCTTAAAATGACCCTCAAAAGAACATAAACACCCAATAAATTAACACTATCATGATCCACATTGAAAAAATACACCACACTGTTTATTTTTAATGAACTATTATGAAAGTATAGATATGACATTCTTAAAATATAATAAATTATTTAATAAAAATTATATTTTATATATTTTTAAATAAATAAATAAATAAATAAATATTTATTTAAAAATAAATTGGAATCACTCATTCACGATTTTTTCTCAGGTCGAATGTGCCGTGGTTTCTTTTCCACCTCATTGTCAAATGTACCCTTGCTACTAACCACCATAGCATAGTGGTTCACTATCTCATAGTTGTACATGGATAGACAGTCAAGTTTAACCACCATCCTCTAGTCATGGTTACAAACCAAGAAATAAGTTATTGACCGAGAAACCCATGGATGACCAAGAAATGTTCAATTCCAAATACATTAATTTATACAGTAAACCAAAGATCAATTAAAAAAGTACCTGAATTCATTCTATAAATATTTTTCTCATTATATTTAAATAGAAGATAGACATTAAAATTTTTATAGTTGTGTAAGAATAGTATAATGTTATCCAGTTGACTTCAGAACACAATTATAGAAATTGTTCATAATTGAAGGATATATTCAAAAAAAATCCTTCCTATAGAGGATCTCCTTCACAGTAGTATTTAAAATGAATTTACAAGCACTGATTATCAATTTTCATATAAAATGAAAATTTTCAACTCCAATTAAGTTTTTAAAGAAAACATTGGCCCCCAGGATGGGACTGGGTTGGACATGGATCCTGATGCCATCTAACATTGGCATAAAAAAACACAATACCTTGTGCATTATAGAGCTGATAGAATTTCAATATGAATATGGTTTGAGAATTTAAAATATACATATCTACCATTAATTAATTAATTAATTACAAAAATCATAGAAATCTGATGTACTTCGAATCACATGAAACATGAAATCTAATGTAAACACCACATTTCATGATCAATGGTGTGGTTAAAGAAATTCAATGATTTTATTATATGTAAACTAATTTTCATAATTCAAAAACTAAAAAAATGTTCTCAAGTGACACTAATTTTAATTATTCAAAACACTTAGATCAAAACTCCCATGATTCATGTCAAACATCCATCCTACAGAAAAAAACCCATTTTTAGATCAATGAATCCATTATAAAATTTATTTGAGGTCGTTTACTAGGCTAAAATTGATATTTTTTACATGGGTGAACAATTACCAAAATAGCCTTGTAAATTTACTAACTAAAAAAAATAAAATTTTAGGCCACTATAAGAAATACACCATTACAAATTTTATCCCCAAAAATATTGACCTCGTCAATAATATTAATTTAAATATATATAAACACATCCTAATTTTTTAATCACACTACAATGAATGGAAAAAAAGCCTGAACAAATTAGGAAATTATATCCCAAGCATGAAACTACTTTTCTTGGGTATTATTATTTACACCACACCCACATTGGAATTATAGATTATGAGTCCACCTGATTTTTTTGTACCATACATGAACCCAGTCTGAATATTAAAATATTTCACAGAACCCAAAGACAACACAACTTCCTTACTGGCTGAAAGCCTGAAAGATTTATATATTTTTTTCAATTTGAAAATCACTTTTATAGGTTAAGGGGTAACCTCTTACATAGTATGTAGACCCAGAGGCACTAAACCATAATACATTTCTATTTCAGGCCCAATGACCAAATTCTTAACTAGAGTATCGACCCTAGCTAATATAGATATTTTATGAACAAAAAAAAATCGACATGCAAAGATGCTCAACTAGAAATAACAATTCATGACTGTATAGGTCTGATATTGAAGGAAAAGTCATACCCTCACAAACAACCAAATCCAAGAGAATTACTGATTATTTCTCCTTGATCTAACCTTATTTGGGACTTCATGTAAGATCTGATCCAACTTATTTTATGTTGAAGCCAGTCCATCCATCAAAGCTTTCTCATCAACCCATTTCTGTCTGTTTCACTCTATTGGAATCCACGATGTTCGCCGAAGCCCCATTTTTGTGCTCCAAAAAATGTTCAACCATTCATGCTCTCATGTGTCCATTTTCACATCTGGCATCCTTCAAGTCTCATCACTGTTAGAGGCCACTGAGAACCATCTGTCATGCCCACACCGTTCGACCAAAGACTGTCCTCATTGACACACCATCAACCTTCCTTCATGACTCCACCACTGACAAACCACTGACCTAGCTTCATGTCTCTGACCACTCTTTGTGATTGATTTATTAATAATCATAATATCGAAATTATGCATATTATGATATTTCCTTTCATAAATATATGAAAGATAAAGCGGTAACTAATTTCCTATCAAACATTATTCAATGGATTCATAGAACGGAAATATCATTATATTAATTAATTCCATATGATGATGATTAATAAATCAATCACAAATAACCACTTAAAATATTTCATCACTAACTCCTTACATTGATTATATTAACTTCCCAAAGGATGGATTACCAATGAATCTCAGAATACAATATTTTTCATTGACAAGACTAAGAATTTATTTAACTTTCTCCCAACCCATACCATTGTTTATAGAGTTTGTGGTATGACCTTGTAACACCTAAGTGTACCTCCAACATAGAGAAATAAAATTCATTGTCATTCACGTAGAGAAGTTACTTTCGTCACATATAATAATCCAATACACATCATCTCATCTGAGGTGCATATACAATAACATCCATTTTCAAGATAAACCATCCTAGAAAATCATTTAACGTCCATAAAATTTAAACCTTGAGATATTGTCCTTATAATCCACTATTAAATTCCAACACTCCTTTTCATTTCATACCAACAACATCATCAATCCTCATTCTATCACTCACTGCCTTTTAGTCCTTAAGGATAAACCAAATATTTTATCCCCATAGAAGTGGATACATTGAATGCCTCTAAAATAAATAGGGTTGAAATTTAAAAAATAACACCATATGAAGAATCCCCATCTCCTTAAGTATACAACCCATGAAGGGTATTTGTATCCATGATACTTCCCTTTATAACAATCTTGTTTTAGGATTGAAAAACATTTGGTGGACAATGGTTAATTGGGCTCGGGTGATGAGTCACATGAGTTATGAAATTTTTATTATGTTCATTAATAGATATTGATTGTACCTTTTGATGCTAGGTTTTTTGGTTTGGTGGTGTGCTGAGTGATAGTATCCTAATGAATCTTATATTAAGTAATGTGTTTTTATGGTATAAAATGTTGATATCACTTATAAATTTTATTTATATTTTATAAAAAATTATTAGGATTGAGATAATTTTGTGGATTATGATTTCAAATTATAATTATATCTATACTAACATGATAGTGATCAATTCCCACAAATATTCCAATTAAATTCTTAGATCAGGATGTGAGGTCATAATTGTTTGTAAATTGTAACATAATCTTATGATGGTTTTCCTATATATTTTAATTTACTTTTGAGAAGGGAAATTTACTTTAGGTATAAACATTATGGGTTAAAACAACCTTGAAATTATAATTAGATAACAGAATAACAAAAATGTTTAACCTATAATCATTTAATCATATGGGTAGATGTTTTTCATGATAAAGAACACTGATGTCGATCTATAATGTTCTATCATGTCTTGACCCCCACATAAATCCCTCCCATGATTGGTCATGAGATCAAGTGTGATCAATGAATCATGCCTCTAATAGGCTATGAGTTTGAGAATAACATTGAGTGCATAAATATCACAAATTTGAGGCATTACCGTGTATAAAATATAGTGTAATGATGTAAAATAAACTAAAATAGAAAATACCATGAACGGTATGGAATCCTTCATAAAATAATATATAAGAAAAGTAAAATCCATGAATATTAATATGTACAAAATGTAAAACCACTAAAATTGTGGAAACAATATCTATCCCCAAACATGTAAATTAAACCCAAATAAATTGTATACTTAGTGGTATATAAAACAATCTCAAACACTAAACTTCTTATATCAACCTCAATCGTCATGATAATGTATCTCGATAACTCCAGAAACAAATAATGAAAAAATGAATGGAAATTTATGGGTGAATATATCAACATGATTAGTGGGTCATCCCTAAAAGGACTAAAAACTAAATAAATATCATTGCATGTATAAAAAATAGTGGAAATCAAAAGTACAACATTTGATCAATTCCCTTCTCGCTAGCAGTCACACTCTCCCGAAACATTATAATGATATATATGTAGACATAAAACTCACTTAAAAATAATTATAACCACTATGTAAACCACTCCCACAGACTAATATCTATATGAATAACACCTAGTATCCTACCACACAAACTATCATAATCAAATTTTATCATTCAATGGGGTGAAATTGGGTGTACTACTAGTATCCATATCAGGAATTTTAAACAAATTTCTATACATAATAAAAATAGTGGGGTGAATGATTTTATAATGAGAATATCTATATTAATAACATCAAACATCCTTTCACACCCAAACCAATCAATGTGGTGAAATAGGGGATACTAATATAACCATCAGGTTGACCCTCTTATTAATCGATAGGATTGATCACACCCATGAAAACCACCCTCGGGTGTTGGTTTTGTATTGATTGACACTCCAATCAGATCAAATAATAATAAATTACATAATAAATAATATCAAAAATCCTACATCTTTTTCAATATTACACGTCAATGGTACAAACACGGGAATCACGTGTTGTATTCACACATCATGGAATTTCTAACTAATAGTACACCCATGGGATGAGAAAACCCTCAATGGTAGTCTCATCATCATTGTGTGTGGTACTCCCACATCAAGGAATTTAATAAGGGTCAGACCTCCATGGATAGATAGACTCTCAGTGGTGATACCACTAGCAAAGTGTGTAGTACTTCCACAATATGGAATCAATAGCTATCAACGATACCCAAGAATGGGAATCTGATAATGGTCACATCAATCAAGTCATAAGAACTCCATAGTCACATTACCCACGAATTAAGGAAATCCTCTTGGGATACTACATCTATCTGACATATCCTAGGAATAAATATCAACAAAAATAGATTATATGACCTAAATATATCATAAACAAGATATGAACATATCAAAAACTATCATACCAATCATTTTGTTGCAATCATCCACATAATCATCCCCATAGTCATGATCACCATCATCACCATTATCACATTTGAGTCATCATCCTCATCATTGGATCATCATCATATTCATCATTGCATCCTCATTTTTTTCAACCTCACGTAATCATTGTATCCTTTACTGAGCAAGGAGCCTTGGATTATAGGCCATGACACATTATTCACGTAGGATAATCCTCTAATCATCAACAGATCAATAATTCTCAGCCTATTTTCAGTTATTATTGGACTATCATGTGTCAAACCAATTAATTTTGTCCACATTAATTATTAGATTTTAGTTTCTTGACATTGTCCATAATAGCGGATAAAGAGGTATCATATTATTGTAATAAAAAATCATTTTCAAAACCTCATGTCATATTATAATCACTACCCCAATACCCATAATTATTCCAGAACTCTGGGTCTGTCACACACATGATATCTTTTTGAGGTATTTTTCTATTTATTTTTTGTCTAACTTTTTCCTTTTGGGATTCCTTTGAGTTTTGGAGAAACTATCCCAACACCCATAATTTTTAACAGAACTCCAGGTCTATCACACACATGATTTATTTTGGAGGTACTTTTCTATTTGTTTTTGGTCTAGTTTTTTTCTTTTGGGTTTCATTTGAGTTTTGGAGGAAAATGAGAAATTTTGGGTAAATAGTAGGTGGCGCACAGTTTGGAAAACCGTGCCCCCTTTCCCGAGTAACCATATGACCAAGCAATGTTTTGGACATTGGATTATCGCACAATTGTCACATGTTTTATAAACCGTGCAACATGTCATTCTTGAACAGTAGGAGGAGCACATTTTGGAAAACAGTGTAGTCTGCCCCAGGTCATTTAAAAATCGATTTATGGGATTTCTCTATCCCCAATTTTAACCCAAATCCCTCTAAATCTCCTCCCACTCAGGATTTCTACCATAAGAGAGCCTCCCCCTCCTCATCTCCCTTGGTATCCTTCTTGGTGGAATTTTTGGTGTGTTTTCCCTTGGGATCATTAAATAAGTGTCTTCTATTCTCGATTCCTTCATTATTATAGGGGTTTCTCCTCTTTTCCTTGGGGTTTCACTTATCCATAAAGTTGGGTTCTAATTTTAGGGTTAGATCTTGGTTTTTTGGGTTTAATATGAATGTTATAAGTTCGATCTTGCTTCTCTAGGGTGCAATTGAGGTGTGATTAAAAATTTTCACCATATTTAGAATCTTTATTCACTTGAGGTAGCTGGTTCTTTGCTTAAACAATATTTGAAAATTTTAATATGCTTTCTTGAATATTTTAATGTCTTCTATGATTTTTGTGTGTGGTGCGAAAGGTTTTTTTGAAGGGTATTGATGTGTATGTGTCTTGAAAAAGGTTTTTATAATGGAAATTGGGTGTTTTTCGAGTGTATACAATTGTTTTGAGTGTTGAATGTGTTTTATAAATTATTCAAGATGTTTAATAAATTGTTCAAGTGGTGAAAACACATTTTGAAAGGGATTTGGTGTGCTTTTGTTTTAAAAAGGGATTTTAGGTGTGTAAATGGTGGTTTATCATAAATGATACATTTTTTAGCTTGATTATCTGTGAAAGTGGTGATCTATGTGATGTGTGAAATGTGAGATACGAACAAGAGAATCCATGGTGATTAGGTGGACAAACATGGACTAGTTTGCTAGTGATTCAGAATTGTCTTTGGCCTGGATTCACTTAGCAAGATTGATGATAACAACAATAAATAAATATGGGTAATTATTTGTGACCATAAGAACTTGGGATTTTTCTCCTATCTAGTGGCTTGTGTATGAGAACAATGTATAGTGTGGTTACTATACCACGTTTCACCGAGATACAATGTTACTGGGGTCCCACACATATCGAGTGCCTATAAGTATCTCCTGTGAATTAGTTCTCTATTCTGATATCATACACACCATTAGCATATGGTACACTTTATTGGGTCTTTAAAAATAAAGCATGTTTCCCTTTTTTAATGTTTTCTTTAAAAACTATTTCTATCCTTTTTTTATAGAAACCTTCATTTTACTTTGTCTTATAAGTTTTATAGCATTGAACGTCATTGTTTCATGGCATAATAATATGATTTGACTCACACCCTACTTACACATTTGGATTTAAGTAGACATGGTTGTGTTTGACACAGTTAAAGGCAAGATATATAGTGATGGTGGGTTTAGATTCTAGTGGTCTTACATTACAGGTGTTGCAATGGTGGCTTTATGACGATGATCCTCTCATTGAATTGTGGATTTTAGGATAGTTTTTTTCTCCCTTTTTGTTGTAATCCATTTTTTGTTTTTGTTTAAAAATGTAAACCATGAATCAGAAAATGGTTATGGGTTGTTTATTCATGATTATTCTGTTTTGGATTTCTTATTATCGTTGATTGTTTATGGTTATGTAAATGGGTGAAATCATTCTCATGATGTAATGTTGATACTCAAGAACTAGTTGTCAATCCATGGGAATGAGGAATGCCCTTCGGGCCATGCCTTGGGTCGGATTGAGTGTTGGATTGGATGGCACTCTGGCCTGCTTCGTGAGAAGGACTCACTAGATATGAGTTGTTTTTTTAATCATCGAAATCATCTTTATAATACACACATACACATTTATGTTTAAGATAAAAAAATTTATCAACCTCAAAGTTCCAAATTGAAAAATACATTACCATGTCTACTCATGAAAATGACCGGGGTAGTTCCATTATAAATTTTAGAGGTCGAGACACTATTAATTCCAACACCAGATAAATTATAATGATTAAATGTTCGGTAAAATGAAAATTAATGGCAATTGGAATCATTTTAATATGAAAAAGTAAGGTGTGGATAGGGTAAATGGTAAATCATCATCATGGGGGATAGAAGTGGTGAATATCGATACCATCACCACACCTAAAATACATATAATCCATAGGAAGAGAGCCAATTCTTGGATAGAAAATCAACGCCACCTCCTTTCATCCTTTAGAATCTATGTTATTTGTTGCAAAATTTATCTAATGACATGTGTTAATAATATCTTCTCTTTGATGTATCATGTCTACACATCCTCAAAAAGTGAATGTTATGCTCCATTGGAAAGGGAGTATCCCTATAAGATATTGAACTAACAGAGTATAATCAACATTGATCACTGAAAACAAAATATTCTCAGAGCATAGTGTTCATTTGTTAAATAAGGAAAAGGATTTAACAACGAGAGAATCATCATCTCCACAATAATCTGAGAAATATGGAATCACACATCCCCTACAATCATGGATGACACCACCTCAACGCATGATACCATGATTACTGGAATTGTCCAAGTTGAACTTGAGGTCCTGACTAGGTTCTTTCCAATGAACCTAAGGGTCTAGTCCTTCCTTGATCATGGAAGCATTTGAAGATGTAGAGGAGGGAAGGAAATTCATGATGAATGATGGGATAACATGCCTCCTAGGAATAAAAAAGAGTTGCAACAATGGAATAAAATTGTTGTTTAATATTTGTTTCTAATGGTTTTCACCCATTGTGTTGGGAATCGTTGTGAAGCTCCCAAATCACCCAATAGTCGGTGATAAAAATATTCAAATTTTCCTGAATGTCTGACGACTCACCAACATTTTTATGAAAATAAATAAAAATAAAATGATAGATGGGTGAGAATTTAACATCGACCTCCGTATATCCTACGATATGGCACCAAATATAGTGACCCCACTCCCCTTTGGTGAACAAGTGTAGCATTGATTTCATACTCTCTCACACAACATATGCATTTAGAAACAAGATTGTTACCATTCTTCTACACTTCATCATCCAAACATACAATATGATTCAGAATCTACCAAACTAGAAATCTCATTTTGCCTGGAAAGGTTTTAGACCATAATAAGTGTCCTAAACATCCTCAATATTGTGCATGTGTATGGATTTATGAAAAGAGAAGATTTTGAACAAACCATAGGGGGTTGGAGTAAAATTTCACACATCAAGTTATGTGACCAATTAAATGATGGAGTGAAAAGGAATTTGATTCGAGTCTAGTCTAGTTATCTTCCAAAAAAAGATGTCATCCGTACCAATGATTCATTTGCAATTATCATGCATGATAGAAATGCAGTCATAGAGACTGCTCTAGAGATGAGATCCCTTCCTATTCTAATCAAACCAGTAAAGTGGAGAGGTTGCACACTTTTTGTGAATATATCTTACCCATAGAAAGCTTCCCATGTGAGTTTTGCTTCCATGCACTGCATGGACTCATCAATTCTTAAGATTAATAACTCCCTCAAAGGTGTTTAGCCATCCTATACCAACTATCCCAATGATTCCTACCCTCCTATTTAAAATCCCAAATTAAGCTATTGAGAATGGTCTTGAGTCTTCCAATGATAGAATTGTGGTCCTGGATGTTTGCATGAACATGCATAAGGATGTAAGAAAGGACACAGTTGACGAGGGTGATCCTTATTAAAAGAGGGATAAATAATCTTCCATTTGATAATTTAGCCCATAATTTTGTTGAGGATACCTTCAAAGTAATTGATGTGAACTCTTTTATTCAATAAATGATCTCACAAATCATCTATTGGATGTTCTCTTCTAACAATACCTAGCTTGTCTGAGATGAATTTGGCTTGCCTCCCCAAGCACTTTCTAGAAATACAGACGTTGCTCTTGCGAGAAATGATAAATGAGAGATCCCAACTAATTTACATTGACTTTTGGATTGAATGTAATAAACTATTTTTGAAGAATACCATATCATCTTTAACGAATAAATGAGAGATCCTAATGAATTTATATTGACTTTTGAATCAGTGAACGATCCCTGTTTTAATTTTAGGGATTAAGTTCCAAGTATACACATCCTGGTTCATGATAAATAAACATGTAGATAGTGAGTCTCCTTGATGAATACCCTGATCCTGTTGGAAAAAACCCAAAACATCTCCCAATAAGAGAGATTGTAAACCAAGGGGGAGGAAGGAAACAAAATAGAAGGTCACAAACTAATTCTGAGAAGTTCCACTACCTTACCACTTTTAGGGTGAAATGTCATTCCATTGTATCAAAATATTTATCCAAGTCAATATTGATTATGATATTGGATATGACCACTTTCCTATAGAAGTGTGCTAACATATCATGAGCAATGTCAATTGCCCGTGAATGCTTTTACCTTTGAGAAACACATGATGTTCATTTGAGATATGGAGAGGTAAGAGCTTAGAAAGACTCTTAACATTGATCATTACAATTTCCATATAGAAGTAATTACATAAGCTTATGGGTCAGAATTCGCTGAAGTGGCTAGGATGGTTTACTATAAGAATGAGAAAAAAAATTTTAGAAATAGTAACTCGAGGAAGTGGACCACCCTTGAAATGATTTTGAACTGCAACTGTCTGATCTTTCTTGATGCAATCCCAAGCCACAATTTAGGAGTTTGGGAAACCATCAAGGCCCATGGTGTTTCCAGGCTTGGGGAATTTTACAGTGGCAAGGATTTCTTCCTCCTCTGGGTTGGAATTCAAAATATCATTGTCATTGCTCTCCATTGTAAGCATAATTTTATCAAAAAACATATTATCATATCCTTTGGCCGAATGCACCTATCTCACACCATGACGAGGAATAGCTATGAGTTTCCTGAAAATGGGATGTTTCACATGGTCTAATGGTTTCAACGTCACTGCAAAAGGAGCCATCTTCGAGTTGTAAGTTAAGGGGTTTTTTATATATATGGGTTTTAAATTTTTTTATGGAAATGGTATAGGGTCTGAAATATTTTTAAAAATGGGTCTCTAGATGCGTGAACCACATTCACGCATCCTAGAAATGGTAGATGTGTGAATGGGGTTCCCGCATCCTTTATAAAGTCTCTAAAGGATGCCTGAACCCCATTCACGCATCCTACAGAAAGGTAAAAAAATTATTCATTTTTTAGAAGAAACATTTTCTTATGTATTTGATTAATTCAATTAGAACCATTTTCTATGCAATATTTTTTGTTAACAATGGAAGAGAGAATTAGAAAATAATTTATCTTTCAATAACATGATCCTCCTGAATATTCTGCAGTAATTATATTGGATTCTAATATTTCTTTATTTACCTCCCGCTAAAGGGAAACACTCATAAACATTAGTTTTGAAATCTTATATAACTTCACCAAGGATGATCTTCTTCAGTACTTATTCATAGATATATTGACACATTCTTAACCCTCTTAAGGATTTTTTCTTATTTTAGAAGAATATTAAATCAATATTTTTTATAATTTACATAATTTTATCACATGTTGAATGTATTTTAACAGTAAAATCCTCCAGTGATGATTTTGTACCAGTATAACGTGTGTCCTTTTATAAAGTTTGAATAAGTATTTTCTCAAAATTTGAAAATGAACTTCTAATTACATACATCTCATATTGTGTTTTTTGATCTACAATCATAATCATCTACTCTTCACAATTATACATTTTTCATTGAAATTCTTCTTTATGCAATTTTATTTTTTTAAACAATGAATCATGTTCCATGATTTTAGGATTCAAATCATTGAGATCAAAAATATTTGTCAAGATTTCTTGATGTTCACAGATCTTTTTATCCGGATTATTTATATTTATTAATGAATACCAAATAGAAATTATTAATTTTGGAAGATAATTTTATTACAGTAAGACACTTGTTAAAATAAGTAAAACCCTATAAATGATAATAGTAATGCACATACATGGTGTATTGTAAATCACAAATCAACCTAATCTATGCCTCTGGGGTGGATGCTCCTCTGTCCTAAAATTAAGTGTATAATGGATGTGTCCACACCCTATCCTTCTTTGTCTGCGCTCTAGTGTACGCTGCACATCATCTTCAGTAGCCACCACCACATCCTCCTACGTGACATGTAGTGGATGTATAGTCTCACTGTCTATAACTTGTCTTACATCTAATGATAGTGGAGGCTGGCTGGAACACTCACAAACACGGAAAGAAAATGGATGAGGTGCTGAGGATGTCTGTAATAAAGAATCGAGCTCAACCCACTCATCATTTGTATCTACCTATGGCTGAGCCTAAGAAGCTGGAGGGGCAGATGACTAATTATGCAGAACACCCTCCTCCTATGGAACAACAGAATCTGACTAATCAATCGGAACATCCTCCTCAGGTGGAACAACAAGATCCATAACAGGGTCGTCACCACATGGTACATATAAATGAGCCTTAACAGGATCCACAGTCTCCTCAGCATGTGGTGGATCAAAGAAAATTCCATGATAAATCTCACCCATCAAAAGAATCAATTGTGATACAAGGGTGTGAAAATATTTTGGGTCAAATATGGTGTTCTCTAATATATTAGACATGTGTAGTAGATGACAGACGAGCATCCTATGAAAAAAAAAATATGATGTTAAGTAATATGAATAAAAATTTTAGTGAATTGTGGAAGGAACTATGTATACCATCTCATGAAATCCTTGTCCGTGTCATGTCAGAAATATGACTAGGGACCTGTAGTACCAAGCTGTGTAATAGATCTTATCCACCAAATGAAAACGCATTGTCCTCGTCCCTCGCAACTGGAAGTCCTGTCGTCTATCCCATAAATCTATATATCTGGCGGGATATCTCCTCCAATCAATATCACTCTTCTCTGACATCTTAAAGGAATTCAGTTAATCTAACTAACTGGGTAGGTCAGGAACATGTTGAAAGAATCTGAACAGCCTCATAACTCTATCATTCTGATGCCACATGACTATATGAAAATGAATCAATGGAACCCTATTAGAGATGATAGAAAGCATCACCATATAGTACAATGGAAGACTCTGGATAGTAGAATATGTATATTGAATTCATAAAATCTAAAATAAAAAATAAATAATCAATTAATAATAAATTGATAGGAAATAATAATCACATTCATCGTGTGGTCGAATGCTATCCATTATAAATCTGTAGGCATGGACGTCGTGTCTGGGGGAATCCGAATGTCGATGTGCCTGACTCCACCTATAGATAATATTGTTATATTTACATTTCATAATAGAAAGTTATACAAATATGATAGACAATATAGGAAGGAATAACATACCAACGTCCATGCGGAGCCTCTGCTACAATATCTGCTAGTAATGGCACACGAGCATGTGGAGCTAAATGAGGGATGTGCTCCTATACCCACATCTGTAGAAGAACCATGAATCCCTTGATCTGCACCATATCGATGCGACATTAACTACATAACTCCTTATATGTATATTCTAGGCAAGAAGACCCCCAAATATATCATTCAGCCTCGTCCAAATCCTCCAAAAAAGATAAATAAATCAAATGTACAAAAGTAGTGGAGTGATCAACAAAAAGTGCACCGCTGATCAGCCTAAAAATATATGCACGTGCAAATCGCAGCACAATGATCTCATCAGAATCCTCTGCTAACTGTGTGAAGTGCTGGTCTAACCAAGGCATGGGTAATCGACCACCGACGATGGTCCTGCAATCATTAGGGACCTCTATGCCCAGTAGTCTATGAACAAGCTCCAACAAATCTACTCCAACTCGGCCAGTCAGAGCCACACAATTGATGGGGAGGCCCAACATAATGTCCACATCTGGTAGGGTAATAGTCCTCCCCCCTTCTAAAAGGGAATGTATGTGACTCTGGCCTCCATATCTCTATAAGCGCAGTAATGAGCTGATGATCGAGAAAGGTGATGTCGCACATTACTACGCAATAGAATCCCACACGACGAAGATGAGGGATGATAGTGGGAGGTGGTGCAGTATTATGGAAATGGTGAGATCTGTATACACTCAATGGAGGCAGTAGACGTCCCTCTAAAAGCAGTCATGATACATGAATAGCCTGAGATGTGAGCAATGGAAAATCTTCCATCAGCACAAATGAAATCATTATTACATTATTATAGTGAATTCAATAAACATTTTTAGCTATTATTTAAATAAATCTATAACATTGAAATGAAAAATGATTGTGTTAATATTTTCAATTTATACTTGATTTTTGTGTGTGGATTAGTGTATGTATTATATGACCAATCCCCTCATTAAATAAAGCACCCTATTACCTAATTTTTATATTCAATATTTATGAGGTCCGTATTAATTAAAACCTATAGATGTCCTCTAAGAATTGCATGTGGGATTCCATGAGCTAGTTCATTTATTCTATGTTGTTATTTTGAATCGTTAGAGTATCACAAAATTATTTATTTGAGAATCAAACAACGAGAGAAACCAAAATTGAAACATGTTAGAAATAGGGAAATCTATAAATAAAAGGATTCAATACTGAAACATACCCATACAAATCAAAATATACATATTCGTGATACAATACACAAACTCGATCATGGATAACAAGATGTGGAGATCTGCACTGCCACTTAGGGACATCTATTATGAGTATTTCCTTATACATGACAAATACTGCATCATATTCTCCCTCCTCATTGTTGAGTACAATCCATTTCATTTCTGATTCAAATTTATTTTGGTCTTCCTAGAGGCCATAACCTAGAAGTATGAAGCCAATATTTTAAAAAATGACAAACATTGAAAAAATCATAAATGATTACAGATCCAAATTATGAAACATGGAAATATTAGGGATGATAGTCGGCTGATCAGCAGGCAATGAGATAGAAATAAAGTCACCAACAGGTATCCAAGAAGCACTATAACAGTTCACCAATGTGCTCATGTGATACACTAGGTCAACATATGGATCCCATGATATATTTACTAAAGCACAAGCTACGATAACATGTGCACATGGATATCTAAATGCCTGAAAGTTGCCGCAATCACTGTATCTGTTGTCTAACATCACTACAAACACTCAACCATTAGTGAATGTAGCCCAGTAGTAGCAAAATATTACATGAAATCTCATCTTTTCCCGGTCAAAGGCTAGAATAGTCCATCTTGAAGCGTCATTCAGTATCGAATCAATATCACTTTGGAAATGCTATGTAAAATGCATTCTGTTTTCCATCCCTTGATAGGCATTTTGGGACCGGTCGACAACGTAGTGAACATATCTATAAAATTTCTCTTTCAATAACCTTGTGATAGGAAGTTTTTTCACACCCTTGAGGTCTACATTTATGCACTCCACTATATTAGTGGTCATTTGGCCATGTCTTCTGCCACCATCATATGTTAATGACCATTTATCCTTCGAAAGCTACATAATATATTAATACACATCTTCATTAATAGTTCAGATCTTTTCAAGGTGTTGATCAAATCTTTCTAGTTGGGGCTCATACGTTGAAACCATAAGAGAATAATATATTAAACTTGAGAATAATTAAAAAAAACAGTTTTAGAAAAACATACCCGACTTGAGGATCACCTTATTTATGGAATCATCTCTAAAATGATTATGCACATTACTTGAAATATGTCTAATTTAATAATGATGATAAGAATTTTTCTCAGTCCATGAAACCCATCACTAACCACGGCCTTTATAATCGCTCAATGGAGATCATATATTAAACACACACCATGGTTTTGTGTGACATGAACACGTACACATGCCAAAAACCAGCTCCAACATTCAAAATTCTCCTTTTCAACAATAGCAAAAGAAAGTGGAAGAGTAGCACGATTACCATCTTGTGTGGTAGAAATGTGAAGAACACCAGTATACATTCTATACAGGAAACTACCTTCGACTTGAATAAATTATTTACAATAGGGAAAGGCAGCAATGCATGGACTGGATGCCCAAAAATCCCTATTGAACTTCACCTTTGTTCGATCAAATCGATGATTGGGGGATACATTCTCAACAGTGTCCAACTGATAAACAATCTGATTTTTCAGAGATAAAAATTCCATAAGTTGTGGCAACATAGCATAAGATTCATCCAAATAACCATACACTTTTACAATTGCCTTCTGTTTTTCATTCCATGATTTGGTATATGATATATTGTTGTTATAAACCTATTGACTTCTTTCCTGACCAAGAGGAATGGGAACATCCTGAAATGTTCATATCATCTCACCAATAATATTTCATATAAACTCTGAATCAAGGGAAGAGTGGTCCTGTGACAATCTTGGATGCACAGAAGTGTGTGGCCCTTCAAATTTTGTTATCCTCCAACATGAAAAAAATTTATCCAATATTTTCATTATTCGAGTTTACATTCTGGCCCATATTTTTCACAACTAATGATATATTTTTTCTTCTTTGACTCATCAACCAAAAATGTGAAATGTTGCTCAATGTGGTATTGCTTTATCACATTTTTCATGACTAATTTACTTTCAAACTCTTTCCCGAGATAAATGGCGTTGTCATTTGATGTAGACCTATTCCCTATAATGCCAGGAAATTTAGAAGCTGGTGTAATGAAATCCCAATAAAAATGTTGTTCATGAACTAAGGAACTCAATATCGAAGGATGATTACCACTAACTGGTGGATGTCATGGATTTATGTTTCTCAAAGGAACCTCATAAGGTTTATTGCCAACATCACCCTCACCCAAATCTCACAAAGGATCCTCAGAACGTTCATTTCCCACACCACCCTCACCCACATCATCTCTTTATGGTTCCCAAATTCTTCTTCCTCTGATAGAATTTCATTCAATATATCAGCACAGAAATGGATGCCTTATATATTTCCTTCTAAATTCTGATCATCTTCTTCATAATTTTCATCTACTACTGAAGTCAAATGAGAATGAGGCAATGCAAAAGACTGATGTGAAGGACCAACTTGTATAAATCTTACAAAACACGGTTATGTAGTAGTCAATTGCACCACATATATATATCAGAAATCACCACATACAACTCCATCAAACCATAAGCAAACTGCTGTCTAAAAAAGAAAGATGCATCCATCCAATCATTATCATCGACAAAAGGGTACTAGGTGTGTAGAAACATTACAGATATTGTCGATGTTGATATGTGATTGAATAAATGGAATGACCGGCTCTCAGTTTTAACCAATTATGAATCTTATTTCAAACTGCATCCAATTTCATACATCCATGAAGATTTACCACTCTGATAGGTGGCAGACTATAGCTAAATCCCTGCTCTGTATAAATGGTCTCAATGTTGCAATATATTTGCGCATACATTATTACCTATACAAAATAATTAAAAATATATATTATATACTACATCAATATTTTACATTATTTAATATAACATTATATATTTTAATTAGTTATGAATAGTTAATCATGACTTGATCTTGAGACTTATGATTAGTTTATCATTATTAGATAAACTAACCAAAACCTATGGGTAGACTCACGAAGTCTCTATTATCAAATATTTTAGCAACTGTTAGTCTCCTTTCAAATAGTAATGCCTCATGTCAAACGCTTGTTCTCGAACACCTCTTCAGGGACACCTCTCTAGGGACACCTCTTCAGGGACACCTCTTGTTGATTTCCTTTTAATTACAAATTTAGTCACATGCATGTGAGGGGGTCTAGGGGTATGAAATACAAAAATTGTTTAAGCATACACGTAGGTCCTTACAAACTTAGTCAAAATCGACTCACATGTCATCAATACAGAAAAATAAATTCAATTATTACATATTTATTAATTGAATTCACAAAACAAGACTTGAAATTTCAATTATGCATCAGTCGATCATCTCAAGATTAGTCATCACACAGCTTACCATGTTTTAGGGTATAGTTATTATATCTATTACTATATGAAATAAATATTAAATATCTACACATTTTTTATATTTAATAAGTTTAATTATGACTAATATAATTTAAAATCTTTATTTATAAAATACTATTTTTATACCAATAACAGAAAATGTTTTCTATATATTTTTTATTAAATTTAAATATGATACATATATCTAATATGTTATTCACAAATTATATTACTAGTGAATAAAAATATTATAATATAAATTAATATTACTTTCAAAATAACTTTTTTATAACATATTTAATTTTTATAAACATTGAATATGAATTCATACAACAAACAAATTGTTCATAAATTAAATCATACAAAAGACACTAATTTACACATTACTACATATGATACAAATAAACCATACATACAAACCCTAGTTTCTACATATCACAAATCAAATAAAAAAGTTATAAAAATGAAATAAATAAACACAATTAAACAATTGAAAATTTAAATATAAATTTTACCTTCTTAAAAGTAGAAAAAATTTGTAGAGAACACAATTCTGCAGGGCTTCGCAGCAAAATCCAGAGGAGAACAATAAATTGGGGGGGGGAGACCCCATTTTATAGATCTTCTCGGCCGGATGCCTGAACGGGTTCACGCATCCTTCAGCCCGTCTTCAAAGTATGTGTGAACCCCGTTCACGCATCCGACCGATATTAAGATGCAGGTTCACGCATCTAGAGACCAAATTTTAAAAATCTTTCAAACCCTATAAGTTTTCCAAAAAAAAGTTTTAAAACCCACATATATATATAAAATCCTAAGTTAGGCATCCCCTGGGAACTTCTTTTCCCTTATGCAAGCTTGGAAATATTATGTGTTAGGATCTCCTTCCTCCAGCCACTTGAGGTGGGATTTATCACGTGCCTCCTAATTTTAGACGAGATATCTTTCTTCCAATTGTCTATGTTTACTAGTTAGAATCATGAATATATCTCCATCCCATAATTCCTGAAGTTGTATAATCCTTTCCTCACTCAAGTAGGATATTTCTTGCCTCACCTAAACATTGTTCATGTGATTTTCACATCATATGCACCCCAAGCCACTACTATCAATACACTCTTAAGCAGCTAGTCATGCTTCCCTGCCTTCAACTAATAGTCACACCGCTAAACCTAGCCAACCTCCCTCAATTTTCGGTGGTCGAACTGTTTCCTTGAGAAATATTCACATCATCTCAGTACCAAATATACACCATTGTTCATTCCTTTAACCAAGTCTATGACAACATGAACTCCCCTCCACCACACAAACCACCATGGGTCTGGGGCTCACTATGTTACTTCAACCCCCATGACATGAAGTGTTCGCAAGAGTTTCAGGGAGTGGTGCTTGGTAAGCGACGACAGCTCGAGCTATGTGGTTTATTCCTCCTATGACATAGTCCACGATTTTGATGATTACCAAGCCCATATCAGTGGGTTAGGAGGACCTGAAGCCACATTCATCATGGTGAGAACGTTGAGAAATGTAGACAAGTATAATTATAAGGAAATGAAGATCTTTGATGTGAGGAAGATGATCGATGATAGATCCCGGTTGGATGTCGAACGAGGTCATGTTGATACTTGAGAGGATCACTAGGGAGAATTCATTATGGCAGATTGGTCCCCCCCTGTAGGCCTGTATTCCTACATGGTTATGTATATGGGAAACAGGTCACTCCTCCTCACGGAAGGGATGCCCATGATCCTGTGCAACACAATCTTGTAAGAATGGTGGCCTAGGTGGTAGGATTCCTGAATCTGAAGCTGTCGAAATTATATATCATGAAAACATTGCCACTCCCCATGGTTTTATCCATGTTTTTGTTTGTGGAGGATCGAAACCAATTTGACTCTCGAATCGAAGGCATGGATATGGAAGTCAATGCAATGGTCTCCACCAGCAAAAAGAGGTACAAGGATCTCATTGACAAGCTCATGGGAGTCTCCAAACCACTTCTGTGTAGAGACATAACTGTTGGGAAAGATATCAAGTGATGAACGCGCAAGCAACAGAAAAACAAATGTGCGTCGGATAAATCTTTCCCTCAAACAACGGATGCGTAGTGATAAAAATGAATGCAGAATATAAATTTGACACCAGAATATTAACGTGGAAAACCCAAAAGGGAAAAACCATGAGACCTAGTCCAGAAGGTGGGATCCACTAAAAATAGATAAGTACACGGTAGAGAATCCCCAAAAATGAAAGGGATCTCAAAATTAATATTTATAAAAATGGATCAAAGTTGGAGTATTATTGTAGTCTGAATGAAGCCTGAAAAGGATAATGCAGTCTGCTAAAGAAACCCAAATATATGTGACTGTGAAAGTAGAATATTGAAGTCCGAAAAAAAGATTAGATGAAAAATCACTGGGATCGGATCAAAAACCCACCATAGATGGACGCCAATCATATCAGAGTAGTTCCACCGATTGCAGATTTGAAAACAGCTTCATGAAAACGCAACTGCACAACCTCTAACAACTGCAGAGAGAGGAGCTGCACATCTCATATATATAGGAGATTCACCACATGATATTTCATGTATCTCCTGAAAGATATCACACATCTTATTAAAGATATCAAATATATCTCATCCAAGATATCAAATATATCTTCTCAAAGATATTAGATATATATAATAAAAGATATCAAAATATATTTTTAAAGACATCAGACATATCTCTTCAAAGATAAGAAAAATATCGAGGCCAGATGAGGAGCCTCCCCAACAAACTCCCCCTCTGACTCAACTGTGAATCATTTCCAACCCTGCAATCAGTCGGCAAGTCTGAAATTTTCCTTTTGGTAAACTATTTTTCAACATGTCTGACACATTGTCATCAGTGTGGAACTTCTCAAACTGTCTTGAATCAAGGACATTTCCGATCCAATGATACCAAACATCAATATGTTTTGACCTGCCATTAAAGGTAGAATTCTTTCCCAAACAAATAGCACTATGAATATCAATAAATAAAACATATCTGTCTTGAAAAAAATTGATCTCTTGAATAAAATTTTTCACCCACAACAATTCATTTCACACCTCTGTAGCTATAATAATCTTTGATTCTTTGGTAGATAAAGCAACACATCTTTGCACCCTTGACTGCCAAGATATAGCTCCACCTGCAAAAGTGATCAAATAGCTTGAAGTAGACTTCCTCGAATCAATATCTGCTACCATATCTGAATATGTAAAGCCACAAAGCATAGGTTACCATTTTCTAAAACACAATCTCAGATAAGAAGTACGATGAAGATAAGAAAAGACTGCACTACCCTCCAATGCTCTCTGCCTGGATTTGACAGAAAATGACTAACCACACCAACTGCATGAGCTATATCAGGTCTAGTACATACCATAGCATACATCAAACAGCCAATGGAGGATGAATAAGGTATGTGTTGCATCTCCTCCCTCTCTTCATCAGTAGAAAGTGACTGACTGGAGATGAGATTAAAATGTAATGAAATAAGAGTACTAACCACTTTATCTCTATCCATAGAAAATATTTGAAGAACCTTCTCAATGTATCTCTCCTGAGATAACCACAATTTCATGGCTTTCCTATCACAGGAGATCATCATGCCAAGAATCTGTCGTGCTGGACCTAAGTCTTTCATTACAAAAGACTGACAAAGGTCCTTCTCCAATCTGTCAATTCTAGAAGCATCATGGCCAACAATGAGCATATCATCAACATAAAGTAACAGTATAATAAAATCATCATCATTAAATATCTTAACAAACACACAATGATCAGAAGATTTCTTCATAAAACCCTGATAAGAAATGACAGATTCAACCTTTTTATACCACTGTCTTGGAGATTGCTTCAAACCATACAAACTCTTCTTCAATCTGCAGGCAGGATTTTATTTACCTGTTTCAACAAAACTCTCTAGTTTCTCCATATAAATCTCCCACTCTAAATCTCCATGGAGGAAAGCTGTCTTCACATCCATCTGCTAAATCAACAGATCCAAACTAGCATCCAAACCAAGAACAACCTGAATTGAAGACATTTTGACAACAGGTGAGAAAATATCATCAAAATAAATACCTTTCTTCTGACAGAAGCCTTTAACAACTGATCGTTCCTTGTATCATGGAACAGAACTGGATTCTTCTTTCCTAATCTGATAAATCCACCGATTTTGCAAAGCTCTCTTACCTGTCGGTAACTTCACCAGCTCAAACGTATGGCTGTCGTGCAATGATTCCATCTCGTCATCCATTGTTGTGAACCATCTTTCCTTCTGTTCACTTTCCATCGCCTCATCAAAAGATTCTGGTTCTCCCCCTTCAGTGATGAAAACATACTCATCATGAGAATAATGAGTAGAAATGGTATGATTCTGAGATGACCTCTAGAGTGGAATTGCGAGCTCATTGATAACCCCAGGTAACGGATCATCAGAAACAAAAGGTACATCAGAAATATCAACACCAACCTGTTCACCCTGAGCATCATTTTTCACATCAATGTGATCATCAGAATCAATAATATGAGGTAAATGTGAATCAAAACCTAGCTTAAGACTAACAAAGCCATAAGAAGTTATAGAAGTGGAATTTTCCCCCTAATCAATATCTGCAATAGTTCGGTCCTCTTTAAACACTACATCTTGTCTTCTGACAAGTGTCTTCAAAACAAGATCGTAAAACCTTTACCCAAACTCATCATGTCCATAGCCAATAAAAATACACCGTCGTGACATATCATCCAACATGGATCTCTCATCTGTAGGCATATGAACAAACGCCTTGCAACAAAAAACTTTCAAGTGATCGTACCTAATATTTTTTCCATACCAAAACTTATTGAGAGTGTCTATATGAAAAGAAACCACAGGTGATAAATTGATAATATAAGCAGCAGTAAGTAAAGGATCACCCCAAAAGTGTCCAGGAAACTTTGCTTCTGAAAGCAAACAATGAAATCTTTCCTACAATGTCATGTTCATCCCTCAGCTACACCATTCATTTGAGGTGTCTTGGGAGGTATCTTCTGAAGCCGAATACCTCCTTGCATGCAATACTGATCAAATGGACCACAATACTCTACCCCATTTTCAGTGAAAATACATTTCAATTTCTTTCTTCATTCCATCTGAGCAGAAACATGAAATTTCTTAAAAACACTAAGCACCTGACTTTTGGCATTCAAAACATAAACCCAGAGCTTTCACGAGTAGTCATCAATAAATGTCACAAAATAAAGACCACCACTAATAGTCTTATATTTGAAAGGACCAAAAATGTCAGAATGTACCAATTGAAGTACCTATTTCTTCCTGTGTAGAGGATGACTACTGAAACTCACTCTACTATGTTTTCTAGCCATGCAGGGATCACACGTGTCTAGCTTGACACTCTTCAAATCTGGAAGAAGATTTATCTTGGAAAAACAACCAAGCCCTTTATCAGAAATGTGACTAAGCCTATTATGCCACAACTGCGATGAAACATTACACTCAACAACATAAGTAGTATCACATGAAATAGAAGCTTTAGTCTTG
This sequence comes from Viscum album, assembly GCA_963277665.1. NCBI lineage: Eukaryota > Viridiplantae > Streptophyta > Magnoliopsida > Santalales > Viscaceae > Viscum > Viscum album. The sequence continues at coordinate 1,526,958,913 of OY728151.1, forward strand.
TACAAACCTGACTTCTTCTTCCCCCGAGCCACAATCAAATATCCCTTGGAAAACTTCCATTGGCAGTCACCAAAAGTACTGATAAACCCTTCATAATCAAGAACACTGGTAGAAATATAATTCAAGCGAACCTATGGCGCGTGTCGAACATTCTTCAAAATCATCTTACTTCCAGTATTGGTCTCTAAATAAATAGTCCCGATACCTACGACATCACCATGACCATCATTACCCATCTTTAAAATAACAAAATTACCTGGGTTTTAAGATGGAAAGAACTCCTTCTTTGATGTCACGTGAAAACATGCACCGCTGTAAAAAACCTAGCAAGAATAATTAGAAGAAATATTAATGGAGTCATTAACAATAACAATATCATGCCCTGTAGTGGCAGTGACATGATCATCTCCATCACCATTCTTCTTTGGATAATTTTCCTTCATTCCGTTTTCTCTTTTCAACTGATAACAAAACTTCTTAACATGACCCTTCTTAACACAATGATGACATTAAAAATCTATCTGCTTTGATTTGGATTGGCTTGTGATTTTACTCTTTCCTCGACTTCTCTGTCCCTAATTCTTTTCCTAGATTCTCCCCCTATTCTTTGTGACTAAAAGCTCTAAATATTTCTCTTGAGTAAGTCTCCTGACTTCTTCATTAAAAATAGAAGACTTAACAAAATTGAATGTCAGAGCACCATTAGGAGTAGAACTGGTTAAAGTAACACGTAAATTCTCTCAAGAATTAGGTAACGTGTTATGCAATAAAAGTAATAAAACCTCATCTTCAAAATTGATACCCATGCCACACAACTTAACAAAACATCTATGATATTCACATAAATAATCATAAACAGACATATCATCTCTGTACCTCATGTTCATCATTTTCATGAGAAGAAACAACTTATTATTTCCTATGTTGGAAGCATAGGAAGTCTCGAGCATCTCCCACAATGTTCTAGTGTGAGAGATGTTGACAATGCGGTTCATCATGTTGTCTTCGACCCATTGGCGAATGAATCCACAAACCATCTCATGCTAGAATTCACCTTCTTCATATTTAATCATTTCTGGATTCTGGGTACTAAACACTAGAAGATGCATTCACTTGATAAAAAGAAGATCCTTCATTTTATGTCGCCACATATAAGAGTTGGTACTGTTCAAAAAAATCATCTGACTATAGTCATCCAACATAATAAATATGAAATAAAAAAACCAAATCCTGTGATACTAGATATTGGGAAAGATGGAAAGCGATGAACGTGCAAGCAACAGAAAAATGAACGCACAACAGAGAAATCTTTCCCTCAAACAGCGTATGTGTATTGAAAAAAATTAATGCAGAATATAAATTTGACACTATAATTTTAACGTGGAAAACCCAAAAAGGAAAAACCATGGGACCTAGTCCAGAAATAGGGATCCACTAAAAATATATATGTACACGGTAGAGACTCCAAAAAAATTAAAGGGATCTCAAAAGTAATACTTAGAAAAATGGATCAAAGTTGGAGTATAGATGTAGTCGGAATGAAGCCTAAAATGAATAATGCAGTCTGCTAAAGAAACCCAAATAGATATGACCGTGAAAGTAGAAGACTGATGTTCGAACAAAAGTGAAGATGAAAAAGCACCGGGATCTGATAAAAAAACCACTACCGATGAAATCTGATCAAATCAGAGTAGTTCAACCGGTTTCAGATATGGAAACTCCTTCTTGAAAACGTAGCTGCACTGCCTCTAACAACTGCAGAGAGAGGATCCACACATCTCATATATATAGGTGATTCACAAAATGATATATCACGTATCTCCTAAAAGATATCACATATCTTATTAAAGATATAAAATATATCTCATCAAATATATCATATATATCTTCTCAAAGATATCAGTTATATCTCATCAAAGATATCAAAATATATTTTTAAAGATATCAAACATATCTCATCAAAGATAAAAAAAATATCAGGGCCAGATGAGGAGGCGCCCCAACAATCATGACCAAAAAAATTATGAAGAACACTCTATTCGTCATTTAGTACGTGAAGATTGGGTCCAAGGGGAAGAATTAAAACACCAATTCGGGGTATTCAAGGTTCTATTTGGAGGGTGTAATGAGAAACAACTTCAATGATGCCCGTGAATATGACATCGATAACTACGGGGTCAGAGGGGATTCATTTTATTCTAAGAGGAAGAACACTGTGGAATGGTGAGCGATTATGTCCCCTCAGATTCAAGTTGGATTTTCGAAGATCTATTTCATTTAGGGTCTTTAATGAATGTTGGCAAAATAGTTATTCATAAATTTTGAATGAGAGCTCCTGAGAAAGGGAAAGAGTATAGCATGGGAGGAAGTGGAAGAACGCCCATAGGCTTAGCGTTCCTAAGAAGTGATGGAGTGGTAAATCGTCAATCTGCACCAATCATTTCTGGGAGCATATTTTGGAGGTAGTGTGGGTTTGGATCATCAATCTCCAACCCTCGTCATTGAAGATAATGGCAGTTTAGCTATGGATTATGATGGTTATGAACCCCAATAAGGATGATTAGGATAGCTAGTGGATATTGATTGGGAGGATGTTATCATTAAGAACCATCTTTTTCCTGGTAGAGGAACAAATTGATAAGGCAGAATTGCAAGGATTTGATGGGCTTTCATGTCTTCAATTTTGTAATGGGTTTATAGTCTTATAATTCCATTAATCTGACATATCTGTTTTGAAAGAAGTAATACTGAAAAAACAATATCAATCACAATGGTTACAATAATCTTGTTAGTGACCAACTGTTCAGTAGCGTGACACCTAAAATGTACACATCCTAATGTTAGAAGGATTGACTGATGCTACCAGTCGCTAGTTTCTTGCTGAGAGAAAGTGTGGAAGAGTGGTATGTGCTTCTCTCATTAAGTTGGTTTCTATTAGATGTCATTGATTGTCGGGGACTAATCAAATTCTTCATGGCATTAGCCCCTTCGTTGTATTTGGTGTTGCTTCCACCATCACCTGAATGAGAAAAAACATTTTGGGGGTTCTTAATAACTTTAAACATTAAGAAGCGTCATTGGTTAGGGCTACTAATTATCATGTTGCACTTTTCTTTTGATCTATGCACAATGTGTTCTCTTAGTGTAACATTTGAATATAATCCTCTTTCAGGTCGCAACTATTTTCACTGCATGGTGCATTGATCAAAAGAAAAGTACAACATGACAATTATTAGCCCTAACCAATGCTTTTTCTTGATGTTTATATTATTGCTTCTGCGCTTCATGTCGAAAGAACAAAAAAATCTTGAATAATTCCTTCATCTATCTTATTAGTGAATCATTCTACCAGCAGTTACCTTCCTTTTCTGGCAACTGACACATAAAAAATCAACATGAGATGGGTCCAAATGAGTGAGACTAAAGGTCATTGTTTGGTAGAAAACAAATATGGTGACTAAAAAGGAAGATATGATTAAAAAATAACCAGAGGAAGATATGTAGAAAAAATAATTCATTAGGTTTTTCCCTTCATAAATAGACGTAATTTGATTCCATATCACTCTTCCACTAAATAACTCTTTGATTCCACCACCGTCCTCCACTATATAACCTTTCACACACTTCTACCTCCGACAGTTCAGAAGCCATAGAAAATAAAGTACAAGATGAAGTTGCATGCCTGTTTTAAAGTGAAAAAATTCTGGAGTTTCATACATCAGGAGATATCATATAAGGTCAACCGCTGCAATAAAAAAAGAACCAAAATAAACATTGAATTTGTGCTAATAAAACAATAACCTCTAAAATAACAAAACGAAATTTTTGCAATTTGTTTTTCTTAATCATATTCTATTATTCTTTTAACAATGGAACTTCTTTGACTATTCCAACCCTCCTATATGGAAAAATTCATGTACCAAATCCCATAATAAAAATTGTTGAGATGATTATGTATGAAAATATTTGTGCTCATAAAACAAGCCTTTTTCACTTTTTTCTCCATCACATTGTAAAAATGTGCCTAAATATCAAAACTTTCATCTTTTAAACTAAATGTTGTTTCTCAACCTCGAATTCATAACATTAATATAAAATATTTTTCTAGAACCAAACTCTATATGTTCTGTATTATCCGTATTAAGACAAAAATCTTTCAATTCTAAAGTCTACTTCCAAATCTTCATCATTAATTTGATACTCACTAGATTATACAATTAGAACTATATCATCCACAAAAAACCTAAATTATATATATCATCTTGAATATGCATTGAATTTTCTTCAAATACTAAAGAAAATATGTATGGATTGAAAGTCTAATCTTAATGAAGTTCTATTAAGACAAAAATGTTCCGCACTTACTGGAGTTCTAACTTGGGTCAAACTCCTTCATACATGTCTTATATGTGTTTAATCAGAATCACTCCCATTTTATCTCAAATACATTTATTTCTAATCTTATACATCTTAATATACCTACATGTTCATTTTATGTTCATGATTTCATGTCAAAAGCCAACACTCACCACCATATCGAAAAGTTATTCTAATAATAGTCCTATAAAATTTACCCTTCAATTTCAGAAGAATTTTACGATCACAAAACACCCCAAAAGACTTTTTCTCAATTTTATCCATCCAGTTTGAATCCTATGAGACATCATCATTAATATATTCATCATATAGAAAATATGAGCCTTAATATCAAAATCAATTAATTTTTGAACTAAACGGGCTCATTAAATTTCAAATTCCTAACATTACTAGAGAAAAAAAGTTCATCTAAGACCAAATAAAAAAGTATGGACATAAATTCACACCTTAATGAAGTCTTATGAATATTGGAATGTCTGTCACCTTGATAGTATCTTAAGATTCCACACTGAGAACTATATCATCTACATAAAACATGAAATTAGATATCTTATCTTGAATATGAATTAATAGTTCATCTAAGACCAAATCAAAAAAGTATAGAATTAAAGTTAAACCTTAATGCAGTCCTATAAAGACATAAATGTCTGTCAATTATTGGAGTTCTAACATGAGTCCAACTCCCTTCATACATGTCCTGGATGCATTGAATATACATTACTTGCAGTTCTTTTCTTACAAGATCATTCCATAAAACCTCTCTAGGAACATTATCATGTATTTTTCAAATAAATGAAAACCATATGCTAATCATAGAAATTGTGTCGATAATACTTCATTAGACATGTAATCAAATAAATTGTTTATTTGGTCAAGTGTCCAAGCATAAAACCAAATAATTTCCCTTGGAATCCTTTATTCAATCAGTTTCATCCAAAGTTTCATTGTATTACTCATAATAATAATGAATCTAAAATTCCCAAAGGTTAAATAACATAGTGAGATAATTAATACTCAAATACCTTAAATATTTCCACCCTCCAATGCAAATGTTATCTAATCTCAATGTAGATGTAAAATCATAAAAAAATCAACACATTTAATATAATATATTTTATAAATAAAGGATGAGCAAAAAAAATTCATAAACTGAAATGTGAATATTTTTATATACAAGTGAGGTTGAACATGAAAATACATAATTAACCGGATATCAAGTTATTATCATATAGAAGCTATGTTTAGAATAAGATATATGGACTCACTATTCCATTTGATTCTAATATTCAGATCAAACATCATGTACACGCATTATGACCTCAAGCTAGTTTTCAGTAGATTTCATCAATGCCATTATTACAAAATTAAATGCATGTCCATAGTCACAGTGTGATAATATTGTAATCATCAATTTTATTAAAGTAGAAATACCTAAATTCCAGGGTTGTTGTTACTTCTAGCACCTACACAAATAGATTTTCTCCAGTTTGTTATAGTTGCGGAAAGAAAAACTCAACTAAGATGTAGTATATTCCCAACTAAGTATTTCACGAGAAGGTTTCTGAGATTCTGATAGCTATTTAAGACACTTGGTAGTCATGGATGATTATTCGGTTTTCCATTGCACAAATTAAAGGATACCCTATATGAGAACATAATTCCGGACTAAAAAACTTCAATTACATCCACTAAAAAAGTGTTTCAACATATTTTGCCTCTGGTTCAGGGCCAGTAACTTTATGAATTTCATATTCATTCCTCTTACCTTCTTTCCTAAGATGCAAAAAAATGATGCTGGTCACACAAAATAGGCATTCACATGTTAAATCAAGTGCACAAAGTGAATAATTCACCAAAAGAACACCACCACACTTCCCCCCATTGTGGAATCATAAATTTTTTTATTTTATTATAATTATAAATTCAATTTTATAATGCTTATAAATTATTCTTTAAAAATTAAAATCTATTTTTATAAACCAAAATAACACCCCCACACTTTCACATTCATCAATTTTCCTTTTTCTTCATTTCTCTTTCTTCCATTTCTATCAACCAAATGTGTTCATGAAAATTTTTGAACAAAAATATCATAGAACCCCAACATCTCTCCATTTTTAAAGTCGGGTCAACATGTAATTAAAAACACATGATGGTCAACTATATGTTCTCATACATACAATGCTACAAGGATCAAAACATAACCTAAACAGGAAAATCATTACAAAAAACGTGATATATCATTCATTCCAAAAACATATAAAAAATAATCTTGTATAACGGTTTAAGAAACCAACATACAGTGTAACAAATATTCGCAACACAATATAAAAAAATTAAAAAAACATGTAACGGTGAACATACATTCAAAACCTCCTTTTCTCATGAAGCCTTCCAAAATCTAAACTGATCTGATTATTGTTTGATTTTATGTTCTTGTAGATCCTAAAAAAATACTCAATTGGTTTATTGGCATCCATATGGAGATATTTTTATCATATTACTAAAAAAAGAGCACCATTTGAGAATTGATCCTCAGAATTTCATCCTGAAAATGCTTTTTTGCTTCATCACTTATCTGTTTCTACCTCAAGAGTTCGGATTGAGCATCCTATCTGCCAATACTGAAACCTATATTGGAGATACTTTTAGCAAGACATAAAATGTAGATGTATTTAGAAAAAGAAGAAACTTTAAAACTCACTTGTGCATTAAGGGAATTCAAATTTTTAATAGAGTCTTGCTTTAGCATTTGAATAAAAAATTCCTACACATTACAACAAAACATTAACGGAACACTAACCGGAAATACTTTATTTTCTTGTACAAGCTTCAAAAAATTTGTTTGTCATGGAGTTTTAGGTTTGAGGCATTCATAATATGGTTCATTTAAACCATTAACACAGAAAAATTCCTCAAAAAAGAAGGGCAAATACATTTGTGAAAAATGAAGAAGCAAACGCTTGAACTAGTGACAAGACAAAGATCATTATAAATTTTAGAGCTCAAAAAAATCATTGTGAAGTTGTTTCTCAAGATTTACAGTATTCCATTAATTGATGGATTCAAAATTAACAAAAAAATTCAATTATCCTACAATTTGTGCAAATTATGGTGTTTCCAATATTACAACAACCAATAAGAACAACATCTTAGAAAGGCAACTTAAAAATCATAGGGGTTATTTGATTTTTTCCATTATAAAAATTCATATGGAATTCAAAATAAATAAAATTTAAAAAAAATGTACTTATTATTCAAGTTTTCTATCACGTTCATGGAGTTCTCGATCCATTTTTTTGAATGGATGAATGTTCTGGCTCTTTTTCATCATCTTCAACATCACATGAATATGAATTATGACATTGTAAATAGATTCATGACTACCTAATTGTAATGAAGCTAGAAGATATTCTTCAAGGAATAAAATTTTTGATACATAAATGTTGTGATTTAAGGGCGATGAAAACAGAAGCAAACAACAAAACAACCGACAAGGGACCAATCTGTAACATTTCAATACAAAAAAATAACCATAGAACCGTATAACAATATAAGGAAATGATGATTATTAAATGAAAAACAAAGGAATTACAAGATACAAGAAAAAATTGACAAAGCTGAAACATCAATATTGTTAAATTAGAAGTATATCGACAGAACAATGGTGGAAAATGAACACACATCAAGAATCGAAGCAATCAATATGAATAACCAGTTCAGAGGTGTACTTACAATGCCGAAAAAATGTCCAGCCATCCAGATCTCTTCGAGCATTCGGTCGATCCATGTTCAAGCACCCGAAACACATTTCTAAAATCGGTGCACGTCAAGAACCTCATGGATCTGGATTGTCGATTCCAAAGGAACCATTGTCAAAGCTCCACCAGAAGCATCACGCCACAGATGTATGCCGAAGATCGTCAGGATTGAGATTGACAAATGTGATGAACAGATCTAGGGTTTGAGTGACATCAATCGAGAACGAAGAAAAGAAACTAGGGAATCTGAGAAACAGGTGTGAACTAATGTTGAAAGTAGGAACCGCGAGGGTGATGAAACCCCCTGCTAGAATATGAACCGCTAAAAAAACTGAGCCATGGAACACATACGTTGATATCCTGGACGCAAAAACCCCCCACATCAGCCTGGAAAATCGCTAGGATAATTAGAGGGATCAGATGAGATGAGAGGTACCAGATAGAACAACTAGGGATGGATAAAACCATAAAATTAGGGCACAAAATATTCGGTCCAATATAAACAGGTCCATCCAAGCAGATTATAAAATAAATAGAGCATAGTAAAAAAAGGAATTAAAAAACATTTTAAATGACATGTTTATTAAATTGGAAAATTCAATATGAAAACAGAATTTAAAATAATGAAACAAATTAATGCCAAAATTCACAATAAATAAATTCAAACACACAAAAAATGAGTATAGAGATATGAGTCAAGAGTTGAAAAAAATGAACAGGAATGATCTGAATACCTGAAAATTCTGCGTATTTGAAAGAAAAATGGATGAAAAATATTCTCAAATGATAGACTATAAAGGTTTTATGTGAAATATATATTCATGAATTCTTGTCACATATTGTTTCACAAAATTCATTTTCCGGTATAAGACAACAAAAAAAATCGACCAAACCTTACAAAATGAAAAAAATAAAAAATCAAGTAAAATCCCACAAAAATCCAGACCTAATTTAAATAGGCATCAATTTCACGCAAATATTTACTAGATTGAGCTACATTTAGTCTCATAATAAGCTTGTATTTTTCAACCTAAAATACTTAAACAACATAATTTTGAGTACTTTCTTAAAATGATGTTAAGCCTATAATTAATTATTTTTACAATAAGAAGAGAAGCAATGACCTGGGTGTCAATATCATGTTGTGCTAAGGGATCAAAATTGATATTACATTGTTTAACCTCTATTTGCAACACTGTGTTCGTTTCTTAGAGAAATGAATTATTTTTCTTAAGAATACAATAGTTTAATTTCATCAGAATTTTATGAGTTAGAACTTCATGATATGCCTCATCGATCATAGAAACAACAAACGAAATTCCTTAATTTGTTCACTTTCGTCAACATGAAAAATAATATGTGCAGCCTACAATGGCCCGCTTTGACTTTACATTATTTTCATTTCAGATTCCATTGGATCAAGATTTCTCTAAAAGTAGAAAATAAAAAAGGAAAAAAATGAGAACTTAAAATGTTACAATCTCTTTAAAATTTACTCCTAGAAAATAATCTTACAACTGCTTTTTTATGGATGTTACGACCACTATTTTCATACTTTAATGTATTGAGGGTCTCTTCTGGACTTGAGTCAGCATAAATAACACAAGATGCAATTGTTTGCATACGAGATGGAATGGAACATAAAAATTAGTTTGAAAAAAACATATCATAATATGAATAATACTCTTCATAAATACGAATCATGACTGGTTTGTTGTTTCCTCTAAGAGATTACTAGAAATGAAAAATCAATAAGTTAGAAAATTCTGATTCCTAATTTTAATAATGGATAACATAAAAAAGAACCATTTAAGTGTGTATAAAATATAAAAAAATGTGTGCAGTGTAGTTTATTTGGAAAGGCCATGAAGAAAATTGAAGGCAAGAAAAAACCTAATTGGTTAAAAAAAATATTTTGTAACCATTGATCTGGATCAAATCATAATAAGGATGAATGACCTAGACTGAATACATACATATTCTAGACATCTTCCTATTATAGAACAAAACAAAAAATTATATATATATATATATATATAATCTATGCATTATTTATTAAGTTTTCATTATTTTTAAAATGCCAATGTTATTTTTGTGCTGGAAAGACAACAAAAAATAAGAAGAATTCAGAATCATTAATTAAAGGAACATCAAATATCACAAATATTAAATAAAAATATTCAATGAGAAGTAAAATTTCTACCAGATACACTATCATCATTGTTATACAAAATAAAGAATATTGGATGAATTAATCAAAACAAGATAACTCTTCTAATAAAATATTACTTCAAATAAGCATGGAATGTGTTATGAAATTATTTCTAAAGAAACTAAGATATGTGAAGTGAAAGAAAGGTTATAAATGAAGTCACTTCAATGTATCAGTTTTCTGAGCTTGCTATAAAGACAATAAATACACTAGTGGAAATGAAAAAATTAACATCAAGTTTTTTACATCAGTTCTATGAAACCGACACAAAATAGTGAAGAAAAAACTTTTCAATGTCGATTTTCATGAAAACCAAATCCGAAAACTAAAACTGTATGGTTTTTGACAATGGTTTTCCAAAAAACCGACACTAACCCCCCCCCCCCAAATATTTCATCATCGGTTTATGTATAAATCGATGTCGAAATAAAAAAAATTATTTGGGATATATTTCTATTGAACTGGCACCAAAAAGTCTTAAAAATTTCACACGCGCATTTGGCCACCCTAAAACCGTAAATCTGTTTCATTTATCTCAGCTTTCTTGACTCGCAACGACGCCGACATCTACCCGAACAACCACCACACCTTATTTTGTTTGATTTCTAGCATGTTAAGCTTCATTTTCCATGATTATTGGTTCTCATTCTTTTAGCCTTTATCTTTGGTTTATTGTTTACATTTGTATTTCTTGACACGATGTATCTTCACGGATGCACCTAAACAGGTTAGATTTTATTTTATTTCATGATTATTTTTCATATATACCTCATTTTTTTAGAATTTGCAGTGTTTATTATTCCAAAGTATTCTAAGGAGAAAATTGAGACTGCTGATCAATTTATCATCTTTAAATACAAATATTGTATGTTTTTTTATTTTAGAAATATATTAGTTATTATATAATTCATTCAAATCATTTGGTTTTACTCAATTATTGAGGATTTTTTATTATGTTATTATCTAATTCATTCATATAATTTTAGTTTCATGAAATTACTGATTATTATTAATTTAGGTGTAAATTGATGACCACTCATGTCATAGATTTCTAATTTTTTGAATGGTCAGTGATGTCAATGATATACTTTAAATTATTTTTAATTCTTTTATATGAGTAATATTTTTGTTATGTGTGATTATGAAACTGAGTTTTATAAATTAATATATATTTAAATAAAATAAATTGTAAAATTAATATGCATGTTATGTGTGATTATGAAACTGGGTTTTAATGGTGAATTATTACTGATTCAATGATTATTTTCCATATTTCTTTTGAAAAAAACATTACAGCAAAAAAATGACCATGATATAACAAAAAGGTTGTATTATTTTATTGTATGTTTTTCTCATTAAAATTTATCTCTCTCTCTATATATATACATTTAAATGTTTATATGTTTTAATATATCCACAAATTATATCATGATATCAGGTATTTAATGGATCGTAATTGGATAAATTTATGAAGAACTATTAATGAATCTAAAAATTGAGTTGATTATTTCTTGGGATTTTCTAAAAAAAATCTTCAGAACACAAATTTTATTTTCTATCCTTGTGGGAAGTGTTTGAATATGAGAATGGTAAATTTTAGATAAATCAAGATTCATCTCATCTACAATGGGTTTGGCCTTAATTATACACGTTGGATCTATCATGGTGAAATTAATATCAATTCAACATCTAATGTTGATGATAATATTCATGATGACACAAAGGATCATATTGTTTAATTAATTCATCATTTAAGTGTTGAAACCATTAAAAAATAATCAATTGTTAAACAATTGTATGGAGATTATGAAAAACCATTATTCCATGGTTGTAAATATACAGTGTTATTAGTAGTTTATAGATTGGATAACTTGAATGAAAAAAATGGTTGGAGTGATAAATGTTTCCTTAACATTCTTGAGCTTTTAAATGAGCTACATCCAAAAGGCAATGTGCTTCCAAATTTGAATTATAGGGCGAAGAAAATATTATGCCCAATGGGATTGGGGTATAATAAGATACATTCTTTCCACAGTGATTGTGTGTTTTGTAGGATAGAATATAAATTATTATCATATTTTCATACATGTGGAACATCACACTATAATATGGATAATAATGTCAATTCAGATTGATTCTCAGGTACTGACATCTAACCTCATGCTAAATCAAATAATTCCTTCCAATAATTCCTTCATATAATTCAGATAAATTAACTCTAATTCATTCTCAGACACCAAAATCAAAGATCATGATAAAACAATATGGTATCGTCCACTAATTCCTCATTTTAAGTGTCTATTATCAAATTAAATTGATGTAAAAAGGTTAAGATGACATTCAAATGAACACATATATGATGGTAAATTACATCATTCTGATGACTGATCCTAATGGGAGAGATTTGATAAACAATTTTTTGATTTTATAAGTGAGGTTAGAAATCATTGAATGGGAGTGTGAACAAATGGAATGAATCCATATCGGAGCCTAATTAGCCAACATAGTTCATGGATGATTTTATTGGTTATTTTCAACATATCCCCATAGATATGTATGAAAAAATATATATTATGTTGAGTTTGATGATTTTCAGATCAATAAAACCATGAAATTATTTTTATGTGTATCTTTCACCAATGATTAATGATTTGAAACTCCTATGGGAGGCAGGTGTTAATATTTTTGATTCATACAAGAAAGAGTAATTTCTTTTGTCTGGCATGATAATGTTTAGTATAAATGACTTTCCTGCATATGGAAACTTATCTTGATATAGTGTTAATGGACATAATTCATGTCCAATTTTTGAATAAGAGACTTCATATTAAAAATTGTAGAATGGAAGAGAGATAGTGTACATGGGACATCAATGATTTTTGCTAATTCATCATCCTTATCATTGATTAAAAATGGTATTTAACGATTGACAAGAATAAAATATTCCCATATTACCATTTTCAGTTAATGAATATTAAAAAATGGGGGGATATTGATTCAACATTTGGAAACAAAAGTAGATTTAGTCTTTAAAAAAATATATTCAAGAAATAGTCTATTTTTTTGAACTACCTTATTAGAGATTTATAGAGATAAAACATAACATTTATGTTATGTATGTTGAGAAAAATATATGTGACATTTTTATTGGGTCATTAATATACATAAAAGGAAACACAAAAGATGGATTGAATTCTATACTAGACTTGATAGTAATGACAATATGTTTGGATTTAGCACCCACAATGAATCTAAAAAAATCATATTTACCTCCAACTTCTCACGCATTAAACAATAGTGAGAATTTTTTTTTCAGTTTATATATGGTACATAAGTACCAAATAAATATTCTTAAAATTTGAATAATATTTTTTTTCTGTTATGGATTGAAAATTAGTTGGTATGAAATGTTAGTACTGTCATGTATTGCTACAAAAAATGCTACCAGTCGAACTGTGTGGATTGTTGTCAGCTCTCAGAAAGACTATCAATAGTTTATGTCATTTTTTTAAATCCATTTTTATCAAAGTTATTGATCCAAATTTGTTAGATTATTTGGATAATGAAGCTGCACTAATATATTTTCAACTATAAATGTATTTTCAACCTACATTATTTTTTATAATGGTTCATCTGGTGATTCATCTGGCATGTGAGATAAGAAAACGTGGACTTATTTATTTATGTGGGATGAATCCTTTTGAAAGGTATAAGAAAATTTTAAAAGGATATATTAAAAATCCTTATCGATCAGGGGCCTCTATTGTTCAAAAATATGTATCTAATGAAGTGATTGAGTTCTGTACTAATTATTTATATGAAGTGGAGCATATTGGTCTCCCTATATCTCTACATTTGACAATTGATAGTGAAGGTAGAGGGATTTGAGGCTTAAATGCAATCTTCATTCCATGTGATGAAGTGATACATACACATTTATATATTTTGAACAACATAGATGATGTTCCATCATATATATCATCACATATTTTTGAATTAAAGAGATGATATACAAAAGGAAACAAAATGTGGTTGATTATTGAGCATAAAAAGACATTTGTTTCATGGTCTAGAGAGAATGTGAGAATAGATATATCTGCATCAGAAATGTTGAAATGGTTGGCAGGGGGACCATCTGACAATGTGACAAAATTATCTTGTTTTGATATTAACGAGTACACATTTTATACAACAAAGCTAGAAGATATGAGTACCATTCAAAATAGTTGTGAGATCGTTATCGCTGAATTAGTGCACTTTCCAAGTGCAAAAGATAAAAACCCATTTCTGCTTCATCAACATATTTTTATGTTCTTGAGGATATTTTGGGAAATAGATTATAAAAATTTTTGATTCTCTGTAGTTAGTTGTAATTGGTTTGATAACAGTAGTTGTGTGAAACTTGATGATTGTAGGTTTACACTAGATGACTTGAAAAGATATAATTACAATGAGAAACCATTTATCATGAGGACAAATACAATGAATATATTTTATGTCATTGATCTATCGAATGATCAGTGGTTCGTTGTTTTTAAAGGAAAAAGATACCATTTGGGTGATGAGAATGATGATGATGATGTTATTGATTTACTTGAATCTTATTCATCTATTATGATATTTCTGAATGATTACAATATCTATAAGGCAGAAATAGTTCACATAATAGGCAATGATCATGATGAAGGAATATGTAAAATAACTAAATTATTCTCTTTATTTTTTGGTAATTATTTATATTTTGTTTCCTCTTTTCAAACATACAAATGTGTGCCAATTTTTGACTTATTTTTATTATCCTTGTTTATAAATATTTAGTTTTCTTATGATATACAGGTACACAAAATTTCATTAAGTTTACTTGTTTCAATTTCAGATACAGAGAGAGAGGATCCCTTACTAAAGTATATCTAATTTTTCATATTGTTTAATATTTAGTAATATACTTATTTAATGATTTAAAATTTAGAGATTTTAATTTTTTTATAGGACTACTGATGTCTCCTTAGTGGATGAGACTTATCCTATTACTAAAGTGAAATCAAGTTCCCAAGTTGGTTAGTGCGGTATTAGAAATTTACCAAAACCGTCACTTGCTCATGGATATGAGAGATTATATATTCGTTTTGATGATAAAAATAATTTAACTGGCCCAAATGCAGTTCAGTTTAACAGTTATATATCAATGAAGAGCCGTTGTAGGATTAGTATTTTATATCTTGATTAGATGTCTATGGACAGGATGGTGAAACAACAACTTTGGGAGGCCATGATGGTAAATATCTCAATGGATTTATTTTATATCATTATTTTAAAATCAAATATTTTAAATGTCATATTCCATTTATTCAATTAAATATGACATTCAATTTTGAGGATACTAATGAAATTAAGAAAAGAAATCTCACTTTAGCTGCGGTTCGATAGAGATATTTTAAAACAAAACTGACAAAAAATTGTGTTTTTGGAAAGAAAATGTTTGAAAACCCATGCCTTATGTATTAGTTTATAGATATAGATACATGGAAGAAATTTTTTTTATGGTCTTAATGAAGAAAAATTTCAAGTATGATAACTATTTTATACTGTAAAATATTTTTATATATTCATCTAATTACTTATTTGTTTATTTTTATATTACAAGCCTCTAGGAGATATTATAAAGGGATCCAGTTTAAAAATATATTCCATCATACTTTGTCACATGGATAGTATCCTTTATTGGAACAAAAAATGATTGAAGAAAAAATTTAAAGCATTAAGAGCTCGATCTAGTAGGGGTTCAAAAGATGTCTAGTTTGGTCCTCCATCTCTTACCACTCTCACAGAAAAATGGGAACAAGCGAGAAGAATGAAAGATGTAAAGTTTCTTATAGAGCAAGATAAGGAAGTAACTGAAAAAACTGCAAGTAAATATTATTTATTTGTCATGAATTTTGTATTTTATAAATTATAATCACTAATCTAACTTTTTCAATTTTTATTTCATGATGAACTTCAGGGGAAAGAGACACATGACTCTTTTATCCCTGAGAGTAGGATGGATGTCCTAGACACTACTTTAGGAAAGGCAGAACACCCCAAACATGTTAGAGGATATCAGGTGGCTGTTATTATTCGGAATTTTTTTTGTCAGAGTAAGAAATCAAGAAACATAGAAATAGAATCCTTACAAGTCGATCTGAAAGATATGGAAGAGTCTATGAGTGATAAAATTCAAGAATCCATGTATAATTATTTGTTATGACACATGAAAAGACAATCACATTCTGTGCAGCCTTCCGAGCCTTCTCGACTTACTCAGCCGGTTGTGCAGCCCCTATAGACATCCTAGTCGGACTACCCTTCCCAACCTACCTACATTGATTATCCACCTCCTTGCTCGAACAATACTATATAATGTGAGTTGATTTCTGGAGATCCTCATATACGTATTTTTGTGTTAGGACTCATGCATTTTTTCAGGGGATTCTTTACATCACCATCCTAGGTTTATTGGTCACGTTAGAGTATCAGTACTTGATATTATTGATCATAATTTATAGTACCATTTCTACTGAGGAGATTACCAGAGTTGGGGATTGTTTGGGTCATTTTTTACTTTTGGAAAACTTGTTTTCTTCATTATATTTCATTTGAGGTATGAATTTTATTAGTATTAATTACATATCATTGAAAATTACTTATTATGTTTTTTGAAATTTAACTTATATAGGATTATCTAAAAGAAATAAAACTACAGAATTGAAACAAAATGTTCAAGAACAATTGACTATAGATATTTCTGATATTTCTTATGGAATATAAAGATTATCTCGGACTTATTCTTCCTTGAATAATATCTAAGATTTTTTATGATTTATGAAATATGTAAAAGATACTATCCATTGAGCTTACTCAAAGAAGATATCATGCATCAAGTTGATGTTAAAGAGCTTGACCTGAATGTGTTGCATATGTTTTCCATGTAAGTAAATTGACATTTGAATTTTTATTTCTTTAATAAAAGATGGTTTAAATTGACTAACTATATTTACTTTTTAAATTAGGAATATACACACGCTTCATGTACAAAATGATAGCACAAGAATTTATAGTTTTATAAATCCATAATAAATTTCCATAGAAGTGAAACATGTAATGAATCCTAATAGAGTTGCATATATATCTGAGAGATTATCACATACGGATATTGGCTGTTGGTTTTTTCCATTTTTTATAATTAATAACAAAAGATAAATTACGAACTAATGATGATTATAATGTCATTAATTGTGATATTTTTGTATTGTAGGAGGCATTGGATGTTAGGAATATTTTACCAAAGTGAATGCACCTTATATTGGGTCTTCTCTTTACTAGGGAGTGTTCGTAAAAGATTTTACAGCTAGTTAAGTAGGTAAGTTTTTCTTTGTTTTTCATAAGCTCATTATTTTAAATTATCATTGTTTATACATGTATTATTAGTTCATATATATGAAATTACAGTTCATGGAATTTTTAAAAAAATAACAAATGTCGATAATGAAACAAAATACAATCCAATATGTGCAAGTAAAGGTAATTATTTTTTATATTAGATATTATTCTGTAATATATATATATATATATATATGTTTTTATTATCCAGTAAATGTTTTATAACTGTAGTGTCATCATCAACAAGAAAATGTTTAATGTGGTTACTATGTTCTATGATTCATGTATGAGATAATCACAACTGGGCTAACTACAAAATTTTATAAGGTTAGTTATATATTTTTTTATATTTTTTCCATAGAATTATTTTTTTTAATCTCACATCATTCAATGTTATTGTAGACCTTATATTATGACGATTCTTATACACAAACTAAACTTAACCATCTTCAATCTTTGTTTGATAATTCTTTGTTATGTCTGATTATTATTTGAGGTATGTATATATTATTATTTATAAATAATATTATATTTTCTTAATTATATGTGTTCAAAAAACTAATTATGTTGGAATAATAGGTGTTTGAACATAATGATATCAAATTAATGCTTCAATAATAACCAACAATAATCATGTTGTAAATTTCATGTATGTATATTTAAATTCTACTTTATAATGCAAATGTGTAGATAGTTTTTTGATTAATTAGATAAAAGGATGTATGTTTTTATAGATTTTGAATCAATGATAAATGTTGTTTGAATGTAATATACTGTGTTTTTATTATAGTGATTTTGAATATTTTGAAAGTGTGTTTTTCCTAAATTTCTAATTTTTTAACTTTCTGTGTTTGTTTTCATATGAATCGACGCTGAAATATTTTAAAAAAATACCCGATTTTCCGCATTAATTTTCATAAGAATCAATTATGATAACCGACCCATATGTGGTTTTCCACATCGATTAATAACAAAATGATATGGAAAATAATCCTTCGCTTGATTTTTGGTGTTTGTTTTGATAAGAATCGATGCTGGACATCTATTTTTGGTGTCAGTTTGTTTATAAAACCTACACCAAAAACTATTCCCAACATCAAAATCGGCTTTGGTTTTTTTAAAACCAGTGCTGAAAATAATATTTTATACATCACCTTTTTAGATTTCAATTTAAAACTGACCTCAAAAATGAAAAAAAACTGACATTAAATCCACTTTTTCATTAGCGATATGACCACCTTCCTTCTGATTATTCTCATAACCCAAGGTAGTAATTATATTTCCAAGATCTAACAACCCCTTATTGATATGAATCTATAAGATAATGAAAAAAACAAACAATAAAAAAAATATTAATACATAAATTACTACTTATAAAATTCATTAAAAAATACACATTACTACATCAGTTTACAAGGTAATAAAACCAAAAAAACCACTAAAATAACATCTTTATCATAAATTAACAGTATTGGTCACAAAAATACCTTCTTTAAAAATCATTCCATCTGCTTTGATATGTTTTTACTGTTAATAATCAATAAGATCCACCAAATGAAGCTTTTCACTTAGTATATCATCACCCACATCATCATTTATCACTTCACTCTCAAGCTGATAAAGCCACCTATTCACCTTTCATATGGTAAATATATCATGTGAACGGGTGAAAAAAGGTATATTTCATAGAAGTATGATGATGGAATGGGGAAAAAATATATGACAACTTAAATGGAAGATCATTATTGCCTAAAAAATAACACATGCCGAACAACATGTTAGATAAGTTGATAAGTCTTTCACTGCCTTATCTCTCCACAAAAGCCGACTATTTTTTATTCCCATTGTTTTTTTGTGATTGGAAATTCATATTAGACTACATTTGAGGAAATAAAATCACAAAACATAAATAGAAATATTTTTCTCTAATTCTCTAAGATCATCTTTTGCATTGAAGAGCTAGTAATGAATTACAAATTTGAGCCCTATAAGAATTTGTAATGATGATATTTGTATATATAGTAGTGATTGAATTAAATTACAACAAAAAAATAGAATGGTATATGAAATATAATAAAAGTACCACTTTTCTTGACTCTTCATACTCGTTATACCATAATCATGACATAATGAACCACAAGATATATATCATTCTGTCTCCTCTTTTGTCACAACTTCAACTTCAGTGAATCCAGCAAGTTTTATCCCCCAATTTTTGTTTCTCTAATTTTGATGGTAACCCTTGGAAGATAATTTATCTTTACATGAGATACCCCTAACTTTAGATGCGTTCATTGGATTTGGATCGACCATGCCAAATACTTCTTCCTTGAAAACATTCCAGATCAAAAAGCTTGTTAAAAAAAGTGAAAAATTCCAAAATATGAGGAGGAAAAAAATAATGGCATGTAAATGTTTACATACCCATAGAAACATGAAAATTATTGTTCATACCTCAATAAACAATACTCTAATGAGAAATTCTCATGATTCCATCGTCTCAAAACATGAAAATATACTTTACATTACATAAGGTATGATTCCAAGATCAATGCCATTTTTAGTGTAGTTTGTTCCCATTGTGTATGTTTTTCTAGATCCCATCTTGTATAATTAAAGCAAATACAAAAAAACTAAATTAGAAAGAAAATCAAATCAAATTCAAATGATATTGCATAAGGATGAAGAACATGCAAGTTATAGCACCCCGATTTCAAGTAAGTAACCCTTTATTTTTGTTTTTAAGTATGTAAAATATATGGGTAACGTTTGAGAGGTTTTAAGTGATTTTGGAATGTTTTTGGGGCTTCAATAAAGTGAAAATATAGAGCATGATTAGTGTAAACTATGTTTCTCCAACAAGAAATCGTGCACATTGAGACATGGGGCTCTAGGTAGGTGTATAGTTTGGCCCAACTGTGTAGACACCCATGAGTAATCTTGAAATGTTGGACATGGATCTTTTTCATAGTTGGTTCAAAGTTTTTCTGAACATATGAGACAACCGTGAAATATTTTCCTTGAGGTAGAGGCTGGTCCACAGTTGGCACATAGTTTTCCTAACCGCATGAGCCAATCATGCGTGGTCTATTTTTAGATCCTAAAAAGTGGATCACACTTGGATTTGACACAAAGCCTCTCATTTTCCCTTCATTTCAGCCCTAACTCTAGATTTCTTCCACCCAAAGAGTATGGAGGGAGGCTCTAACCCTCAAATTGGAAGCAATACGATGGTTTTTATCAGTGCATTGAAGCTCGATTCCCATGGTAAGTATTTTCTTTAAGTGGGTTTCCCTGGTTTTTCTTAGATCTACTTCTGTCCCTCTCTTGTTATCATAGATTTACTTCCATTATGGATAGATCTACTGTCTTTTATGTCAATCATGGTTTTATTTGTCTATGTTGAAGCTAGGAAAGGAGATATAAGGTGGGTTTTTGGTGATTCAACCCAATATTTATTATAGAATCATCTCGTTCAAATATTTTTTCATAATTTCTATAGTAGGTGGATTCACTCTCAACTCCCCTCTTCAGAACTTGAAGGCTTAGTTTCAATTTTTTTGATTGAAAATGATTATGAAAATGATTGTGAAATAGATGTGCAATTCATGGTAGAAAACTCCTTTAGTGATGTTTTGTGGATTTTAGGTTTTGGTTGTGAAAAGTGATTTGGTTTCTTGATTTTAAAATAATGATTTTAAAATATGGATTATTGGATTTATGAAATGGATTACAAGAAAGATTTTAAATAAAATTATGTTTTATTGAAATTGTTTTTAATTGTCTATTTGAAATGGTTTTTTGCATAAGTGGTTATTGTGTGTTCATGTTCATCAGGACAGATAAGGGTATGAAGTTTCCACCATCATTAGTGGGATGGATAATGGTAAGAACTTTCCCCCATCAAATGGTTCACCAAGTGATGACTTGATGAATAGATAACTCACCACTCGTGAGTATAGTGAGGTCCACGGTTTCATGCATTATTGGATGTTTGGATATTAGGAATGGAATGGATTATGCCAAAATGGAATTTTGAAATCGTTTATGGAATTTTTTGGTCATTTTCCTAGAAAATTGTTTTGGTGGAAATTTCATGGGTTTGTTTTAAACTGTTTTTGAATTGTTTTATATAAATTTTTTTATATTAATGTTCTAACTTTTTTTATCCTAGTGGCGTGAGTAAGTAAGTAAATTTTGGAAAAGCTACTATGTTTCATTACTCATCCTTGCTTTTGCACCTTAGTAATTATTCAGATATTGTTTATTGAGTCATAGAAAATGGTAAAGCATCAAAATTATTTAGTGGTGCTTCGTGATACATGGGCATTGACATGGAGTTGGATTCGGAGTTGAAGTTATATCTTGGAGTTATGTATTGGAGTCTTTTGGTCATGCTGGTTTTGTCTTTCGCTTTTTACTCTAATGTTAGTAGTATTCCGCTGTGGTACTGTATTTGTAGTTGGGTTTTTTATTCAGTTGATATAATTTGAGTTGAATTTTTTTATCATGCATCATATAGTCTATCTTTGGTTTTTGTACGCTCGGTTTGGGCGTATTAGTTTCAAATGGAAAATTGTCCCCCAACTATTTTGAATCCCTAGAAATTTTTTGTCTCCCTTTGACATCTTGGGGAAGTCACTTGATCCCAACTACCAATTTCATCTTGACTGAAGCCAATAAGGAGGAGCAGGATGTTACTCATTTGATGATGGAATAAATATAATACCTGGTTGATTACAAGAAAATTGGAATTTTATCCATGAAAGAGTGCATTAACAAGGCAAGAAACATAATCCTTGTATATGGTAGAATGTGGTAATCCCTCGTTTCCATAAACATAGTCAAACATAATGGTCTGGGATGCAATTGTCACCTGTTTATATACCAGATATCAATTCATATTGAAAGAGTCATAACATTAAACCAAATACAAGAGTATAAATTTGATACAAGATAATTAGAAAGGTAATAATGTAACAATAACCTAAAAAGAATGAATTTTATCCTCTTATGAACGATCCTCTAAATATGATAAAATTACATTACTAGATACTCTCTAGGAACAATTGTAATGCAGTATGTACATCCGATAAGGAGAATTGAGGTGATTAAAAACCAAATGTTAATGACGACTCTCACACACTGAGAAGAATCCCTCTAATGAGAAACAAAATTGACCTTAGAAGCATCCATCTATAGTCTAATTGGATGTGGTGAATACCTATATTGAATGGAGGAACGACTATTGGAGAAGAAACGAGAGAGAAAAATTAAGCTCTATATTTTTCCAAAATTGAGGAGAGAGGCGAAAGGGAAGGAATAAAATGGAAATGACGTGGAGGTGATTTGTTTTGAGGGTAAGGGGTTAGAAATGTTGGCGTGTGATTAGGTCGTGTTGGGATCGTCTATGAGGTAAGTCAAGAGTCAAATGGATTTGAATCTAATATAAATAGATTTAGATTATAATGGAATGATTGGATATTAATTATATTCTAGTAAGCTTAATTTCAAAAATTTCAACACATCTTTTACATGTTTTTTATTTTAAATAGTTTATGTTTCACGAGTTGCCACATGGATAGCATGCAGATACTTTTAATCTAAATGAGATATCAATTTATATTGTTATTGAATGTCCAATGGCATGACAAGAAGGTCGAAATAGAATGGGAATGACTTGGAGGAACTTTGTTCATATAAAAACCCTTATTTTTACCCTACGGAAAAAATATATTTGCAATGGGCTATTTGTGTTAAGCCCCTCGCCCATCACAAATAGTCTCTTAACATAGACTATTTTTGATGAGATTCATTTCTCATCGTAGATAGTTGTTAAAATAAAATATTTGTAAAGAGAGTGTTTTCCCATGACAAATACCATTGGCGCGCACTGCGTGCCAAAACCCGAGAAGACTACTTGCGACACGAATATACCTCTATCGCAAATACCCTCCATTTTTTTGTGACGAGACACGTCATAAATATTTTTCCTCATTATTTTTTATTTTCGATGAAATCATCTGTCCATGAAAATACATTTTTTATCGATGTTGTAAGTAATAACAGTTGTGCTATTTGCGACATGTCTCATTCCAAATAATTATTTTTACAACGGAAATATCATCCAAAATAGCCTTCTTTACAAATGATATAATCTATATATACCCACCTTGAATTTTTTTCATTTCATTGTTCTCTAATATTCCTAGTCCTTATTTACAGTCTTATTTTCCTCCTTAATGTTTTCAATGTTTTATATTTTATAGGGGTTTAATTTTCAGGCATTGCATACATTAAAAGATTTAGTTTTAATGGTTTCTCTCTCCTTATATGCTCTCATATTTTCCTGCATAACGTTTTCAATGTTTTAAATTTTAAATGGGAGTAATTTTCAGGCTTTTCATCTGGTGAAGGATTTAGTTTTAAGGTATTCATTTAATGTATATATTTTTTATGTGATTTAATTTATTTTTTATTTGTAATAATTATTATTAATTAGTTGTAATTTCATTTAATTAATATTAGTTAGTTTTATTTTACCTTAATTAGTTTTAAGTAATAGTAATTATTTTAATATGACAAGTATTTAGTTTTTATTATTAAGAATTAGTTTTAACCAAAATTATTTAGTTTTAATTATTAATAATTGTTTAAAATCCAAACTATTTATTAGTAATTACTTTTAATTAACTTTACATAGTTATAGTTAGTAATAATTTGTTTTAATTATTAAATACTAAGTAATATTTAGTAGTAATTAGTAATAATTTGTGGTAATTAGTAACAAATTATTATATCCCATTTTTAAAATAATAATTGGTAATTAGCGCTAATTATTAATAATTACCAGTAATCAGTAATAATTAGCGGTAAATAGTAATAATTTCTTGTAATTGGTAATAATTAGTAAAACAAAGTAATAAATTGATATAAACTAAAAAACATTAGTAAATTGACATAACTTACAATAAAATTATATTAAGCAATATAAATTATTATAAATTAACAATATTTTTTAAAATTATATAAAAAAAATTAAACATATACAATTTTTATAATTTAATAAAAATATTTTACATGAGCATGATTTATTCCAAATTATTATAAATTTCTAGAAAACTGAAAATAAAATAGGTCATTAAATTTCATGTGCTGATCAATGAAAATTTTGAACATGGTTGACAAAAATTGGTTTCATCACCTGAAGATTGTAAAATCTAGTTCCAATTTGTGCGACCCATATCAAAATTTGTCATTAGGTATGCAGAACCGGGGCAAGCATGAATGTGAGGCGTCGATGATAGGAGGAGGAGGAGGAGATACGTCGATGACAGGAGTAGCGACACGAGCAGACGACGAAGTACATATGCAATATTTATTATAAATTAGACATATTTATTTTTAACTATCAGTAATGTTTGTAATTAAAAGTAAATAGTTTTAATTTGCAATTATATTTTTAAATTTTGATTAAGTGGATCTTATTAATAGTAATTGCATACAATTGATAAATAAACAGTATTAATCAATAATAATTTGAAATAATATATGAATGTTAGTAATAAGTGATAATTATTTATAGAATTTTATAACAAATTATAGTAATTGGTAAAAATGAATGTTAAATCACTATTATTTGTGAATATTAGCAGAAATTAGTAAAAATTAACAGTAAATAACTATAATTTTCTAAAATTAAATTTATTAGTAAATATTATTGGTGATTAGTAAAATTTAGTAAAATTTATTGGAAAGGACAAAATATTAGTAAAAACTAGAAGTTATTGGGAATAATTAGTAAAAATTAGCAGTAAACCATCATAATTAGTAAAAATTAATAGTAATTAGTAAATATTAACTATAAATCACAATAATTAGCAAGCATTAATGATAAATAACTAAAATTAATAAAAATTAGGGGTAATTAGAAAAAATTAGTAAAACTGTGGGGTAATTAGTAAATATTAGTAAAAATAAACATTGAATCACTGTAATTAGTAAAAATTAATTGTAATTAGTAAAAATTAACAGCAATTATTAAAAAATAGCAGAAATTAGTAAAAATCAATACAAATTAGTAGTAAATTACTATATTTATTAAAAATTAGTGTTGATTAAAAGAAATTAGATGAAATTAGAGTTAATTTGTGAAAATTTGTAATGATTAGTGGAAAATCTATACAATTAATAAAATTTAGCTGTAATTAGAAAAAAATATTAAAAAATACCGGTAAATTAGAAAAAATTAATGTAAAATAAATATAATTATTGAAAATTAGTAATAATTAGGAACAATTAATGGTAAATCACTATTATTATAAACAATTATTGGTAATTACTAAAAATTAGTAATAATTAGCTATAAGTAGTAAATATTAGTAAAAAAGAACATTAAATTAGTATAATAAGTAAAAAATTAACATTAAATAATTAAAATTAGTGATAAATAGTTAAAATTAGTGATAGATCACTGTAATTATTACTAATTACCAGTAAAGTAGCATTAATTAATAAACATTTAGTGTAAAGTAGAATTTATTTTTAAATATTAATGTTAAATAACTATAATTATTAAAAACTAGTGCTAATAATAATTAATTAGTAAAAATTAGTAGTAATTAGTGAAAATTAGTAAAACTGAACATTTAGTCCCTATAATTGATAAAAATGAACGATAATTAGTAAAAAATAGAGTGAAATAGTAAAAATAAGTGGTAAAAATATAATATTGACAAAATTTACAAGTAAAAATTAATTTTAAAATTTTATACGCTTTTTTGGATTATATTTTTCTTTTATCAAATAAATTGTAATTTTTTTTATTTTTTAGTGAAATATGGAATTAGGAAGTCAAAGAACAGTCTATATTACATGATCGTGATTGGATAAGTATTCATAGGAATCCAAATAGTTATGGTATAAATCATGTATATGTTGAGGGTGTTGAAGCTTTCTTATCATTTATATCATCAGATTTTTTTTATTTCAGATGGAATAATTAAGTGTCTATGAAGAAAATGTAATCTGAGGAGGTTTGAAACATTTAACAATGTTATGGGTCATCTATTGCGTTTGGGTTTTTAAAAAAATTATATTTTTTGGTGTCAAAATGATGAACATAGTTCCGAAGAAGATAGTATTACATTGGTTATAGATCCATCACAATTTCAAAATATAGTACATTATGTGGTTTGCCGGTCTTTTCCAACAAATGAAACTCAGGACCATATTGATTTAAGTCATAAGTCGGAAACCTCTCAATTTTTTGAGTTTCTGAAGTCTATAGAGGATGCCTTAAATACCGTTTGCATGATATGAAAATTTAATGAACTTGAAAAATTTATGACAATTAAATAAAATAATGTAATTTAAAATAGCTATTTTGATCAGATATTCTCTTTGGTTAAAGAAATCTGACCTAAAGGAAATGTGTTGCCAACAATGTTCTATGAGATTAAGATGTTGGTTCATAATTTGGGTCTTGGTTATGAGAAGATTCATGCATATTCAAATGAATACTTATTATAATATATTGAGAATGAGCCTTTAGTTAGTTTTTCTACATATGGACAATTGAGGTACAAAGAGGCTCAACTAGTGTAGTCTAAATTGTTTCCTGTTAAACAGTTGTGTTATTTTCCACTTACACCTAGATTTCAATGTTTCTTTACGTCTCAGAACACAACGTCATTGATGTCATGGAACAGAACCAATATTTCAACTAGTAAAATCTTAAATTATCTTTGTGATGGTGATTCATGGAAACATTTTTACTAGGTACATCAGTCCTCTTATACAGAAGCTCAAAACTTGCAATTGAATATTTTTACTAACGGTTTTTCTCCATTTGGTTCTTATGGCTGTCAATATTCTTATTGGTCTATCTTTATAACTCTGTACAACTTACCTCCTTGGATGTTGATAAATGATCCATATATCTTTTTGACCTTATTAATTCCAGAACATCCAAAAATGAATATCAATGGTTATTTGAATATATTGATTGATGAATTAAATTTACTATGGAGTAATGGTGTCATTACATATGATGTAGTGGTGAAACAAAATTTCTTAATATAAAACTACATTAATGTGGACAATTAGTTACTTGGCAACATATACCATGTTATTTGGATAGAGTAAAAATGGTCCAAAATCATGTCCATACTATATGAGACACAAAAATGTGTTTATGCTCATTAATGGAACAAAACATTGTTTTTTTTAACTATCATCAAATATTTATTCCTAACGATCTTCCATTTTAGTGGAACATATATCATTTCAGAAAAGGTGCAATTGAAAGAGATAGACTTCCAATAATGATCTCAGGTAATGAGTTAAAATCTATAGTCTCTTCGTTATCCACCATTACCTTTGGATCGACTATAAACCAATAAAAAATAGATCGATCTAGGAAAGAAAAAAATGTGAAAAAACAGATTATTTTTTGGGAGTTTCCATATTGATCATATTTTTTGGTTCATCACATGTTGGATGTCATGCATATTGAGAAAAAAATGTTTTGATAATATATTTTATATAGTGTTGGACACACCTGGAAAGACCAAAGATAATGTAAAGGCGCAATTAGATCTTGCCCAAATATGTAGGTGACCGAAACATGATTTGTTTCAAAATGTTAGATCACATATGTTAATGAATCCAAAAATAATCTTGTAAACATTCCAAAGAACATCATTTATTATTTTGTTACTAGATTGTGAATTTGAGACTACGAGATGGTTATGTTTCCAATTTGTCTAGTTGTTTCATAAATAATCATATTACTAGATTAAAATGTCCTAATTCTCATGTTATTTTGGAAATAATTCTACAAATTGGATTTAGTGGTTTATTGAATTATTCAATTTGGTATGCGATAAAAAAATATCATATTTTTTGATACATCTATGAAGAACTAACAAAATATGATGTACTTAGTAGACTTCAAGAAGATGTTTTTTTATTTTATGTAAATTGTATAATTTTTCCATCAGCTATCTTTGATTTAATTGACTAATTTATATTACATTTGATGCATAAAGAAAAATCTATAAGGACAATATAGTTCTGATGGATGTATCCATAAGATAGATGTATATTGAAACTGAAGAAAAAACTCTGTAACAAAGCATTTGTTGTATGGTTAATTGTAGAATATTATTTAGAGGAGGAAATTTCACTTTTCTACTCCCATTATTTCCAAGCTAAATGTCCTCCAAAACATAATCTAATGGGTAATAATAATGGAACTGGTGAAAATGAACTGAACAATCAATTATCAATAATTAATCAGTCTAAAATTTCCTTTAGAGGAGTTCATGAATTGTGAATTTCAGATGATGAAAATCATAGGGCTCATACATATGTTCTGCACAATTGTGAATAAATAACACAATTTTTGTAGTAAGTATTACAATCACTTATTCATTAATTTTTTAAAAATACAAATTAATATTATATTATTTGTATAATATATAATCATCATATCAAGAAACAATTTCTATAAATTACAGCATCTGAACTTGAAGAACGTTGACAACATAAGTTTTCCTGCTAGTTTCAAAGACTGGTATAGTAAATTGTTTATGGAATAACATATGAATTAGATTTATTATTTTTTATATTTTTAATTGTTTTTCAATTTTGCAGGAATAAAAACATGATGATAAAATTGATAATTGATTGTGTTTGTTGAGTAATCCACCATCCAAAATTGTTAAATATTTTAATCCATATGTGGTTAATGGTTTTTGATTCCATACACATACATGTGGTGAATAAAAAACAATGAATATTGGTGTTTGTTTGGGAGGATCTAATCATAAAGAAAGTTAAGTTGACTATTATGGAATAATATATGAAATAATTGAGCTCTGTTATCAAGGATAGAATTATGTATAAATGTTTAAATGTCATTGGTTTGATATTGATAGAGGCTTTCATTCTCATTTGTGCCATGAAATCATTGATATTAAATATATAGGTCTTATTGTAGTAAATGAACCATTTTTATTGGCTCATCAAGCACCTCAAATATATTCTTTCAATTATTTTTCTGGTTCAATAATGTTAATTGATTAGTGGATCATTATAAAAACTAATTCCAATGAAAATCAGTTTATCTAATGTGAATGTGGTTTAATTGAAGTCCATCTAATTGAAAATTTTCAAGAGATAGATTGAAATAAGTCTTCTCAATAAATAGGCATCAATGTCAATGAAGGAACCATATATTTATGGGATCATGGTGAAAATGCTGTTGATGATGTAACAATTGAATTTGAATTAACAAGTGATGATGGAGAAAAAAATTATATGGGAATTGATGATACTAAGGCATAAGATAAAGATATTGACAACATCATATATGAAGATGAGGATTAATATGGAGAATGAAATAATTACCTATTAGTTATAATCAATATATCGATATATATAATACTCATCTTCAATTATTTGCTGACATATTTTTGTGTGTGTTTCAGATGGCCAATGAGACATATGATGACATATTCCATGACCATCAAGAGGCTTTACTACATGGAGAAGATCCGGGTAATATGTCATCAGACCCTCTCGTTCCTTGCATTCCCTCATCGACTCAAAGGGGTCATGGTCTTCTGTGGTTGATGATTCCTGACTCTATTACTGAGTGATGTTGATGTCTTAACTTCAATACACACATTTAGAGGTATTTTCATTTGTTTATTTTAGTTAGTTTTCATTAATTTTCATTAATTTATTTATATACAAATTTTGTTGATTGTTTTGTCTATTTTTTCACCGATTTTTTCATATAGTTGTTGGTATGGGGAGTGCTATTTTAAAAAACTATTTTTATGAGACATGGTTGACATGGGATCAGGTTCTCATTGATTTTTGATAGCACATGTTTTATCACTAGATGGTATGTAAGTAAATAATATTTATTTTAAAATTTATTTCATTATTAGCTGTTTATTATTAAAAAATACAGGGTTTATGGTATCTGGAAGATGATAGCATGCTAAGTTATATAAGGGAGGCCTGGGAGGTGTGTATGCATGAGTGCTATCCTCATTTTATGTCAAACAAATTAATAAATTTTTTTGAGAAAAATAACAAATTTTAAACCAATCCTTCGAGTTCTAAATAGAGGAGTCGAGATTAAATCCACATACCTCGGGTTTTATAGTGAAAATGAAGAATGACACTCAAACACCATCAAAACTGTGTCAAACATCTGAAAACCCATCCTATATCTCCTCACCTAACATCAATATGTCCAAAAATAATAATATTTGGTTTCCACAACTTTAGATCTAGCCACAAAGAACGTAGATCTAACAAACTATGAGAGAATGAGAAGTAGATCTATGGAAAACCAAGAAAAACAACCAATAATGATGACTTATCATGAGAATGAGGCTTCAAAACACCATGAAATTCCTTTTAATTAGCTTTAGATCGATGAGAGAATATTATTTATACTTTATAAAGTTATAATCTATAGTTCGGGCCATATAGGATGACAAATGAGGGCCTTAGGGGTCAAAATATTTGAGATCCAAAATTTTAGGATCTCACTTTTAACCCATGCATAGATATTCACATGGTTAGCCAAACCATGTGATAACCATGTGCTAACCTCAAACCAAGCATTGAATTATGGGGGACTTTAGGGTTAGACAACATGGTTAGTCAAACCGTGTAATAACCATGAAACATCCCAATATCCAACATTTCCCCACATAGTTCGGTTTCTCCTAGTCAGTCGCACGGTTTGGGAAAACCATGAATATGCCTATGAGGCTTCCTCATAGCCTATGCCTCACTATTAATGGTTTCTTGTAGTAGTTTCCTAATTTCCCCAATCCTGTATTTGTTGATAAGCCACAAGAACATTCCAAAAGGTCTTTAAACATTCCCAAATATAGCCCAAACACTTTATATACTTAATATACCTGAATGAATGGTTACTTACTTGAAACTAGGGGTGTTACATTCTCCCCACCATTGGAATATCCTTCCATTTATGTATAAAAATAGTGGTGTCCCAAAAGAGTTCAGTTCATTACTCAATTGCTTCCTTGTCACATTCCCAATTCCATTCCAAAATCTGACCATGTAACCAAAAAACCCACAATAGACTGATGTTTTTTCTATGCATGACTTTCTATTGTCTATCCAAAATCTACACTAGCATATGAACTAAGGACACATCAAGCTTTAGGTCAACATGATCCAATCGAATCACATGTTTAGGATCAGACTAATACTTTTTCAACTAAGATACATTAAACACATTATGCACTATATTGAACTGTGGTGGTAATGCCAACTAATATGCCACCTCTCAATCCCATTCATGTATCTTAAAAAAGACTATATATCTAGGATATAACTTTCCCTGATTCCGAAAATGACGATGACCAAGCCTTGGAGAGATCCTCAAGAACACATGATCTCTCGCCTTGAATATCAATGGTCATCGACGATGAACCACATATGATTTCTGAAGTCTCTATCCAAACTCCTTCCTTTTCTTAATCAATTGGATCTTCTCCGTTGTTTCTTGGAAAAGGCTCAGTGCAACTAGAACAGTCTCTTGTGTTTCCACCAAAAAAAGTGTAGAATGATAAGGATTCCCATACAATGCTTCAAATGGATCCATACGCATCAAGACCTGTCAACTATTGTTATATAAGAACCCCAAAATCAATCATGATATTTCAACGAGCCACCAAAATCCATTAAACAAGCCCACAAAATGTATTAAAATGATTATATCATCCTTTCAGATTTCTCATTTGTATGAGGATGATACACCATACTCATTTTCAACTAAGTCCCAATGGATTTCTGTAAGGATTTTTAGAAACAAGATGTAAACCTCAGATCTCTATTTGATACTTTCGAAACTACTAATCCATACCTCTTTACCACTTCTCAGATATTGATTTTTGATAAGTCATTCACAGTATGATATTCAAAAACAGGGATTAAATCGTCCAATTTTTTGAGTTGATCTACTATAACCCATATGGAATCTTTCTTTCGAACCGTTATTGAAAGAACTATTAAAAATACATAACTATCTGTTCCCATTTCCACACAGGGATATATAAGGACGGCAACATACATGTTGGTCACTGATGCTCTATATTAATTTTCTGAAAAGGTAGTCTTCTAGGAATAAACTCAACCACCATTATTTTCATACCAATCCACCAAAACTGTGCTTTCAATGCGTTATACATCTTCTATATTCCAGGATGAATATACCATCTAGAATAGTGTTAATCATGAAGAAGTTATTATTAAAAATCCATAGGTATGACTATATGATTTATGAACCAAAACACTTAACTACTATCTGCCTTCTATCCCTCAATGGTCTCCCCAACATTGAGTTTGGACCTCATAATCACACATTCCGAGTCAGATGACTTTTCCTATTTGACTATCTCCATTAAATCAGGAATGAGCGACACTAGAAATAAAGCTGCAACATCACCTCTATCTTTATAATCTAGGATGATGTATTCTATTACTGACATCATATACCACACATCTGAAGATTATTTTTATAACCGAACATATGAATTTCTTCTTAATACATCCACCACCAAATTTCTATTACCTGGTGTATACATCAAGTCAAAGTCAAACATTTGGTGTCTTGGGTTTAAATCCATTTTTGAGAAAATATTCTTCAAGATCTTATGATAAGTAAGCATAATGAATTTCTCAGTAATGATGCCATGTCTTTGTTAACATGTACTATGATAAAAAAATCCAAATCATGCATTATGTAGTTCATCCCATGAAACTAAAACTTCCTTGATCCATATACCACAACATGGTAACCTTGCATGAGAACATATCCCAACCCTGAACTTGAATCATTACAATACACCACATACCATAGTCCAAATTCCTACAATGTCATGATTGGTTAAAATGTATGGTCAAGCTTAAGCTCTTGAAAATATTTATAGCATTCCTCGTTCCATTGGAATGAAACATTATTCTTTGTCAAAGTTATCATTGGCAAATCTAGTCATGAAAAATCATGAAAAATCATGAAAAAATAATATGTAATAACCAGTTAGTCCAAGGAAACTATGTATCATGAAGAAATTCTTCAGTGATTTCCAACAGATTACATCCTATATCTTTTCTAGATCCACATAAACACCTATTCTAGAAATTACATGGCCAAGGAAACATACCTCTGGTATCCAAAAATCAAACTTTAATAAAATTTCATATAGAGTATGATCCATTAAGATTCCCAACACCGTTTCCAAGTGTTTCACATGCTAAGAAATTGTCTTTGAATACACCCGTATGTCATCCAAGAACACCATAAAAAAGAATCCAGATATCTATAAAATATATTATTCATCAAATCCATAAATACCACTCATGCATTCATAAGACTGAAAGGCATAACCACATACTAATAATGTCCATTTCTACATCTGAAATATGTCTTTGTAATATATTCCTTTTGAACCCACAATTGGTGATATCATGAGTGAAAATCAATCTTAGAGAACCACTAAAATCCCCTAAATTGATTGAAAAGATCATCAATGCATGGAAGTGAATTTCTATTGTTTATCATAATATAGTTAATCTTACAATAATCTACACACAACTGAAGAGTTCCATCTTCCTTTTTGATAAAAATGATCGGTGCTTTCCATAGTGTGGTGCTTGGCCAAATGAAACCCTTATTTCCAACTCCCCCAACTGCACCATTAGTTCCCTTATGCCAGTTGGTTCTATTTGATAAGATGGAAGTGAGATAAGACTAGTCCCTAGAAGGAGATCAATCTTAAACTCCACATCCCTTACAAGTGGTAACCTAGTGAAATTATCAGTAAAACATCAGGAAACTAATCCAAAACAATTGGGAAAATGTTGTTCCTGATCTCTTCCACCAATAGAAATGTCAAAGCTTATGAATGGTAGGATATCTTTCCAACTACCAATGAAAAATATCCTATTGCACCCGCCTTTACATTCTTTTACCCTCTTAAGAGATGATCGATAATATCATTTGTCATAAAACTAAACCTTTGAGTATAATAGTCAATGCAAGACTTTAACATAGTGAAACAATCCATGCCCATGATTATGTTATAGAAATCCATTTCAAGAACAGAGAAATCCCATATTATCTCAGCTCCATCAACAATTATTGAACATTCTTTATACATAAAGGCTTGGCATTATATTTTTCCCAAAGGAGTTTAATGTCTTTAAATAGAAGGAATCATCTGAACATTTAAACATAGGAAATAAACAACAAAAGAATCAATAAAATAATGGGATGTTGTAGTATCAAATTAATCTTTCATGAGGGTATAATTCAGAGGAATTGTACCTCGTACCACTGATGGTCCATACTGATCATCCACAATAACATTCTCTGCTCCATATAATTGTTTTCTTGTTCCCCTTTTTTCTTTATTGCCCTGTTGAGATTGTATTTCCTAAGGAGTCATGGTATTGTTGGAATCACCATGGCTAGCTCTACTATGATGACGAGACTGATTCTGCTACCCTAATCTTGTCGAATCATAGGACACCTGCGACACCTGAGATGTTTCCCAAACACCTATCCTCACAGCACCACGATAATAGCTCTGACCATGACCCATATGATTAAAATTATGGAATTCTCTAGGTGGTTTCACACATAGTCACTTCATGTGGTCGAACAAACCACATTGAAAACATCTAGTTTGGATCATGGGTTTTGGAGGAAGATTCATTGATCGAGATTCCTGATTCTCAGCTATACACCAAATTATAAATAGGTGTCCCTCTTCAACATGTTCCCAACATTATAGTTTCCACTATTTCCCATAGTTATTACCATGATTCCTCCTTCCATAGATCCCAAGATGTCCCTTTCAACCACCGTATCTCTATTGACCATCTCTGCATAGTCTGTTTGACAAAGCAAGACAATCTTTGAGAGAATCTACTACCTCAACCCTCATTAAATAATGTGTTTTTTCATGGATTCCCTACTCCCAACTTCAGGTGCAAAGAAAACTATATTCATGAATTTAGCCGCATAATTTATCCCTATAAGTATCTCTTGCTTCTGGATGATGAAATCTGTCATTCTTGTGATTCTAAACATATGAGGATAGAGTTGTTTGTTAAAAAATTCCCCAAAATCCTTCCAAGAAAGGACTTGACCAAATTTATACAAATTTTTATTTACTACCACATGAATGAAATATCTTCTAACATATATGTCACTCTCTTGACTTTCATCTTCACTGGTGGGCCAAGGAAATAGAAAATTCAATTCAACCTATTCGTTCAAAACTATCACTTGTCTAGTTCTGAATATCCCCAAAATATGGGTGGATTCTATTTCTAGAACTGGATGGAATGATCCACTCAGCTTGGCTCATCCAATAAGTTCCATGTTTCCACAACTTGAAAATCTTGGAAAATAATTTGAACTAGTTGTTGGTTCCCCTGTGTTTGAGGTGAAACCATGTTCTCAGTATCTTCATCCAATTGGTTTCTACGATGCCTATCGGCTATATAGACAATAAGCGCCATAATTCTCACTCTCTAACAAATAAATTCATAACTAATTCAAATTCTATCACAACATTCCTTTCAAATATTCAATGTTTTCCACTTTAACCCACTTTTTTAATTTCTTCCATTATTTTGAAAATCAAAAAATTTTCAAAATACTCATATCACGCCTCTTATAAAAATATCAAATTTGAAAAAATTTAAAAAAAAATTAAAAATTGTTTTTTCATGCATAAATAAAAAAACATTACTCAAAATGAAAAATTCCCTCCTAGTGGGAAGTGATTCCCATAATTCATGTCATGCTCGTCTCATTACCGAAAACCATGACAATGA
Organism: Viscum album; assembly: GCA_963277665.1. Classification (NCBI taxonomy): domain Eukaryota; kingdom Viridiplantae; phylum Streptophyta; class Magnoliopsida; order Santalales; family Viscaceae; genus Viscum; species Viscum album. The sequence goes on from OY728151.1 coordinate 1,526,995,588, forward strand.
GATTTACAAATCCTATATTAGTCTACAAAACACTTATGTACCCAACTCCCTAGTAACTTGAATTTTATCATAAACAGATTCACTATGTTTTTTTATGCTATACATTTCATGTCTAGAAAATCCTACTACTTTCTACCATCCCAACTTAAGGAATAGAGAAGAATGGATTTCAAATCCAAGACTGAGAATTAATACCAAGTCAAATACCAACAAATACTACTACCACTTGTTCTAGAAAAACTAGAAGGACCAAGTTGAAACCACTTGTAACATCCACCCTTCCTCATTGCCATGAGAATATGGGAGGAAGTTACTTGGCCTTAAGCGGCGTCCCCCATATACAAGTGGTTGGAAATAAATTTCAAGGACTTGATTAACAGATGGGGATTATTTTCCCATTACAATAAGACAACAAAATAAACATGGCACAACCAAAAGAACCACTACATGATAAAAATTATAAATAAAATACATCTCTAAGAAAACCCATTTATATCAAAAACTTTCACAAAAGAGTTCCCCAATGGAAGATGGCAATATCGAAGTACACAGTGGAAGAAAAACTACAAAACATAACAACAACCACATAACTCCAATGATCCAAATGCTCCATCTTCCAACTCCACCAAATATCCAATGTATCAGAAAGTACTAATAACGATGTGTGATACATTACCTTTTCACATGTCTCTATAGACAACATATGATAAATAAAAAAAGTGGCAAATAAGGGGTGAGTAATAAAACCTTTTATATTTCCCCCAAATGAATTCCCTAATCACACCACTATGATAGAACATGTTAGCACATTTATGTTGGAGCTGGGGCCCTAGAAACCAAATTCTTTGTACATTATGATAAACCAATATTCATTTGATGAATATTAATAAACTACTTATCACATCCTGAGTTTTCTTCTGTATGACATAGTGTGTGATAACGTTCTATGAATAGTTGTTGCATTAAAGGGTCATAGAAGATCCCGTGTAGGATGAGAACCCAGAATTACCATGACAGTATTCTTGAATATATGTTTTATGGCTAGATGACATCATTTTAATGGACACAACTGATATTGGAAATCAAGGGTGGGGACACATGAAACATTGAGGAAATATTTCATGGTGTGTGCCCTGGGTAATATCTTGGGTGATATTATGAGAACAATACCCACCAGTAGGAAATCCACATTCATAAGTGTCATTTGAAATTCCTATCCGCAGATCTGTGTATTGGCTATTTGAATTTAATATTATTATTGATGGATATTATGACTAATGCAATTAGATGTATTGATGAATATTGTGATGAAAAATGTTCTTATAAATTTAGGATATGTTGGGTGTGTCATTAGAAATACTAAATTAATGAATAATGTGAGAAAGGATTCCCCACTTATACAGAAGTAGATAACTCAGTCCCTTTGATGGAAATGAAATAGCGTAACTAAATCCATACCCATGGTGTGATCTAGGCAAGTTAAATTTTGGTAAGTAAAATAATGATAAATTAAGCACATGGGTTGGGGAACTTACATGCTACCCACTTGATTGTAGATATCGGGAGAAATAGATTATATTACATTGTAAGTGTTTGTATGATGTGAGATGTCATTATGAAATCAATTTCTTTCTATTTGGTTCCTTGACCTGTTGCTAGACAGTAATAAGGGACTTTATGAAAGCCTACCTAATGCCAATGAGAAAGAGGACTAGAGGGTGACACACAATGTGTAGTCTGTATATCCGTTAAATAATTTATTTACATAACAAGTTTAATAAATATTATTCCCGATTGTGGTTTAATAATTATTCATGTATTCCAGATTGCATTTATTTTGTCTCTAGTTATTTGAGATAACATATTTCCTATAGAACATTTATTTATCAAAAAATAATGTAGTTATATTTTTTTATAAATAAATAGTCATTATTCAAGGCCTAATAAATATTTAGGTGGATTGGAAGACAATGTTATGGGTCTATTAAGAAATAAAAATAAATATTATTTAGTTATATAATATTTAAATTCAACGTGCAAGTTAAGCACCTGTCAGGGAAATAATAGTTTTACTATTATTACTGATATGGGGTTTCACATGGAAAAATAAATTAAGTAACGAAACTTGTGCTAATTATTTATTATTACATGGTGAATTAAATTCCCTGTTGTTATATATTATTCTTTAAATTATCTAAGGGTTCATTTCACTGGCTAACCAATCATTATGCACAACATTGTAACACCCCGAGATTTTATGAGATATATTATTTTTAATTTCATTGATCTTCTATTATACACTACACCGAGATTAGCTTGTACTATACACAACACCACATTAGCATGCAGTATACGCAACACTATTCTTGCTTTGCATTACACGCAATCGCGACCTACCTCGATAGTGTGTGTAGTACGCAAAACCGGGTTTCCCTAAACAACGATATATTGTTATAATATTATGAAAAATCCATTATGAATAGTATTAACTGAATTTTTAATTTTATAAAATTATCTTACATATTTTCTAGAACATGGTATGAGAGAAAAATAATTTTTTCGGAAAAAATAAGTATTTTTCCAAAAATGCAGTTTTGCCACCTTTTGATGGCACACCCACGTTAAATCTTGTTTTGATATGTCTATAAGTTAAATTTGACAAAAAAAAATTCTTCTTTGGAATTAGGATATAAAAATTTACTTTGGATAAAATTTTCATATTATTCTGATAACTTTCATATTTTAATGAATAGTAAAAACACACTATATTTTAATTAAAAACAACTTTTTTCATCGCAATAATTTATATGGTTAGATTATCTTTTTAATTGGTTTTAAATTGTAATTAGAATATATTTTTACCATTTAATCCAATGTTGGTCATTGAAATTAATTTCACTTTGAAATTGGATATAAACAAGTATCAATCTTTGGATAGTTATTGTTTCTTAAAAACACGCTATTTGTTTTGGTAATGGGAATTAATTTTAAAATTAATTAATGCCACTACTATGTTTTGAAATTGGAAAAATATACATCAATTTTGAATTAGGAATATCAAATAATGCTTAGGCAAAGTTTTTGGTATTTTTCTGAAAAACATCAATTTTTGATAAATAGTGAAACTACTTAGTGGTAGATAAAAAACTGACTTTTTCATTTAAAAGAAATTTAACCACTTATGTGAATTGAATTTTGAAAATCCGAGAGACACGGTTAATATCAAGGACTAAAATGTGGTTCAATGAGATGAAAATAATTTTTGGTGAATAGTAACTTTTTACTTTTTTTAACACGGTTAAAAGTAAATAGGATAATTAAGGGTAAAAATGGTATTATTATTACCCTAACATATGTCCTAATTCTATTGGATATGTGTAATTCTACCAAAAAAAACCTTAGAAATAAAATATGACCATTTTGGCCCACTTAGATTAGATTAGGACATTTATTATTAATTTATTTAAAGAAGGGTTAAAATAGTTAAAATCAAAGTTTACTAAGTAAATCATTTTTAATATAGGGTTATACATAAGATAAATTCGACTATAAATATTAATTAGAAAGATAAAAATATTTCCTACATAATGGTATTTTATTTTTTATTTTTAGACATTAAATAATTTAATTTATGTATGACACAATTATGATGCAGTACTTATCTTATTAATGAAATATTGACATAATTGATGTTATAAATTCCCAAATAAGTGTAATTTGAGACTTTTTATGAATTAAAATAATTTTATAGGTTAATATTACATATTATTACTGATTTAATTAACTTGTTTCAAACTAATCTCTCTGTTATGATTTTCAAAAAAATAAATTACCAAATAGTGTCAAAATTGAAATAAAATAGTTTTTAAAAAAAATATTAAATATTAATTGTTATTTTATTCCTAAAAATCTATGGTTAGGCCAAATGTCTTAGATAAGGTTATATATATAAATAATAAACAACTTGGGGTTCGTTTGTCTTGTTATAGTATGTTTATTAACCTTATAGTTTAAGAAAACATGAAGGCACGGTAAAAGTTAAATTATCTAACTTAAAGTTAAATCTTAATGATAAGGTTAAAATAGAAACCTAAACTCGTCTAAATTATATTGGATGAGAGTATTTAGACCCATCCCCACCTTTTCTTCTAAATAAATCAATTTAGAGCTATTAAAAACCAAATATGACTTTATAATAAAATAATATTTTTTCGTTTTTCCAAAGGTGCCCCTCTCCTCCCTTATAAAAGGGCACTTCCTCCCTCTCTTCCCCACACCACATTGAGCTTTAAATCTCAGAAAAAACCTGAAAATTTATCTTCTAAACTTCCCTAGAAACATCTTAGAGGTCCTGTTTTCTTCAAATACCAATTTTAGTTCCCTAAGAGGAGGTCTCAAAGAGGCGCTTCAAAGAAGTGGTAATGTCCGTTACTGATTATTTCAACTTTATTTCTTCTTCCACTTCTTCTTCTTTAGTTGTTTCATTATGAAGTAATAAAATTAGTATAAATAATATACTGATATGTTATTATAAGTATTAAACAACCATGTTTTACCATCTATCCATCCTACGGAAAACGAAATCATCACGCGTGCGTACGTACGGAATATCGTCTCCACGCCATGGTGCAATCTATTTTCCACCACCACCTTACTTGGATGGGTATAATGGTGTAAATAATAACTATATATGAATATTTTAAAGTGATATTTATTCTGAAATATTATACATACACTTCAATATAATTCCACGATCATGGGAATGATATCATCGCTCGTGCGTACGTACAGAATACCGTCTCCACGACGCGATGAGATTCATTCTCCATGTTAACCATTCATGAATGATTATAAAGTATATATAATAAGTAATCATGAAATATATGACATAATAATGATACTGGATTTATGTATATGTTTATGTATTTCATCTACATAATTCCATTCAATTCAATAAGGAAGCGAAAACAATGTTCATGCGTACGTACGACCTACTGTCTCCATGAACGGTGTATTTCATTCCATTTATCGATCTATCATATACATATGTATATGCTGAATATATATTACATATAAAAAATGTTTTACATTATGGAATTAAGTAAATCAGGATATATGTAATAATATCAAGAACAGAAAGTCCAAACATGTACGATAAATAAAACGATTTTACCCAAAACACTATTTTAACATGGAACATACAAAAGAACGTGTAATATAAAGTCATAAGTGAATCATATATGATATCATAACAATGAATATGATTATGTAATAAGTCAATGACATTATTTAAATAAGTATACAGGAGGTTCGGATACGTACAAAGCATATCGGACCTAAGGTAAGGGATAACCTTTCTAATCTCGTTCTTATCCGAGATTGTTTATACGTAAGTATTTACTGGGGTTACGTTTATCATCCTTGACCATGTTTTCATAAAATGTTTACTATTTTTCCATGAACGTTTAAAATCATTTTTACCCTTTATTGACTTTTTACCACATTGTATGAATGGACTCTTTCCATTGGTTACCATATAAGGTACTTTTTGACTTTTCCGACAAAAGTACAAGGTGAATGTTTTTTCACATATACGGCATGAAAGGATTTTTACGGTTTTATAAAGCCTTATTTTCATGAAGATTCCTCAAAAATATTTCATGACTATTTTCAAAAAAATCCGTTTCTTTTAAAATTTCATGACATTTTGTGAAAAGAAAATGATTTTGAAAAAGAAAGGATATTTTCCTCAAGAATTCATTTCAAGTGTTTTATCAGAACCATTTTCCATCTAAAATGAAATTATTTAATATGTGTGTGTTTCAAGTATAATGTCTCTATGATTTACATGGTTTCACTTTCCTTATTATTAAATGATATCCATTTCTTTTATATGGATTATGTGATGATGTGATGATGTTTATGAAACCCATTTTATTTATTGGGTTATTATGAATGATGTATGTTTATTTCGTGGCACAAGTAAGAATTATTTCATTATGAGATGGGTGGGACCTATATCTCCCTACAATACATTAGGTAATGATTTATATCTCATGATATAGTCTTGGCTGGAATGATAAGTTAATCCGGTTTAGTAATATAGGGATGGAACTAGGAGTGAACTCGATTCAGAAAAGGATTTTCTCCACTAAGATGGTCTTGGAAGTAATGCCTTGGCTACTATGGAAATCATATCATGTGCTTAATGTTTTTCCAAAATTACATGTTTTATTCCCATGCTATTTTATCATGATTAATGTTTCTTTATGATGTATGCCTTATGTACTACCATGTTTTATGTCATTGCTCATGATTTTGATGTCTAAAAACTATGTTCATGTTTTAAAGTTCAAATGCATATGATTTTTTTTATTTTATCCATGCTTACCCTTACTGAGCATTTGAGCTCACCCTTTATATGTTTTCTTTTCCCCGGGATATAAAGAAATTTTTTAGGTAAGGAAAGAAAAGAGGAAGATCTTTATGGGAGATTTTGAAGATCATTCACCACGATTAGAAGATTACGTTCCAAGTTTCCAAAGACACTAAACTATTATGGTCCTTGTGTGTCTGTTTTTGTTATGTACTAAGTATTCGACAAAAGTAATGCAATTTCCATGTACGTCAGGATTTGGGTCTCTACAAACATCCTTGGAGAAAACATATCGAGCCTAGAGAACTCTTCCCTCTTAAAAGAAAATATCAATAATGAGAGATATCCTCCACCACCTGACCAGTGAGAACACTTTGGATGCAATTCTCATGGTGATCGAAGGTGGACATCACAAGTGCAAGGATCTTCCGTGATAGCACCGAGAGATTCTTTTGATGACCTCCCAAGATATGTGGAGCATGTGTGGATCACTTATAGAGGATTCCTATACATGGATTATACATTGCAACGAAGCCACACATTAAGCCTGTGGTTGGACGCATCAACGATAATGGAATCACTTTGGAGGAAATTCTATAATTTAATCAAATTAATTAAAAAAAAATATGTCGATCCTCTCATATTGGTTTTGGGTTTTATCCACTGTCTTTTATCATCGATTAAATTACATGGATACTGGTGTTTATTTTTGTATTGATCCAGTATTAATCAATGATTATGGGAATTTTAAAAGTTGGGGGCATGCCCATCTTGTGCTTCCGCTGCACCTGAAACCTACAAGTGGTACCAGAGGGGTCATATTTTTTTGATAATTATTTAAATAGTTCATTGATGATTTATTCTTTAATAATTTAGTTTTTCAATTCATGTTTAATCATTCTTGTAATTATAATTTCACGATCCATTCCTCCCTTATATTTTCACGATGATTTAAGAGAAATGAATAATTTTATTATTAAAATTCAATCGAGTATCTCATCATGATGCACTGATGGTTCTTTCTAAATAAAACGATAATAAAAATAGTGTAGTCAGATATACATGTCGTGTATTTTTGTTCAATGCATTTGGAGTATTTGAAAATTAATCAATCCATGTGAATTAATGACACGTGGTATAGTTAATTCTAAAAATATCTATTGACCAAGACAGACTGGCGCATAGATTTCTAGACTACACGCCGTGTGGTCAAACCAGACATGGTGTGTAGCCATTTTGGGTTAGGGTTAGGTTGTGTATCCCATACATAGCTTGCCCGACTGGTGACCTTGTAACGTGGAGTCCACACAATGTGTGGCCCACTGGACATGCCGTGTACTCCGAAGATTTACGAAGTACACCTCTCATGTCATTTCCCCAAGCGTGTACTTCGAATGGATAGTGAGGAGGGTACATGCTACGTAGTCAGATCTAAAAACCATGTATCGTTTCCAAACTACACAGATTAAAAAAATTTATTATTATATTATGAAACCATTGAGATATGTACCTTTATGTGGGCGTAAAACTATGACACAACAAGTGATAGGTGTAATATATATAGATATAAATAAATGATTAACTAACATATGTGTAATGTTCAAATGTCTGCACATCATGTATGAGTTTTAATACAATTATAATTTTGTGTGCATGCTACATGTCATAAAGATTAATGTGTATACAAGTATAAATACATATTTAGTAGTTTTGGATGGGTATTCACTGGGATCCTTCCATGGTACATGTTATGTAAAATATTATGGATGATAATATCAAGAAAATTCCGAAAAGTACTAAGATGAAAAAGAATTATTAATTAAAGATAATGATTAATCTATTTTAGCGTAATTTATTTTAGTAAGAATGATTAATGAATTGAATTCTAGTTTTATTAAATGTGTATTTAGTTTCATTTAGGTGTATGATCATGCTCTAGAAAAGACATTCGTATGTGATTGGTTCCCTTTTTATTTATTTATTAAATTAAATTTTTGGCCTATGTGCCTTCTCCTCATTAATATGTAGGGCTTTCATGTCCATGGTTTATTTTATGTAAACCCCTTTTTACCCCTTATTTTCATGTTAGTTAAAAACATTTTCAATGGATGTAACTTCCAATATAATATAGGTGGTTCATGTTAGGAGCTGAGGTGAAAACAATCCAAGGAGATACAAAGGTTTATAGGTGGAAAGATGTAAACAAAAACCTTAAATAGTTCAAGGTGTTTTTCCTCAAGGTTAGGGTTAGTTTATCAATTACTATATAAACTAACAAATAGTAAAGCTCATAATCATACCATTTATTTTATTTCTATCAATTTAATGGTTATTTGTTATGGATTTTTGACGTGGTCACACAATTAGAGAACTAACAAGCACACAATATGAAACTAAAATAAAATATCTTATGTGTAAAAATTATTTATACATGGTTTATCAATTATGTATATCCCAAATAACATTAAAAATCATTTTAATAGATAATAAGTGACAATTTATGCATGAAGGATAAAATCCATTAATTAAATATTAAGTTGGTATAGCCTTCTATTACTTCAGGTAGAATCAAACCATAGTAAAAAGTGCTTTACCAACCCTAGTTTGAGTGCATTAAATTATCAGGTTATTATAATTTGATTATTTGGGTTGACATAAATTAGTTTACATCATGGGTTGACTGCCCTTATAGGACTTAGTGTAACTGATTGGAAAAGGTTTAGGAAATCCAAAATTAATGATATCAGTATTGGGGAGTCCACTCAATAGATCAAGAAGATCTGAGTTAATATATTTGGAATTTGGAATGACTACCTAAAACCTTTTATGTTTCTTGACCAATCCTGCTTGGGGTAATCTGAAGGGAAATATGGATCCTTATTGCTAGAATGTCCAAGAAATTAGATATTCCAAATCTAATGGTGAGGGATAATTTGTTTTTGAAAAAAATAATGGGATACTAATATATATTATTTTATTTATTATTCTATATTTATCAATATAATGTACTAAAACATTGTTCATCTTAATTTTTAGAAAAAACAATCAAAATAAAATAAAACATATCATTTTTATCCATAGCGAAGAAGGAAAATATTCTCACCAGCACTAATTTCCAAGAGTGGTAATGGCACCATCAGGTTATCCTTCACCACGAGAGGAAACTTTATGTGAAGGAAGATCTTTTACCAATTGTGCCTGGAAATGAGATGAGTGGTGAGGAACTATCTGTGTATGAGAAGCATTAGAATGACACTACAGATGTTCATTGCATCATGCTATCATCCATAACCAATGATATCTTGAAACATTATGAGGAAATGGATGCTTATAGAATGATTTCTCATCTTTAGGATCTCTATCAAGAGAAGGAGATATAGGAGTGGTATGAGATCTCTGACACTTTTTTCACTACTATGCTTGGAGATTCCACGACAGCTGGACCACATGTAGTAAAGAGTATCAACAACATTGGGAATCTAGATATCTTAGAGATTAAATTCCCAGATTAGTTGAGTACAGATTTCATACAATCACCACTTACTAGGACCTTCATTAGTTCTTTTGGGAATTACAATATGATCAATAATGATAAGAGTATATCAGGGGTTCATATCCTAAATCTCCATGTTGATAAGGACATAATGCATGAAAAGTATGTAGTCCTTATGGTGAATAGGAAGAGGAAGGACAAGGAAAATGGTTCTAAGATTTATAAACAGTCTAAAGCCTCTGAGAACCCTCTAACCACAAATATTAAGATCCTAAGGCAAGACATGGAAAATGAGGCAGTATGATTTGCATGTGGAAATTCAGACCACTAGAAGAGGAACTACACCCAGAGGAAAGGGGAAGTGAAAGGTGCATTCATTATCGAGTGAAATATTTACATTTTTACTCATTGGGTATTAGATACAACTTGTGGGGATCAAAGAAGTATTCAAATGCTAGAACCAAGTAGATTCTAGAAGTTTTCTAAAGGAAAGGTGGATCTATGGGCTGCCAATGGTGTGAGGTTGGCTGCTCTTTCCATTGGTGACTACCACCTCACATTTACAAAAAGAATGATTTTGGTTTTTCATGGGTATTATTATGTTTATATTTTAACCAGGAACATAATTTTTGTATCGAGTTTAGATACAAATGGATTTATCATGTTCAAAAATAAATTTTGTTAATTTTATAAGGACAACATATGTTATGGTATAACACATTTAAATAAAAATCTATATGTATTAAATTATGAGAACCATGTGTTGGAAATTTTTTATGAACCAAGTTCACATGAATCATACAACACCCAGTTGTGGCATCACCACCTTGGTCATGTAAATGAGAAGCACCTTACAAAGCTCAGTAAAAATGGTTATTTGGACTCTTCCGAGCTAAAATGACTTGATATATGTCACACTTGTTTACAAGGGAAAATGACCAAATCACCATTTATTGGACATGGTGAAAGGGCCACAGAGCTTTTAGGATTGGTATACATGGATGTGTGTGGACATTTTTCAGTAGGATATATCGGTGTTTATTCTTACTTCATTACTTTTGCTGTTGACTTGAGTAGATATGGATATGTCTACTTAATGAGGTATAAGTCCAAGTCCTTTGTGAAAATTCAAGGAGTTAGAGAATGAAGTAGATATTAATCTTGGTAAGACGATAAAAATATTTGATCAGATCAAGGAGGAGAATATATTTACCAGAGTTCATCGAACTTTTACGGCAGTTTGGGATTCTATATCAACTCAGTCCACCTTATACACCATAGTGGAATGGTGTTAGTGAATGTAGGAGCCATACAATGTTGGACATTTTAAGGTAGATGATGAGTCACGTAGATCTTCCATTATCCTTTTGTGGATATGATTTGAAAAATGCGTCATACACATTAAACCAAGTACCAAATAAGGATGAAAATGGGATTCCCTTCAAGATATGGAGTGGAAAGAAACCAAATTTTTCACATACACATATATGGGGATTCAAGGCATTTGTTAAGGGTTTCTTAGGAAATAAACTAGAACCCCAAGGAATGAAGTGTATATTTATAGGGTATCCCAATGAAACAAAAGGATATTACATAACAACCCCTCGTACAAGAATGTGACTGATGCAAGTTAGGTTGTGTTTTATGAGAGGGACCAAATTTCAAAAGGGATAGTGGGAGTAAAATTGACATTGATGACATTTATGCTCAAGATACATTGGATTTGGTACAAGAACAGGTTCTATAGGTCCTCATGGAAGCGGTAGTTCCCGAAACACATGTACTATGTAGAAAAACTAGAGAGGTATGGGAACAAGAGTGATATGGTTTCCTGATCACCGAGTATAGTGACTCATTATTATTGGAAAATGATGAACCTATATCCTACAAGGAAGGAATAGAGAGCTCAAAAGCTACAAGATGGATAGAATCTATGAATTATGAGATATATTCCATGTATTAGAATGAAGTCTAGGTTCTGGTCGATGCACTAGTTGATGAAAATCTTGTTGGTTGTAAATGGGAATTAAAAACGATAATGGAAAAGGAAGGCCAATTTAGTACTTATAAAGAAAGGCTAGTGTCTAAAGGTTTCAAATAGTTTCAAGGAATTGACTATGATGAATCCTTTTCATGAGTTTCCATGTTTAAATCAATAAGAATCATACTTTCCATAGCAGCTTTATGAGAATATGAGACATGGAAGATGGACGTCAAAACACCATTACATAATAGGAAACTTTAGGATGAAGTCTATAGGAGACAACCAAAAGGGTTTGTGACACCAGGTGATGCTAAAAGGGTATGCATGTTGCATAGATCCATTTATGGACCAATAAAAGCATCATGAACCTAGAACATTTGAATCGATGAAGCCACAAGATAATTTGGATTAATTAAGAATGAATGTGAGCCATGTGTTCATAAGAGGTTTAATGGGAACATGTTCATTATCCTAGTAGTGTTTGTTGATTTCATATTGCTTATTAGAAATGACATACTAGTCTTACAGTCATCCAAGGACTGGTTGAATGAGTTCTTCTCCGAGAAATATTTAGGCAAAGTAGCCAACATTATAGGGTTCAAGTTCATTCGTGATAAATACAAGAGGCTTCTTGGACTAAGTCAAAGTAAATTCATTGACACATTACTAAAGAGATTTAGTATGGAAAATACCATAGGTGATTGGAGGAGTTTTGAGTTAGAAGCATTCAGAGAAGCTAGTTGTCACTGATTCTACAGTGGAGTATGATTATATAGTGCCTTTTGATGTAGCCAATAAATCCATATGGATTCAAAACTTCTTCAGGGATATTGATGTGGTGACTAGTAGTAAAGATCCTATTAGATTGTATTGTGATAATACTACAGTTGTGGATCTTGAAAAAGAGACAAGTTCACATCAAAAGTCAAATCACATACGACAAAAGTATCACCTCTTGAGAGATTTATATTAAAGTGGTGAAGTTGTATTGAGTAGAGTGTCGACATAAGAGAACCTAGAGGACCCCTTAACTGAAGGCCTATCTCTATAGATGCATGAATATCATGCAAGATCTAGAAGACTGAAGGTTATTAGCAGTTGGATCTAGTGCAAGTGGGAGTCTGTTGGAGTTCATGCCCTAGAAACCAAATTCTTCTTACTTTATGACAAACATGTATTCATTGGATTAATATTAATAAAATGATTATCACATAATGATTGTTCTTATACATGACATAGTATATGATAATGTCTTAAGAATAGCTGTCACATTAATAGGTCATAGTAGATCCCTGCTATGATGAGAACCTGGAAGTGCCATGACACTATTCCTGAATATGTGTTTTATTGCTGGATGATATCATTTTAGGGGACACAAATTATATAGGCTATCATGGGAGGTAATTAAAAAAACTTTGAGTCACCTTATCATGGTGTGCCCCCTTGGTAATATCCAGGATGATATTTTGAGAACAAGACCCGCTAGTAGGAAATCCACATTCATAAGTTTCATTGGATGTTCCTATATGTGGATTTCTGTATTGGTCCTTAGGCTTTAATATTATTATTAATGGGTGTTATTATTTTTACACTTATATTTATTGATGAAAACTATGATGACAAATTTTTGAGGTGAGGTGGGATATGTTGTGTCCATCGCGAGTAATGTTGCATTAATGAATAATGTGAGAAATTATTTTTCACTTCTATAGAAGTTGATATCTCATTCCATTTTATGGAAATGATATACCCTAACTAATTACTTGTCCATAGTGGCCTTTAGTAATGTCCAATTCCAGGATGTCAAAGAATGATAAATCGAGCACATGGGTTTATGACACATTCATGCAACCCACTTGATTTAAGATATCAGGAAAAAGAGATTATATTACATGGTAGACATTCGTATGAGTTGACATTTCATTGGAACATAAACTTCTTTCTCATGGGTTTCTTGACCCATTGATAGACAGTAATATTTGATGTTAGGCAAGCCCACCTACTGCCAATGAGAAAGAGGCCTACAGGGTCACACACTAAGTTTAGGGAGTATCTCAGTTAAATAATTTATTTATTTAAAAAGTGGAAGAAATATTATTCCTATTTTTGGTTTAATAATTATTAAATTATGCATAAACGAATTTATATAATTTCTTGTTATTCAAGAGAATATATTGCAGAAAAAATATTTATTTATCAGCGAATAATGAGGTTATATTTATTTTATAAATAAATAGTCATTATTCAAGGATTGGTAAATATTGAGGAGGATTGGAAGACCATGTTAAGGGTTCAGTGAGAAATATTATTAAATGTTATTGGTTAAATGATATTTAAATATTACATGCAAGTTAAGAACCTATCATGGAAATAATAGAATTACTATTATTATTGACATGAGGTTTCACATGGAATAATAAATTAAGTTACAACACTTTTCATAATTATTTATTATTACCTAGTGAATTAAATTCCCCATTATGTTATTATTTTTTAAATTAGACAAGGTTTCATTTGACTAGCTAACAAATCATTGTGTGCACAATATCCTTGGTGAAAAGATCTTAAGCCTAGAGAAATCTTCACTCTCCAAGAATGATCTCAAGAATGAGAGAGATCCCCCTCCACCAAATCAAGTAGAACGCTTTGGAAGCCAATATCAAGGTGATCGAAGGAAGACATCTCAATTGCCAAGATATTCCATGTTAGCACCCAGAGACTCCTTCAACAACATCTAGAGATACATGCATAATGTGTGGATCACCACCAGAGGATTCATATTCTTGGATTCTACATCGCAACAAAGCCACAACTCAGACCCATGTTTAGATACATAAATGAAGAAAGAATCACCTTGTAGTTAATTCAATATTTAAATTAAATTAATGATAAACAAAATATGTCAACCCTATCTTCTCGGTATTGGGTTTTCTCCTTTGTGTTTTATCTTTGAATTAATTACGCGGATACTGGAATTCATTGTCATATTGATCCCAGATTAATCATTGATTATGAAAATTTTCAATGTTGGGTACACACCCATCCTACAAATCAACTACACTCGAAACCTACAATTAATATAAAACAGTTCATATTAAAAAATTTCTAAAATATTTTATATCAGAATATAAACAAATTCCAAAGTTAACGGTTCATTTTCCAAGAAAATAAAATAAAAAATGTTTTCAAACCATTTCACAAGTTCCATATTGTCATAACTATTCCATTAAACACATAAAAACATCCCACCATGCATGTAACCTATACCTCCCTATACTCACAAGTGGTGAGTCATCATTTCACTATGGCGTAACTTAGTGAACCATTTGACGGGGGAAATCCATGAACATTATCGATCCCAAAAATGATGGGGGATACTTCTTACCATTTATCCGTACCAAATTCACATGAACACAGACAACCATTATTCCAAAAACCAATGTGAAAATAACCATTTCAATAAAATTATTCTTTTATTTAAACCCCCTCAAACAAACATTTAAATAAAACAAACTGTTTTATCTAAAACACTTTTCCAAGCATCAAAACCAAACCATTAATTTAAAATTGTCATTTTAAAATCAAGTTTCTGATGCATGCCTATCATAGGGATTGGAAAAAGCATATTTTTATGTTTTCCTAGTGCAATATAGAGGCTAACCAAGGTTGTCTAACTTGAGGAGCTTTCTCATTTCATTCACCTACTTAATCTAATTCCCCTATGATGTAATTTTTTTTATTTTATGTTTTATGACATAAATTTAATTTAATAAAATAATTTAAATGAAACATAATTGGAAACTAAAAAATAAATTTTAAATTACCATGAAATTCTAAACAGAATGGAATTATGGAAGAAAGGAAGTTCTCCTAAGAGAACTCTTAGGGAGCAACTTCATTGGCCATCTTCAAATATTCTTAGTGAACACACTCAATCATATGTGTGCACACCTTATTCTACCCCGATTATGAATGAAAAGTATACATAGTGATCACCAAGAACACCCTCTAACCACCTCCTCAATCGAGGGAAAATGGTTGTAGAATAAGAAGTAAATCTTTAGACAAACACAATAAGGATTACACTAACTATAAATAATCATTAGAATTAACTCAAAGAATATTAAAAACATGGTCTTGGGTTCAAGAACCTGATTACCCCCTCGTGGTATTTCTCGGATTAGTTACTCATGATAATGAGAATTATAGTTCATGATTGTAAGATGAGAGGATGAAAAAAGGGTGGATGGATGGACACAATAATAAAAACAATGCATGAATTTATTTGAAATCTAAATTACAATTGAAAACTAAAATAAAAATAAATAAAATAAATAAATTAAAAATCAAAGGGGAAGATTTGTGGCCAACCTATTTCGGTGGAGATCTCCTCATTGGTTCCTTGATGGAATGAATGGAGAATGGGATGATTTGGGAAGGTGGTGAGGGCCTCCTTTTATAGGCATAAGTATGTCCTCAAAAGGTTTTCATGTTGTTGAACCATTAAATAGAAGTTTCACGCATAGAACCCTTCTCCAAAGTTTTTCATAAATATGTTGGACGTTCACCCTCCAAATGAAAGCTCATTTGGACACTTGATGAAGGAGTTAGGAATTTTTAATTCTCAGTTTCTGTTTCGGGAAGCAGCTTCCAGGAAGGTTCCTTCAAATATATAACATCCAATGATAGCCTTAATGACTTACAAACTCAACCATATTTTGTTTAGAGACGCCAATATCTGTCCCAGTGCTATACCAGGTGGAATAATCTCAATTGTATGTGTGATGTACGAGTTGTGGTTCCGTTATAGTGGTGGGGTCCATGCTGTCCGCCCGAAAATATTCCCAAATTCAAAGAATTTTAATAACCTTTATATGGACGAATTATTTCTTGGTCCAGAAGAATAAACTGGAAGAAATTAAATATTGACTCTAAATAAATTTTAATCACAATGTTTGGACATATATTTTATGATAAAGTACAAATATACCCCTGTGATTACAATCGGTCAAAATTTCAGATTTAACCACGTTTTGCATTTTAGCTCAAATTAGCACTAAAACCTAAAAATGGGAAAATTACCCATACAATAACTCTATGGTGGGATTATAAACAATGATTTACAGTATATAATATATGAAAATCTTAACTTCATAACTCCTCCAAATTTAAACATTACACTCATGGGAAATCATCATACATCCAAATCAAAACCCACACAACAATCAAAAATGAGAAAATATCAATGATCTTATCCAAAATAGAATTCCATCATGTATCATATATAAAAAAAAATTCTTTCTTATTTTCATTTCAATCATTAAAATTTGTCCATACTCTTAAATCAATCCATGTCCCAATCACAACCTACCTCACATTGAATTTTATGTCACTCTTCACTTATGAGAAATTATATATAGAGTTATGCTCAAACTTGGAAATTTCATGTATCACCATAGGCTTGTGAAAATTTTCATTTCTCCACAGCATGAAACATGAAAAAGAATTAATTCAGGAGGGCATTAATTAATTTTTCAAATGATTCTGTGGCTTTGGGTTGGTGGGAAAATGATTGAAAAAGTTTCTTGGATAGAAAGTGGTGGTTGGACATTTATGTACAATGAATGATTAATTCAAGGGAAAACATAGGAAATTTATCTCTCAATCCTGCATGAAAATGTGAGAAAAAACACCACCCCTCTTTTCTGACATGGTACATGAGCCAATAATTGACTATAATTAATGATATCTACTATGTTCTCCCGTTTTTTTCAAAGCTCCAAAAAGGCACAACTTTATTTTCTTTTTTATTCTTTTTTGAAGGATGTGCTGAAATTTGAATAAAATAACAATTCATGACCTTGATTTTTGAGAGGTAAAGGAGTCATAAAATTATGTACAATGATGGATTCAATCTCACCACCATTTTTTCATTTTTTTGAAGGATATATGGATGAAATAAATAATGCACAATTAAATGACGACACATGCCCAATTATCTTATTATCCACTTCCCAAAATATTGAAAAAGACATAACACCACCCAAAAATATTATGAATCCAAATTAACGCATGCGAAAGCCCCTTCCCCCACACTCAAACAAGAAATATCGACACAAAAAATACTAAAAGTGTGGGTGGGTAAGAAAAAATTGGCTTATAATGTGGCTTAAACCTATAAGGAAATTAATGGAATCTATGGGATTGAAAAAGATAAATTTAAATTTGGGTATCAAGATAAAATGTGGATAACCAATGATGTACCTCAATCATTTCAAATACATTCTATGAATTCCAAAGATTCGAAAGAGAATATTCACAAATTCTGGTTCTCACCCAAAAATTCATGTTTTCTTCAAGAAAGTGTGGGTATTAGGAAGAATATGTAAAAGCGGTTTAGAATACCTCATATTATTGAAAATATATTTTTATTTAGTGTTTCATGTGCATGGATTTCAGAAATCAGGCAATCTCATAAAAATGCTTGAAAATCCATTTCATGGGAAAAGAATTCATATCAACAATCATTTAAAATCCATTATTTCAAAAATCATTTCAACCCTTTAAAAATCAATTGATTTTTAAAAAGTGATAATAATATTTATTAAAGATCATAAATTCTAAAAATATGATAAACAAAAATGAAAAGCACACTAGAATTACTAAGCAGGTTGACACTCCCCCACACTTAAATTTTACTACCCCTCATTTCAACTCAAAAAAAAAGATAAAAGTAGAAAAGTCATGAGAAGGAAATATAAAACCTGAAATTATTTTTAAAGTGGATTCCTTGAGTTATTCTCCTAGAAGATACCACATTAAGACTGACTTATTAGCATTGCAACGTTGAGTTAGGCTTCTAATTGTTGCTATTTGAAAACCTAAAAAAGGTAAAAAAGATAACATGAGAAATTTATTAGAAGAAATGAAAATAGAATATGAATAATAAAAGAAGGATAAATCTTGGTTTAATCCCCCAAGTGGGCCATGGAGTATTTTACTACCTCTAGAGGTTAGTACCAGCTTTTATAAATAATCTATCAGTGGATGAAGATTGTTTGATTTGAACCACCCCATATGGATCTTCCCATCTTGTAGTTCATTGTTCTTATTGAGGAGGACTACATGGATATAGTACACTAGATCCACCCCTTTTCAATGTTGTATAGCTTTCATGGCTGGGGTAGGATGAAGTACAGAGCCTCCTCCTCACTTGTTGCTACTTGTGTAGCATTCTTGTCTTCTAGTGATGGCTTCATGGGGGCTTCATCCTCTTGTCTAATTTACTCAGGCTCACCAACATGGATCTATTCATTATTGGGGTATTCCATTAGATATTAAATGACTTCAGGGAGCTCCAGGTGTTCCTCAATAGGTGCCTCATTTTCCAAATCATCCTCCAATGTGTAGTATGAGTTAGACAAATCTGAAAAAACAATAGAATTAGGATAGATACTCAAATTAGTTGAAACAAAATTAAAAGAATTTGAGTTCAAGAATGTATCTCCCTGAGTTGGTTTGACATTTATATCCTCTTCAATTGAATGTTCTTCTTGGAGTTGATCTTCACTGGATGGAGGTATTTAGTCAAGCTCCTCCATCTTAACTTCAAATTCCACCACTTAGGTGGTTTCTTCCTTTAGATCTATTGTCTCTTTTTCTTTTTAATACTTGGGGAGATCAAGTAGTTCCTCACATTCATTCCCAAATTCATCCAGTTCATGTTGATATCTCCCATGTAGCTCAGAAGGTAAGTCTTTTTCATCTATCACTCTAATAAATGGTTGAGGGGGTAAGAATGAATCTTTAGATACCTCAAAATTCATCAATTTCATTGATGAGTGGTGAAAGTTTTTCCACCACTACCTTTGGTTCTTACTTCGGCTCAGGGTAGGGTTGTTGTTGGGTAGTAGGGACATATTATATTATCCTTTCTATTTGAATCATTAGTCCTTCTATGGAATCTTTATGATCATTCACTTGAGCTCTGTTTTACTCTAAATAAGATTCTTGTTTTTGTTGCACCTGCGAGTAGTCATTCCATGCATAGTAATTGTAGTGTGGAAACATAATGGAAATTTTACTCTTTTTTTGGATTTTTATATTTTTTAAATGAAAATATGTCTAAAATTTGAAAATAGAAAAATATAAGTAAAATAATGATTGGATCCCCAGAAAAGGCACCAGTTTTTATGCATGCCTATCATAGGGCATGGAAAAGGTGTATTTTTATGTTTTCCTTGTGCAACATAGAGGCTGACCAGGGTCATCTCACTTGAGGGGATTTCTTTGTTAGTTCACCTACTTAATCTAATTCACCTAAGAAGAAATTATTTTTGTTGTTTTATGTTTTATGAAAGAAATTTAGTTTAATAAAATAATTGAAATGAAGAATAATAGGAAACTAACATTCATTTATAAATTACCATGAAATGATAAACAGAATGGAATTATTGAAAAAGGAAGTTCTCTAGAAAGAACTTTGAGGGAGAACCTTCTTTGCCCAACTTCAAATATTCTTAGTGAATACACTCCATCACATGTCCTCACATCTTATTCTACCCCAGTTATGAATGAAAATTCTACTTAGTGATCGCCACACACACCCTACATCCACCTCCTCAATCGAGGGAAAATGGTTGTAGATTAAGAATTTAATCTTTAGACAACTAGTGTGAGGATTAGACACACTATAAATTATCCATAGAATTAACTCAATGAATATGAAAAACATGGTATTGGGTTCAAGAACCTGATTTATACCTTAGGATATTCCTCGGATTAGTTACTCATGATCATGAGTATTATTCTTCATGATGGTAAGATGAGTGGAAGAAAAGAGGGTGGATGGCCGGACACAATAATAAAAACAATGCATGAATTTATTTGAAATCTAAATTACAATTGAAAACTAAAATAAAAATAAAGAAAATAAATAATTTAAAAATAAATGGGAATGATTTTTGGCAGGCCTCTACCGGTGGAGATCTCCTCGTGCCTTGAAGGAAGGGATAGAGAATGGGATGATTTGGGAAGGAGGCGAGGGCCTCCTTTTATAGGCATAATTCTGTCCTCCAATGTGTTTCTAGTTTTTTCTCAATACATAAAATTTTCACTCGTGGACCCCTTCTTCATAGTTGTTAATAAATATGTTGTCCATTAACCCTCCAAATTTCCACTCCTTTGGACACAACATGAAGGAGTTAGGAATTTTTAATTCTCAGTTTCTGTTTCGCAACACAGCTCCCAAGAAGGTTCCTCCAAATATATAACATCAAATAATAGATTTAATGACTTTGAAACTCTGCCAGATATGGTTTAGAGCCAACCCTATCCGTAATCGTCCTATCCCAAGGGGAATCACATCAATTGGATGTGTGAAGGCTGTGTTGTGGTTCTGTTACTGTGGTGGGGTCCTGACTGTCTGCCGAGAACGATTCTAAAATTAAATGAATTTTTAGGCCTTTTAGATGGTAGAATTTACTCCTGGTCCAGAAGTCAAAATTGGATGAAATAAAATTAGTATTCTAATGAACTTTTAATCACCAATTTTGGATATATATTTTATGATAAATGACAAAAATACCCATGTGATAACAATCTATCAAAATTCCAGATTTTACCACTTTTTTCATTTTAGCTCAAATTACCACTAAAACCTAAAAATGGTAGAATTACCCAAAAAATAGCACTATGTTTGGATTATAAAAAATTATTTAGAGTATAAAATATAAGAAAATTTGAGCTTCATCATTTACCAAATCCAATTTTCAACAAAACACCTAATTGACATAATTCCAAAAACTGTCACTCAGGAGGGTTTTGAACAATCATTCCACAACAAATTCACAATAATTTTCAAGAAAAATAACCAATTTAAAATCAATCCTTAATGTTATAAATAGAGGATTCGATAGTGAATCCTCCTACCTGAGGTTTTACAGTGAAAATGAGGAATGACACTCAAATCCCAACTAAACCCGGTCAATTCTTGAAAATCCCACCTCTGATATCCTCCCCTAAAATCAACAAAGCCAAAAATAATCATATTTAGAATCTGAAACCTTAGATATATCCACAATGGATGTCTATCTAGGAAAACAATAGATATATAGAATTATATATATGGAAAACCAAGATAAATAACTAATAATGATGACTTACTGCACAAAGATGACTTAAAACCAGCAAGATAATTCATCAGATTACCTATAGATCAATGAGAGATTCTTCGTTAGCCATTGGGAAGCAATAATTTTGAGTTAGGTATGAAAAGTAGAAAATATTAGGGCCTTAGAGGTCAAAACATGTGAGATCTACAATTTTATGATCTCACTATTAACCCATGCACGGTTAGGCAAACCACGCGTTAACCATGTGCCATCCACTACCTCAAGGGGGGCCTCACGTGGTTGGATTGCATAGTTAGAAAAACCATGTGCCAAACAAAAAACCATGTTCCATCCTTGAAATAGTCTATTGTCCATCATTTCCACACCTTCCACGATTTCTCCTAGGCATTCCCATGGTTTGGAAAAACTGTGCACTAGCCAATGCGCCTTCCCCTTAGCCCCTTTCTCACTATGCATGGCTTCCTGGATGATTTTCATAGTTTTCCCAAACTGTGCTCAAACCGTGCACCTATAGAAAGGAAAAAACATTCCAAAAGGTCACTATACATTCCCAAACATATCCTATACACATTATATAATTAAAATACATAAATTAAGGGTTACTTACTTGAAAAAGAGGGTACTACATGTCATTATATATATCAAAGTATGAGGATCAGTTGTGAGATCATAGTGAGGTTATTGAGGCCATTCATAGGGAGTAAGATGAGCTCCGTCTACAGCACTAGTAGTAGTAGGAGGAGATGCGATGCTGGAAGGAGAAGAATAATGAGTACATGTGATAACTTGTTTAAGGCTTATTGATGAAGTTCCCTCCCTCTCCTCTTCCATATAACCCTCCCCTCTCCCCCTCTATAGTGATGGATACATTATTTACATATTTTTTATGTTAAAATCTAAATGAAAATATTTTGTGTAAAATTTTTATTATTTTATGTGTTTATAATTTTGTTTATTACAAATTATGAAATTATTTAGATTTTTTTATTTTCAATTTTTTATTATTTTTTACATTATTTATGATGGATCACTTGTCTCGTTATAAGTAATTACCCATTCAAAAAAATATTTTTTATGGGAAATCTCCCCATCGTAAAATATAGTTTTTGTGAGAACTTGTTCCAAAAACTATCTTTTGAGATGTTGTTTTTGGCAATGATATATTTGATATGGTGTCCCATCGCAAATAACCCATTGAAAATTATTAATTTTTCAGTAGTGTTAATACAGCTTAATTTATAATTTAATACATGAAGTTACACATAACACAATCTTAGATGACCGTGAGGCCGAGTGTATTTGGGAAATTACATACATAATACATTAACTTAAAACATAGACACAATGACATTATTTTAAAATCCATTACAAGATCTTAAAATCTCACATGCTCTTCTTAAACTACACAAGATAACATGTTAATATACATGAGAAATGAGTGAACTATAAAGAATATTAACAAAATAATAAAGGGTTAACACGATGAAAGTAATACATGATAGTCAAGATGCATATCAAGGTAACATAAAAAGGTTAATATTCATAAACATGAACAAAGAAACATTATATACGACGATAACATCAAGGCAATATAGGAATGTGACAACAACATAAATCATGACATCATATGAATAAGTCAAGACTAACTATCAAAAAAACACAACTTAGTGTTTTTAGGATAACATATAATTAATCATCCATGGAATCTCATGAAATTAAAACATTACTCAATGCATTGGAGGGTGATATAATTCTTGGTCTACTCATCACATTCATATCATGAACATGCGTTGTCGGGTCACATAGATCATACAACATAATAACACCTTTCATCTCTTTTAATCTCATGATTAAGGGGCATAGGTTACATGAATGGAATTATAAAATAAATTAAGGATAGATAATTCTATGTGTATATCCTTGAGTAGAAACGAGGATGAGTATTCCCTGCACAAATATTTGGTATGGAAAAATCACAAGATAATTTCAGTGGTATAACGACTACACATGAAGGCCCAAGAGAGGGTTTAATTAGAGTGAAAGGTGGTATCTCATTCTGGGGAATCATAAGAATATTAAATGGATGTGTAAAAACACATTATAACATGAAAAATTAGTTATCAAAAAGCTTAGTAAAATGAAATTTCTTGAAAGAAAAACGAAGAGGATATTATCAATAACATTTAAAGGGTGCTTTTAAAAGTTTGAGAGGAGATTATTAAGAGTTTGGGAACACCATTGGAGGGATTTTGAGAGGGATAGAGAAAGGAAATTCATGATATATATTTTTTGAGTGAAAATGAGGGGGGGATTTTGTGTATATTTATATAAAAATAGAAGGGATTTATTTATTAATTTCAAATAATAGGTGTTGGACTCTATGTGATAAAATGATCAAAATAATAAACCTTATAATGGTTTTGCCCACGGTTTCAAAAAAATAAGATTTATTTTCAGTATTTAATAAGGCCAAAAACCGAAATCCTTAAAATAATACCCTTGGTGATGTATGTGTGATTCATGTTTTTAATAATTTATTTGAAAACCATAAAATATAATATAGGTTATGAAGGATTCATTAAGGGTTTATGAAATTAATAAAATGGACAAAAAAATTATTTTGAAGGGTAAAAATATTTATGGTCCTGGATTCCTTTTATGGAATTTATTAAATAACTTTTGGTCCATTATGATGTCATAATACACACCATGTATTTATAACATATTTAATTTGTAAAAAAAATTTGACTTTATCAAAATGTTATGAAAAATAGTAGGGATTTCGTGATCTTGATAAGCTTGAACTTCTACTATAAACAGTTTTGTTCATGTTTTAGTTGTTAAATTTCAACTTAGTCTTGGTCAAGGGAAAATCATAGTGATGCCAGCTACCTTAGAAGCTCTGATATATAGGCTTCATAAGGTGTGATCCTATCGGTCGAGGCCATCACTCCTATATATCAAAATTAGACTTTATCAATACCCTTAACATATAATAATCTTCTCGATCATTGTGTAATGACTATATTATCAATGGTTAAGATGTTTACTATTATTTAAAATCTTACATGCTATATTATATAATTAGTCCAAAATAACCAGAGTAGTGAATTTTTTTAATATAACTATATTACATAATAAGGCATTTATTCATTCAAAATGTAATTTCATTCATAAATTTTTGTGTTGATAAAGGTCAAATTCAAAATGTTGGGGGCATGAGGTTAGGAACATTGATGTGAAATCAGGTCATATTTGACCAATTTATAAGGCATGACATGAGTTAAATGGATTTGAATAAATATAAATGGATTTGGATTGTAATCAAGTGATGTAGTCCATTATGAATGATATTCTTGTGGATTTTGGTGGACCATTTATGGTTTTTATAATACGTGTAACTTGATTAAAAATATAATGATAATATAAAACATTGTAATATAACAAATAATATCATAACATATTTTATTCTTATAATTAACTTAATTTGAAGAAAACAACATATTTATAGCATTTTTTTATTTTAAATTGTTTAAAATTGATAGGACACTACATGGATAACATGAATTAGCTTTTTTATATAAATGAGATATCAATTTATTATAACAATAAAAGCCTAATGGCATAAAAGTTTTTCATTTCTCTATTTCCATCTACCTAATCATATTTTTTCATGGATTATCAAGCACAAGGTTTTATGTTTTTATATAGTAATATGGATGGAAACATGTTTTGGATTCACAATATCTAATATGTGGTATCGATTTATATTGGGATCACCTCAATATAAATTTAAATGACTAACTCTCTTGAAAAGGGATCTCATTCCACCTTCATGTATACTATTACTATGGTATTTTTGGCATAATCAACATCCATCCGATGATGATTGAAAGGCAAATAGATTGAAACACTACTACAGATATGAGCTATAAAAGCAAGAACAAATGCTATGATCATTATTTATAATGTTGTAGTAGATTAAATAAATGAAATTTTATTTTCTCTAGTTTCAACAATGCAAAAGGAATCAATTGCAGTAATGCACTATACATAAACATCACATCAGAACATCCAAAAAAGTAAATTCCAAATAAATTCATATTATAAAAAATTAAAATTATAAATAAATTTTTTAAAAATATTTTACATTTACAATGTTATGTACCATTTATTACAAATATCTAGAATTTCAAACAAAATCAAAAATAATTTTTTTAGACTGATTGGCCATGTGTTCCGCTATCAAGGAGGCCTCCTCCCAATAAAGCTAAATCATGTTACTTTCCAAACACCCCACCCCTAGATCAAAGAAAAATAGAGTGTGTAAGTGATAAACAAATACCTATTAAATTAATACTAAAAATAAAATAAAATTTAAACATCATACAATAATGAATTATAAAAAATAAATAAATAAGAAAAAATGAATGAGATAATACAATGCATAAATAAAAATGATAAAATAATAAATAAATAAAACACATTACAATGGAATATGACAATAAAAATATATTTGATCCATTTTGAGTATGTGACACACTTTCAATATTATCGATGACACCATGTGTCAGATTGATAGGAAATTAATTCCTACATGTAAAAATGGTACCATGAATCATTTCTATGAAGTATCAAAACATTCTATGTCTATTTTCCTAGTTTTGAGTATGTGATACTTGTTTTGAACTTGAATTTTGATTTCAATTGAAAACACATACTTTTGGACACAATGGATACACTATGTGTTGGATTGATATGAGGTTAATTCCTACAAGGAAAAAAATTAATAAAATATATTTTCCCAAAGTATCAAGAATATATAAGATCATTTTCATAGGTTTTGTTATGTCACATTCATTTTAAACTTAGATGAAATTTATAAATAAAACACGTAATTTAAATCATAATGGCCACATTTAGTGTCAAATTGATGCACAATTAATTAGTACATTTAAAAAATTAATCAAATAACATTAACTAAAATATCAAGATAATTAGAGTTTGTTTTCTTTGTTTTGAGTATGTAATGTGCATTCTGATCTTAAATATTACTTTTAAATAAAAACAAACAATTTTTGTTAAAATTATCACACCATGTGTTAGATTGACTTTCAGTTAATTATCATACATATAAAATTAATCACATATAGTGTTCTTAAACCATCAATATAATTGGGGAATTTTATTTGTTTTGAGTTTGTAACACACGTTTTGAAAATAAATTTCACTTTTAAATGAAAACACAAACTTTTAGTCATAACAAACACACTATGTATTAGATTTTTGTGTTGTTCATTTATTCACATTGAAAATGAATTACATATTATTGTCCTAAACTATTAATATAATACAAGTTTTTTTCTAGATTTTTAGTATGTGACTTGTGTTTTGAACAAAAATATCACTTTCATATGAAAACACACACTTTTAGCTATACTGTCCAAATTACATGAAATATTAACATGCAGTTAATTCCCACACATAAAAAATAACATGTATTATTTTACTATAGTATCAAGACAATACAATCATATTTTCTTTTCAAAGTATGTGATGTGCATTTTGGACTAAAATTTTACTTTAAAAATAACAACATGTACTTTCAGTTAATCCGATTACACCGCATATCATATCTATGTGAGGTTAATTAATACACATAAAAATGAATCATGGGTCATTTTGATAATTTATTAAGACAATTAAAGCACATTATTTTGGTTTTGAGCATGTGCCATGTCTCTTAAATTAAAATATCACTTTTCACTAAAGAAACATACACTTTCTGAAAATATGGTTAAACCATGAGTCATATTGTTGTAAATTTAATTCCTATATATAATAAATTAATTACATCACTTTTTCCTAAATTATCAAGAAATCCTGAGTATGTTTTCTTGGGTTTCACTATGCAATATCCATTGTGAGCTAAGATGGTGTTTTTATAATTAAAGCACACACTTTGAGTCATACCAGACATAATGTTGGTCATTTTAACTTGTGGTTGATTCCCAAAGGTAAAAAAGGAATAAAATATATTTTAATAATTTTTTTACATTATCGAAGATTTTGTTTCTCAATTTTGAGTATGTAACGCATGTTTTGAATTAACATTTCACTTTTAAATGAAAATATGCATTTTGAGTCATGTCAGCCACATCGTGGGTTGGACTAACATGTAGGTGATTCCTACAAGTAAAAAATTAAACACAAATCATTTTATTGATGTATTGAGTAAATCCAACACTTTTTATTAGTTTTAAGTACGTGAAACACATTTTGATGTAAAATGTAAATTTTAGATTAGAAACTCCCTTTAGTCATACTGGTCACACCATGTATCATATTAAAGTATGATTGATTCCATTGCATAAAAAAATAATAAAAAATAATTTAACTAAATTAATAAGATAATTAAAGTCTGTTTTATTATTTTTAGTGTGTGTAATGTTTTTTGAACTAAAATCAAAATTTCAAATGAAAACACCCACTTTCAGTTACACTGACCACACCGCATATCAGATTGGCACGCAGTTGATTCCTATACATCATAAATTATAATCATGTTTTATTAATTTTACATATGTGGCAAATATATTTGACTAAGATATCACTTTTAAATTAGAGATAAGAAATTTTAGTCAATATGTCCACACCTTGTATCATATTTACATGAGGATAATTCATATACATCACAAATTAATCATGAATAAACTATCAAGACAATATAATTCATTTTCTTGGTTTTGAGTATGTGGAACATGTTTCATACTAAAATTTCACATTTAAACTAAAAAATGCACTTTTAGGCAACCCATCCACACCACATGTTTCATTGATGCGATCAAAAATGCTTTAAGGCTTTTTTCCTAATTTATCAAGACATTACATGAGAGTTTTTTTCAAATAGACAATGTAATGCATGTTATAAGATAAATTGTTACTTTTATACTATAAACATCCACTTTGAGATATATCAGTCATGTAGTGTGTCAGATTGATGTTTGGTTGATTTCTACATGACCAAAATTAACCATGGATCATTTTAAAAATGAATCATGATAATATGATCACATATTTTTAATTATTGAGTATTTGGTGATCCTTTTGAACAAAAATGTTACTTTTTAAATGAAAACAAACACTTTTAGTCATTCCGACCACACTATATATCATACTGATGTGCAGTTGATTCTTACACATTATGAATGAACCATAGATTATCTTAATTCATCAAGACCACATGAGAATATTTTTTAATTTTTGAGTATGTAATGCATATTTTGAACTAAAATGTTATATTTAACTTAAAACATGCACATTTAGTTATACACACCCTTTATCATCCCAAACAACATGACTCTCAATGTGAAATCTTTGTTTATATGAGTTTCATACAATCTAACACCTGAATCCTACATTAATTTTCGATTTTGATCAATGAATCTAAATAAACATAAATATAACTACTATATTGTTTTATTCCTTGTATAAGTTGATACACCATAATGTATTTTAAATCTATTCCTAACCACGATGTAAAGTTATAAATTTTCATCAAAAACTATCGTTTACTGTGGATGATACTTTGTAATGTAATGGGACTCATTCCATATTTAGAAAGAGATAAATAGATGTTTCTCAACTAATTTTTAAATTTAGAATACCCAAGATCAATTTTATTCTATTGAGGAATGACTATTGGGTGATAATGTAATGGTTTAGAATTTCTTGAACCCTCCTTTTCTCATATTCTTATGACTTGAAGGTGTTCATGGCCCAATATTTATTATTTATGAGTTTCATTAATTAAAAATTTAATTTTACTTACTTTCTCTTTACCATTACACACGACCCCCTCTCCGTGTAATGGTAAACTACTTTACCATTACATAATACCCCTTTTAATTTATTACGTAAGGGTGGGATTAGTTTTGATCCGATGTATAAAGGTATTTCCTATCTCATGTAATTAAAGTTAGACTTGCATAAGGGTTATCTTTGTGTTGTTTAAAAGTTATTCCAAACCTACTTCAGGGTACTACTATCTCATTTTTGTGTAACTCAGCTCATATCAAGGTATTTACAAGATTTACAAACTCATATGAGGGTATTTGCATCAGGATCAA
Source organism: Viscum album (assembly GCA_963277665.1). NCBI lineage: Eukaryota > Viridiplantae > Streptophyta > Magnoliopsida > Santalales > Viscaceae > Viscum > Viscum album. The sequence continues at coordinate 1,527,025,703 of OY728151.1, forward strand.
TCACATAATATTGATTATACACTAGTAGAAAAATGTACTTTAACATCTGTTTTTAACCGATGATGAAGCTGCTTATGTAAAAAATATGACTATTGATATCATTTTTTGTAAATCGATGCCAACAAGGAATTATTTTTTTTAGCATCGGTTTTTTTAAAAACAGATGCAAAAAAAAACACATCAGTATCATTTTTGTCGTATATTTTAAAAGTTAAAAAAATATTTTGGCATTGGTTTTTACAAAAAACAATGCCAATATTTTAATTTTCTTCTTTTATGTTTTAGATAATTTCATTATATTTTGTTTGACTGGTCGTGGAGCTAAAATAGAGTTACAGATGAAAATTCATGGCCAATGAAAGTTGAAATTGTCAAAGTTTCTATTGATATAACTCATTTTAAAGAAATCATGTGAAAATTGAATGAAAATTAAAAACACCAAATTAAATAAAATAATCCTAATATTTTGAACACATTTCAATGGTTTTATATTTTTCTATCAAAATGAAATTTTTTTATCATCATATATCTTATATTAAGGTTAGAACTCATGCCACAATGAAAATGGTGATCGATAATGAATTTTACACCTCTGTTGGTAAATCTCATCCAGATGTTTTATATTTTTAACTCAATCATAAGAATAAATCAACATTATAAGGAAGATAATCAAGTTGTTTACAAATTAAGGTAAATAATAATAATGAAAATAAATGATTAGAATGTATACCATGTTCAAATCAATGATTGACGTCATGCTGAAAACATGATTGAATCGAATAGGTAGAAAATGATTAATGAAAGATAAAATGGATTTATATATATTAAATGAAAACATTATCAATAGTTTTTATGAAAATTTTGGTTGTATTTTAAAAATTTAAATGCATGTTGTGAAAAAATTTAAATACTGATCCCACGTATTGGAGAATACTCTTTTGCATAAGCATTATTTAAAACCGATGAAATAGAGGACTTAAATTGGTCTTTTGGGAACATTTTTTTTACAAAACGAACACCAAAAACACTAATTGATATAATTTTTTGCAAATTTTTTTAAATAAAATACAGTAAAAAGTTAAAAAAATATTTTTACCTCGATTATTTTAAAAATAAACACCAATTTTTTTTGGAATCAGTTCTTATAAAACTGATTCTAAAAATTATTATTATTTACAATGTTTTAGATAATTTCATAAGATTTGATTTGAATGGTTGAGGAGCTAAAACAGAGTTATGGATTGAATGTTATGGCCTTTGAAAGCTGGACTTCTTTAAGACATCTCTTAGAGAAAATCAACTTCTGACATCCATAAATTTTAATCTGTGACTCTCTTAAAGCTCCAAGATTGGTAAAATTGAAGCTTATTAAATAATATAAAACATAGTAAAAATAAACCAATTATTGGAATCGGTTGTTTTTAAAAAATCTTCGCCCAAAATTAGTTTTATTTCGTTTTCAATGTCCGTTTTTTAAAAACTTTATGCCAAAATCTCTGTAAATATATTTTACATTGGTTTAGAAAAACCGACATCAAACTTTTGACGTTAAAGAACATTTTTATACTAGTGTTATTTCTATTTAAGGGTAACTCAGATTCACCTAGCATGTTTAATGGTGACTTTTTTGAGTCCTTCGGTGTAGTGAGGTGGCTGTTGGGAACTATTACATGCCACGATTATTAACATGCACATACATGTCGTGGTGGAAGGTTTTTTTCATGAATCATTTACTCTTATGTGAAATATAAAGGGATCCATGTTGCAGTAGAGGTCCTAGATCATTTAGAGATGCTTGGGAGTTTCCATGTTAGAAACAAGCACCATGGAAATGAAAGAGTTGGTAGGGTGTCGTGCTCAGTGATTTTTCCTATGTGAAACGGGGAGACCAACACATATTATAGGTTCACATGCTGGTGTGTGAGGTCAGGGTTAGTCTAAGTACATGATGTAGGAGGAAATGGTGAGTTGGATTCCTCCATGACATGGTCTTTAGTGTGGTAGGTCTAAATGACAAGGTTATTTTTGATTTTCCATATAGGGTGTTCATAGTGGCATATTGGGAATCTCAAATTCCGTGTAGATTTTTTGGTGAAATTCCTAGTGATAGTCAAATATTTTTACTATGGTTTTTAAAATGAATGAGATTCAATGTGATATTGAATTTCAAACATTGGGTTAACTACATATCTCTTTGATCAAAGAATAACCAAGATTTTTCATGTGGTGAGTAAAAAGATATTTATTTACTAGGTTAATATAGTAGTTGTGTTAACACTAGGATGTCTCCAAAGATGAGTGTGCCCAATCCATATATCACTTGTGGATAAGAAAAATGGAAATTTTGGATTTGAAAACAAATCATGTATGATATTAATATTTGAAATAATATGATTAGAAAATTTATGATTTTAGAGTTAGCCTTTCAATTACAATGATATATTGGTATCTATTTTTCAAGATCTTCTTCTTATTAACTGATAAGTGAGAGTTATTGAAGACAATTCCCCTTTCACCCAAAGATGGATGATATTGGTGATATTGTCCTAATAAAAACGTCTACTTAAGTCTACCTTACATAAAATATGTGAAAGTGAAATTGTAAATCACCCCCAATTCACTTAGGAAATACCCAACCAGGTCTTAATATTCAATGTAATCTAGAAGTAACCTCTAGAACATACTCGTGTTCTATCAACCACTTAACAAATAACCACTAATCCGGAACCATTCAATCATAGATAGTATTAAAATAAGTTGAGGTATATGGTGGATCCTTAACCAAGTTAATAAATAATAAATATAATTTAATCCAATATAACCACATCCAAAATTAATATATGTTACCGAATACTATGATAAATAAATAATTAAGAGAGCATTGTATTCATTGAAATATTGAGACACAAGTATTAAAAAATGTATTTATTCCCTTCAAACAATCTCTTTTTTGTTTTCCCCTATATTCGATAGGTAAAAAAGATGAATAGGGAAGTGGAATACATTATAAAACTAAGAAAATTGGAAAATAAATGAATATAGTAATAGTATATTATCCAATGTCAATATTTCTCCCATACTCTAGAATTCATGATTCTTTTAAAGATCATAGGATCTCTATATTCCTAAGCTATTCAAACCCCCTATGATATTAAAGAATAAGAAATCCTTCGAATGCTTCCTTTTTCTTCATGGCTTCTAATCTTCATGTGATTATTTCTCCATGAAAATCCACAACTTCCCTATTTTTTAGTTTTTTATTGAAATATTATGAATGAATTTAATCAACATGGTAGCCCTTTGAATGATTTTTTTTGGTTGATGTGGTGACCAAATTTTTAGTTTTAATTCCCAAGTTAATCCCCCCAAACCCTTCCTTGAATATTTCAGATGTTGATTTTTGATAAAGGAATAAAGCCTAATGACATTCCAAAGGATTATGACTAGGAATCTTTATGTTCAAAGCTTTACAATGAATTTCTAGGATTTGAACTCAATCAAAAAATACTTATGATTAACTTCCAAGACTTATTATGTAAATACGTATGATCCACGGTGATGCTTTATGATATGGTTCAAATCTTTCTTCTCAAGTAAAAAACGTTATGCTCAATTTGGAATATATTATGTTCAGTCCCTTGCCTATTTGTTTAGCTTATAGAAATTCCAGAATGCCTAGACTAATCATAGAATCACCTTGATTTCTCTCAGAAACAACTTCATCCACCTGAAATAATAATTAAAACATTCAAGGTTAAATTTAGACTATATTCTAATAATTTCCAAAGATCAAAGAAAACAATTGAAACTCAAGATTTAATCCACTTTTATAATTAAATATGAAATGATCCTATATTATAAATATGTGACAATTAACCATAAAATGATAAAATTGTGGGATTAAAATGATTAAAAAATGTTAATTTTTTTTTTGAAAATACTAGTTTTTCTATTTACCCACACTTAAACATCAGACTCTGAGTAAGTGAGTTTAAAATACTACCAAAGTAAGATTTAAATACTGGCTAATGTAATTTCCTATTTTCAACACCATGGCCCTAACTCTTATCATTCCTAGTTTTGGGTATGGATTCAATTTTCCTCATCGTGTTTATTCAATGGAACCCCACTTTTTTCATCCAATCATACACACTTATACCCACCTTCCAAAAAATTTTCCACTCGACACTTAATATGATTTTTAATCAAGGTTTTATCATTAAAAGATCATAAATGTTTACCATATTCTTGATTATTTTATTCATCTCCAACAAATTATTAAACAATTCATATATATCATTAGGTCTTTATTATTGGGATAAAATGTCTTAGATGATTAAAGGTGGGTAAGATCCGAATGTAAAACTATTGAGGCTAAATGAGGAGGCTTGGATCTAGTATATAAGGCTCAATGGATGATTTTTAGTTTAATAAATTTATTAATTACTCCCTAAATTTTATAACTATGTATACATTATATTAATTTTCTATTAACAACCTATAGATTTTATCAATTCTGAAATAGTTAACATCCCTCTCCCAGTTTTATCCAGTAAATATCTTCAAAACTTTTTTTACTTTTGTTACTCTCCTGAAGGAATAGGGGGACCTTTGAATTTATATGGCAGGTGTGGGACATTTTTCAACACATTGTGAAAGCTATAATCTATAAAATTTTGTAGCAATAGTATCTCTATCAGTTTATCCCCTCTTTCCCAGTAACATTTTTTCATCATTTTAATATCTAAATTTCTTTTTAGAATCACCCTTCTAAGGGAAAGAGATTGGTTTTTTATTAAAACAGTGATGGATATTTATGGAGAGAATTATATGGTATCAATATCATTTTTACATTCTTTATATCATTATGTTTCTCCTAAAATATTATCAACAATTTTTTCAAAATTACACCTTCAATTCTAAATAGATTCTGTCATACAATTTTCTTAACTCATTGTCTTCCCTCCCCCACAGTTGGATTCAACATAAGTCATAGAGAGGAATATAAAGTAAGGTATATATAGATTTTTGGAATTTAATGTGGATTCATAACAAAATCATTTATGGTTTCCAAGGCATATAAGGATTAAATTTAATGTTAGTTTTGAAAATATATTTTATTGAACAAAAGGGGTTTTAAAATAAAAAAATGCCTCAATAATTTATAACATTGAATACTATAGTGAAATAAGTTTTTATCTATATTAGTCATAAATTCTAGTTATTAATGTGCGACTTTGTTCACTCAAGATAAAAAATTCATTATAAATAATATATCAAAATTGGTTCTGAAGCCTCACTAGTAACTAACAAAAAACATTGGACAATATGTCATTGTATGAGATTCAAAAAATAGATGGTTTTGAATGATTTTCCTTTATTTATAGTTTTGAAAAAAAATGTAATTTTAGTATTCATTTAAGGTTATTAAATTATATAAACTTTTTTCTAGAAGTTTACATGAATCAAATGTTTGTAAGGTTATTTAGAATAAGATCACATGTTTCAAAAACTGATTAAAAATGAAGAAAAGAAAAAAATTGAAAATGAAAATAAAAAATCTCTAAACTAAATTTAATAAACTAAAAGGATCCCTCCCCCAAAAATAAATTATGTAGTGTACTAAATGAATTCAAATATATTAATTATTCATATAAATTTTGAGTGGAATAACAATATGTAATCAAGTGTTAAAGAGTGGTTCAATCTGGTGGGTCATTATTGATAAAAGGCTGGAGGGGTGTGAGATCTTCCACTCATTCTTAGAGTAGATTCCCATGGTACAACATTAATATGTGACCATTAACATTGAATGAGTTTTCTTCTCCACACATTCATAATCATCACGAAACCAAAAGGGTATGTATGAGTGACTATGATTGGAACATCCCATTTGAAATAAAGATTACATGAAATTAGCTCGAGTCTAGATTTTTAAAGTAACACTTGGTCCCCAAGATGGAAGTTTTTGGGTTGTACCAGCTTGTATGGATCCCCTTGAGTTATATAAATTCTATAATTTTCAAAATACTCTTTTCCAATTTTCTCCAATTCTTACTACAATAATTTTCTCTCTTTTCTAGATCCTTCCAAGTTCAAATTTTTTTGTTCATATCTCAGTATGTTTTGTGCTCTAACTCCACGGATCGGTGGTATCTCCTTAGAAATATTAATTAATAAGGTAAAATTCCTATGAGTGTCTTGTAGGTTGTCCTATAATACCATAAGGTTTCCTACAAACTTTTCTCTCAAATCCTTCACATTTAGTTAAGTTGAATTTTCAAGAATATCTTTTATTTACCTATTATAAACATCACCTTGGCCATTTGTTTGTGTATGGTAGGGTGTCCATGTCTTATGATGTAATCCAAACATCTTTAGTTGAAAATAATTTTTTTACTATAAAATTTAGTCCCTTGGTCATTGATGATGGATCTTGGTACTCCAAACGTACAAAATATGTCAGTCTTGAAAAAATCACACACTACATTAGTATCATTAGTTTTTGTGGCTTGTGCTTCCATGTTTTTTGAAAACTAATCTACAATAACAATAGTATAAGAAGTTATAAATGAAAAGTGAAAAGTTACTATAAATTATATTGCATATACTTTAAAATTTTCACAAGATATAATGGGATTTTGAGACATCTCTTATCTTTTTGAAATATTTCTAAAAAATTCTCATTTTCCACACTTATTACAGTATTCATGTTCATACTTGAATATGGTGAGTAAATAAATAATGAATTACAAAACATTTAATGTAGTTATTTGAGGTCCAATGTGGCCTCCACAATCTTGGGTGTGAAAAAAAATCAAAAATGGATTCAATTTCACTTATAGGAAAACATATCGTTATTACTTAGTCCTGGAAGTTTTTCTAATGGAATGAATATTCCCAAATATAAAATCTAGATTTAGATTTTAGTTTTTGTTTTTGATGGGAGTTTAGATTATATGGTACCTGATAAGTTACTAAATAACTTCTATATATGTATACCATGGTACCTCCCCTTATACAATATATAGTTTTCTCCTATAATGTGGTCGTTTAGTGGTTTTTTGATTAGAATTTCTACTTCATCAGTGTTGGGTAGTCTGCTTAGGTGATCCACCACCTAATTTTCAACTCATTTTTAATCATTAATCTATATTTCAACGTCTTATAAAAGTAGTATACATATTACCATCTTGGTTTTTGCATCTTAAGTTTTCATTAAGTATCTAAGAAATACATGGTTATAAAATACAGTGAATTTAGTTCCAAGAAAATAGAATCCAAACTTATTTAAAACCAAAACAAAAATAAGTAAATCCTTTTATCTGGAGATGCAGTTGATCTAGGAAAAAACTAGTATTATTGAGGTATAAGAATTGAATTTTTGTTTTCCTTCAATTATTTGGGAAATTACTACTCCCATATCTTGGTTTGAAGGATCACATAATAGTTTGAATGAATGTTCCCAATTAGATTTTTATATTAACGATGGGGTGATTAATCTCATATTAAGTTCACCAAATGATTCCCTACATTCATAATTAATATAAAAATAATTTTTTTAAAGAATCATGGAAAGAGGGATACCATTCTTACTGAAATACTTTATGAATTTTTTTTTGAAAACTACATGGCCCAAAAAATATCTAGCATGTTCCACAAAAGTTGGGTAGGGAAAAGAATTTATTAATTCAATTTAAGATTTTTTTTCATTATTTCCTTTTTGTGAAATAATATACCCTACGAATATTTCTATTTCAACCATTAGATGACAATTTTCAAAATTTAAAATAATATTATTCTTAGTACATGTTTTAAAAAATTTCTCTATATTTCTTAAAAAATGATAAAATGAATCTCCAAAAATAGGAAATTCATCTAATAATACTTCCTAGAAGTATTCAATGAAGTATAAAATGATTCTTACCATGTACATTTGAAATGTACCTAGTGTATTACTTAGTTTGAAATGCATCCTCTTGTAGAAAAAGTTGATAAATGGTCATGTGAAAGTTTTATATTCAAGGTATTCTAGAGTAATGGGTACCTGAAAATGTTGTGAAAACCCATATAAAAAATAGTAATATGCTTTATAGACAAACATTCTAGCGTTGTTTCAATAAATGTATACGGATGTTATATTTTATAGAGACTTGATTCAAATTTCTACAAATAATACAAACTCCAGCTATTTTGAATTCTCAAAGGGACCGATTCATTTTGCACATTCATTACAATGGTTAAGCTATTTTTCTTGGGAACTGCATGGATGGAGCTGACCTATTATGAGTTAGAATTGGGTTAAATGGAGTTTTTTCCCAAAAAAGTCTCTATTTCAATATTTAACACTGACATTATGGTGGTATTAAGACAACATTGGGGATTCCTAAATGTTCTGGTGTCTCCCTTAAGAGTAATTATATGTGTGCATTTTTTAGGGATAATGCCTGGAATATCTAATAAACTCAAACCTAGGGCTCAAATATTGTCAGGGGACATTTTTATAAATCTTAAAAATTATGTATATCTACCAATTTTAAGTCATATAATCACTCTTTATTAGTTACTTTCAATGAAAAGGGTAATTCCCTCATGTTGACTTGTTCTTCAGCTACTCCGTGAGGCTTCAAAGTTTAGCAGACATGTGTGAATGTCTGTTTGTGTCTGTTTTGGTCTTCACCTACAATACCATATAACTAATTAAATGTTTATATTAACCCAATTTTTAATTCAAAATTATTTTTCATTTTAGGCATAGTGATTTATTTTTGTTGGTTAACAAACCGAGGTGCACATAAGTCTCTTAGGGTTTGGCTAGGGTGTATTTCCATTATAGTGGACCTAGAGTGAAAACATAAAGTTTCAAGTGATTATAAAAGGTTTATTTATTCACAAATAAATATAATTTAGTGTTACCAAGTCAATTTAATAGTTTTATTCTAGTTTTTGGATCTAAATATTAAATATTTTCATTATAATTACAATTCATGAAAATCTAATGGTTGGATTTTTAACTGCCTCCCAGAAAATGATGCTATGTTTTTACACAACTTTGTCATAGGGTGTATAGAAATATATTTATTTCCATGATTAATTTAGTATTAGTGGTAACCTTAGGTTGTCTCCATAGAGGAGTAATAAATCCATTTGTCATTTATTAGTAATGAAAAATGTGTGTTTTTGTTTTGAAAAAAATAAAAGTATAATACAATGATTGTAATGAATATTTAGAAAATTGATCGGGTTAGAGTTAGATTTCTAATTGTAACGTTATCCAAATCTCTAAATTTTGAGCTATAAAGGTTCCATATCTAGAGGAAGCGCTAGTGGGTCATGCCCAACAAAACATTTTGTCGTAATCAATAATTAATTCAACATTTAATCAATGAAGAACACCATGGTCAACAGAATTATATCAAATATTAATTGACATAAGAACACTGAATCTAAAAACAATCTCATCACATGATAAATTTATAATTAATTTAAGTAATTTTAGAACTACCATGCAATGAATTTTTTCTTCGTTTATGAATTTGAAAATGAATCTACATCTTATTGTTGTTTCATAATAGTAATAAAGTGTATATTCCATATTGCGATGATCCACACATATACCATGAACAAAAAATCATCATTATAGGAATCTTAAAGTGCTCACACAGAGGATCCTAACATTTGCATTTCTCACCATTGATCAACATGATAATTGATTCGAAAAATAATTATCCTCAGTCTCTCTAGAATCGAGAGGGTTGGTGGAGGTGGATCACTCTCCATTCTTGAAAGAATTCTTAGAGAGGTGCCCAATAGATATTGAGAAAATTATCTAGAGTGGTTGTGCAAATCAAACACATTGACTATCATTAGGGTTGGAAATAATATAATTCAGTTTAAATAGTGTTTGGGTTAGAAAATAATAATTGCACATGAAACCTTATTATTTACATAATCCATGTGGAACCCCATGTCTTTAATAGTAATAATAATTATAGTTTTTCCCGACATGCACAAAACTAGAGAATTAGTTAAATATTATTAATTGAATGAATTATTTAAAATTTATTCAAATAACATTTAATATATAATATTTATCACTGGACCTGTGAACTTGGTCTTCCATTCCTCCATATTATTTATCATGCCTTGAATAATGGATATTTATTCAATAAATAAATATTATTACATTTTCACCAATAATTAAATAAATAATATTTTCAATAAATAGAAAATAAATATTTATTAAATATAATGCTCATAAAATATTCTATAGAATAACTATCCAGAGAATATATGTGATAAAGAAATCATGAATAATTATTAAACCATATACAAGAATAATATTTATTCAACATGTTAGATAATTAATAATAATATTATTTAACGGAGGTTATGGATACACTTAGTGTGTGACCCTCTAGGTTTCATTCTAAGTGGAATTCATTGGAGCAACCCAAATTCTAAGGTTACTGTCTAGAAACACACCAAGAAACATATAATGAAAGAAGATAAATTTTCAATTAAATACAACCTCATACATATACTTAATGTGTAATATAATCACTTTATGATTATATTTCAAATCAACTAGGTTTCATGCTATTGTTTTCAACCTATATGCTTAATGTCTCATTCGATGATTTTTAAAAAATAAATGTGATCATAGAACACCATGACCAGGTATTTATTTAGGATGTTTCATTTCCATCAAAGAGCATGAGATATCAACTTCCATTAAATAATAAATGGAAAAATCCTTTCTCACATTATTGATTAATGCAATATTACTTGTGACACACCCAATGTATCCTACCTCACCATGGAATTATGTCACCATTATTTTCATCAGTACATCAAATTACAAGATAAATAATATCCATTAATTAAATAATCTTAAATTCTAAACATCAATACATATGTCTACAGATAGGAATATCCTGCTGGTATCAGGCTGTGCAGCAGAATTTAGTGGGTTGGAGATTTAAAAATTTTTATCACCAGAGTGATGAAAATTTATCATCTCCGACGATTAAATCTCTATTTAGGACTGAATATTTCATGAATTAATTGATAAAAAAGATAAACATGAACAAATAACTCATTCAGATCAAAGATGTGTTAAACTATTTTTTGTCTCCGACTATAGTTTCTCGAAATATCAATGCTCGAACCCCTCTAAATAATCCCCACACACTTCAAGAGTCTAGGAAAATTCCAATCATTTAATTTTAGGAGATATCACAGTGCTTCAATTAGTCTTTCTATGTCATGACCACCAACATGATCCCATCCCATTGATTCATGAAAGAGATTGAAGATCGAAAGCTTGGGTGAGATCTTTCTCTCTCTTAGATGGAGGAGAGAGGAGCTCCCAAATTCGTGGGTATGAATCATAACATGGAAATGAGCTCCTATCTTCTTATATAGTGAGAGTTAATTACTTGAAATGGGTTCCCCGTCCTCCGTATAAGCAACACCCACTAAATAAGCGATAAATGGCACACTATGATTAAAAAATGCATTATAATGTAATTTATATTTTTATAACATATTTCTATCATATAATAAATATATTATGTTTTAAAATCAATCTGTTAACTCGTAATTCCTGCAAATATTCAACAAACATTGAATATTAACATAATATTCATTCGTATAATTTTTTTCCATGTATTCACTAAATACCTTGTGAATAATTTTAATAAATAAATTCAACCCACTTATTCTTTACTCAAATAATAATGAATTTATTTATTTTTTACTGATTATTAATACTTGGACAACTCTCAGACCCCTGGGTGGGGCCCACTATGTCTTATACATCTATTCACCAGAATAAGATAGACTCTTGAATGTGTTATTTTGTGTGACCCTCCAATCCATTTTCGGGATAGGAGTGAATAAAATCAACATACTAGAAGAGGATTCTAGAAACCTAATAAGGCCCATAATATGATAAGGAAAATTCATATAAATGAAAACAATTATAAAGAACAAACACTCTATAATATAATGTCTTTATCTCATGATATCTCCTCAAGCATGAAATATATCTTATGTCATCATTCATTCTTTCATTCTTATTTATTGATCCAACTAGATAGACATAACATCAACTACCATGGACATGGACTTATAAAGGCACTACCATCATAATCAACTTGCCCCGAGATATCACTTCCTCTGCTCAGAAGTGACAAATTATATCTTGACCATTCAATCAATGTCATACCACCAAGGAAACACCCAAAAGAGGAAACATCACATTGAATTAAATTTCATCGTTTTTCCTTGCATAAAACTATGTGATAAAATGGAACACATTGATAATGATCATATGTTATGAGACAAAAAAACATGTTCATATATAGGAACAACCACTGACACATGAAACATGTGGTATTCATATTGGCAGGTTTTTCCTCATGATCTCCCCTAATAGAGATTTCCAAGTTGGAACATCCTGAGAAGAAGTCTCAATAATTATGATCCCCAACACCTAATAGTAAGATATCAATTATGTACATTCAGTATAATGTATCTACACCATAGGAATATTCCTGATGAAGAAGAGATTGCATGATTTGCCAATTTAGTTCATTGTATTTAAACTTTAAAAGACTTATTTCAAGATATTTGAATCAAATAACCTCCTTTTTGATGAACATCCACTATTTTTAAAGGATTTTGTGAAGGTATCTTAGGTGTCAAACCAGCTATTGGCCATTTTCCTTCTCTTTAAACATAGTCAATATAATTACTGAAGATTAAACATTATTTAAGTTCTTATTTACTTGATGAACGTCACCCAAAGGTAATAACATAGTATCTCCATACTATATGTTTTGTAATTATAAACTAAACTAGAGTAATTTAGTGAAAATATATTAGAATAGGATGTTTTGAATGATCTTGACCCATCTTTGAATTTACAAATATCTAGTTTGATCATCATCTAATTCATATATCGCTTCACTTTCTCCCCACTATCTTCTCAAAGAAGAGACAACATATAATATCATACATGTCCACATTATGTATCCACAAATCATTGTAAATTGATGACATCATTATGATGTAAACATCAAATGCATCATACATGAGTCTACAATAAGAATCATTCACACAATTTATTCTTGAGGTGGATGAGTAGGTATACGGGACTAAGACACCTTGAATTTCCTATATAGTATTATCATGAATAATCACCTATACTACTCTTGGAAATTCATGCTGGATAAGAAATTTTATTTTTCCATAATTAATCACAGTCAAATTGTTTTATTTAATGTCATTTTCTAGAAAAATAAAATCTATCAGATTAGTAATTTTATCTTGATTAATGATTAGACATTTATGTTTAAATTATTAAAACGTCTCCCACTATTTTATCAGACCCCAGTAGCCCTAACTACTAGATTCAGAATAGTTTTTTACTGGAGTATTGTAGTGTTAAGGATCCTTTGAACCTCCTACCATAGTCCAAGACATAGCTATTCCACTATTGTTATAGATTTAAGGTATGAGTTTGACTGTACAATCATATTAACTCACGATTACTTGATCATTTGATTGAAGTCCCAACATCTAGGTATCATGACCATAATTTCCTCAATGATTTTCCTGTAATGTGGTATCAACCTAGATATGGATACTTATTTGCTACCAACATTAATTATGTAAACCTATCAATCTCAAAATAACTCCTAAGTAGTAGGAGTTACCCTTAACTGAGGCCAACGAGCACCCCAAACACTTGGTTTTGTTCAAATTTGAGGAATAGAGGCGTTCATAATGTAATAATACCTAGAGGGGTTTATTATTTCTCAAAAAATGTAATATAATTATATTAAATATGTTAATACTATGTTTTTGCATTCACAACTAAACATGATATAATACAATACATTCATTAAGTCTTTATTCATTTTATCCAGTTTATTATTTTATGTGTTCTCTCTTACATGCATATTCCAAAAATAATAAACAATAAAAAATGGAAATAAATTACCTTACTATTCTTGAGCATATAATATTAGTTTATCTATTTAACTCAATGGATTAACTAAGATTCAGGGGCATAATACATGAGTCATATCTTGTTTTGTTTCACAGATCTCCCCTAGTCTACTGTTTTTACTTCTCATTTCTGATACTGCCCTATCTTGATGTGATCCAAATCTTACATCATCATCATTAATAGTAAAATTTACTCCTATGTTGGACAGGGGATCTTGGGAAGTGATAATTTTATACAGATAATTCGATGAAATAAATAACCCGTATTCATATTAAATTAATGTTTCTGATGCTTTCTATTGGGGAAGCACATCACACATGGTTTTTACAAACATTCCCACTTTCCGATGGTGGGGGAAATCCACAACCATGTTTAATGATGCTAGCTACTTTATCTAAAATAGATGGTGGGATGTTTTTTTCTCCTTCCATGGATTCATCCATGGATCTAATTTTCTTTTCTGGGTCTCCCTCATAGATTTGATTCATATATGTGAAGCTCGTTCCCAGTGCCATCTCAAGGTGGATGCTGGTTAATTATGCTGATTCTGTCTTGGCAGTGCAAAAACCTTCAGTTAGAGTATATAGTAATGTTGGGAATGTATTGGAATCTCTAGATGTTGGGATTTTTGGAATCTATAAAGTCTTCCCCTATTGCAGGGAATAACATATTTAAGGCATCTCGTGTGTGGAACCCAAGGCATCACGTGTCATCCATGAGTTAGTTGATGTCAGGATCATAGGAATTTGAGGTTTTCTAACTCATACATACCATGTTTATTGTTTGAGTTTGAGGTTATGTTTGCGTGGTCCATATGTTTAATCTCTTATGGGGAAAGTGGGTCACAACTTTAACATCTGGTGGGGAAAGGTGGTTCACAGGTTTAACATCTTGTGGGGATAGGTAGGTCACATGTTTAATGTCTTGTGGGAACATAATGGTAGTTATGTTTGTCCCTCAGGTGGAAGATTTAACACATGGTATTTGGTTAATTGTGTCCCCATGGGGAAAGATTTCACATTTTGTATTTGGATAAGTGTTTCCTTAGGGGGGAAGATTTTACACATGGTATTTGGTTAAGTGTGTCCATAGGGGGGGATATTGCACACATGGTATTTTATTAAGTGTGTCCCTAGGGGGGAAGATTTCACACTTCAGATTTAGTGGTAATGTTGAGGGTGTGATGATTAAACCTCAATGAGGTATCCCATATTTTTTGGGATATCAAGATTGAACCTCATGGAGGCATCCTACCTACCCTATTTAAGAGACATGGATCAAAACCCACATAGTTTGATGATATAGATTAGGGTCATGTGACATGACCGGTCGATGTGGTTTAATGTCTTGAGGTAAGGATGATTGTTTCATGGAAGGATAATCAGTGAGGGATAGTGTGGGGCTTACTCAAGAAAGCTGCCAAAATGAGGAGCATCATCTCATGGCGGGGAACGATGGTGTGGGGCATATGCATGTGGGCTTCCCAAAGTGGGAGGATTATCCCATTTTGGTGGAGAAGTTGGAATACCATAATGATCTTATTTGGGGAATCCCATGCTCATCACTTGGGGTAAGGCTATCTAACATCCCAAACCTCCCTGTCTGTTTGAGTTGATTCAGAAATGTTACTTGTCCTTAATTGACACCCCAAGACGCTAAAGGCTTGAAATAAATTCCATGGGATTCAATGAAATTGGGGAATTATTATCCCGTTGAAAGTAAATCAACCCAACCAACATAACATAACCAAAAAACTTCTAAATAATTCATGGATAAAATGTATACATCTCAAATTATATCAAAACAAACCAAACTGCAAATAAATAACCATAGTGGAATACTAATAACATAATAGTACACAAAAAAAATGAAACCAAAAATATCAATGGCTCTAAAGATATAACTCCATTACCCAACTCCACTCCATTCCGAAGCATCACAAAGCACCACTATAGAAGTGGAATTCGTTACCTTTACCTATGTCTTGATAAAAAATATCTAGAAAATCACTAATGTACCAATGAAGGGGTGAGTAATGAAACTCAGTAGGTTTTCCCCAAAAGAATTACCTACTCACGCCACTAGGATGGAACATGTTAGTGCATTTTTATAAAATAATTTATATAAAACTATTTAAAATATTTTATATAAAATCCAAGAAATTTCATACCAAACCAAACTTTTCCAAGCAATTAAATTCACAAGGAAAAAAACCATACAATTCATAAAACCATTTCGGAATCCTTTTTGGAATACCCATTTTCATGATTCAGAACACACCCAAGAATTTATCTTTCTTTGAAATTTCCATACTCATAATCAGTTTCTTGTATAATCACATTGTTCCCCAAAGACACACTCCTCATATTCAGGGTCACATACCTTTTTACCCCAATGGTACACAACCCTTATTCATGGTCACGTCGATCATGATCTTACAGAAAACCATGTATGCCAAAACCATTTCAAACCATATCAAAAAAACATTATTTTTTTGGAAAAAATATTCAAGAAGACATTTCATAAATACAAAAAATCCATATTTTAAAATTAACAATTTAAAATCAAAAAACCAAAGCTATTTGCACAATGAAATCCAGAACTTCACAAACCACCACTAAAGGTGGTTTTTACAATGCTTTTCACCCCAATTTCACAATAAATTTCATAAAAAAATCAATTTGAAATAATGACTTCATTTTAAAAATATAAGAGTCAGTATTTAATCCACATAACATATAAATTATGATGAAAACAAAGAACGACACTATTCTACAACAAAAAGTGGGTTGAATCTTTATAAAAAAACCATAGATCTCTTTCTCTAACATCAAATAAACCAAATACTATCACGATTAGCACAAACAAAAATATATCTATATATAGTTGACTAGATCTAAGAAACCAAGAGAGGGAAGAATTTAGATCTATGGAAATAAAGGAAAACAAAAAAAACAGAGACTAACCAATGGAATTGGGATTTAGAGCACCAAAAAAGCCTTCAAATTTCTTCCAGATTGAGGGGAAAACATCTACAACCTCTGGGAGGAATAAATATCATATTATGTTCGAAAATATGAAAAGAAGAGACCATAAGATAGAAAAAAGTGAGATTCTAAATTAGTGGATCTTACTTTTTAACTGTCCATGGTTGGATTGCATGATTTTTCAAACTCTACACCAACCATAAACCAGCTTTGGCCTGAAGGAGAGCTCCACATGGTTTGGTCACATGGTTAGAAAAACCATACACTAACCATGTTTCCAGTCTATTTTACTTTTCATGGTTACACCTTGGTGGCCGCATGGTTTCGTCAAACCATGTCCCTAAATCATGTGCCAACCCAGAAGCCCTTATTTCATCATACACAGTTTCCTATAAGAATTGAATAATTTATACTAACCATGATTAAACCATTAACCTTTATAAATGACAAAAAAATATTCCAAAAGTTCTCAAAACCCTCCCAAACATTATCCAAACACTTTACATACATAGAAATCAGAAATAGAGGGTTACATACATGAAACTAAATGTGCTATAGGATATATTTTAACATATTTTGTTGAGGATGTTGTCATGTATATTAATGTCATATGACTTGGATGTCGGGTTATATAGTTTTAAGTCATATATATTAGACGTCATAGATTCTCGAAACTCAGGAGATGATTCCCAAGTGGGGGAGGAAGATCATTAAAATGGTATCTCTATCAATAAAGGTTAAAAGTTTCCCCTGATGATGCAACTTTTTGGGATTACGTGTCTACTACAGATGAACATATGAGTGGTACATAGAATAAACACTTCTATGGAGCAATGATAATCAAGGGTTATGATGTTATTTTTTCCATTACTATGAGAAAAGGGTATTAAGGAGCCTATGTTTAGCATAAAGAGTTAAGATAATGGTCTAGGACATGTTATAAATATAGAGGGTGGACATGAGGGTTGGGGATACCGATCGTACAAGAGTTTGGGGTTTGGATGAACAGTTCTGGATGGGTATTGGGGCCTTGGGCACTAAACCTTTTTGAAATCATGTTGGGTAAAAGGAGGAACTATAGAGAGGCTTGGTGGATGTGATTCATGAAGTTTGGGGTTTCTAAAATATTGGGGATTCATGAATGATAACTATCTCATTAAACCCCAAGAGCTATTAAGGGATTTATATTTATGTAAAGGCCATGTAACTTCATTAAAGGAATATCCACCATGGTTTTGGGTTCTCAAAAACTCATGTGATGTAGTTTCTCAAAAGTTGACTACCTTGGGAAATCCATCACCTCCTTGGTTTATGTAGGTTAAAATTTTACAAATTCAGATCATTGGATAGAGTTTCAAAGGTCATGTCCAAATAAATCTAGATATGGGGACGAATTTATAGTCCCATTGAAGGAAGGGGAATCAATTTCATAGTATATAGGGTTTATCATGAAATATTATGATCTTTTCAATTGAAGGGGGTTCCACGAATGAATATATGTTTTGTGGAGGTTTCCTCCAAAACATCCATGAGGCCATGTGACTTCCACAAAATAGACAAACACTACATGGAGGTTATCACCTCAAGATCTATGTGGATGGAGAGTTTCATGAGCTACCACCATTTGGAAAGGTTTTTACCTTCATGATCATAGATCCTGAAGTGGGTTTTTGCATTGTTTTCACAAAGATTTTTGTTGAACCAATCATTAATGACTTGACTTCTCCCATGAAACATATATTTCAGAATACATAAATTCCCCCTTATAATTTGATCTGATGAGGGGGAGGTGGGTAAGATTTTGATTCAAACCCACTAAAAATTAGCGATTTTAAAACTATGTTCAAGAAAATCAGTATGGTATTATTCCTATATATGTGGGTGTACCTAAGGAGACTGAAATATTTTTATGAATGATAAGATAATTCTATATTTTTGTGAAAATTAATAATTTTTATGTGATTTTTTATTTCAACCCTCGCCACTCATAAAAAATACATCTTAAATGAAAAATACTTTCTAGGATAGAAATTCATTAGTTTGTGATCTTTAATGAACTCAACATTCATGAACTAACATATGCTAACTGAAATCTAGAACTTAGATTCAAAAAAATTTCAAATACATGAATGATGGCCACAGAAGGTGTATATGACTCCACAACTCGGAAAATGGAGATGGATGAGAACCTCATTATTGGGTAGAGCTTATAGAGTGAGTGGGGTCATGATACACCCACTTCAATACTGATAGAGGATCAATAGGAATACTTTTTATACAAGATATTTCCATTGTATTGTTTTTGGTTGAGGGATGATGTGTTCATCCCCAGCGACAATCGAGACAAACCCACTTGCTGGTTTAGGAGTATTCCTGGGAAATACAAATGCCACATGGCTATTGGAGGTAACATCATGAAGGACCACACATTTATCACTTCTCACACCATATGGAACAAGGAAGATAATGTCAATAGAAGAAATATTAGCATTAATGGAGGCCATAATCATCTTCTACGGTTATCATTTTCTCAGATGATGAGTAACATTCGATGAACTAAAATAGTGTGTTAGGTGACTAGAACTGAAGAGTTAATGGGATTCTCAAGTGATGAACTAAATGGTTTTGTAGTTTTACATCATGATATGAGGATGAAGGGTGAGAAATTTAGAATCATGAGGTAAGGAAATTAAACACATATTTTATCATCCTATGGTGAGGACGATGCATCGTATAGTTTAACATTGTGTGATTAGGAATTTTTTTAGAATAGTTTTGCTTCTTGTGACCAATATGTGTGAACTTAAATGAATAAATTATATTTTTTCAATGTAGTGGGATTTAAAAACATGAAACACAATTGGTGGAACCTCATATAAGAGCTCATGATGCAATGGGATCTAAAATTTAGCTCTAAATTTTTCCTAAACTGATGGGTTTGGCGAACACAACCTGATTTTTACCGAGTCCCATGGAGTTTCCTTCTTTCTGTGTACATTTTTACCCCCTAATTTTTTCCCAAGTAACAAGAGCAACCTGGATAGTGGGATTATAACTTTGGATTAGGTTCCCCATATGAGTTTTTGACTTGACCACCGAATGGGCCTCCTACATAGGGCAGTTTAAGGCCATACCATTTGGACTAAGGAGTCACAAAATAGTTTAAGGTCATAATACTTATACCAGGTGTTACAGACAGTTTTAGGTCATAAATCTTTGTCCAAGGGGTTTCTAATTATTTATGGTTATAATTCTTGGACCATGGGTAGTAGATAATTTAAGGTCATAGCACTTGGACCAAGGGGTTGAAAATATCTTGGGGTCATAATGCTTATACAAAGGTCTGTGTATTGTTTATGGTGATAATTCTTAGACTGAGGGATTACAAATAGTTTAACGTCGTGATGTGTGGACTAGGGTTTGTGGATAGTTTAAGGTCATTACTCCTAGACTAAGGGGTTATAAATATTGTAAGTTCATAATTCTTATACTAGGGGTAATGTCTCAAATGAGTGTGTGTGGCATAGATGAGGGGTATCCCAGCATGAATTGATGGAAAAAGAGTCCCAATGACTCGCATAACAATTCCAAGACAACATTCACACAGTTTAAGATCACTATTCTTGGACATGTGATCCTAGTTTAATGTTTTGAGTTTGGAGAAAAGGAGAATGATATATTTATGGTTCACTCACACGCCTCAACCTTATTTATATAAATTCATCCCTAACTCCCATGACCACATGATCCATGTTTAATGCAAGATACATGGAGTGGTATAGTTTTCCCATTATTTACAGGGGAGAAAACAATAAGGGTAAAAAGTTAAGGGACTGAGTAATTCCCTAAAGTTGTCATCCCATTAAGTCACCATACACATGTGAATGGAAATATAGCTAAAATGATGTCGGGATTACCACCATAGTAAATGGGAATGGAAGGGATTGTAAACCATGAGTTCCATGGCTCAGATAGTGAAAAGGGGATGATTGATGGGTAGGAAAAAATTGTTGAACAAGTTAGAAACATAGGTTCCACACCAACAATAGTCAAGTATTGGGAAAAATATAGGATCAACCATTGACCTTTTTCAAAATATGGGAACCACCATCTGTTACGAGGGAACCTTTGAGGCATGTAACCATGGTAGTAGGAAAGCCACTGTGGCCAGGCCCCATTGTCTTTAAGGTGGATATTTAAATTGAGGTGATGATGAGTATCCAAATTGATGGATGCTCTATGTGTGAAGATGGAAGTGTCGATTGTCCTAGGGGGATATTGAGTGACCTAGGAACTGCCCCACCACATGAAGGAATATGTTGGATGGTCATGTTAGTAGGCATGGATCAAGCATGACCTAGAGGGTAATGTTCCCAAAATGATTTAGTGGTGGGGATGGGACCAGGATAAAAGATTCAAGAATCACCACACATACCATGGAAAGAAGAATCAAGACACACATAGTTCCTAAACATATCGTGGTATAAGACAGATCCCGAAGGGGTGACATCCTCTCAGTATATGACATAAAATCATCTCTTACTTGTTATTTGAGGCATCATATGTTCGTCACACAACGTAATACCATAGCTTAACATTATATGATGAGGATTTTTATTTCGGTTCATCTCACAATTTTCATGTGAGGAATCTCATATTTTTATGGGGTAAGGATATAGTTTAATATCATGTACTGAAGACATTGATTTCTTCCATCCTATATTCATCACATGAGGAATCTTAGGTTTGTAAGGGGTAAGGCTACCATTTAATTTATTGTGTAGAATAAATTTTTTTTTTCATATCATACTTATTATATGAGGTATCTTTTGTTCATTACATCAGGTAAGGCTACAGTTTAAAGTTTTGTATTGAGGATGTTGTATTTTCTAATCCCATATTTTTTATATAAGTAATCCCTAGTTTATAAAGGATAAGGCTATAGTTTTACATAATGTTATAAGGATTTTTTACTTTTTAATTTAGATTCATATAGCTCAGATTGAAGCTAATTCTAGTTTATGTTCCTAGAACTCAGACTAAAGTATATGGGTGTTCAAAAGAGGATTGTTCGGCATGAAAGAGTGATAACATGATGTGAAAGTGGGATAAAGAGACCCTTTTACACACAAAACATTCATGAAAAACTACCACAAAGTTTATGTCATGATTCTTAGGAAGGAAAAATACCATTATGGGTTGATTATGGGGGGATGGATCCAAGATATGGGATTTTATTATCACTGTGTATCCCTTGGGAATGAGAATCATTCCATATATAGTTCTGAAATGCAGCTTGGTAGAATACCGACATTGGTAGAGTGGCGTCCTTTTGAGAATGGATGCAATGAAAAATATAAGGGGAATTGGTGAACTGAAACTCCAAGCATGAAGAAAACTATAAAAATTTCCCAGATGAAAATAATTTATGGTAAGAATATTTGGACCTAAAGGGGAGTAGGTACTTTGAGGACATTCGGGTGGCGCAGAAGAGTTAAAACCTGATGTAGAGAAGGATCTAAGGATTTCATAAAACACACAAAGAAATCATTAAACCATTTGCACATGTTTAGATTCAGAAGGCATATACCAGGGGATGCCCCCCAAAAATAAGTTGGTGTTGAGGTTGGGCATGTGATATTAGATATAAGAATCCCTATATATCCCATCAGGCATGGGATTCAAGCCATATATAATATTATAACATGATGTGGTAGGAAACCAACAACTAAGGGGTGATGTCATCTCTTTTGAGGACATTAAATCATTTCTTATTTATCATATGAGGCATCCTATGTTCATCACATATTGTAAGGTTGAAGTTTAGTGTTGTGTGATGAGAATGTTGATTTTGGTTTGTCTTACATTTTTCATGTGAGGCATCATATATTTGTATGGGTTAAGGCTAAAATTTAATTTCCTATGCTCAGGATGTTTATTTTTCCCTTCCCATATTTTTCATATGAGGAATCCAAGGTTTCAGTTGGATAAGGCTACGGTTTAACATTATGTACTGAGGAATTTTTTTATCTCATTCTTATTATACGAGGAATTTTATGTTCATTACATAGGGTAAGGATATAGTTTAATTTTGTGTACTTTATAAATTTATTTTGGGCATCCCATGTTTTTCATATGAGGATTCTTGGGTTTATAAGCGGTAATTTTATAGTTAACATAATGTGGTGAGGATGTTGGGATTTTTAGTTAAGATTAATGCATCTCAGACTGAGGGTTCTGTTACTTAATGATCATAGTGCTCAAACCAAATTTGAAACTATTAACTTAAGGTCATAGAGCTTGGACGACGATGTTATATAGTTTAAGGTCACAGATCTTTGATTATGAGGCTCTTGAAAAATATTTCTTGAGGAAATTTGAATTGGTGGGTGGTTTGATATGCTCCCTATTCATGGATATTAAAGATTATGATCTATTGGAATAGACCTTATAGATTATGTAAATTCCATAATATTTGGGTTCCAGCTTCGGAAACCTTTTTTTGGGTATCACCGGTGATATGAGAGCTAGTACCATGTCACCTTGAAGGAAGGAACATAGGTGTAAATTCTTTTTAATTACTCTTGATACCCTATTATGATGCCTCTCTATGTTTTGTAATGATATAATATTGTTTTCATTGACAGATTCCAACTCATCTAGATAGACTTCTGTTATTTTTTTTAGTGTATAATGGCCATAAACAACCATTCAGAGTGATGGAAACTAAACCTCTATAGGTAAAACTGCCTCTGTTCCATACACTGGGATGTACGGGGTCACCAAGGTGGAATTTTGAGTTGTCCTATAATATGTCAATAGGGCATTTGAGGTCTATCAAGAAAAATCTTTTTTTTTTCACCATATTTTGGAATATTTTATATAGGGTTTTTTTGAAATTCCTTGATCTATCTATTCAAATATTCATGATAGAAAGAAGTGTCTTTGGACCAAATTTTGTACTTGGCATACAATTTATTCAGTTTGGTAGCATGGAAATTAGTGTGGTTGCCCATGATAATAGTGTGAGGAAGGCCAAATTGATGAATGATGTGAGAGTTCATGAATTCAATCATTGATTGGGTTTTAATTTTTTTAGGGGATCTTCTTATACCATCTTTTAGTAGAAGTTTGCTGGATTCAAAATAAACCATCACTATCAAGTCCTAAAACAACGAACGAACATGATTATTTTATGGTGTGGAGAGGCTCTAGTGTTTGGTGTATGAAATTGGAATGGATATCTAATGCATGAAATATCTTGGTGAACCCATTATTGTCATGAACCACAATCTGCCAGAAATAACCCATCCTATAAATTTTGTGGTAGGGATTCAATCTTACTCAGTGAGCTCCACATGACCCGACTTGGACAACTTTTATGACCTAAGGTATCTCATCTCCTTGTATGAAACAGAGGATAATTCCATCAAACCTATTTCTATAGAGGGAATGCTCAAGGATAGGGCCACATCGGAGGGTAAAATGTGTTGTACATCAGTAGATTTACTCATGATCGACCCATCCTAGTAGGAGAATTCCATGTTGAAGATACTTGATGAATAGATTCATCTAACCAGTAATCTCCTCAATCATGGGGGAATTTTAGGGTCATTACACTAAAGTTGTTGATAACCAGTTGGTATACCTATTGATTTTTGTCCTCTTTGGATGTGGAAGAGGTGATGACCCACCAATATGCCACATAAATGACTAGTTTATCTTGATAAATATCTACAAGGGATGTGAGTAGGCTTTTGGAATCATCAACTAGGCCGTTATGTGATTGAAGAACATGTTCCACCTTTGACTAGGATGGTAACTGGTCCATCAGCTAATGAGTCCATTCGAGTAGTGGAACAATCCCATTATTTTTTTTGACGTAGTCACCCTTGATCTACTTGAATATCAACATGGAGTTTCCCTTTACATGTAAACAATACACATAAATATCTATGGACAACACAGGACCAGTAAAAATATGTTGATACCCAACCTTGTTGTTTGTGAATCCTTATGAAAAAAACAATTACGGCAGGACAAGCTATATAGGAGTGATGAAGACAATCCCAAGGAATACCCTATTGAATTTAGTGTTGTTGATCCTTCTACTAGTTAGACTTTGGGAGGCACCATCAAAATGCATCCAACAGCAAGATTCAACCTGATCCTATAAGATAATAGATTCATCTAGGAAATTAACATCCAGGGGAAGTTCCTCCGGGGTTGGGTTCCTGGACAAAAATTATTCCTGTGCGTGGACCGTAATGGATTTTTTGGGACAAAACTAATGTTTAAATATTGGAGTACAACCTCCTAGCATGCCAATTACCTTGTCACCATGAGGAAGTTCAGGATTTACCTTTACAGGTCAACTTATGACACCAACTGTATATCATTGTCCCACAAATAATGTCACATCATATTCAATACAAAGTACAATGTGAATAAAATCTTCTCAATGGGGGAGTATCTAGCCTCCGTGTCGAGGAGCATGTAGTTGAGAAAATATTGGGAGTTCTTTCATCCCTCATAATTATTATGGTCTAGAAGGGAGTCATGGGATTATTCAAGGGCGGTCCCATAGAGGACTAGAGGCTTTCCTAATACATGTGGAATTAGAACTGGATGATGTTGTAGATACTGCTTAATTTCATCAAAGATAGTCCGACAGTCCTCATCCCACTGGTAAGTGGTGTTGTTTTTCATAATACATGATAAGGTATTACACATACCGACCATATTGTCAATAAATCAATGAATATTGTTTATGTGTACTTGGAGGTCTCATGAGTCTAGGAATTTATGTAAAGGTTGAATTTTGTTGATAGCCTTAATTTTATTTGGGTTGATCTCGATGCCTCTATATCTAGCAATGATGATGAGAAATTTTTCAAAGGTGACCCAAAATGCACACTTTAAAGGGATTATATTAAAGTGGTGGAAATTGATTAATCCAAATAATTTCTAAATATATTTGAGATGGTCTTGGAGTTAGTGATGTTTAACAACCGAATCATTCTCATTACATTCCACAAGTGTCCAGAGTAATGGTTCAAAGATACAGTGTATAGAATGCTGGTAAGTGGATTTAGCATTATTCAAACTAAAAGCAATCACCCGATAGTTAAATGTTCCATAAGGTTCCCTAAATATAGTAGACTCATCATCCTCAGGGGCCATCCAAATTTGATTATACCTAGAATATCAATCCATGAAGAAGGGGGATTAGAACCCCGTTGTAGCATCATTCAACAGCTCTTTCACCATATGGGGAATGTCATGTTTTGAACAAAGGTTTCCAAGGTCCTATAAGTCAGAATAGACATGATTGTGTCAATTCTTATTCCAAAACGAGACAACATGGGCTAGGTACATGGGTTATTTGACATTATTAATGAAATTTACTTTAATAATCATTTCATATTTGGCCTCAATTATGGCACCAAGATAGAGGTGAACCTTTCTTGGAGGCTATTTGGACTCCAAATGACTCACTAGGATGCTAAGGCGATGAACGAAAATATAGGGATCAAGGCCTAGATTATCACTATTGCTCCAAGAAAACACATCATGCCACAACTTCTAGAAGGCCACATACTATTGTTTCTCATATGGAGAAATTTTGGTGCAAATCAATGCCAGCCTCATATCTTCTTTAGTTACAAGTTTTACCTATGTCATATTATCAACATTAGTTGATGCAACCTCTTCAAATATAGGTGGGGTGTCTTCCATATCCTATTCATTAGCTGAGATACAAGAGTCAGAGGGAGGAAATATTTCATCTAACACTATATGCCTAGGGATTTCATCATAACTAGATATTTTGGGAGAATATATTTCAATTGGGGACTCCTACTCTATGAATAATGTAGAAAAAAATTATGAAAATGCATTCCCATGTGGTTTCAACCATGAGGTTTTCTCTAAATATCGAATCAATGATGAGGAGTTGAATTCTATCAAGTCATCCCTGCCTTTTATTGCATTTTGGAGGGTCATAGATTGGTGGCCATGGGGGAAAATTCTCGATGCTTTATAAGTGTAGTATCTTTAAGTATTGGTTTTTCCTATCATTTGTAGGAGCATGATGTCATACCCTAATCTGGTAATTTCAATTTTTTTTTATTTTCATGTATTTGGTTCTTTCATATGAAGTTTGGGTTGAGTTCACAATTTTAGTTTTTATGTTTTGGAGGTTTCGGGAGAGATTGTGACCTATGCATGGTTTTTGTGCATGGTTTAGGTGTTAATCGTGCAGCCTGTTATGATAGAGGTAGTTTTCAATTCAAATTATTCATTCTTGGTTTGAGCATATATTGGGACAAACCTTGAATGATTAAAGGAAAACTTTGTGTCTTGAGGGTTCGTGACTGGGGCATGGTGAATACCCTGTGTGTAGTTAGAGAAAACAGTGTTGTATGAATGTGAGGGGTTCTACAAATTTGACATTGGAATTTTTTATAATTGGTTCATGGTTTGGGAAACTATGAGGTCAGTCTATGTGGGGTTCCCCTTTCTCTCTAGAAGGGTGTGCAATGTTGGCTTAATGTTTTTCAATACCATGCATCCAAACCATATGTGTTTCCCAGGTCAGTAAATATTTGAAATTATACATTTTCCCCTCCACTATTTTAACACAAATTCAATATTCTCCTACCTTTATTGACCTAGGTACACTACGGGGCTCTAGGAAACCCTCCTCCCTTACTCCCCTTCCTCTATTGAATCTCTTTGAAAATTCATAGGTATGTTTCTTTGATTTTTGGTTGATTTCCTCTTATCCTTTTACTTATCTCTTGGTTTCAGGGTATTTTGTTAGAGGTTTTTCTCTTGAAAAAACCCTAAGGGTTAGACTTGATGTGTGGATTGATTTATTTTGATGTTAGTGTGTGTGGGTTGTCTCTTGCAGTGTTTTCTTCATTCTCTCGAAGTTTCAAGACATTCACACATCATTGAGGAAGGTGCTTCCATCTATTTCCTTACCAAAACATTTTATTGATTTTGAGCTTTCCTTTAGTGTTTTAAAAATGTTATAATTTTTCTTGTGATGTGTTAGTATAAATCTTTTTGGTATCTTTATGATGGAAATGGGTGTTGAATGGTTTTAAAGGGTCTTTTTAAATCATTCAATTATTTAAATGAAAATATGGTATTTTCGTAAATTTCAATTGATATTTGAATGTTAAATAAGGTGATTTGGGTGGTTTTTTCCCTGTTTATATTTTGGTATTGTGGTTGTGCTGTGAAATGGGTACTGTATGTGGAAATTGGTGACTGTTGTGATTTTTTGTTTATGTATGGCTTGTTGTGTTTGGTGGAAATGAAAATGGTGTTTCTTTAAAAGGGGTTTCGGGTGATTTAATGGATATTTGAATTGTGAAATTGGATTTATAAACATCTATATGTGTGTGGTGTGTACATTGGGATGGGAAAAAATGATAATGGTACTAGAACCTTGGTTTTTCAAAGGCTTCTCCTCCTGTCCCTCATTAATATTCATACAAATTTTCCTAAATTTCTAAACAATGTATTTTTGTTTCAAGTGGATTTAAATGTGACTTCCAATGTGTTCTCTAAATATTTTACCATTTTTAATTTTGAGATATGTTTTGGGGAATAATTGGAATAGAGGCCCATTTGGCATTTGGAATTGTGTCTTGGCGAATAATAGGAATAAGGAACCATTTGAAAATTTTCATGTTGTTTCATGTTTTCACATTGGTTTGCAAGTTTTATTGGATTTAAAATGTAAATTCCCATTTGAAATTGGACATATGAATGTGGTGATTCATATCGAATTTTGAAATGTTTGGGGGATGGTGTTGTAAATTTATTGGAATTGGAAATGTTAAGAGCCCGGTTGGAACTTTTTGTTGTCTTTTAAAAGTTTCATTTGATGCGACATGGTGTAGAGTCTTAATTGGTAAAATGTGATGTTTTCAAAATTGGTTTTGGAACTCATTTCATATATGGGACCTGTGGACATCTTTTCATTTTTATAAAATATATTGAAATCCTTGGTAGCATGAAGTCCTGATTAATATTTTAAAATGTTTTGGAAAGTGGTTTTTGAAACTCAAAAGATGTGATAACCTAATTGGAACTTTTCAATCGATTTTTATGAGATGGGAACCTCTATAGAAGATTAACCAAGGATAGTGGCATCACATAGGTGGTGTTAGTGTTTAGTATTGTAAATCAAGGTGGTAGTGGGTTTAGTTGATCCATGGGTGTGAGGTCCTTCCCACTCACCGTGTACTATTATCATGGGATTTATGGGAATCATCTAGATGGTTGAGTGAAAATTTATTGTAAACCTCTATCATATGAGTTATACCCTCTATATTTGATGAGATACCAGGTTATACATTCCATTAGATTATATATTTTAGTGTGTCTAGTTGGTTATTGACTTTGGTTCTAGACCATATACCGATAGGTGAGTCCAAAACATGTAAATCTAGGGATTTCCTCTAGATATGTGTATGAATTTACCAAGATCTAATCTATGTATATACATTTTTTTTATATTTCATGTGTGTATTATCAATTTTAGTTTATGTTTAATTGTTTTTTTCATTTACTTTTTTGTGTTGCACCTTTTTTCTCACTTGGTATGGATTTTGTATTTTGGATTCGGTTTTCAACTAGGTTGTGGAAAGTGAAACTGTTTTTGAAAAGGAAAGATGTGTGTGTTGTTTTAAAAAGGTAATTTGTGGAATGTTGTGTTTTGGTTTCTTAAAATGATAAAACATTATTTTCTTTATTTATTTTATTCTAGACTTTGTAGACTATTTTGGGAAAGGAAATAAATGGATTTTTGGGTGATAACCTACTAAGATGTTTAAGATCATACCTTACTTGTTCCACTCGACATCGATAGACATGAGCTGTTTTGCAAGTTCATGTTTCTGGTTCATGTGTTTTCTTATGGAGCATATTGGTATTGTGGTAGGTGTTAACCAATAACTCACATTGAGATCATGTCAACATAGTAAAGATTTAGTTTTGTATTCATTTTGGTTATGTTTAGAAGTTGTTTTATTTGGATTGGTTTGTGTACTTATTGATGGTAAATTTATTTATTTTTTTACACTTTCAGTTTTGGTATTTTGATCATGGTTGTTTGTTGGTATAAATTATTCCCATAGGTTTGATTTGATGCCTAATAATAATTTCCATCTAATGGGGTCTGGGAACGCCCATTTGGGAGTTTTCTCTGGCCGGGTTGGGTGTTAGGTTGGATGGAATCCCAATTTGGTTTATGTAAAAATAGTATCAGAGATTCCCTTTGTTATTTGAGGGTGTCATATATTTTGGATATTAGGAATTTTAGGACATGAGAGGTTGGTACGAGAAGGATTTCATTAACCCTTGCTCATTCTGATCATCGAGTTTCCAGGGGTAGTCTGAGATTTGAGATATTTTTTTGTGTTTTGGTTAGTGTGGAAAGGGGATGAAAAAAATAGTGATCTAGTACGGTGTGATGGGTCCACATGGAGTAGTGACCCACATGAAGCCTGCCCACATGGTTTAGGATATTCCTAGTTGCTGGTGGTTTCCTGGGATATATCCCATTAAACTGGTCACAGGGTGATGCACACATACTAGTTCTCTATTCTGGGTGAATTGGTATGAGTTGTGTTTTGAAATGTACTCCATCGATTTGAGTGGAATTTCAAAGTGAAAATGGTTTTTAGTGAAGTAGTTTTAAAAGGGGGGTTTTAAAGTTAATATGGTTTTTATAAAATTATTTTCAATAGAAAATGGATTTGTGGTTGGATTTTTTTAAATTGGGATTTTGAGCTTGAAAATAGGATTTGAAAATGGATTTTTGATATTTAGAAGGATTACTAGAATGATTGAAGGTTTGAAAATGGAATGGAAGTGGTGGTTATTGAAATGTAGATCTTGGTTTTGTTCTATGATGTTTGGTTTATGAGGCAGGTTTTTTATTGGGATGTTATTTTTGGTTGAGTTTCAGGATGATGTTTATTCTAGTTTTGTGATCCTTATGTTGTTCCGAATATGCTACCCAAAAATACCCCCAATATTTATTGTGGGTATCATACCATTTTTAGTTATTCTCAATTTTCTTATTTATTCTATGGATATCGATGTCCGTTAGAGACTGTGGAATGGCTTGAGGAAGTTGAGAGTGTCTTCAGGTCATTAGGAACTCCTGAAGCTATAAGATTCCATCTTGTTCTAGGTTTCTTTGAGGGTCCATATGTGGTTCAATGGAAGGTGATCATCATGACATTATTACAATATGGGATGTATTGAGAAGTGTTTAAAAATATTTTTTCGAATGGTTCATACTAGAGTATGTGAAGATGATGAAATTGGTGGAGCTGTTGTAGGTTCAGTAAGACCATCCAATAGTGAAAGATTATGTTGACCAGTTCAAGGAGCTAGTTTCCATTTCTCTAGAGGTAGAAACATAGGATCAGTTGAAAACTCTAATTTTCACTTGGGTTATTCATTCCACGATCAAAGATAAATCCATCTTCTATCAGGATCTTTATTTTGAGATGTTGGTAGATGAGGTGTTCTTAGCCGAGTTGTTTCCTAGAGTGAAGTTGGTGGGGTCATATGCATGTTAAGGTTCCCCATTTGGAGAGATGAATGTGCTAAAGGAACATATTTCTTAATTTCATCTTTCATCATTTATGGATTCTTGCTAGTCAAATCATTCTCTTGTGTGCTTTCAGTGTGGTCGTCTTGGGAACTTGAAGTCGTTCTATCGCAATCCTTCTAATGTGTGTCATCATTGTGGCTATTTGGGATATCTAGATATGTTTAATAAGAATAATTTCCAAATAAATAATCCTTTATTAGAGGTTTTCATCTCTTGAATGTAGGGTAGTAGATTCTTCAAGACATAAGGGCTCCAACTAGAGTCCATAGAGTAAAATTCTTCACACATTAGGGGAATAACTAGGGGTGCACGAAATTTTGGCCATGTTTTTGTCTCCAACATTGGAGAGGATATGGTTAAAGTTCCTTCTTATAGTTATCCTTACGGTTGAAAGTTCTCCATTGCCTCCCGAGGCTTTGTGGTTTTTTATTTTATTATCAGAATAGTTGTTCCTTTTTTGAATGTGAGCCTTTGATTAGTTCATCTATATAATGTGTGCTTGTCCTTTTTGGTGGATGAGTTCTCATTTTTGGTAGTGATAAATGGGAGATTCTTGGATCTTGTCGAAATGATGAATTGTGGTTTTTTTGTTTAGTTTGAATATCTATCACGATTTCTCCTTTTTGGGAGAGTGGTTTTTATTTTTCAAGGAGAGTTAATATGTTGGTTGGCCCATGATGGCATTCTTGAGAATTCCCTGTTCTAGTGGTTGTGTTTTTTAGCTTGTGCGGAGAATTTTGGGTGAGTTCGTGATGTGTGTGTGGGGGTGGAGGGGGGTCCTATGTTGGTCGATCTGGTGATGATATTGTTGAGAGTTTCAATGTGGGTCATGTTAGTGAGGTTCTTATGGTGGGTAGAACCCTCCTCCATTTTTGGATTTTTTGTTATGGTGTATTTGAGAGTTTATCATGTGTGACATGTGGAGTCAAAGTCCACTCTGTGGTGTGTGGTTCCATTCTTCCTCATTCTGGTTTCAGATTGATCATTGTTCGTCATTTGGATGGGTGAATTTCTAGGGGAATAATGTGTTCGTGGTGGGAATAATTGTCACACCTCGATCATGGAATTTCATTGGATTTATTCTTTTCATAGCTTTGGTTCTTTTGGATGAGGTTGAGGTTGAGTTCTCGGTATGATATTTTTTTTGGAGGCTTTATTTTAATTATTATCTTGTACATGGTTTGTGGGCATATTTTGGATGTTTATCATGTGATCTATTAAGGTAGAGGATGTTTTTAGTTTAAATTCTTCTTTCATGGTTTGAGTTTCACGGTTTGATCATCGATTGGGAAAACGGTGTGAGGCTAAGGGAAAACCATGTGTCTTGAGGGTAGGTGTTTGGGGTACGATGCATAACCTATGTACGGTTAGAGGAAACCAAGCAGAAAGCTTGTGAGGGGTTATATTGTTTGGATATTGGAATTTTTCATGATTAGTGCAAGGTTCGGGAAACCATGCGGCTAGCCTGTCCAGGGTGCCCATTCTCTCTAGTAGGGTGAACACGGTTGGCACATGGTTTGTGAAACCTTGTGACAAAACCACAGAAGCTTCCTGGGTCATTAAAAGTGTGAAATTAATACTTTTTCCTTACACTATTTTATCCCCAATTTAGGATTCTTCTCCCTTTCTCGACCTTAGTGCACTAGGTGGCTCTATGAAACCGTCATCACATGCTTCCCTTTCTTTATTTAATCTATTTAAAGGATTTTATGTATGTTAATTTGAGTTTATGGTTGATTTAGTCTTATAATATTACTTATCTCATTTTTTATTGGTATTTTATTGGTGGGTTATATTTTTGACAATCTCTTAGGGTTAGGTTTGATGTGTGGTTTGTTTTTTTATTAGCGTGTGGAAATTGTCTCTTGGGGTGTATTCTGCCTTATCCTGAAGTTTTGTTGCATTCACATGTCATTGAGGTAGGTGTATACATCTAT
Organism: Viscum album; assembly: GCA_963277665.1. Classification (NCBI taxonomy): domain Eukaryota; kingdom Viridiplantae; phylum Streptophyta; class Magnoliopsida; order Santalales; family Viscaceae; genus Viscum; species Viscum album. The sequence goes on from OY728151.1 coordinate 1,527,059,294, forward strand.
TCCCTTTCCAACACATTCTATTGATGATTTATATTTCCTTGAGTGTTTTTAAAATATTATAATCTTTCTTGGGATTTGTTAGTATAATTTTTTTGGTAATTTCATGATGAAATGTGTGCAAAATGGATTTCAAAGGGGTTGTTTAATCATGACATTATGTAAACACACACAAGGTATTTTATAAAATGTCAATTGAGATTTGAAAATTAAATTGGGTGATTTGGGTGTTGTATTCAGTTGGTTATGTTTTGGTATTGTGGTTGGGCTATGAAATGGGTATTGAATTTATAAATTGGTGAGTCTTGTGGTTTGATGTTTATGTATGGATTGGGGTGTTTGGTGGTAATGAAAATGATTTTTCCTTAAAAAAGGGTTTTGGGTGATTTCATGGATATGGTAAGCATGACATTGGATGTTGGGACATCCATATGTGAATGGGATTCACATAGGGATGTAAAACAAAATGATAATGGTCCTTGAGAATGAGGTTTTCCTTGATTCTTGGGTTTTTCAAGGCTTTTCCTCCCATCACTCTTTCTATTTCATAAAATGGTTCCTTTATTTATAAATGGTGTATTGGTGTTTCTAGTGGATTTAATCATGACATAAAATTTGTTCTCAAAATCTTGGACCATTTTAATTTTTTTTATATGATTTGGTGAATAATTGTCATCATGACCCGTTTAGAATTTAGAAATATGTCCTGCTGAATAATTAGGATGAGGGGCCATTTCGAACTTTTTTTTGTTGTTTCAGGTTTTCTATTCACTTAGAGGATGTTTTGGATTTAAATTCTAAAGGATAATTTGGAATTGTTCCTGCAAAAGTGCTATTTCATATTGAATTTGGAAATGGTTGGGAAATGGTGTTGTAAATGTATTGGAATCAGAAATGTTAAATGCCCAGTTGCCACTTTTTGTTTTCTCTAGGAAATTTGTTTTGATGTGACATGGTGTGAAGGCCTGATTGGTACCTTGTGAGGTTTTATAAATTGGTTTTGGAACTCATGTGATGTATGGGACCGATGGGCATAATGGCATATTTATAAAATAGATTGAAATATTGGGTAGTGTGAAGGTCTTATTGGTATTTTGAAATGTTTGGGAAAGTGGTTTTTGAAACTCAAATGATGTGATGGATATATTGGAACTTGTGAATAGTTTATTTTGAGATGGGAACCTCTATAGAGGATTCCCCAAGGAGAGGGACATCACAAAGGTGGTGTCAGCGTTTGGGATAGGCTAGCACTGTGGCAGTGGGTTTAGTTGAGTAATGCACATATGGTCCTTCACACTCACCATGTAATATTATCATGGGATTCCATGGAATCATCTATAGGGAAATGTGATAGTTTTTTTCAACCCTAATTAGATGAGTTTTAACCCTTGGATTTTTGGGGAGGCAAGGTTTATCATGCCACGCGTTTGGTTAGTTTTGAGCAGATAGTTGGTTATTGACTTTGGAACTGCACTATAAGACAGAAGGTGAGTCTGAACTGAGTACATCCAAGTATTTTCACTATATATGTTTAGTAAATTCCCATAATATTCTATCTATATGTTCTGTTTATTTCTTTTACATGTGGATATTATCCCTACTAGTTAATGTAAACTTGTTTTGTTTCGTATAAATTATGCATATCCCCTTCTTGGTCACTTGGTATAGATTTTGTATTCTTTCTTGGGTTTTGAACTAGGTTCTGGAATGTGAAACTATTTTTGAAAAGGAATGTTGCATGTATTTCATTAAAAAGGAAATTTTTAGAAAATGTGTTTGGTTTCTTAAAATGATAAAAATCCCATTTTCAACATGTATTTTAAATGAGTGTTTGTGTACTATTTTAGGAAAGGAAATTTAGGGATTATGTGGTAATTACCTACTGATCTATTTTATCTCACACAATAATTGGGCCACTCAATGTCGGTAGACCCGAGCTATTTTTTAGGTCTAGGTTTCTGCTTCATGTGGTTGCCTTTGGAGCAGGTTGGTCTTGTGGTTGGTGGTTTCCAAGAGGTCTTGTGGAGATCATATCCTCATGGTTTAGATTTAGTTTTGTATTTAGTTTGGTTATGTTCAACATCTATTTTATTTGGATGGATTTGTGTATTTATTGATGTTGATTTTATGGTTTTCTATGAATTTATTTTTGGTATGTTTTTCTGGGTTGTTTATTGGGAAAAATCATTCCCATTTTTTTATGTTTATGTTCGACGCTACTTTCTAGCCCCTGGGGATCGAGAACACGCTTCAGGCCTTATCTCGGGCAGGGTCGAGTGTTGGGTTGGATAGAATCCCGGTTTTTTTCTTGACATATGATGTAATATACAAGAACTATTTATTCTTAGGGAATATTAAATAACATCCTAGACTTAGTGTTATGGGTTCAAATTGATGGAATGGAAGAAAGATTATGTCTTTCATGTCTAACCAATGATTTTCTGTCGTTGTCAAATCATTGGGGGTGTTGATACAATAAACCTCATCAATTTGGGGATTTTTTCTATCATTTTTGTTATTTCTGACATCCAAATAATAGGACTGAAAAGATTCTTAGAGGAAAGCATCACCCTGGAGAACCCCTAAAGAAGAATTAATCATGATGTAAAATACTCTTTCTTTTTCTTTTAAATTCTTTTCAAGTTATTTTATTTTCTTAATCTCTCCTCACCTACACGTATCCAATTTGAATGAGAACTCCTGTATCTTATATATAAAATATTTATATCATGCTAATGTAATAATTCATCATCAATCCTCTTCTTTTCTCCCTTTTATTTTAAAAATGAACTCATCGTTCGTATGGTGCCGATTTTCCACCTTCATTGACGATGTGTTTTCATATTTCAATTCTCCCTTCAAGATGGGAAATAATTTTTTTTGGTTAAACCAAAATATAATATATGTTCTAAAACTTATTTATTGTTCTGTAACTAGTATATATAGATGATATTAAATAATATAACAAAACTAGTTTGTGATGATAAAAAATCGAAAAATTAATCTAAATGATTATCATTAATGTTTTATCTAATTAATCATCCCCACTTATGAAAAAATGATATATAACACCATTTAATATTCTATAAGATCAATAATAACATATAACTTCAATTTTGGATATCCATTCCAATTTTACATGATATTTCATACATGTATACAAGTAAAATGATCATGAAAATCAAGGAAATGTACACTCCTGAATGATAGAATTATATCTTATAAGTCATAAAAAAGACATAAATTAACATAATAAAATTATAAGAAATAAAACACATATCTAAAATGATCATAATTAATTAATTAATCGATTTAATTTTATTTTCGAATATATTGAAATCAAGTGCATAACAATTTTGGGCAAAAGGTAAGGGATTCTACCCAATCCTCCATTATTCCTTCAGGTTACTCTTTATCTCTCTTTACCCCAATGTAATTATTAATTATTTTTATGTAATTCTTATAAATTATGTGTATATGCAATAAAATCATGTATCTAGATCATATCATCTTACCTTGACAGGTGACAACATGTTTTTAAAAATGAGCCCTTATCAATTATCCTTCATAAGAAAACCGATTAAACGTAACTTCCCAAATATTTACCAATTTTCATGTTCACACCATAGTATATTTTAAGGCACCAATGGTTTTCTATAATCACTTATGTTATTATGGAAAACATTATAGGTTCATTTATGGTTTTATATAAAATATTATTCCTTTTCCTCTTTAAATTCTCTTTAATATTTTCCTTAAACAACACTATTTTTATTTTTAATGATTTATAACCACTATTTTTACATGTTTTCACTTCATTTTGAGATCACATAACATGATATATTCCTATAATACCTTATAAATTCCTATATATGATTTAAATCCATTTTTAATGGAGAACCTTTGATATGATCATTTATTATTCCTTATGACATGATTGTGATACCCATTTCATTCCACGGGAAAACCTTTTGTTTATTTCTTTTATGTGGAACACATACACATGAAAATGTTACGATGGGTGTGCCTAGATAGTTATCTAATGAATTTAGTAATTTTTAGTCTCATGATACATCATTTGAAATGGTCTTGTTGGTTAGTCATTACTCATGATCTATGTGCAGTGGTGTTGGTGGTTAACCACGACTCATGCCCCATCATGTGCAATGATCCTTGACTCATGATTATGTAATGTTTTATGTTGCTTCCACATTACAATGATTTCATGATTAAGTTATTACATGTAATATATGTTATGTTTCAATTTTTTATTCCTTTTTATGTTATCTGGTTATACCTTCTAAGCCATGTGAAAATATGTATTGTTATGCTTATTCCCTTACTGGGATTTTAGATCATCCCTTTGGTTCATGTCTTCCCTAGGATATCCAATGTAGTTTTAGGAGATCAATGGAAGTTAGGATATCTTTATGGATGATTAAAATAAATAATTTTTATTCTATTCCCAAGTTTTCAATTTTCTGTACCTAATCATTAAAATACACCAGAATTTACGATCCTTGTCTTATAATTTGATGTTTTGTTATATTTAAAATCATGTAATAATATGTGTAAAAGGATATGGCCATAATATGGAAAAAATTATCGGTTATCGTTATATTGGACTAAGGTTGGGGATTAAGGAATTCTTGGATTGAAATTGGTTCAAAGCATGATAGAGAAGGCATAAGCGATTCATGAACGAATGTAGATAAAACATGATCACCATAAGTCAAACACTAATCATAAGAGGAGATCACTGGTGTTTGAAACTAGAGATCATTTATTTTTTAAAGGTATATTCCCATAATGGGTAGTGAATTTTTAGTCATGGGAGTAATATTTCATCAAAATTTGTTGGAACCTTTATGGTTTCGAAACATATTGAAGCTTTTGCATATTGGGTGACACTACCCCCACAGATGATCATGATACATGACATATTTCATATGTCAAATGTTTCTTAATATATTCAGGAAGATTATCATGTCATATATTGTGGTGATATGGATGCTGAGTATGATTTCACCTTCAATTAGTAACCTATGGAGATCTAAGAGCATTAGAAGAAGGTGGTAGGTGAACATGTTATTTCATTTGTTTGTGTCCCATGGAACAAAAGTGTCTTAGAGGAGAATAATTAGGAGTGAGAGTCTCAGATGAATGCTAAAAATCCAATGTTTAGCAATGTTTGATATCTTTTTAGATGTTATGTGGAACCTTATAATGATATATGAGATTTTTTTCTCTTTCTAGATGTGTTTCTTATGGATTACTACATTCTTGTTTAAGAGTTAGCTTCCCTGAGATTATGTTTATGTGCCTTATTCCATTGGTGTGTTGGATGTGTTCCTAATGTGGTGAGTTCCTTGAGATCTTTCTAAAAATTTGTTTTTTCATACACATTTTGATTCCTTCACGAGTTATATTTTGATCATCAAGGGTGAGAATTGTTTGAGAGGTGTCTAATATAAGTGTTTCAATTTTATAGAATTCTTATTTTGTATCATTTCTATGACTTGAAGGTGTTTAGATCCCATTAATTATTATTTATATGTTTCATTAATTTATAATATTATTTATCTTAATATTTATTTTCCCATACATTGGACTCACTCCCTGCGTAGAGTTTAACTCCTTTACCATTACATAAACCACCTTTTCCTTCATTTCATAAGGGTAAACATTGTTTCAATCCACTATGTAATGCTCTTTTCTAAATAACATAAAGGTATCCAAACTCATGTTTGTGTTATTTATAAATTTAATAAAGGTAATTTTGATGCTATATTAGGTGACTTATATCTTTCATAAGGGTAACTTGGCTGTTTTAGGATCCTTGGGAGATTTCTAGATTTATATGAGTGTCTTTGTTTTAGGGTCAGTCATGTGAGGGAAAACTAATTTCGTTGTAAGGACCACTCAAATTCACCTATATCACACAAGGGTGAGTGTTTTGAGGCCTTTGGTGTGGCGAGGTAGTAGTTGGGTATTGATACATGATATAAGGATTAAAATTCCATTACAAGACATGGTGGATGGAATTTTTCATAAAGCATTTCCCCAATGGGAAACAATAAGGGATCCACGTAATATTGTACTGTGTGGTCCTACTAGAGGTTCCTGTGATCCTCTATGTTTGAAAAATGAACAAAGGAAACTTCTAGATTGTTTCAGCACGGTGCTCAGTGAGCCTTCATATGTGAAACTAGGAGACCACTAAATTCTATAGATATGCATCATGTGAGGTTTGGTATGGTGTAGATCATTGGGGAGGAGGAAATAGTGAGCTTGAGTCCTCCATGTCATGGTCCTCAATATGGTAGGTTGAAAGAACAAGTGTCTTTATGATACATCTTAGTGGGAGGATATAATGTCTTATTTAGTATCCAAAATTCCTTGAACTATATTTTGGTGTAAGTAATGGTGGAAATAAAAGATTTTAAACATCAGTTTTAAACACACAAGTTTGAGGGAGATGTGGAATTTCAAATTCTTGTCAGATCAGATATCCCATTGATTGGAGCCACTATAGGTGTTTTTTATGCCACTTCACCATAGTATAGAACTTTTGGATTTCCTCTATAAATAATGTTCCAAATTACCCTTGTTTTAGATTTTTATCGTTTCTCTTAGACTCTATCTAAACCTTATCCCTCTCACCACCATACAACTATCTTCTTTGAGAGTCTAAAACTTTTATTTTGTCCTGATCAAAGTCTCATGAATCATTATAATATATCTTTTTTCCTTTTCATGTTGTTTTCATATTTCTATTATTTTTATAGTTTCTCGATGGATGATTTCCTCTATTTTGGGTGGAGGCTCAAGAAATACATGATAATTGATACGATCCGGTGATGTTTACTTTTATTTTTTAGTTGATCATTGATCATCCATTCTTTCTCATAGAATATTGAAATTATAATCAAGGTATGGGATTTGAATCTTCTCTTTTTGTTTTATGTGAATGTATGAGATTAACATACATTAACTTATTTTTTAATTTTGGAATTATCATAATAATTTTATTAATCAAGAATCATTAATGAAATATGTAATTGTGTCTTTATGATCGCATTTGATTTTTTCATATTGATGTGACCTCTTTATTTTATAAATAACATGTTATATATATTTTGTGATAGTTTTAGTTTTTTAGAATGATTGATATGATTGAAAATTTTATAAACAGTATAAATCTAGAATTATACAGTGATTAATGAAAGAGGTATGTGAATTTATAATCATTTTTCCTTGAAATTGATGAAAAATGGAATTTGTTCTTAAATAATGTTAATGATTTATTCCTAGCTATGGATAACTATTGATTCTAGAAATATTATTATTATTAAACATATTTATATTGAACTAGATAATTAAATATGGTAATGGGGTGATTATTTTCTAAAGATATATGTTTTGGGATGAGTGAGACCATTCTTGTTTGTTAAAGGCTTATATGCCTTGGTGTTATGAACTTAGTTATATCATGAGTGTGTCATGATAGAAATACTTTTTTATGTATGTATGATCTAGGATGGTATACCTTCATGTGGCTTTTTTATTACATGGTATGTTTATTAAATTAGTGAATATTGAGTTAGGGTTTTAGTTCTTGCTTAATGCCAATTACGATGACAAGGAATGAGTTGTGTGTGATGGTTTCAGTGATGAAACAAGAGTAGTTAGAATGAGTTGAGAGTTGGGATTTCTCACTAGTTCTTTCTTGATTATTTCATTTAAATTGATGGTTTGTAATATATTGTTTTTTTATGTTTTATAACATCATGACATAGTTTTTATTAATGCACAATAAGTGTTTATTTGGGTATGGTGGATTAAGATGAGTGACAGAGTGCCCATAAGTTATGTAATGATAAATTGATTAGTAAATAAATCCATTGGACGGGTATTGATGTTGGTGGTGATGACATGATGTAATTAAATGAGAAACCACGATATGTTTGGAATTAAAATCTCAAGGAGAACAGGTATTGAATCTGGATTTGTATTATAGTTCATTAAATCATGTTGGATGTGATAAGACAAAATGATTGAACCATAATTAATGTTGGGAAAATGAAATATAAATAAATTTATAGATTATTAAATGAATTAATAATAAATTCTAATTATCAAGTGGAAATTGTTAATTAGGATGTTCTTAATGATTTTTTTCATGTTTGAGGTCTTGCACCATAGGTCATTGTAGTTAAATCTGGGTGTCTTATGGGATTATAACATTAATTTGAGTCTAAGGCTAGGTAGTTTCCATTAGTGTGGTTATGTGTGATAATATTCTTAAAATTTTTGATTCAATTGTTTCACCACATGAATTATAATGGAAAAAGATGACCAAATGATTTTTTAGATGGGGGGGGGGGGTTCATAAAATTCATGTTAGAGAGGGAAAAAATGGTTGACTCCATTATTTTCCCCACTCTCCCTTGGACTATAGTGTATTATTTGGGCATATCTAAGTTATGATGAATAAAGGTACATGGCATGGAATCACATGGGCTATGATGTATCTTTTACTTACTATAAATTTATGTTGGGATGCAATGACTTGATTTTATAACACATAATTTTACCTGATCATGGTAACTAATAATTACAACAAGTTTACATGCATGTCCTATAGTGGTTTGAGGTATAATTCATGGGATATATCAGCTTCCAGAACTTTACATGGTTATAAGATGGCATTATGATGGGGTTATGAATAAATGAATGGGATACAAGATCCATATAATAGGATTTCCCAATTTGGGGTTGGATGACTTATGGGAGGAATGAGAATTGTACATGAGTTTTTAGGGTATGAGAGTGAAAAAATGGCGGGTAAGTTGAAGCAGGGTACCTTTCACACCCACCCACCCACACACACACACATATATATATATATTGTGTGTGTGTTTAGATATTGATTTCTTACTTCTATGATTTACTTGTGAGTGAACCACTATGAGGATGCGATAGAGTTTTACCAACTTAGGTAATGAGTTGGTTTCACTGCATATTCACTTGAATTCAGTATGCTTATTTTATATTTTTCATGAGAGGAACATGAAGGATTTTAATGAGTATAATTTTGTGATCACCCTATGTATATATAGATAGTTTTTCAATTACATAGGATCAGTATTGTGATCAAGATTAGTGATACTAGTATAGAGTGGGTATTTAGGAGCCAATGGGGTTCATGGACATTACCTAGGATTTATTTTGGTACTTATCAATTTATTTTAGTTATGTATGGAATTAAATTTCATGTATTGTGATTAATTATTTATTTATTCGTTGTTTTGATTGATATATATCTTCTTATATATTAAAATTTAAATTTTCATAATGAGGGAAATTCCTCCCACTTGTATGGATTATATACCCTCATTGATGGTCTCCAACTCGTGGCCTATTGGTGGCATGCTTTAGGGTTCATCATCCCTCTCTTCCCCAGTAGCCCAAAATGGGTATCAGTAGAGGGGGATCATGATAGAAGGAGTTTCCCATACTTAATTTTTTTCCCATTTCCTTGTAGTCTCGTTACTTTCATATAGTCATCTACACCTTGGAATAATTGGAACGTTTCATACTATTTTTGAAGGAAATGATTCATATTTCTTTTTTCTAGCTACACCACACTCAGGACATTTTTATGTAAGTAATAGTCCATGAAAAATAATATACAATCACATACACATACATGTATTCTTCCAAAGATCATACCCACTAAACTAATAATTTGTTTATCATTTTATATTAAATAGGGAATCTCATTTTCTTATAGAAACATACCATTCAAGTGAGAATGTAGTTTTATAAAGAAGGATTTTCTATATTTGTTTCCATATTTCAAATTGTATAACTTCATTATGAATGAAAATGTTTTATATTTAGTACAACTAGTATATAATGACATCTTTACACTACTCGTTAATTTCAAAAATATATTTGAAAAATCATGAAGTTTGTCTTAAAATATTATTTTCATTTCCTCAATATGATCTCCATCCACATTTTTAACTATAATCATATCAGATTCTCCATAAAACATACTGTTATACAGATCACTAACCACTTTAATTTCCGTACAATGTTTAGTACAAAATCTATAGAATAGAACCATTCTGTGACAGATCATGTGACTTATAACTCCTTTTGATAAAATATTTTGGAATAGAAACAATACAAAAATGGAAAAATTATTTGAAAATGTAAATTTACACGATCTATTGAAAACATGATAAATTTTTTAACCCCATCCTCATACTATTTTTCTATAAGACTGAATTCTATTCATTTGCAATTAATAATCATCCAATTTTTTTCAAAAATATTTATATTTAATAATAAATATATTAGCACATATGAGCTATAAATATAATGCATCAATTTTTTCAAGTGTAAATTATATAATGTATAACATTAAAAATATAAATATGAATTATAATACAACTTTTATTCATACTAAAAGGAATGGATCACCATAGTTTTACCTCTAAAAATTTTACTTTCCTCACTAACCCACTCCTCATATCAATTTACCATATTCTCCCCCACTTCCTGCCTCTATCTCCCACTCTCTGTCTCACTGTCCTACCCTCATTATCTTCATCCCCTCCACCTCATCATCCCTACCTCCTCAACTCCACTATTACCTCTTATTTAACATGGGTTCCATCAATCATCAATCCTCTGAATTCCAAACCCTCATTATCAACTCACGGTAGCCTCATTAATTTAATCATCTATCACATATCCTAACATCAACATCTAATTTCTCACATAAGGTAGGGTTTATTTGATTTTAGATCCATAACCACCCTGCCCAATTTCAGATCCATAACCTCTCTATCTAGTAGGTTTTCATCAAAATATCTCTTCCCTTTTACATTTTCCCTCACTTGTTCAAATTACCTAATCAGGTCATCACCTCCCCTTTGACCACTAGACCTTCCCTAACCATATATTTTTTATTTTCCTCTTACCTATAATTTTCATTAGAACTTCCCACAATGGTGGGCATGGTTAATTCCCAATTCTAAAATTTCTATATTTACTCTCTCTTCTTTAATTTATTATCTTCTTCATTCCATGTCTCTCCCCAAAAACATAAATATTTTTATAATATTATAGATGGATATTAGTTTTGTTCTTAAATTGTATTTCACTATACTATATTGAACTTCATGGTTATCCATATTAGGTTCGTTCTTAGATGAGATCTCACTACTATACATGGAGGTACGTTATTTAATTTTATATTTTTATACAACATAATTCACTCAATTATTTATTCATTACCATTATAATTTGGTCCCTTAATTTGGTGATTTAGAGATGGTAAAATGGTGTTCATTTGTGTTATGGTATATTCTTATCATGAAATTTAGGCAATGTTTAATATATCTATTTGGGAAATAATGAAATTGTTGTTGTTAAATCACTCTATAATTTTATTAAAGTTGTTTCAATGATCTATTTATTCATATTTTTTATATACAGATTCATATAATACTTCTTTTTTCATATCTATTTTTATTTGTTAACTGGGATATACTGGTTGATATTTAGTTATAATATATGTTCATTTTTAATAGAAATTTCTTCAAATTTATATGTTTGAAAATATGTAGGTTTGAATATTTTTTTTGGCACATATGTATCGAGAACTAAAATAAATCAGTTCATATTTGTTATATTTTTTCTTTTTTTAACAGTAATTTATTCTAACTTACATGCCATTAAATATGCAGGTTTGAATATTTTTTGTAACTTATTAACTTGAGGAACTAAATATTAAAAAAATAATTTTTTTACATAATAATAATATCTTCTTTTAGAAATTTTTGATGACATAAAAAATGCACATTTGTGGCATAAGGAGAATATTTGTGTAATAATAATTATTTTATGTGTTATACATACATGTTGAATTTAGATAATTTCCCACGTCCTTAAAATTTTACTTCAATATATATTCCTTTTGTTATTTGCCTATTATATTTTTCTTAGATATTGGCTACACCACCCAACTATGAATATATTATCATTCACATTTATTGTTCGATGAAATAATCAGAAAATATTTTAGTAAACACAACCCAACCTTTTAATTATTATGATCTAGTATTATTATTCTATATGAATTATGTATCACATAAATATATAGGTTAAATTTTCTCCTTATTGTATAATAATAATTTTATGTTAAAACAAATTATGTACTAGTTCATACTTTTTATATATTTTCATACTTGATATTATTTTTTACAAATTAAATGATTCCATTTGAATATAGAGGTTCATATCTGTTTATATTTTATCATATATAGATTCATATTCTAGTTTTTGCATATCTATTTATATATATTACCTAAAATATATTGGTTCATATTTCTTCATATAGTTTCATATTTTTTAACAATATTTTCTCATTTTTAACAGTAGTTGTTTTTTAAAATACTATTTTATAAATATGTAGGTTAAAATATGATCTTAATTTATATATATCAGGAACTGATGTGCAATAATAATATTTATTTAACCTAATATTAATTTCTACAGGATGAAACTTAATACTAATTTCCACTTTTAGAATAAATTATTGACTTGTGAAATGCACATATTTTGGTATATGGAGAATACACAAGTAATAATTCATATTAATTGTGTAATACACTGGCATATTGTTTAATTATTTTTTTCAACACCTCATCCTTTTTCGTCAACATATACTTATTTTCTTAATTATTTATTATATTCCACTTAGATATAGGTGACCACACCCACCATTGAAGAGATTATAGTTTGTATTTATGGTTCAATGAAAGAATTATAAAATAAAGTGGTAAACACATCCCACACATTTTATTATTGTGTAACAACATTATGTTTAAATATGAATTCTATATTCATTTCATATGTTTTAATTATCATGTTTGTTAATTATTAAATGTAGTTATTTTTTAATTGATTTATGAATGTTCATGGTGTGTTTTATATAATTGATTTGTGAAAAGTGTAAGCATTATATATTATGCAATTTAATATACCATAAGTAAAATTTATTGACTCTATTTATGTTAAACCCAATATACATTAACTACTATACACTATGCATACATACTCACTTTTTATAACTATAATATATATTACATTCAAAAAATATATATGATAGGTATGTGACTATATCATGATAGGTTGTGAAAAGTATAAGCATTATGTATTTATCAATTTAATACACCATAAATATGCATTACTAACTATATTTATGTTAAACCCAACATACATTAACAACTTTAGACTATTCAAACATACTCACTTTGTATAACTGTTTTTCATTCAAAAAATATATACTACAAGTATACAACCATTTCATGATAGGTGATGTATATATATTTTTTCATTATAGAATATTTTTTTTGTCTTCATTTTATATTTATATAAAACACTTTTATACATTTTTTATTTTATATATTCCATATTTGTAACATCTATATACATGCATTAATGTAAATATTTATTCGTTTCATGTTTTTGGAGGAAATTTTCAGACAATTTCATTATTATAAATATATTTAATGTTGAGTTTATTCTTGTAGGAGGCTATATGTTGTGCTTCCAAATAAAAGGTTTTGTTGTACATGTTTTTATATATTCTGGTATATATATATTCATATATCTATATATGAATTCTCATATATATATATAGGTATATGCATATGTATATATATATTATGATGTATATTTGTATATTTTAATTATGAGATATATATATATATATATATTTGAAAATATATCTTACATGCATAGAAAATATACATGGGCATCAAGCCATTGATCAGGTCAGTTTTAAATGCTCACAATGATTTCTTCATTGATAATGACTAGAAAGTGTCAAAAAATATGTGCATGATGGTAATAATTATAGTTCTACTAAGTTGGTTTTGATAAATATCAAATAACCTAACAAAACATCTCTCATTTGGTATTTCTTTCATAATTCATATTCAACATTAATTGATGAATAAATATTTAATTTTAGAACAGTATTGTTCGATATAGGTTATGTATTTTTATTTTTTAGGTGTGTAAAATTTTAAAAACATAAAAGCATATTTTTATAGGCACTGATTAGTATAAAAAAACTTCCACTTCATTAAATAAATTATTTATATATTCAAATTCATTACTTTTTAGTATCAAAAAATATATCATTACACAGAATAATATTTTCATAGTAAGTTCAAATTATTTTTTTAAAATAATTCAAAGTATGAGGTGAACTATAAATACCAAATTCTATTTCAAAATTAATTTTTATCATCATATTAAGTATATTTTATAAAATCTATTTTGTTTCCTTTACAATCCCTTTTCTTTAGCTCAAAAAAAAAATATTATCTATTATTTTTTCGATTTTCATTGAAATTTAATATAATATTTTGATGTAATTTTTCTAGAATATGATAATGGATACATTTATTTTAGACCATGAGCTTTGAGATGGATAGAAAATCAAACCATTTCAGTTTGGATTTCAATATCTATAAAATGAATACTAAAAGGAATGTGTAAGTGACATTTAAATTTCTCATTGTCATTCATTGATTGAATTTTCAACATGATAGAACAAAGAATTTTCTTCTAAGATAAACTCTACGTTTTTTTGTTATAACATCACATCTTTCAATGTTTTATCTGTATTTATAAAATTATTTGGTACATATTATCTAAAATACAGTTTCTACTTTCTTTATATAACAAGTAAAATCTCATACCGAACAACCCTTAAGAAAAAACATTTCAATAAATTATACAAAAAAGTCAATAGCATATTAATGATTCACATTTTAATGATAAATAAATGTTCATATTGAAATTTTTTTATAATAAGTAGAATCTGAAACTAAACAATATATAAGGACACACATGGTATAGATTATACCAAAAATTGAAGAAATACCTTCAATATTATCAAAAAATTTATCAAATATGTTTGATGAAGATCCTTCAATAACATCTTTATAAAAACTCAATATTCCTTCTCATAATGAGTACAACATGAAACCAAACTATCATGACATTTCAATATAATCAATATAATTTTACAAGGATATTCTTCATAATACAGATATTCCCCTCATAAAATATTTTCTATTATTGTGAGAATAAATTACATAAAATGGAGAACACATCATTAATATTGAAATAAAACAATTGAAGGAATGTTCTCTATTTTATGTTATATCTTCTCAACTACTCATAGAAAATATTTAATCGTATAGAGTTTTGTTAATTATTCTACTTCTTATAGCCATGATAATGTCATTTAAAATCCATTGTTGTGTTATAATAATGGTAATTTATTATTATGATAATATCTAGTTTTGTGTTGCTTAATGGGACAAAATTTCAGAATCCCAAAGGATTTTTGAATTTTTTTTCTTGAGTATTTTTGTTTCTCTCATGTTTACCACTGTTTAAAGTGTAATTTCTATGTTATCTTTAGTTGTAAATTTTTTATTTCTTTTTTTTAAAATATCTTCATTGAAAAAATGTAATATTAACTAAAGATGTGTTTTATTGATTTTTTCAGGTTATAGTTTTTTGATGGACATTAGTATTTTATTTTCTAGCCAGGTTTGGAAGAAAATTTAGAAAATTGATCTTCCCTTGAAGGTAAGACTCTTTTAAAGAAACTTTTTATAGATATTTTTCTTAATAAATACATCCCTTTTAGAAGGCATATTATTCCTCATTAAACAATAATGTATTATAGGATATTATAATGAACTCACTAGGATAAATAATATACAAATAATATAGAAAAATAAATATCCTATTAAGGATACACATATTATAGATTTTAGGAATATGTCCATATAATTTATTTCATTCTATTATAGTTTAAGAAAACTCAATATCCTATTAATGTACAAAACTATTTGTACTACATATTATTATTTTTTGGTTCAATTTTATTAAACTACAGTTTCAACAAACCTATTTAGTTATTATTATATATCAGATGTTGTATATATTCAATATCATTTTTTATAGTTTTCAATTTGTAGTACATGATTATATATAATCCATTTTCATGTATTTTTTTATTTTATATCATTTCAATTAGTATCCCATTTTAATTTTTCTCTCTATTAGGAAAATTTTCAGTTTAATTCTATCATTGTACATCAAGAAATATTATATCATATTTTATTTTATCTACTAATGAAATTTTAAATTTTTTACCAGGTTATTCTATTGTGAGAATATCACAATTATGATTCACATTAAACATGATTCTCCTACTTCCAAAATAATGGTGAATTATTTCTATTCTCCTATTTCCTTTAATTTTTTTAAATAATTATATACTAATATTTTAATTATGGTTTCATTAAATTTGATTGTCTATATTTATATCATTCTTTCATAAATCAATTTTCAAGTGTTTTTTAGTTTTTAAACAATATCCCATGGTTTCATTACAAATTTACTACTTTTTTTAAATTCATAATAAACACATAATATTTAAAAATAAAAAAAAACACATAAAAACCTTAAGAATTGCATGGGGGAAATACAAGTGCTTATATAAATTATATAAAAGAGTGGATATAAATACTATGGGTCATAATACATTTTGAAATAAATGCATACAAAAAATAGGAACTTAAAAATACAATTTTATAATATATATATACACACATTGATATGAAAAAATTAAATATCTGTCTTATATGTGTTTTTGAGTGTAAACATATTTCTGTATAAATATATAAATACAATGTTTTATAATAAATTAAAAAAATATTTTTTCACACCCACCAAATGAGAATTGGAAAATATGTAAGGAAAAAAATACCCAAGACATGGGTGTTATTTTCCCTATAATGTAAAGGGAGAAGAAGTTTCCCAAATTTCACGAATCACATGAACCTCTAAAGAAAACCTGATCGCATGACCTTAAAAAGGTCATGAGAATGGGACATATGAGGTGCATGACCTACTTTAGATCTCATAGCACCCCTTTATCAAGACCTTCGTTTCCCATGAAGGTGTCTGAGACATTCGCTGATCATGTTGAGGCTGTTATATGAGTTTCTCCAAATCACAAAACCTGTCAACTAGAAGATGCATGATAACCCTCAAAAAATCCTTTTAAAATAAGGGATTAAAATATAAAAATATGAGATATTCTTCTAGTTATAAATCATTATACGATGCACCTAGGAAGTTCACAAGACACTATGAATTTCTTAATGAAATGACAGCCATATCATGCAACAGTCCTTTGGCATGTCACCCTCATCATGCGAAGGGTTTTAGACATGTACAGGTAGTCTTATTATCCCCCTTTGGATTTGTAGAAAATCAAAGGATTTTTATATGACAATTCTTGAGAATCACTATAATCCCCTTTATTGTTCATGCAACACATCACCAACAAGAAGAGTGACTATCTTTAATAAAACTAATAGACTTTCATGAGATCCCTGATCCTTGTCAAATAAAGAAGGATATAAAAGGGGAAATGATGAGAGATTCTTTTGGAACAAGATTTGTTGACCATTACATGAAAGGGGTTATACACCTTGGAAAATTACCATTTATCCCATGTGGGCACCTTAACATGTCAACACAATCCCATAAAATCCCCTGGAAAGCCACCTTTTTCTCACAGAAAAACCCAGATAAGTCATCTTAGATCACACGAAATACTTTCAACATGCATATTGATCTCATGAAGGCCTTTTCAAAAAACATAATGACCTAGAAAAATATTCTTGGTATGTCAATTTTTTTTAAAAATCCATCTTATTAAACAAAATATAATAAATGGGATGATGATAGGATGGTGTTGTGGTCACTGAAAATCATGGGACATCTCTAAATAGACCATAGCTAGATCATACGAAGAGTGTAACACCAGTACCTCCACTTAATGAAACCTAAATATATGAGACACCATACACATGAGGTGGAATATAAATAGGGTGGAAAGGACTATATATCCTCCCCCCATTTAGCACAAAAATGCATCTTTGTATCCATGCATTAGAACACCTAGGAATTATAGTGGACAACTCAGAGTGGCCAATATCGTAGTGGCCAATATCGCAATGACAAGGTCTTCCATTAGGTAAATGTCTGGGGAATGAACTAAGGGATCATAAGACATGATTAAGCACTCTATGTGATCATTTGAGATCATGCAATGGACTTTTGGCATGTTTTCCAGATTATTCAAAAGACATACAACATATATGATGAATCACAAGAAATCTAAAAAAATTAAAAATGGAAAAATATATGGAATATATATAATAAAAATATGGAAGAGAGACTAAATTGACATGAGTATTATGTGAGGAACATATATGCTAATCAACACGCACTTCGTAAGAACCACCCAGGTCATGCAACAACACCGAGAGATGTTTCCCAGATCATGCAACGCTCCCATGACATACCATTTCTATCATGAAACATCCCATGGACAAGTAAAAGGAAGTCGTGAATTCCCTATTTTCATACCACCAAAGTCTTTTGAAACTCTCCAAGATCACTATCCAGACCTTACGATGGACTCCAGTAATGTCTCAGAAATTATGAGGCAATGCCAATGTATGTTAGATATATCTAATGAATCCATTTGGGCATACCAACTAGACCTTGCAGCAATCAACATGAATTTTATCTATATTTCATGATGAATCCAAAACAAGTCAGACATACCACACAATGTCCCACATACATGTCAGTCAGATCATGCGACACCCTCTAAGAAAGTCAGCTAGCTTTTATGATGACATCAGGACAAGTCAGACAGATCATGCAGTGTCCCCCATACATGTCATCCAGATCCTGAAACACCCTCGAAGCATGTTAGTAATGATAATGTGATGGAATCTAGGAAAATTTAGATAGATCTCATGATGTTATCCAGAAAACTCATTCCTAGTCATGCAATACCATCCAGATTATGCGACATACCTCAGAAAATCCAATTTTATGAAGAAATTTTCTTTATACAAGTCCATAATATAACCATGCATGTCCATAAATCTTTCATAATGTCATGTCCGACAATAAATACATGTTATGAAGACAATCAAGTAGGTTAGTTAGACCACCAGTCCAGGTCAAGTAGCCATCTAATGACATGATAACCTTATCCATCCATCATTTAAGGGAATCCTTATTATGTAAACCCTGATAAGTGACATAATATGATATGTCTCCCAAATTAGGTAATCCATATTGTGTAGTCAATTATCATTGGAATAATATGATATGTACTCCATATTAGGGAATCCCCATTGTGTAATACCCTATCAAAATGAACTATGAGAACATCAATTCCTACAATAACTAGGATATGTAGGGCTCCTTCCTATTGCCCGATCTCAAATGGGAATCCACATTGGTTCATGTCACCCATGTATCTCATATTTATAATATATAAACCAAATCATTACCATGGGATGAGAATTATATTTCATATATCAGCAGACAGAGAAGTCAACTGAACTATAATGACTCCGATTCCTGCTATAACCAGGATACACCAGAAGCCTTCCCAAGGAACGAGCTCCAAATTAAACATCTTATTGGATTTCCTAGTACATAATTCTCACATCTATATGTAGTGAGACTAATTAAAATCTATACCATTTTTCTCACATCGATCATGACTCACATTGTAATAGGGAGTTGCAATGGTCATATAATTTACATTATGAATCCCCACAAGCCAAGGCGACATTATTGTGTAATCTGTGATGAGTGGAATTATATGACTAACCCTATATACAGGCTTCCACCATAGTATATGTCCCATGGGTTATAATACACTATGAGAACTCTGATTCCAACAATAACCAGGATACATAGGATACCTCCTCGTCTCTCGAGCTCAAATACCCTTTGCCTATGTTCCCTTATATATTTTCTTTCAACATGATGATAAACTACATGGGTTTAAATAAATATGTGGGAATTTATTATTATTATTATTATTATTATTACATGGATATTTAGGAAGATTCATAGTTTCTTAATCATATTATCCACATATTAATCGCCTCCCTACATAGAGAAAAATTCCAAAGTGCCTGAAGTTATGTCTCTAATATTTATGTAGCATCCCATTAAGAAGAAATAGATTAATAACCATATATACATACATATGTACTCACTAAAGGATTACTCTTCACATATAAAATGGTTTATCCTATTATGATTTTGTTAGGGTAACCGGTTCTATATTAGGATTATGAATATATTCAAAAACATATCTTAAATATATAATAGATTCCTTGAGTAGGAACAAATCCCCCCCAAATGGGTGCGATGATACTGACCTCACATCATCTCAACCAATGTGATTTCCTAAGTTACATTGGGTTCGAAACCCCAATTGACCACCTACATTTGGAAATAATGCTTGTACCCAATTATGGATGTGTGAACCATTGGGATTTTATGCTAAGAGTAATGATAGTAAACCTGATGTAAATGTTTTTTCAAGGCATTAAAATCCCCACAATAAACCGTTAGTCCAAACCGAACTCACCTCTATTGTGATATTTCCCCAATAAAATAAAAATGGTGACCCTTTACTGAATCTAGAAAATTAAAAATGGCCAGTCTTCCATTTGTTAGGATATTTTGTTTTCAAAACCTATGAAAACATTGAGAGCCTAACATGAATCTTACTGCTAATCCAATGTAGTCGAGTTTCTCATTAAATAAGTACATCCTCACTTTTACCATTCCTTATGAGTAGAATGTCCATTTATGGATTAATAGTAAAATTATATAATCCATGAATATCTGATTAAGCACATATCATGCTTATGATGATGCATTGATTGGAAGACTTATTCCTAGTTGTCTTTGTGACTGTAGATACTGATTTTACAAAAACACATCCTGATCATACATGCCTTCATCCTACAACCGTTTTGAAAAAATAGCTACGATTGTAACCTCTACGAGCCTCGGGATGACCTCGTCTCCTTGAAGTATTTATCATAGGGTAGAAAATTCCATGATCTAGGAATACCATTGATATGGTATTATCCAAAAACTTGAAACTTCCCATGAGGGACTTTAAGTTATAAAATCAATGAGACCACAACATCTAAAGAAAACTATAGAAAATCCAGTGGAACTCATCACAAATACCAAACAATTCAGGAGATTATCTTAATAGCATGAAAATCACCACCATTAGTATCTGATGAATATTGAACAAAGAGTCAACTACAACTCCCTTCTGGTTTAGGGTCCATCTAGGAAGTCTCCTGTCAACATCCACCCCTAGTGCCATCCCAACGATGCCCTTTAGTTTCCTATTAAGGGAACCACCTGACACACTGCTACCTATGATACCCATGAATGGGAAATAAGGAAGACACGTCAGACATGAAAGGATCTATATAACCTTGAGTGGGATAATATTCCCACTCTCACTGATGATGTATACTGGCATATTTTGGAAGTAAATAGTGAGGATACTAATATCCTTGCTCACTCAGAACATGTTTTTGGGAACATTCAAGTTGTATGAATTGGGTAGGAGCATATCCCTAACCCCATTCATGAAGCCCATAAAACCATTCTGGTGTAAAAAGGATAACAAAAACAGGATCAAATTCTCAGTTCAGTTGAAGATATCTTCCAATATATAGTGGAGAAAAAAAATGTGCAGTATTATATTCCTAAACACTCCCTACTAAAGTGTCAATATAATATAGAAATATCTGAATAACTCAACAAACATATTCTTACATTGGTACAGATATAGGAAAAAAGTGTATATTTGTATCCCTACATCCAGGGCATCACTGCACTCTGATCAGTACAAAAAAATGGTTTCTTTAAAGATTTTTCAAATTTTTCTCCTGTCCAGGAGGATTATTGTAATATTCCGATAATGGATGAGGCACCAAATCAGGCTCATATTCCAATTCCAATCAGGGATCCCCAAGTGATAGGGAGCATTCCTTAATATAGGGTCACATTCTTGTTTAAAAAGACCATTGACATATTCTGAAGGCCCAGAATTAGGCTCATATCTAGTGATGAAAAACAAGCCTACGACCCATGGGCTTCACGAGTATGGGTAGGTTGTGGGTCAGGGCAGGCCTTAAAATTTTTATTGGTTAAATAATTAGCCAATTTAGGTTGATCCCACACGGGTGCGGGCTTACCCATAGGCCTATTTGTTTTAAAAAAATATATTTATAATTAATATTTTTAATGAATATTTTAGTTTTTTAATAAAGAAATTATGATTAAACCATGAAATATGATTTCTCACCATAATTATCATACTAATTCATCATTCATTCACATGTGAATTTTAAATAGATTTATATTTTTTGTTTTAATTTGATATTATAATATTTATATTGTAATTATTCACCATATTCACATGATGTGTTATCCCACCTCTCAAAAAATTGAACTCATGTCCCCTGAAAATGGTTCTGATTCTAAAAGAGTTATTATAATCAAAATATATTTTGTGCCGATTTAATTTTTTTGTTATTTAATTTTTTTATAAAGAAAATAGGAAAGGATCTCATGAGAACCATAATATCCTCTTTCGAAACTAGTTGTTTTTTGGAAATTCATCATTCATTCAATCCATTTGCATCTCCACATGACCAACATTATCATTTGTCACCCCTCATTGACCACTCACCTAGTTTTCAATGCAATAGTTCACCACCACATCATCACCTAAACATTCCCCCATTAACCCATCTAAAAATTCTTAATCGCATCCCTTAAAACTCTAGGAATTTTCAATCCATACTTCTCCCAACAACAACTATTAATAATGAGAATAAATGAAATATTTAAATTATTATTTTCAAAACCTATCCCCTAGGGCCCGTCCCTTCAATACCCCAAGCCTACCTTCGATAGGCCAGGGGCTGGAAACTAGAACCAAAAATGCATATCCATTTAAATGGAAAGACATTTCCATTAAAACTTCAAGCACATGGTCCAAGAACACAAAAACATCATCCAAAAAATAAAATACTATAGAAAAAAGAGTACTGAAAGTAAAGGGGATAGAATGCAAGCCCAACTGATAAGTAAACATACAACTCTATAGAGAAAACAAATCCCGGATCATCCACCGAGGATCCTACCAAAAGGGTAGGTACATATCAAGATCAGTCGTCACTACGACATGTAATGTTTAATGGCCCACCTTTGAGAACCATACAGTCCTGGACCCCCATCTTCAATCAACGTTGTCCGTCGTCTACACAATAAAAATCAAGGTGTGGGCATTTTCCATGAAGGGCTGAGTTTAACAATACTCAGTAGGGACCCCAAGACCCCATGATGGTCTCTCAGAGTTCCACAAAGGAAAACCTCAAAGCTAGACGTCAATCATAAAACATGAAGCAAACATCAACTCTAATTAGGTATATTCTCATATATATACCTATGTTACCAAAATATACCCATCTCATTCTTGAAGAAACATAAGGCTCCAACCTCTAAGTCATTTTCTAAACTGATCCACGAGGAGAGAAAACACAAAGGTGACACCATAATGGTAACACAATGAATGAAAAAGTACCATAATGGTAAAGAATCATATCACACCAGGAATTAAGAAATTACAGAAGTAAAAATGATTAGAAATATCACTGGATCATCTTATTCTATCAAGAGGCTCTTCTTATTAATCTTAAAGGATCTGTAGATGCTGACCCACAAAGAATCTAGGAGAAATGACCTAATCAGGATCGCTAAGCACTGACTGACATAGGATCAATAAATTCATACCCAAATAGGGTCGATAGATGGTCACCTACATAGGATCGATGTTATTTTGTCATGTTATAGCCAGCCACTAGATTCCCGCACTAAGAATGCCTGATTACGAAAGTATCCACTCGTCAGGATATCTTCCTTACATCAACCACCACAAAGTTCAACCTAGAAGTATCCTAGAGGACCACCATGTTGTAAGGTTCCAATTGAATAGAAGAAATTTCAGTCAGACGACCGGTCTGTGACTTATAAGGGTTTTAATACATATGGACCAGTTCAATTTGGGTTTGATCCAAGCTGGTCGTACTCCATCTTTCACCAAAATTCAGGTGGAGTTTACAAAATGGTTTTTCACACTCCAAGGATCCCAGTGCCGGAGATAGTTCATCAAACAAATGTCTCGTTCACAAGTTATGGCCATTTAAACGAAACTACGCCTCGTTGGGTTGCTGTCCGGTCCGACCCGATCTCGCCCGCACCGATCTAGGACATCCCGGTTGGGCTAGACCCACTAGGCAGAAGACAGGCCCATCCCGCCTGGGCGGCACAGCCTTACCCATGGAATGTCACGGCCCGCTGGGCTCACACGACCTGTCCCGCGGAGGGCATGACCACTAACGGGAGCCCACCCTAGCTGGCGCAGGGTGGGGTGGGGGGAAATGAATCCCCCATTTGGAAGGTGGAGCGATGGTGTGATGTGGTGCCACCAGGTCGCCAGCGGGTCTCGGCCCTCCGCTGCAGCTTCCGAGCAGCGACCATCTTCAGCGGTGCGTGAAGATGTGCTACTCACCTCCACCGTGGCCAGATGATATAGGCATTTGATGTCTGTCATGGCTATATGTTGCGGCCCTCTTCACAGGAAGCGCGTGATGGCGCGCCGCCACTTCTTTCGTGGTCGGCCGGTACCGGCCGCCACCATCAACCCCACCGGCTCCATTTTCCAGTGTTGACCTACCGGTGCCATGCTAGGAGTCTTTTGCAGGTCATCAGGTTAGCTCTAGTGACCCGTTTTTCCATTTTATGGAATCAATAGCCTCCCCAGGATGCCCTCTTCGACGCTTCACCCTCCATTCTGAGTTCCATCCAATCCCGAATAAAAAGTCCACGAAGAACAATAGATCAACTAAGTAGTGGAGAGTTCGGGCCTTTTTTGTTTAGCCCATTCCCTTCACATTAGATTGATAACATGAGGGAACAATAATATTCAACAATTCATTTAAATCTAAACCAAATAAAATCCTACCTCATGATCATTGGAGAACCTCTGGGTTTGAGTAATATCCAGTTTTCGTCGTTCCAATAACAAGCCTCCAACAACACCTCTCAATCATCAATCTTTATTTCTTCCTTGGTGAGGGTTTCATTCTTCATCAGGAATCCTCCCAAGAACAAGACATTTCCAATGATTTTCCAAAACCCTCTATAAATTTTAACTCTCTAACATGTAATTAAGAGGTTCATTAATTGGTGTTATTAATGAGACTCATTAATAACACAAAGGGTGGTTACACAACCATTGTGTAACTGGGAATTTAATTTCCTTCATTAAATGCATGACCACCCATGTGGTCCCCACCATTAAAACCTAAATGTGAGGCTGATGGGTGTTTTAAAAAATAAAATAAAATAAATTAATTTTATTTATTTATCCACGAAAAACACAAAACAACCTTCCTCCTTGACCTACTATGGCCGAGGTTAAAACTCCCTTAAGTGAATCCCAACTCTTTGAGTTAAATGATGCCCTCAGATTTCAATTTCGAGAACCAGATGAAAATTTAGGATATTCCGCTTTCATGTTTATAGAACATACCTTAAAGAGGGTTCAAAAATTCATTCTGGGAACATTGGGCCTCAGAATCACATGCCGTCAAATTTCGTAGAATCATAATAAATCCATATAGTTAAAAAATATTACATGGAAAAATCTATGTCTTTACATTCTCCCCACCTTAAGGATTTTCTTCCCTGAAATCCACAGCGTAGACTAAGGAATGAAATGGGGGTACTGAGCACAAATATGATCCTCCCACTCCCATGTGCTCTCCTAGAGGTTCTCATGCTTCCAATGAACGCGCACTATAGGTATCAATATTCTATGAAGGACTCGCTCCTGTCAATCCTCAATCTCCACTAGAACCTTCGTAAATGTATCCTCATCATAAATGTCCAGCTCTCCCCAGTTGATAACGTGTGATGGATCATGTACATACTTCTTCAGTTGCGTCATGTGAAAGATGTCATGCACCTGATGCATCTGTTGGGTAAGAACTAATCAATACTCCACCGCACCAACTCTGCTGAGAACCAGAATGTTTCCGATGAACCTTAGATATAGCTTGCCACCATGTAAAAATATCTGCAATCCCCATCGAGGTGAGAACCATAGGAAGACATTCTCTCCCTCCTCGAACACCAAAGGTCTTCATCTCCCGTTAGCATAAGACTTCTACCTTATCTGTGCCATCTTCATCCGCTCCTGAACGATATGAACCTTCTTAGTGGTCTCCCATACCAAATTCTAGACCCATAAGTGATGACTCCCCTGGGTCTTTCCAAGATAGAGGTGATAAGAAAGGTCGACTGTACAAGGCCTCAAATGGTTCCATAATGATCGTGGAGTGATAGATATGGTTCTATCTGAACTCCACCAAAAAATAGTGATCCTCCCAATTGTTGAGAAAATATAGGATGCAAGATAGATGTATGTCTTATAGTGTCTGAATGGTCCGCTCCATCTGACCATCCATCTGTGGATGAAAGGCGGTGCTCAAATGTAGATGAGTCCCAAACACCTCCTATAATCCCATCCACAACAAGGATTTTAAACTTTCATCACGGTAAGAGACGATCGTCCATGGTACCCCATGAAGTTGTACAATCTCTTGTACATATAGGAATCCCAAGCCCTCTACTGATCCCTACTCTCAGATGGGTATGAAGTGGGATGACATGGTGATTTGGTCAAAAATCACAGCGATAGAATCATGTCCCCGGGACGTACATGGAAGCCCTGCCACAAATTCCATGGAGATACACTCCCACTTCTACTCTGGCACCTCTAATGGCTGTGTTAATCCTGTAGGAACCAGATGCTTGACCTTCACTTGTTGAAAAGTGAGGCATCGTGAATCAAAATCTTCCACTACCTACTTCACCGTTGGACACCTATATTGACGTCAAATGTCCTGGAATATCTTCTCCACACCAGGATGTACCGCCAGAGGGGACGTATGGAACTCCCTCAGAACCACCTATCATAGCTCCACTTGTACCATGGTGCATCCTATAAAGAGAATACCATACTCCCCACCATCACAAAATCCATCAGGTGAATGTCCTGAGAATATCTTGGCATGTTGAGCCTCTCAGACAATGTCCCCAAGCTGTGCCTCCCGAACTCGCTGAAGAAGTGGGGGAGTGACAGTCACAGACAGGAGGTAAGCTACTCCATATCTATCAATAGTGGATATCTGATACTTGTCTTGCTACACTATGGACTCACTCAGTAGCTCTAAACCAGACCTCATACTGAGTGCGTCTACCACTATGTTCCCCTTCCCAGGAGTGTAGACTATCTCTAAGTCATAGTCCTAGAGTAACTCTAGTAATATTCACTATCTCAGGTTCATGTCCTTCTATTAAAAGATATACCTAAGACTCTTGTGATTAGAGTAATCAGAAAATCGTTCACCCACCATGTAGAGTCACCAAATATTCAAGGTGAATACTATAGCTGCTATCTCCAAGTCATGGGTAGAATAGTTATTCTCCTGTTGTCTCAGCTGTTGTGAACCATAAGTGATCACTACTCACTCCTGCATTAGGACACATCCATGTCTGGTCCCTGACGTGTCATAGTAGACTACATACAAAAAACCATATTTTGGTAGCCTCAAGATGGGGGTACTCGTCAATCTCTGCCTCAGCTCCTAAAAACTCTATTGGCATCTCTCCATCCACATGAAGGGATATAGCTTCTACGTTAATGGTGACATGGGTACCGAAACTCTAGAGAAGTCATGTACAAATATTCGGTAGTACCCAACCAATCCCAGGAAACTCCGCACCTCGATCCCACTCCTGGGTGGCTCCCAAGAAAGCACAACCTCTATCTTCCCTGGATCCACTGCAACTCCAGCCTCCGAGATGACATGTCCCAGAAAGTGGACCTTCGTTATCCAGAACTGGAACATCGAAAAATTACCATTAAGCTGACACTCTCAGAGTGTATCTAGTACTATCTGCAGTTGATAAGCATGCTCCTTATCCATCGCTGAGTACACCAAGATGTCGTCAATGAAGACCACCATGAATTGATCGAGGTATGGATGAAAGGTCATGCTCATGAGTCCCATGAACACAGTAGGGAAGTTGATCACACCAAATGGAATATCCAAGAACACATTGTGGCCATAATGACATCTGAAGGGTATCTTATACACAACCTCATCTCATACCCAGAGCTGATGATAGCCTCATCTGAGGACTATCTTTGAGAACCAACAATCTCCCTTCAGCAGTTCAAAAAGATCATCAATCCTTGGAAGTGGATACTTGTTTTTAACGGTCTCTGGGTTCGGGTTCCGACAGTCCACATAGAGTGTCAAACACCCATTTTCCTTATTGGAAGACAAAACCAGGTCTACACATGGAGAAACACTAGGCCTTATGAACCCATTCCTCTGCAAGTCCTACAACTGTAATGGTAACTCACGACGCTCTATAGGAGCCAGAGGATATGATGGTGTAGATGTCCTTGTCATACCAGGGTACAAGTCGATGTCAAAGTCCACCTATCTGCAAGGAGGTAGTCCCAAAACATCATCAAGAAAGACACCTTCATACACTTCCACCAGTATAGGATAGCTCAAACTATAAACATCAAATGATCTGAGGGTATGGATTTCCAACTGATGAGTTATCAGTTTCACCCGTCTATGTGTAATTCCATCATGGGATTCAATGGTTCTATTCTCATTGGTGAGGTAAAACCTTGTCCCATCCTCGCAGACGCACCGCACTTTGCACCTAATGTAGTAAATATGAGCATGGAATGTAGATAACCAGTCGATACCCAAGATGAATTCATAAGGACTTGACGCTGCTACTAGAAGATCTCAGCCAGAGCTCTCACCTCCTAGAGTAATCTCACACTACTGGGACTAGTGTGTAATCGTCGAATCCCCTTCCGTAAGAGTAAATAGCTGTAAGGATTGTGTCAAAGGATCCACCGGAAACTGTGAGCTCCGAACAAGGGTCGTGGAAATTATATAGTGACTGGAACCTGTTTCTATATGTTCTACAGCTATAGTGGAGTTGACATAGTTCATACATCAAATAGTCTTTGAAGAACCACGGTCGAAGGACTCTTCTACCTAGATCTGAGGTCATCCCTCTCCTCCATCTCCCTATGGTTGGGGTGGACCACATGGAGGTGGTGGCTGTATAACCTCGAATCGCTGTCTGCCACCTACTGCACAGCCAACTCCTCTTCCACATCCACTTACTGCCTGCAAACCTCCCCGATTGAATATCTGTCTCATCCTGGGCGGTCCCTCAACCATCTATTGGTCATCTATATGGATGGTCGGGCAGTCGCAAGCCATGTGACCCTACCAAACACACGAGTAGCACTTCTTGCTCCTCATCTATCCTCCTATATCCCGTGAGCCCCACACCACCGATCATGTATCCTGAGGTTTTCCACTAGAATTTCTTGCTCAGATATGCCCCTGTTTAATCCTTCGACTACTTTATATCAATGACTCTACTACCTGACATCTAGTGGTGGCTCTTGATGTTGGTTCCTGCTCAGCTAAGAAGCTCTCCACCAACAGTGCTCGCTCTAGCACCCCAGCTAGAGTCTGAATGCTGATTGATATCATCAATTCTATGATATACAATCAGAGACCATTATCAAAGGTTTGTGCCATACCTAAAGGGTCCCATACAATTTTGGTAGAGTAGTGGGAGAGAACAGTGAACCTCGACGAGTACTGGGCCATGGTCATGCTGCCCTACTGTAAGTGAAAAAACTCATTTATACGCACTGAGAATAGATTCACTAGAACATACTCTTCCCAAAAATGGCCCTTAATTTCTGCCTAGGTGAGGGTCTCCACGTCATGTATCTGGAGTTTCAGATTCCACCATCTCCTAACTACTCCCTAGAAGAGACTGTCATCTAGGATCACTATCCGATTAACTGGAGTACAAACCAAGTGAAAAACTCTGGCCACAGCATCCAGCCAGTCCTCATCCACCTGTGGATCTGACCCACCACAGAACCTCAGAGGACTATGTCTCTGAAACTCATGCAATGTGATTAATCCGTGTGCATCATCTGCTGGTGGGGCTGGTGGAAATGGCTACCCAATTGGTAGTGGTGCTGCTAGTACACCACCCGATGGTACTATCACTTAAAGAGGGACCTATACAGAACCCTCTTCGCTCGGTGGGCCATCATCAAAAACACTCACTGGAACCCTGGCTAGCTATATATATGGTGGAATCCTGAATGAAAATAGATTCACCATGATCAATAAGTTATACCTGGTGAGGTGACTCATTGAGATCATAGGAAAAACCTTTCAAAAGCACACTTAATCCGTGTTTTCATGAACTGAGTCGGAAATCAAAATTCAGGGTCATGGTGTATGGATATGTTGGCCTCCACACTAACACTGGATCCCCAAACTGAAAACCATACTCTTAACACTTAACACTATTGCCATGTTGAAAAGATCAGAGTCCTAGTTCTTTGGTAGAACTGACTCCTCTAATACTACTTTGTCATGAACCGTCCCTCGTGGCCCATTTTGTGAGTGCCCCAAGCCCGTCTTCCATAGGCCAGGGGTTGGAAACTAGAAAAGGAAAGGAAAGTCCCTTTAAATGGGAAGGAACAATCTTTAAACATGAAAAAAGTCCAAGAATATGACAAGAACCAACCGTGAAGTAAACTGTTGTAGTAAATTTTTTACTAAAAGTAAAGGGGCCAAAATAAAAGAACAACTAAAAATTGAATGTATAACTTGGAAGAGAAAATAGCTCTTGGATCATCCACTAACTATCCTACCAGAAGGTTAGGTATAGCTCACGATCAGTAGTCACTATAGCACGTCACATCCAATGGTCCACCTCTGAGCACCGTCTGGTCCTAGATCCCTCATCATCGATTAACATTGTCCATCGGTTGCACAAGAGAAAGAATGGTGCATGCGTAGCCCTGAAAGGGGTGAGTATAAAAATACTTAGTAGGGACCCTGAGACCCCCATGGTCTCCAAGAGTTCCAAAAAGGAAATACCACAAATCAATACTTCAATAATAATGCATAAAGAAGTCATCTACTCTACTTAAGTATATGCTCATACATAAACCTATGTTTCCAAAATATACTCATCTCATTCTTGAGGAAACATAAGGCTGCAACCATTAATCCATTTTATCAACTGATCCATGAGGGGAGAAACCAAAAAGGTTACACAACGAAGGTAAAAGTACCACAAAGGTTAATACTCAGTTCACACTAGGTATAACCTAAGTACAGAAGTACCTATGATTAGATGTATCGATGGATCATCTTGTTCTATCGAGTGGCTCTGTTTCTGACCCACACAATATCTATAGATATAGACCCACATATGACTGGTGTTTTCTTAACCACTCATGATCTCTTACCACTTACCCACATAGTATCAATAAATTCTGACTCACATAGGGTTGATAGATGCTAACCCACATAGGATCGATGTTCGTTCTTCACGTTACAGCCAACCACTATATTCCCGAACTAAGCACTATAGATCCTGGGATGATCTTCTCCGCAAGCTATTGGTTGTACCTAATCAACCACAAAGTTCCATGTAGAGTTATCCCAAAGGACAACCATGTCATAAAGGTTCCAATGTGATAGATGACACGTCAATCACAGGCCTGGTCTGTGACTTATAAGCATTTTAGTACCGGGGGCCCGATTGGATTCGGGTTTGATCAAACCCGGCCGTACTCCAACTATCTAAAAAATCATGTTTAGTATACCAAAAGGTACATATCACTCCAAGGATCCCAACTCCATAGACAGTTTGTCAAACGGACGTCCCGTTCACATTTTATGGCCCTTTAACCGAAACTGGGCCCGATTGGAACTAGGTCTGGTCCGCCCCGGTCGGATTGACCTGGCCTAACTCGGTCCATGTTTGAACAGGCCCGACCCACCTAGTAGGCGTGGCCCAATGGGCCGGCATGGTCTGGCCCATGAAGGGGAACAACCCACTGGCCTCGCATGGCCCACCCCGCAGAGGGCGCGTCCTACTGGACTCACGCGACCTGACTCGATGGTTGGGGCCCGCACTTGCTGGCGGGGTAGGGGGAATGACATCCCTCGTTTGGAAGGTAGAGCTACTATGCCACGTGGTGCCACCCAGTATCATGTGGGACCTACAAGGAATGGTTCCCATCCCTCTAACATGGCTTCCGAGCCACGACCATCTTCTACAACATGGGATGACACACTCCTTGCCTCCACCCACGGTCGGCTACGGTCGGCCATCACTGTCTTCCACAACTATATGTCGTGTACCTCTTCACCAGAAGCGCATGATAGTGAACCAACTCTTCCTTCATGGATGGCCAGTACCGGCCACCACCATCACCACCGTCGACATCGGTTTTCTGTGCCTCCATGTCGGTGTCTTTCCAGCGGTCTTCTGCGGGTCACCGGGTGAGCCATGGTGACCCATTTTTCCATTCAAAGGATTCAACAATCTCCCTGAGATTCCATCTTCACCGCTTGACCCTAATTTCTGGGATCCTTACAATCCCGAATAAAAATTCTTTGAAGAACACATAGATCAACAATGTAGCAGAGGGTCTGGGCCTTGTTCATTTGGCCCACGCCCTCTGCGTTAGCTTGATAACATGAGGGAAGAATAACATTAAAAAATTATTTTAAAATTAAACCAAATAAATTCCATACCTCAGGATCGTTGGAGAATGTCCACGTTTGAGGAAGAGTTTTTGTTATTCATTCCTACAACATGCCTCCAATGAAACTTCTTATTAAACATTCTTCGGTTCTTCCTTGGTGAGGTGGTTCATTATTCATCAAGAATAGTCCAATGATCATGCCTTTTCCAACAATTTTCCAAAAAACCACATTAAAGTTTAACTCTATAACATATGATTAAGAGTTTCCTTAATTGGTGCGATTAATGAGCCTCATTAATCCCACGAATGGGGGCTACATAACCATTGTGTAACCGAGATTTTAATATCCTTCAATAAATGCATGACCACCACTGTGGTCCCCACCAAAAAAACATAAATGTGAGGTGGAAGGATGTTTTAAAAAAGAAAATAAAATATATATTTTTATTTATTCATCCACAAAAAATGAAAAAAAGGCATTCCTCCTCGACCGACTACAGTCAAGGTTAAACCTTCCTTAAGTGAATCTCGGCGTCGTGAGTTCAACGGTGCCCTTAGATTTCAATTCCGTGCACCTATTCAAATGTAACTATTTCTCGCTCGCACGTTTACTGACCGTACCTTAAAGGAAGTTTAGAAATTCATTCTGGGAACACCAGGCCTCATAATCACATGCCGTCAATTTTAGCAAGCTCGTAATAAATCCATATATTAAAAAATTTACATAAAAAATACAGGTCATTACAATTATAAATAGTATATTTTTTTAAAAAATGTGGGAAAACAAAAGGCTTATTTGGGACAGGGCAAGGTGGGTATGGATTTTTTTGGTAGCATTATATGCGGGCATTTGCAGAAAAAACCACACAGGCTCAAACCCACACAGGTTTGGACCACCCCTCCAATTTTTCATTACTACTCATATACCCATTCTGGATGAGGTAACAAAGTGAGAGTGGTACATGCTTTGGGATAGACTCATATTCCTATAAAATAAGACCATCAACATGCTCATAAGTTCTAATATCAGGCTCATATCCTTGTAATGGTTGGGGCTCACCAAGTGAGAGTGAAAATGCCTTAGGGTAGACTCATATTCCCATAAGTGAATCTACCTGGCATATTCCTATAGATCATGGAATCCAAGATTATATGCATACTTTCGTTAATGACCCACTGTATCAGTATCCTTCTAAGGCTATATAGAAGGACTCTCTTATTCCTTCACCCATTCTGGAGGTTCGTCATCATATTCCAATGGGGAATGCATATTTATACTGGGCTCATATTCCTTATCTAACTAGGGATCACCAAGTGAGAGAAGTACATTCCTTGGGATAGGCTCATATTCCTACCAAAAAAGATCTGGGTCATACTCCAAAGGCTTAGGATCTAGATCATATCCTCATTATGTCCAAGGTCCACCAATTGAGGGCATCACATGCATTAGGGCATGCTCATATTTTTTCTAATAATGAAGAATCTCATTAGTATATTCTAATAGCTTATTAGCGAAGGACTCATATCCCTACACAATATAAAATTATAGGTTGGAATATTCTAGACATGACAGAAAATGAGTTCAATATCACCAATATAATCAATGTCAGTGTCCTTGATGATGTTCAAGACACATTATCAACAACTCAAGGGTCTGTTAAATCTTCAACTAAAGAATAATGCTATCATTTCTATGATAGTCCTCCTCGTGGTAGTATGGAGATGGATTGTGGGAACGATAATCTTGTCATATCTCGTAGTTAACTTCCCCATAATGATATATCCCATAGACAAGGAAATCATCCACCTTCCAAGAAACCAATATATATAGTGGTGTTCAGAATTCAGATTCCATTGTATAAATAGGTTCTCAAAACATCAGGTTTAGCTGCATATAGTTCCGAAACAACTTCCAACAATACTCCACAATAGTTAGCAGGTGACCCCAAGAAGAACCTACCATGGTTTAATCAGATGGAGGTGTGTAAGTCTAATGAAGAGGATGATTATATTAACATATGAAGAGTGTTAGTTGGAAACAACCTCCCCACCATGTTCTATCCCCATTCCACTTCTTACTATGATATCCTAGTTGAGCTAGAAACAGATTTCATGCCTTATTTATGACATGATATGTTTGAAAATAATAAAATACCAAAGTAAATACATATCTCTTATGAAAAATATGAGCATCACCTTTAGACCATAAATACACACTCTTGCTAGCTAGATATGGCCACCTTTTCTATAACCCAGAGCCCAAGAATAGAGGATAATGAAAAACACCTTTGTAGTGTTTGTCTCTGTATCAATACAACTCTATACTGACTAATTTATAGAGCATCACCATGTGTATGTTTCCAAGGATGGTAAAATTATGGAACATTTCCCTTTAATATGTACCTAGAACAAAAAACCCCTTAGATTCAGTCTCTTGTTATGTCATAGAAGCCAATGAAATTAGGGGATGAGGTAACGTGAAATCCAGTTGTTCCCTACAACAGAATGACCCCAATTCAATGATGCCAATATATCATGAAAATAGGGAGACCACAACCCAAAAAATCATTTAACTAAGCCCCTAAAAATAATTGTAACACATTTAAAACATTTAGGCAAAATTTGTGACCAACATAGCAACATCCCATAGAAACTAACTCCTATCATAGGCTTCCATTGCACCCAACCACTACACAGGCACATCTTCTCCACATAAAATCGTTCATATCAGTAGTTGTCATAGAATTCTTCCAGGATAAAAACTATCCCGTCGAGTTGAGGGAATGTCCACCACATCAATTACCCCTCCGATCATTAATTCCAAAGAGGGTTTAGGGCATATCAGTAGAAGTTTAAAAACAATCATAGACCACTGGATTAGTGGAATTGATATCTCAATCATCATCACCAAATTAGTTATCCCCTGATGGGGTACTAGGGAAATTACAGGTTATTCTAGATCAACCCATCCCATTGGGATGAGGGAATTTATATCACAATGTTTTTCTTAAGAGTCATCAAATCCCCAAAGGGAATCATTGGGTTCGTAACAGTTGGATCAATCAATGCTAATTGTGCCGTAAATAGTCCCCAACACATAGGTCTAGGGGAATTTTCATTATCAACATCATCACAACAAAGGGATTTAGTCCTCTCTAGGCCAGGAAGTAAATATCTATTGTTGGAATCTCATATGATCCTCTCACCACAGAATAAACCTCAGTTATTTATGGTCATTTCGGCAATCATGACCAAAAACGCCCTTAGGGTCACTACTCATAGTCCAAAATAGGAAAAGATTATGATGAAGGCAATCAAACTCTACTGAGGTTTCAATCCAAAATGGCCCAACATGGTCAATGGTTCAAGGAATGACCCCTAATGCAGGTAGTGCATAATCATCCTATTTTCTCGAGAGTAATGGGAAAAATACCATTTCCCAATAAACAACTATGAATGTAATCACCATAGTCATAATAGATTATGTGGATCAATATGTAGATATAGAGGGAATCAATATGGAAAACATACCATGCGAGAAGGATTTGGATACACCCACTATGGATGCATACTCCCAAAATCAGAGGAGACTCTAAAATATGAAACCTACAAATATCAAGTTTCCAACTCTATGTTATAACACTACCAAGGTTAAAGGGAAAGGTGTGGCTATGTCTCCTTCGCCGCATAAAATAATTTAAAATACATTCACGAAGGAATAATTATCAATATATGAGAGTGAGATACAAAATCTCAGAGAACTTAATAAGGAGTTACGTAGGAGAAACATTCCCATTGGGTATAATATTTAGGATGATATGAATATTATTCCTCCCAAATATGATCCACTTATAAGAGAAAAATCTGAGCATCAGATAAGATCTGTATCCCTATAGTTGGTCTATGTAAATGATGAATTCGAAGATGACCATGATTTTAATCAATTATGTTGATAGCCTCTCCCTTTCAAGGGTAATCATTCATTCTTTGCATGAATTAAGAATCAGTGAGATATGAAAACAATTCCACCTCATCAAGACCCACCTTCTCCCTATATACGAAAGGTACCTCAAATGACAGTACCAATGGAATTTATCAACAACCTTGAGTCCCTGTCTACTCGAGTAGAAGACATGGATGGGTGATGTGTACCTTTGTAGCGTGAGAAGAAGCCATATCCCAAATGGGTGGAGGAAACATTCCCCCCAAAAAAAATTAGAAATCCAACCTTCTACACCTTTGATGGTGCAGGAGACCTATAACAACACCTTACACACTTCATACCCCGATGTGATCTAACAACGGGCCCTTAAGATCAATAGAAGTTGACCAAGATGAGGTGTTTTGTACAGAATCTCATAGGGCCATTATTCATTTAGTATAACAGCCCTCTATAAGGATCTATTGTTGGATGGAAAGACCTTCATCATCAATTCCATTACCATTTTACTTCCATGATGAGGAAGATGAAAACTGTCAACCTGACCAACTACAAGAAACATGAAAATGGGAGGGTGTATGGCTTCATATCTAGATGGAAACGCCTAACATATTTTCTCATCATCCCTCTATTATAGGAACAATTTCTGGAAATATGTGCTGAAAAATCCTAGAATGAGTTATATTAACATCTGATTCTAGTGAAATATCTAGGTATATTCCATGAGTTTGTGGAAATGGAACAACTTCTGGAAGACACCATTCATTGGACCCGAGGTAAATCTCGACTCATTCCCTAATCATATGGAAAATGGATCGCTAAGGAAAAAACTACCACTATTACCCTCAAACAAGAATCAATTCCCATTCAAGCACATATGAAGGTCCTAAACCACCCAACACCTCTTATTGAGTGGTAGTAACGAAAAAATCTCCCTCGACTAAAAGGAAAAAGAGATATGTGTCACACATGCTTTTAAGAATGGACGAAAAAAATACCCCTTTAGAAACTATAATGTCCCCAGCTATAACCTTGTAGCTATGGATAACAACCTACTCAAGATTCTATAACTAAGGAAGTGCAATGAGTTCAACCTCACTGATCATCCAGACTAATGAAATTTCCATAGAAGGTTTGGTCACAACATCCAGGATTGTTTCATCTTTAACTACGTCATCCAAATCATAGTCTATCTGGATAGGTGATGTTCGATAACTAACCAGAGTAGGTGACCTGCATAACTATTTCCCAGTTAGAAGAATAAATTGATTCAAAAAAAGTTATATCCAGGCGTGGGAAGAAGTTCAGCAACTTGATGACCTTAAAAATAGATTACCAATCTCATTACACTCTAAGAGGATATCTCCACAGACCCATAACTATTCAACTACCAAGGTAGGATACGTTTATTTTTCCTCTCATAGGTGATCATAAACATTAGAGACATGAAGAGACCGAATAGGAAGGGATATATTCTCCTCAGTCACAAGACCAAACTCTTGCAGATTTCTTCCCACAAATCTCTAAATCACGGGCACCGCACCACCAAATAGAATCCTCATAAGATAAAGTTATCATATTTGGATTTGATAACCTGAAACCTGGAAGAACCAATATATTAAGAATAGTATGTCTCTGAGCGTAAATTCCTCGTACCTAACTATGGAATAGGAGGTCTCATGGGTAGGAACTAAGGATACATGGGACACACAGGTGTGGCCAAACCAAATATTTGGTCCACATTCCCATAAAGGGAATATATGTAGCCAATACCCATGTTCAAGTGCTACAATAATCCCAATATACATATAAGATTCCTAGAACCCTCCAACAATCATCAATTTCTAGTTGTCTTACATGACTACCTAGTGGGGGTGTGATCATCTCATCATCCTAGTCAACGGGGAAGGCCGACGTGACCTATGCCACTGGAAGAAGATGCTCCATAGACCTTTGAAAACCAAGCATCACTGTAAACCTCAAATTCCACATCTACTGAACCACAAAATAAGGATAAACACCACTTCAAGAAGTGCTAACCTCCTGTTTAAAATCATGACATTTTGAAATAGCAAGTTGTTGTCTTAGCTAAGCACTCAATCCTCCATTTACTATATCTTTCAAAATAATCCAATTAGGCACTCATTGAAGACCTCTAAAGCCCATAGGATTTTGAAATTGAATTCTATATAGTCGATGTATATTGAGTGGAGACCATGCTAGAAATCATCCATATTTCCATCTCATTCGTGGACCAAGATCAGGAAGAGGTCATCTAGGGACACATCAGGCCCCTATATATTTCTAGTAGTATCAATAACGTCGACATGTGAAGGAACCTGATTGAAAATAGTTTACGGATCAACCTTATCCCAATTTGAACCATTATACATTTATGATATAGTTAAGGAGACTCATACTCCACAAAGCTAACCATTCATGTTTATGATAAGCGTGATCAAAGGCCTCTTGGGACGATAAATCTCATAGAATAGGTTTGGTACCTCACATATAATTCAGAGTTTATAGTTATCTAGTAAGACACCACATAAAATATTTTTCTCAGATGTACCTGACTC
Organism: Viscum album; assembly: GCA_963277665.1. NCBI lineage: Eukaryota > Viridiplantae > Streptophyta > Magnoliopsida > Santalales > Viscaceae > Viscum > Viscum album. Next base: position 1,527,098,568 of record OY728151.1, read on the forward strand.
CACAACTATATGGTAGTACCCTCAACATTCCCCCGGGTTTTAAAAAAACACCATAAATTGAAAGGTCAGCAAAATATAGGACGATAGTGCCTGGACTCTACATATACTGAGGAATGATTCAAAAAAAAGGGAATTAAAACAACCATTGGTGGATGAAAAATATATAGGTTGATTCCCCCAATGGTTTGGGGACCTCCCCTAAAAATCACTGGAATATTATTGATAATGACTATGTGCTCCCCATAAATCTAGTTGAGTCAATAGATCTGATCCCAGATGTAAATGACCCCTCTAGTCCCAATGATTATATAAAATAAAATCATCTCAAAAATATCTCTGTAATGACTCTGGTAGTAGTGTATGATAATGTATTTTCTTATGGCCCATTTCACCTCGAAAATGATAGATTTCCCCCCAGATTACCATCTTTATCCGAAAATTCCTCCATAGACTCATAAATAGTAGAATATGAGGACAACCATTGAAAATGACTCCATAGGCTCAAGAACACCCCTCCTGTATTCAAGGAACTCATATCCACCACTATTAATGAGCTCATGAAGGTAAAAATGGGAAATAAATATGACATGTGACATACACTAATTAGTTCCACCATGCCTCTTGACGACCAAAATATGTACATTACATTTCTATGGAAACACAGACATGTGTTCACTTTGAATTGTATTGAAATGTCCGGACTAAATCGGGATTTGGATACGCACCATCTCAGCTTCCATGATGACCATAGTTGTTTCAAGACAACATCCAGGGTGAATCACCCCTATCATTCTAAAAATGTAGAGGCAGAAGTTGTAAAATTTATCAAATTCACATTTTTCTAAGAAGTGAAATACCCATTATGGCTCACCCAAATTATTCATGTCATGAAATAGAATGGGTAGACTAGGCATTGCATCAATTTTAGAGACCTCAATAAGAAATTTAAAAAGGATGAATTCAAATTTCCAATCACCAAACACTTGATCGATGCAGTTGCTGGCTTCTAGTCTCTCTCTATCATAGATGGGTATACAGGGTAAAATCAAATAAAGATGGCTCTTGAAGATGAGAAATCCACTACCTTCAGAGAACCGTATGGAATATTTTTCAATCAAGACAAGAAATTTGGATTAAAAAATGCTGGTGGTACTTATTAACACACCATGAATCATATCATTATGTATTTATAGTAAAAATTGATGAATGTTACATTGATGGCCTAGTAGTAAAATCACGAAAGTGATGTGATCACTTCATGGATCTTCATAATGTCTACGACAAGTAGTGGTATCACATTATGAAGATGAATCCAAAAAATAATTTTTATGGTAACATCATGAATGTTCCTTGGATTTGTGATATGCCAATTTGGCATTCACGTCAAACAAGAATGGACTAGTTATATTCTAGAAATAGAACCCTCAATAATCTCAATGAACTGAGGGGGCTCTAGGGGAACCTTGACTATAGGTAGAATTTCATAGGAAAATTTTATAACAAATATGTCTCCTTCACCATGATAATCAAGAAGAGAATAACCTACCAATGGGATGATGACTACCCATAAGCCTTTGAGAGTCAAGTAGAATCGACTACTCCCACTGGTCCTAATGTTATTGGTGGAAGGAAATCCACTCATCTTGTATTTGGCCTATATGGAATGATTCATTGGTTCCATCCATGCAGATGAAAATGATTCAAGAAGTGATAATAGTATTTAATACCTAAGATGACTGATGATAGGAACCAAGACTCGATATTTTGATGTTGAGAATAACTATTATTCACTAATATTTGTATTAAAAATCTAAGGCATTACTTAAAGAACCATGAAGTCCACATAGTCATTCATTTCGATCTGATCAAGTACATCCTTGGTCATCCTAAGCTAACTGGGTGTTTTTCCTAATAGTTGTTCATTTAGCAATAGAAAAACGTTCTGTTCGTGTAATAGAAGTCGGTGAAAAGGACGTCCCTGGATGGTTTCCATACAGAATGCCCCACTCCAGATAACACACTATTAGACATCGAACTTCCATAAAAGGAGGTATTCTATGCCCATGAAACTAGATGTATATGGTTGACGTATTGAGATGATTCCTTCCAGAATTCCTATCGGTAGGAGAATTGAAAATTGACACTCAATCAGGTTGGCTTAAGGTTTTTATTTGTATATATAGATATAGAAAATATTCAATAATCTTTCTCACCATCCAAAGGATGTAAAAATAATTTTTCAGAATACCAATCCCTCATCTATGTCTTTTAATTATACTGATAGCTGCAAACATCCTACCTGATCTTTAAAGGGGATTCAAAGTTAGCGATAATTTAGATCATTGGTGAATATTCCATCAAAAAGGAAAAATTTCCCCATCTAACTGGCTATGTCACGGGTCTAATGAAATAGTTCCCTATCGATCTTACATTGCATCATGTTATCTAATCATAAAATACTCATTCTGACACATTTTCTAATGCAGCCACAATCATGGATGACCCTAACCAGGAGGAAGTGGTCTTTTGTATGCCACACCGAAGGATGGTCTCATCGATCACTGTCCGCAATATGGGAGAAATCAACCGGGTCAGCATTACCCCAAATCATGATGAACTAATTTATACCCCTAGTTGGATGGATTCAATATTTGTTTATCTCTAAAATAGGATCCTCTCGACATATCGAGTTAGATGGGAACAAATTTGATGGAAAACAGTGAAATTTACCCCATGGGATGGTGTAAATAAGAAAAAATACATATAAAAGAGAGGATTTGATGGAATCCTCCTGATATTAATAACATAAGGAAATATTTTTTCCATAATTTATGAAGTCCTCATAGGATCCTATGATACTCATTAGTCTACGATGGGATCTCTCACCAAATCAAGAGGATGTGATACTACTAAAAAACATGATAGAAGACTATGTGGAAATCCTCAGGAAATGTCAGGCATTCCAAGTTCATGAAAATTTCATCCATCAACCCCTAAAATTGCGACATACAACCAAATATTTGTAGCCATTATTTTCGTATGGGGAATGGATATTTTGGGGCCATATCCCCAGATAAAAGCTAAGTAGTTAAAGTACATCCTTAATGTTATTGACTTGTTCTATAAATGGGATTAAGAAATACCCATCAATGAAGTAAGTAAGAAAAAAATATTTAAAATTTTAATGTCCCATATCATCATCGGGTTTGGATTTTGTCCCACAATACTAACAAAAAATGACACCAACTTCTGTTCTATAGAGTTGACGAAATTGTACCAGGATTACAACTTCGAGTTTAATTACTCATCCTACAATCATGAAGTGGAAAATTGATAGAAAATGGCTTTCAATAAGACATTGTAAAATATAATCTAGTAGATGGTGAATAAGGATAATAAGTCTTGGCCGGACTAGCTCCTACAATCTTTATGGGCCTATTGTACCACCATGCATACTACTACACAAGAAATTCCATATTCATTGGTGTATGGGACTTCGGTAGTTTTACCCATAGTGGTCCAATTGAATTCAATATGAATAGTCATTTTCAAACAACTCTCAGAAAATTATTAATAAAAAAAGTGTCTAAATAAACTAGATTGGCTCAAAGAGATCATGTTTCATACAGTACACAACATCAATATTCATCAGAATCAGATCGCACGAGCCTTTAATAAAAAGCTTCACCACTATTTTTTCCTCCAAGGAGATCTAGTGCTCTCTCTTAGATCCCTAATGATACCCGAATAGAAACCTCTTACGCTGAAATGAAAATGAGAAGGTCCTTATATCATACATTAGGTTTATCACAACAGAGCTTATTCACTAGAAAAACTGGACGAGGAGCCTTTCACACCCACACCAATGGAAGGATTATTAAGAAATATATTGTATATAATTCATTAAGCATCTATCATCCTAGTAGAAAGAAGTAAAAATCCACAACATCCTTCATCCTAACCCCATGACATTAAAATATATGAAACCAATCCCAGTAGTAATACGTTAAACTAAACATCATCTCTTAACTTGACCGTGTGTTGTTAAACTGTGTAAATATGTACTTATTGCATGATGTTAAAACTAAATGGAAGTTATACTCACCAAATGGTTCTAAAATTCATGAGAATAATGTCTCATCGAAAATTCACCGCCCACAAGCTATATTTGTGTGAAATAATGATGAAATTTTCCTATCTCCATGTGAGAGTCATATTCACATTGGGAAACTTTTCATCAAAGAAATATGTGTGGATTGATACATATCATCACAAGACACACAATGACACCAAGATATACATTCTTAGGTGTAACTACAATATTAATTTCCTTCCATATCAGGTGACCTACATCCTTACTATAAGAAGGTAAACAACACGACTGATGTCCTCACTGCATGAAACTAAACTGCATAGTTTCCAAGAACAATATGTGTCTTGATTCCTACAATCACATGATACATGGTGGTTCACAAAACTCCGTTATTGGGCTCAATCAAAAAAATTTCTCTTTTATCACATTGATTCACCCACTTCCTTATGGAAATAAGTTAAACTGCATGGATGATGTCCTTACCGCATGACATTAAAATTAATGGGTTTCTAGAACTATATATGGTTTGATTATCACTCTATTGAGATATGTTGGGATGTATAAATCCTATATCGTATCCCAATCCCCTAATAATTAAAAATTCCATTATCCATTATCTAATTTCCACCATGTCGTGATAGGAACCTTTTCCATTCATTGTTTCTCACACCAATCATAGCTCAGGTGATCATAGGAATTTTGGTAAGGGCTCCCCTATGTAACCAAGACATATCAGTTCAAAATATGGTTAGCATATTCCTAAATGAAAGTACTTAAATAGAACACCATGATTCCTCACCACATGATGTTAAACTATATGGTTTATTTCTCTATCATGTCAAAAAAGTGTCCATTACTATGGACCTCATCAGAGAGGTCCACTATCCTTGGTGTTAGTATCCTACCAAAACTATATTCTAGAAAAATATATGGATTTATTCCTACCATAATTGGATATGTAGTCACACCTTGATCTCCAATACTAGGCATATCCACAATAAATTAACTTAAAAAAAATTCCCTCCCTATGTTCGGATTAGACCTGTGCAGGGAGAATTCATTTAACAACTAGATGCAAATTGATTCCATTCACCACTAGATATGTAGTGATGCTTATACCTCCATTATTGGGCCCAATCAAAACATTCAATTTTCATGCTATAGATCCCTTGTCCATACTGTATGATGTTAAACTCTATGGTTTATCAAGAGATACATGTGGATTTATTCTTGTTATAATTGGACACATAGTGATGCCAGGACCTCTAATTCTGATTCTAGCTACCAAAGCCACTGAAAAAATGCACCCCAACTATATATGGGCCTTGTCATACAAGATCATTTTTCCTACATACAAGTCAGATCTGTGTATGTATTTCTGGCACACATAATACATCTTGCCCAAATATTTAGTTTGGTTCCCATGTCCTTACCACATGACATTTAATTTTAAGTGGAAAAATATGTCTTTATCAGATGACATTAAACTACAAGGAAAAAGTCTTAGTCACATGACATTAAAACTATACAAAAAATGTATACCTCCTATAAGAAATTAAATGGTACTTACCATTAACCATCATTATCCTGTATCACGAGACTAAAAGAACCAGACCCCAATCAACCATAATATGGAGTGCCTCTATCATCTTGTAATCCCATCATCCCAAAAATCACACATCATTCCTTAAGTTCCTTGGGTCACCACAATCCTTACATGGCCATTGGAAAGGAATGTGATATCTATTTTTAAAATTGTTGTCGATGTGTAAGGGATCAGACCTACCAACCAAATACATCTTGGACCTATATAAAGAGCTTTCTGACCCTTGTGATCCTGACATCACTGTGGTAGGACTCAACACCTAAGGGTGTTCTAGGAAATCCATAACAAGATTTTCCTATATCAAAACTCATGACATAAGAACCTTAAGACATGATTTATAACATATTCATCTTCTTCTAAGAAATATATTGGAGAACCCTTGACCCGGGGTATCCTAATAGGTTTCTTGTGTAACAATCCACTCATACTAGGTCCACACACATGATGACCTTAAAATGTATAAACTTTGGTTAAAGATATACAACCTTAAACTCTATCCATTGATTGTCTGAATTTCAAGACCATAAACTACTATCGAAAGAGTCATAAATATTATTTGGTTGAAAACCCTTAATGGGATGTCTGAGGAAAAGTCAAGTCTTCCCTTTCTAAACTATTCATCTCTAGAATATAGGAAAAAACCATGGTTTAAATAAATGTGGAATAATGCTCATAAGGTCCACCTTTTGTCCCTGGTAAAAGACAAGTCATACTCACTAGACCCCATGGTCCAGAAAAAAATTAGAGTAATGTTTTGTTATATCCCCTCACTGTGATAATGTGTCCACAAGGTGGAGATACAACTTTTAGGGTGCTCGAGCCCTAATTTTATATTATATTCCCCATAAATCAAACATTATTATTTGAGCGACTCAGGTCACTATAAATATTCCATGACCCTTAAAAATGATACCATGCTTTAATTGACCATTTTTTTGACTAATAATATATGAATATGGATCCTACATATGCACCTAAGGTCATCAACTGAATGATTCACTCTGGAAAAAGGTCTTTCAGATCCATATGAGTCCTGATGTCACCATGGTGGAACTCAACACCTCAGCTTTTTTGGGTCAATTTCCAACATGATTTTTCTTAACAATCCTGATGACCCAAACACTTTGGAAGATGATTTACAATCCTCTTAACTAGACTATTCAATCAGATTCTACATCCTCAATGTTACATGACCATGTTTTGTAGCCTTTCTCAAACAAGGAATGAAACACTCCATTCCTAAACCTTTTAAGGGCCCACACCCAATGATTCAAAACCATAGGGCATATGACATGAGCTTTACAATAAGATCAAGATTTCCCTAGAGTGGTATAACCCTTCCTAGATAGCCCTTAGTTCCATTCCCAACCTCACAATATGGATGTTTGAGTCTTTAAAAATCATTCCTGACACTTGGAATAGAGTGGAGATCATTGTTGCATGATCATTCTATTGATGCATAAGGGCTTTAACATACCAACTAAAGGCATCACATCCTTCCAAGAAAGCAACCTCAATCCTTGTGAGACTTGACATCATTGTGGAGGAACCCGACACATTAGGGTGTTGTGGGTCATTCGTAGAATTTCTACCCCATCCCATATTCCCTGACTCAATATTCTAGGTTATGAATTACATCACCCACACTCCTAATATCCAGGTGGACCTATCATATCTTGTATTTCACCTTCATTCAATGCTATACCCATAAATCTTCCATGAACTCTGGAAAAGCATAGAGAAAACACTTTTTGAAAATGATTCCAATGCATATGTTATTTGAATTACTAGCCAGAGTCATCTCCTCCTTATTGGAAATGCGCTCTAATCCTCTTGTGCCTCAGAAACACTATGGTCTAACATATAATCCTAGTGTGTTTTGGGTCATCCCTAAAATGTCTTACCCATATTCAATAATCATTGACCAAGTATTGGCAGTAAGACTTTAAAAATCACAAAATATCAAGGTTCGAGCTAAAAGACACTAAAATAAAACAATAGATGGTTAGAGATTAAATAACCTAAAATACAGTAATAAAAGTTTTGAGTTAAAATACCATAAACTATAGTAATAGAAGGTCTGAACTAAAATATCCTAAAATACAGTGATAAAAGGCCCAAGTTAAAATAACCTAAACTAAATCGATAGAAGATTCAAGATAAAAGACCCTAAAAAATTTATATAAGGATAAAGATAAAAAACCTAAACTATAGCAATACATGGTCCCGACTAAAATCCCCTAAACTACAACACCAAAAAATTTAGTTTATATGACCAGAAAAAGGGATGAAACCCTACATGGATGGAAACCCCAATAATAAAATAATGGTTATAAGATGAGTCCATGATAGTAAATACTTCCCCTATATGATGATTATGAAATAATAAGGTAAATATAATGAAAATTTTTCAAATATTTTGAGCCCCCCATATGGATTGAGAAAAAATAAAGTTATGATCTCTTGATCTATTGAATTCAGAAAAAGATATAGCACTCTTCCTTTGGGATAAATATTTTACCCATATTATCCTTTTGTGATTCAATTATTCTCAAAAATACTAGAGCAGATACATAAGTGAAGAATCACATGTTGGTGGTCATTCATGATCATTTATCAATGAGAATCTGTTATAATATTAAGATCCATACATTTAGGATTACTGGAAATTATGCAAAGGATGGGTACAATTTGTGATTCATGCGACTTCCGATCAACAAAATATCATGCACATAGTAAAATAAAACTACTAGAAACAACATACAAAATTTTGTACATACATTAATTGATATCACATGAGACGAGGAATCTCCAAATATCAGAGTCTCTCCCACAAATACACAAGCTATGGAAAAGATGAAAAATTAAAATTTTGTCACAAAATTTTCTCAGAGAAGTCCTTGAAACCTAAATACCTCTTCACTAAGGAGGTAAAAAATTTGTATAGATGATCAATATATTCGGATTCCACCTCGACATTATGCTGAAACTCCTCCACCCTGACAATGGAATCAATCTTGACCTTCTCTTCCCTGTCACGAAGTGCATGTTTCTATAATAAATTTTTATTCTATATGTGGAGTGCATGTTTAAAATGGGACAACAATTCCTGAAGAAGGATAATTATAGACTGAATATGATCAATTTCTACCTTCCTAGAATTGAATACATCCCAATGAGTCACTAGATCCACCACACACTGTGATATTTCCCTTAAAACCTTATCTAAATTTTCTTTACTGGAGAGGAAGCCTCAGTAACTACCACCATTAATTCAAGGTCCCTCTTCTAATCTCTCAGAAAAATCAACTCTTTTACCCAGTCATGAATGGTGGTATATTAAAATGTTTTATAACCAAGTGTGGTAAAAATAAACCATAGGTGACCATACCAGTCCTTCAAACAATCTAAATGGTATCTAAAACTATGGTCTAGATCACCCCCAATATTTATTGCTACATCGACTAGTAAAATGACCCATACTATGAGACTTGATCTAAGTTCATCCTTGGAATGATAATATTTTCCAGGACTATGTCACTAAAATAAGGGGACGTGCTCATAGTCTTCGATGAAGTACGAAGGGAGCCGACCTCTACATTAGTAGACTCAGTTAGAGGAATCCCCAAGGGAGTAGAGAATTGGACTTTCGGGATCTGGGGTGAAAGCAATATAACAAGGGTCATAGGTATTTATTATTAAAAGTATAAATGATATGATATCACCAAGTAACCATTGGATATGACCAACATTAGAAACATACCTTTCTCAGTTGTGTCACTAGTGATATCTATTTCCATAAACTCATCTAATGGTGAAGCGGTGACACCCTCTTATAAAGATCAGCTTCATGGAACCTCTGATGATTTCTCCAAATATGTACTTCACTATACACCCTTTAGGGCTACAAGAACAAAATATCATGTTAGGATACATGAAACAAAGTGAAAAAAGTGTATAGTTTCTAAAGAATTTTTCACCTTCTAAAAAACCTACCTCCATCAAGGCTAACCCAGTAGTAGAATAGCTACCCATGATAGTCTATACCAAAAAGTAATTCACCCATACTAAAACAAGTGGTGTGACCATTGAAACATCTGTAGTGGGAAATGGGCTTAAATAAGATAGAACATAATACATTTCTCCTTTCTGATGGGTTGGGTATGACAACTATGGTTCTAATGAAGCAACCAAACACTCACCCACATATTAAGGTGTAGATATATTTTTTTCTATGGAGGATCAATGATGACCTACACATTTTTTACAAATCAGTATGTGGTACCGAAATAGTTCAAAACAAGGAATGAGTGAAATGTTGCTCTTAATTGAAGATTCTAGAGGAGAAGGATCTAATTATTCATAATGATTCCCTTTTAATTTACAATTAGGGGTAGGATCTCTAGAGGGTTTCGATGCTAATAGTTTCATGGAGGTCACCCATAAGATGATGATACTAAGGGAACCACTTTGGGAATGTTGATCGATGACCACATTAGAGCCGGTTGGCTTGAGGTTCCCTCATCATCGATCCCCTGGCCCTTGGTGAAATCAAATCCAATATCTATAATATAGGAATAATATATGGGGGATGGAAGGATTGGATAGTCGTATATAGTCTCCCACTGTACCAATAGAAAAGGATTTAAATATGGTTACAATGACACCCTGACCCTTTAATACATAGTAGTAAGTTTATCCTTACCACTGCTTTAATAATGGGATAACCCTATTTGTCCACAAAAGTATTGTACAACTTCACTCACTGACTCCACACTCACTGGATCGGTACTCGTTGGCACTTCTATTATGAATCAGGGTAATGGTAAATGAGTCACTTCCTTGAGATGTGATTTTGGAGATATAATTACTTTCAAAACCAACTATTCTATAGAACTAGGATTATCCTCAATAGTTGGTGGTTGTTAGGTAGCTTCATGTACCAATGTGGATAGTGTCCCATTGGGGTGTGAGTGGATTAAAATATTAGGATAGTCCTGATAAAAACTAATATCTAAATAGCAAAGAGGGAGCATTATCTCATCCGGAGTCTCCTCCCTAGTGAACATCATCCATAAATAGTGAGGCACAATCAGATGGTCCTCAGATCAAATGCGAATAGTGGAAGGAAATCTCGACTGAACACACATGAATTTACTGCTAAACAGGAAAGGGGAATACTATTCACAACGGAGGACTCCATCAACAAAGGTGGAAAGGAAACCCTCCTAAATAAACATCATATAAGACTAGGACACAAGGATTACAAAGAATTATCAAATATATTACCAATGTGAATTGGCCCATTGGGTTTGAAGGAGAAATAATCATAATGGCTCATACAGGCCCTAACCACCCAATCATTTATTGTAATAGGACTTGTCCCACTGATACACTATAAAAATAATTCGAAACGAATGATAAGGATTCCTTTTATATTTTGATATTAATAGCCTCCTAGATGATCCCTCATCCAACCCTATAACACTTGAACATGGTCTGAGATTCTGTGAGGGGATTTCCCCATACAAATATGGAGCAAAATGTGGTAAAGTTTGTCCAAAAGAGGGATGGGTATCCTAATACATTTTCCTCCAACCATAAAAGTCACCATCATAAAAATGGATACCATAACTCCGCACTTTCCCTTGGTCAAGATTATGTAACTGCTCAAGTGCATAGAAAAGAAACTAGCCAGCTGAATAGTTTGGTCAACAGTAGAGGCAACCCCCCATACCTAGATATTAAATCTCCCTCTTTCAACTATATGTTGTTAATATCCCTTATAATTGTACGAGTCCTTAATATGGTATGCATTTTCCTTCTTTTCTTCTGGATCAATGAAGACTTTATCGATAAATTATTTCACCATCTTATTAAATAGGATTTCTCCCCTAAGGAGTAAACCTTTAGGAGGGTCTTTTAAGCTTGCTTTGTCAACTCTAGGATGATAGGAGGAGTCCTCTCTTTGTTATCCCACATAGACTGGGGGGATCATCATACATCCCTCCCAAATGGGTGCATTATAGATTTTCTAGAAGTTCATGAGACTAATGACCACATCAACATGTAATTATTGGAATGTGTTGGTATTATGACTCTAGTGACCATACTGTCCTGAAATATGGCCCTTGTTATAACATGAAAAAGTTTTTTAAATCTAGAAAACCACAGACATCCTGATCCACTTTATCTACATGGAAAACTCAGAAGCAATATATTATGACCATAAGGGACAACCCTAATTCATTCCACTACTACCCACTGATATAATGCCCTAGTTGGGAACCCACCCAAACTTATGGATGATGTGGGACTTCCGAAATATTTAATAGTACAAATGTACATCTGAATCATGTTTTTGATTGTTCCCATCAACGTTTGTGGGATTGAATTTTAGTATATGCATGTCTATGCGTTCCCCATCAGTAATGAAGTTTACTACATTGGATATGTTCTCCTAATAGGTGTTATGGGTTTTTAGAATCCAAAAAAAATATGTATGATTGATGACTCAAGAGATGGTATGGGAGTTTCATCAGTGAGACCAAATCCATGGAGAGGTGGAAATTCCAAAAGGGGATATTCCCTTTGGCTCACTCCCATTAGGTTTTTCAAACTCATCTGAATTAACCCAACAACATGATAAAAATAACATATCAAAGAGCTATCACTATATTAGACTATTTATTTGAGGGTTTTTTTGGTAGTATGATGATATTCAAAAACCATATACAAAATCTCGTGATTCATATATCAGACAAGTGAAAAAATCATCTAAAGAAATACATAACTCAGGAAGCCTCATGCGAATCACATGAGCCACTAGGCGATTCAAAGTCACATAAACGAATCCTGAATCACCTGACTCATAAATAACTCACAGAATACATAAGTCCATATAACATCATGTGATCATATGAGTAGTCATAGGACTTGTGATAACCAAACCCTGACCCAGTCACACGATCCACAAAAATGTTGAGTGATCACATGACCCAACCAACAAATCCTGGGAACCCTTAAAGATAACCACTTTGCTATATGGTAAGGTTCAACAAATTACCATACATATAATCATGGTTGATTTTAATGAGTACTGGTCAATGAAGGTCTTTCAAATTTGTTCTCAGAAAATTTTCATGCCGACTGATTCCATTATTAATTCTGGTGGACGGTCTTGCGAAGGGGTCAGGTGAGGGAGGTAGATCATAAGAGCTGTATAATTTGGGTAGTTGGAAATTGATCCTCCCTTCATTACACTATTTTCTACGGTCTTACTTAGAATACCAAATGTCACCCGGGAGACCATGTTTTTCCTTAGAAACAGATTGGTAACACCCCATGGACTCATGGAGGCATTTACTTTTCTCAAAACGAAGACCACATTCCAATAGATATCTCTCTTGTGGGGGGTCTTTTCTGATTCCTACTAAATGAGTACCATCAAATCTATAAGGGATTAAATACATGAAACATTTTTGATATTTTCCACATAATGTAAAGTAAAAAAGAAATAGTTCAATATTCATGGATCTCGTGAACCTCCAAATTAAAGGTGATTACATGACCTTCACAAGGTCATGATAATAGGACATGCATAGTGTATGACCAGTCTCAGATCTGATGGTTCCCCTTTGACAAGCCCTTTTATTCTCAAAAAGGTGACTGATACATTCACTCATCACGTGGAGACTACTGAATGAGTTTCTCTAGATCACATGATCTGTCAACTCGCAGGCTTTGGACAACCGTCCAAAAAACCTTGTAAAATAATGGATTAAAATATGAAAAATATGGTAGCCTCATGTAGTCATAAATCTTCATGATACACTCCCATGCTATTTTTAAGAAACCCTGGAAGTCTAGGATATATGCCTACATTATTAAGAAAGATCCCGCTAGCATGTCAACCTCATCTCACAAAGGGATTCATACATATCCAGGTGGTCTTGCGTTCCTCCTTCAAATCTATAAAAAATAAATGGATTTGTCCATGAAAATGATCTCAAATCACCGTAATAGACTTTATTGGTCACATGATGCATCAATTATGGGGAGATTGATTTTCTATGACAACACTCATACACATTTTTGAGACTCCCAACCCTTGTTAAATAAATAATAAAATAAAAAGGAAAATGATGGTATATTATTGAGAAACATGATATGTTGATCATCAAGAGTAAAGGGATGTGAACCCCAGGAAATCACTGTTGATTCCATAGGGAATTCCTCTACATGTCATCATAATATCATGAAAGCCCCCTGGTAAGCCTCCTTTGTCTCTCGGAAAGTCACAGACATGTAATCTTATATCATGTGAAATCATTTCAACGTGCACCTTGATCTCCCTTAGGACTTTGTACATGCCACCCCAACATTTTAAAATACCATTGTAATGTCCGAATGATTAGTTAAAAGCCCTTTGATTCTGAAAAATCTAATTAATGGGAAGCCGATGGGATAGTCTTGCAGTGGTTGAAAATCATGTGACTCCCCTGAATATCATGTGGCTAGATCATGCATGGCACATAACCCCAAATCCCTCCACCAACTCAAGACTGAAACAGTGAGATACACAACACATGAAGTAGTATATAGTATAGGTAGAAAGGTATAAAAATCCCTCCAACGTAGCACAAAAAATAAATCATTAGATCCATGCATCAGCGCACCCAGGCATCAGAGTAGAATTCTCAAAGTAGAAAATCTCACGACCACAAGATCTTCAGTGAGCTATAAATATGGGGAATAACATAAGAGATAACATGGAATGCATAAGAACTCCACAAGATCACTTGAGATCATGTGGATTACTTTTTTCATGTTGTTTAGTTTATGTGAAGGACGTCCCGTGTGACTATTGAATCACATGAGACCAAAACAAAAAAACACCAATCAAATCTAAGTAACATACGTAGTAAATGCATTGAAAATATACTGAAAATATGGGAGACTTATGTGATGAACATTTATTTTGATCCACATTAATTTCCCGGGAACCACATAGGTCACGTTACCACACCAAGACATTTCACCCATAATATGAATCACTTGATGTACCATTTGTATCATGAGACATCTCCTAGACATGTAAAAGAAAATCATGAACTCCCTCCAAGCATACCATCCATGTATCTCAAAACCCTCCATGTTTTCAATCCAAAAATTGCAATGTACTCAAGACATGTAACCCAAATGATGCATTGATTCCCCTGTATATCTACTAGATCATGAGAATACCTATAGTAATACCATCTATATTTCATGGAATCCTCCATGAATGTCATCCATCTTTTAAAATGTGACTAGTACATGTACGATAGATTGCACAATGTCCCCCAGACATGTCATTTGGATCATGTGACACCCTCCAGGAAAGTAAGAAAATTTTTGTGATGAAACTAGGATAAGTATGAATGATCATGTGACGTACCCCATACATGTCCTATAGATAATGTGACACCCTCCAAGCATGCCAGCAGAGATCATGTGATGGCCTCTAGAAAAAGTCATCTAGATCTTGAAATTTCCTCCAGATAAGTCAGCATTGGTCATGCGATAGAATCTTGATTATGTGATGTCCCTTGGACAAACCAACTAGATCAAGAAATGGTATTTCAAAATATATTCAATACAACAAGGCATGTCCATATATCCTTTGACAAGTTAATTTAGACAATAAATAACTTCTAGATAGACAAACTAGTGAGTTAGGTAGACAACCAGGCTATGTCAAGGGGGAATTCAAGGGCATGATAACCATTTCCATCTTATATATAAGGGAGTAATCATTGTGTAATCCCAAATTAGTGGAATAATATGATATTTCCTCCATATTAGGTAATCCTTAGTGTGTAATCCCTAATAAAAGACATAATATGATATGTCACCCATATTAGGGAAACATCAGTGTGTACAAACCAATCAAACAGAACTATGGGAACAATGATTCATGAAAGAACCAATATATGTAGGACAAATTCCTACGTTCCTAGATCAAATAAGAATCCACCTCAGTAGAAGTCCCCCATATCTCAAAAATTTCAACCATCAGAACCCAATTATTCCCATGGGGTAATCATTCTATTTCATCCATCACTAGATTAAGAAGTCAAATGAACTATGATGAATCTGATTCTTGATATATCTAGAATACGTAGGAAATATTCCCATGTCCCAAGATCCATATTAAACATCCAAAGGTCTCTCCAAATAAATAATTATAACATCAATATGTAGTGAGACTGATTATATACTATCCCTTTTTTCTCACACCGATGATGACTCATGCGGGCTTAGGGAGTTGTAATGGTCATATCATTCACATTATGGATCTCCACCAGGAAGGGTGACCTCAGTATGTAATCACCAATGAGTATCATGATATGAATACCCCAATATATGGGCATCCACCTTAGGGTCGGTCCAAAGGGTGTGAATGATCTATGAGAACACTGATTCCTGCAATAACCATGATACATAGGATGCCTCCTCGAGGCTTGATCTCAAGTACCCAGTGCCTAAGTTCTCTCATATATGTTCTTTCAACATAAATATAAACTGAATGGGTTTAACAAAATACCTGGTATTTGATTCTGATTATAAGTAGTATATTTTGGATTCCTCATAATGGGTCAATCCCATCCTTGATATATTAATTTCCTCCCAACATGGACACAAATTATAATGTTTGGTGATATGGATAACATATATGAGTAGCTTCCAATTTAGAAGAAATGGATGATGAACCATAAATAAATACAAGTGGAATCACTATAGTTTTATACTTAAAATATAATATTTTCTAACCTATGTTCATTTTATTAGGTTAACTAGTTCCATATTAGAATTAGTATAAGATTCATGAACATGTCTTAAATTTATATGAGTGTCCCAGAGTAGGAAATAATTCACCAAAAAAGGGTTTGATGACCACAACAACCATTATATTGACTAATTTGACTTCCAAAGTGAAAGTGGGTCTGAAACCCCTACTAAACACATGATTTTGGAAAGAAGGTTTGTACCTAGTTATGGATGTGGGAACCATTGTGTCACGAACCAGCCAAGGTACCCTCGTAACCCGATAACCAAGACAACCCTAACAAAGACTGAAGGGTGCTCCTAATCCTCATGAGATGGCGACTAGTACATAGAATAATACAACATGATAGTGTAAATGATTTTTCCACTAACAATTCCAAAGTAAAAGAAGAAGGAAAATGTGAATATAAATAAAACTCTACTAGGTGAAAGGTACAAGAATATAATAAGGCATAAACAAGCCCAAATTACTTCAACCTATGTACTAAAATAGGGAAAACAGAACCCATGCCCCTAAGGAAACAACTCACAAAGGCAATGGTTCAATGGCTATAACCAACTCAATGTGATCCTTTCCCTTTGCTTGAACCTGTAATAAGATGATCTAAAAACACAAAAAGGCACTTTTGGGGAGTGAGCTAAAATTCCATGTTGGGTCTCATGACAGATTCCATAATAGATTCCAATAATTGATTGACCAATGGAATACTTTGAATTTTTAAAGATAAACATGTTTGTAATTTTAATGAATAATTAAGAAAATCAGGCTATACAGTTCAAATGATGGATAATTACTTTAAAAAAGGCTTTACTAATGATGGAATATTTCTAAAAAAAGGCATAAATAAAATTGTTACATTAAATAGTTTATGTAAATTCGGAATCCATGTAAAGAATTTTAAAATCATTGATATACATTTATATCTCAAATATAAATAAAAAGCGAGTAACATGGTCATCTTCAAAATAGGTATGATTGTATAACCATCTACAAGACTCCAAACTCTCTAATTGATCTCAGAAAAATGTGTACATATACATCCTCTAGAGATTAGTTATAGAGGAATTGTTTCACCATCTCATAATGGATGTGACCTGCTGCATGTAGGTTTTCTAACAGTGTAGTAATCATATTGTGTCTAAATAACTCACAATATATATAAGGCTTGCATGCGCTCTTACACAATTAATTATTGGAAATTTATTTTAAGACTGCGTAAAATATTTAAATCCCACACTTCCATTTAAATTTAAATTTTCCATTTAAAACTAAAATATGTTTTAATACAAAACATGCCTCTTTAACATGATAAAGCCATTGGGTTTCTATCAAAACATTTTTAATCAATTTTCACTAGTATGAAATCCATTAAAAACCAATTCCATTATTTCACAAATAATTTGCACAATTAAATTAAACAATTTAATTTAAATAATTTCGATCAAATCTACAATTTAAAATAAACAAAATTAAATAAACAATTTCTATAAATACACCACAATTTAATGGAATTGGGGGTTTTCCAAATCTCATTCTAAAAACATTTAAAATCTATCAGTTAACTAGAATCAAATTTTATTATGTCAATTGAAAGAAATTTTAAGCAACTGAATTTAATTCAACTATCAAAATAAATCAAAAAAATTCAAGGTTAATCAATTTGGAAAATTGGGATGGAACAACCTACCTAAATTTTTTCGATGTTAGCAGCACTGATAAACCACCCCATTTGGTTCAATACAACTCCTCCTATCTTAATTATCCTAACCCTCAACACACTAATGGTTGATGATCATCAAGGGTTCATAGAACCAATACTAATTATTTTATTTTAAAATGAAATAAAATAACACATGCAATTATACGTTCTCTCTCCTAGATAATTTTGAAATTATCAATTAAAATATTACATGACATAATATTTTATCTCTCATGGATAATATCAATTTATTGATTAAAATAATAGTTACGATAATATTTTATCTCTCTTGGATAATTTCAAATTATCGATTTAAATATTACAAGCGATAATATTTTATCTCTCTAGGTTGATTTCATGTTATTGATTAAAATATTACATGAAATAATATTTTATCTCTCTTAGATAATAACTAGATTATCATTTTTTGTCAACACATGTCTTTGAAATTATCCTTCAATAGCTAATGCAATTACACATTGATAATTTTATATATAATAAAATTATCCTGAACATCCGATGTGATTATTAAAAACACATGTATAATTATATATATATATATATATATATATCTTTGGATAATCAAACTAAATTACATTAGATAATTTTAATAAATTATCCCAATTGTGTTTATCAATATATATATATATATCATTTTCTAATTAATTATCTTTTAATAATATAAATAATAATTTTTTTAATCTTATAAATTACCATTTGATAATTTATCGTAATTAAAAAAATGATAATTTGATGTGGTTAAAAAAACATTGGATAACTACTAAAATTGCCATTTCATAAATAGTAATAATTATATTTGATAACTGCGCATGAATTTATATTGATAATTATATTATAATTATTAATAAATTATTATTTTATAATTATATGTCATTGTATTCTGATGATCTCACTCAATATTTATCTTTGAATAATTATTTATAAATATCACCCGAAAAATCTAGGGTTTATTATTTATTTTAAAATTCCAACATTTTTTCATGATTTTAAAATGGGAGAATAAAATAAATAAATAAATAAATAAACTCACATTACCTCATGTTAGGTGAAAACCACACAAGAGAAATGGGGAATAACAAGCACGGTTGGATTATTAAACCCATCAAAATGGGTTCACCAAAAGCATGAAAAGGGGTCCTAGGGCTGGTCAGACCAAACTAGATCTACTCAAAACCAGAATAGAAATGTTGGTTAAGTATATCCCCAAGCCAAAAATAGTTCATTGCCCAAAAAATGAAAACCCCTAATTTAATCCACTATTTTGGTTGAAAATTGATGATGGAGGGTTTTAATTTACTTCATTAATGCATTGGTGTTGGAAACTGTAAAAATGATTGGAAAATGGAGCATTTGGAATACTCCATGCATAAAAATGGTGGTATCCTATTGAGGAAGATGAACCTAAAATTAAAAAAGAATTTATTATTATTTAAATTAATATTATGAATTTGTTATTTAACTTAAATATTAAATAATATCAAATGTCTATTGTGAATGAATGTTATACCCTTTTAAGGGTAAACACCCCATTCTGGACCCAACTATTGTGTTAGATTTCCCAAACTATAAACCATTTGAGAGATATTAATGATTTATTATTTAAAAAATAGAATAAATAATAAAATAAAATATAGAGGGTTATTTTTTCAAGCGAGGCATTAAAATATAGAATGCCTACGAATGTTATATCTCGCATAGGGTAAACACTATGTTTCAGACTTATCAGCAATATCAGATTTCCCATTTGATGCACCGTTTCAGAGATATTTAATTATTTTGAATCAAAAGTGTGTTCTTAATATGTTTTATTTAATATTTTTATTCAATCTTCACTAAGAAATTTTGAGACTCATAATATTACAGTAACTCAGTTTCGAACACAAAAATATTCAATTTAATATTCCAAGATATTGACTGGAATTTAAGGCTATTAACTCATTTAACAAAATTACTCTGGTAAATCATTTTTCTCAATGAAGATATTAATAATTTAACACAATAGGGTTTAGTAATACCATAAATAGTAATAGGATGTTACAACCTCCCCACCATATGAACTTTCTATCCCTAGAAACCCTATAAAGAAGCCTCCATGTCAAAAATATGAGGCCACTACTCTCTCATTAGCGCCTACCTCTCCCACATATCATGATAATTAGAGCCATTCTACCATAACATAGAGGCCAGAGGCATCATCCTCCCATGAAGTACCGTGGTGTCAGAATCAACAACCATGACTGGCCATTCAGTCATAGATATTTTAGGTTCCACATCAGTATCACGCCAACTCAAAAACATTACATTCAAAGCTGAGATACATTAAACACATTATGTATCGAAATATACTGTGGTGGTAGTACCAAAAAATATAAACCTTTCCCCACCTGATAAATAACCTCAAAGGGTCCTAAAAAACATGGAGAAAGTTCCCTTGCCTCCCAAGCCGTAGATGACCCAACTGGGGTGAAAACATCAAGAATAACTGGTCACTAATTGAATATTCCAATGGACTATGGAGAACAACAGAATAATACTTGTATTGGCTCTGTACCATTAAAATTCATTGTAGAATAAACTATATCTTAGTTGTCATATCTTGGAAAAAACTCGGTCCAACCAAGGAACATTCAACAATCTTCGACCAACCTGACAAATATTTACAAGGATGGCCATATAATTCCTCAGAAGGATCCATTATAATCATTGATTGGTAAATATTATTATAAGTAAACTCAATAATCCCCACATTATAATCCCAAGCCCCACCAAAGTCCATAATACAAGCATCGAGCATATCCGCATTAAAAACATCCAAATGGGACTTCAACTCTTTTAATTCAGCTAGAGTTATGCAGTAATAGAGAATTGAATCTGGTTGAGTACAAGACATTAAGTCAATAGAAAACTCAAAAAATACTGGAGGGAGATCACCACTCATTTAATCTCACTCCTGATCAAAAGAAAGCACATATATCACTTTCCCCAACTCTGGATAACAAGTTCTAGCTCAGCTCGACCATTGGTATCACTCTACTTAAAAGACATGAGGCAGACTATGTTTATTAAGGTAAACCCATTGAAGATAACAATAGATCTAGGATTTATTGAAAATGATCTTATCCATCCTGAATACGATGTCAAGAGATTCCATGTAGAGATCAGAAAACTCAATGCAGTCTCGACATCTGATAGAGTGATGACACAAGTGGGACTACAGAGAACTAGCTCTGTAAGGACCTGACCCCATTTTCCCAGAGCTAGTGCCTTATTTGATTTCATAAGCATAAAAATAAGGAATAATCATCCCTAAGCACCAAGTATTTTAGTATTTTTGGAAACAAGATACATACATAATTTCAACGTTACAACTTGAAATTAAAAACAACATAGAAACTCCTTAGACAACTTCCATAACTACTAGGTTATTTCAACATGTCATTTGTAAAAAAATTCTAATTTTCTTGAGAAAATGAAACATAATAAAGGGGTGAGCTCAAATGATCAGTAAGGGTAAGCAATAAAAAAAATATAACATAAGAATTAGACATGGTGAATAATTGAAAACACACGCCTCTAAAAATAAAATTCAACATAATATGGTGGAAATATGAGCTTAGTAAATATTGGCATAACATACCATATTCATGGGATTTATACTAGTCGAATAACCACTTCATCCATAAAGACTATGTTCATAATGAGGGAATGAATAATTCAGGACAATATAACCATATTATCAAGGCCTCGTGCCAAGACCATAAATAATCATTTTGCCAAAGGCTTGTGCCAAGACCGTAGATTATCTCATGAAACCTACTGATGCACTGACGGACTATAGCGAGCCCCACCTGACACTTACTATGTCCAATTCTTTCCTCATATGAATGGGGATAAATATAAGAAACATATACATTCATAATGAAAAAAATATATGAAATGTAAATAACATTCCACAAACATTAACCAAAATCACAAACCATTCAGGGTAAATTGGTGAATGGTTTTAAGATAGTACATCCCCATAAAAAATAATAATAAACCACTAAATTTAATATGGTAGATGATACCATGAAATATTAATCCCAATAATACAAAATAATCAACAATATTGTTGAAATATATTACGATACTCTCATAAAATCTTCGAGTAATTCCTGATATAAATATCCTTTTACATTGACAAGAAGAGTTCTTTTGGAAAATTATTAGTATAAAACCATAAGTTAAGTGATGTATTATTCTATTAAAAAAATTATTTATTTTATAAAGATAATGGATTCCAAAAACATATTATATTTTCCCCTTGAAAATAGGTATGAAATTGATATATTCCATTGAATTGGGCTTGTATTTCAAAAACAATTTTGAATGCTCCTTTTAAAACATGTAAATATCCGTAAAATAAGGAAGGATTATGGTTGGTATACATATATAGAACACTCACACAGAATTTATGTTGTGTACATAATAATTAATAAGAATTCCATTGAGGTAATTAGACAATTAATGTAACCCAAATGAAAATCGATGTTCGGGTGAGAAAACCCATACCTTCAATCTGAACATGTTCTGCTCTTGAAAATAAGCTCATGGAATATGAAATTACACTTATTAATAAATGGGACATTCTAAGATGGAGGATTCTTCACATTTTTCTCTAGTGTTGACATTTTTCACTCCTTATTAAATTATCCTCTTTTGAAATAGTTTCATATATAAATAAAACAAAAATTATACAAAATAAGGTAGAACTTTTTATTCCTAGATGTGAAGGGTATGGTCGAGAATGTTTTCTCAACTAGGTTTATATACTCTTCATGCATGAAAAACCATTATCCAGATCTAATTTTTCTTTTGGAAACATGGATCTATTTATAACATTGATTTCATTATGTAGGACACTGATCTTTTCTTTAGTCATAAACCCAAATGATTCACCTTATACAATATTCATCCTCTTATAGATTTTTTGTCTAGAATCATTGGTATGAAATATTTAGAAGTATATCCAAACTTCTTTTATCTTGTACACAACTCTTCCAAAACCCTTGGGTAATCATTTGTTGAAAACACCTCATGAAATTTTTATTATTTATGTGGAACATATTATTTTCTTTTAGCACATTCATTCACTTTTTCTTCCTCCATATTTCTTTTGTTTTCCAAATAAACACGTTAGAGGACCTTATTTTTTTCAATATATATGAAACCTTTTGGGAATATCCACCTGGATTATTGGGAATGAATTTCAAAAAATCATTTATTATTTCTTAAAAAACATTTATTTTTCTCTTTCTTTATTCCATTAATACATACACTCATGGATTGATTTCATGAGTCCATAGTATTTTCTATTTATCTATAACAAAAAATAGAATGCCCATTTCGGTGAAGCTACTTTATTTTACTTATTGGGATATATTTAACTACACAAATCTTTTGTTTGATACCCAAGGATAACTCATCCTACTTTTATTCTGTCTTCTTCGGAATATTCTTAGAGGTGATTTCTTCTTAATATATAACTAAGGTATGGTTTCTTACATTCTTCAAATTCAGTACTATTATATACTTATCATCATTTAATGCATGCTGAATTGTGTTAGACAAGAATGTATCACTCTTTTTACAAAAATTATTACAAAATCAAAAAATATTTCCAAGAATTTTAAATATATTTGACATTGATATATTTTTCTACATAGTCTATGGATGTAACATCTACTTAGAATTACTACCCCTTGAAATAGTATTACTTTTAACTTTTAAATTAATAGATTATCCTAAAAATAAAATAACATATGCCCAAATCTACTATAACACTATCAATGATCCACAAATCTTGATCTCTTTTTATGTATTTCATGTTTACTATATTTTCCAGAACCCATAACATGTATTTTTTGTCATTTTTTTCAAATAGATAGTATAATTTTGTGGAACCATATCTCAAATAAATTCTTCCATCCTCCCTTAACATAATGGTAGTATTTTACCATTTTCCTCATTCATTTTCGTATATATTTTTGAAATTACACCCACACTATTCATGAATTAGTACAAATTCTATATTTTGAGATTAATGGTACCTTACCCATGAGATTCCTGAGTTTTGGTCATAAGATAATATCAAAGTATTTTTTCCACAAGTTAGTGGTATTTTAGAAAAAGACCCTCTACTATAAAGTATGTATGGAAACAATTTGTTATTCCTCATCCACTTATGTAAACATGGCTTGTGCAGTTTTCATATTTTCTAATCATATTTTAATCTTAAGCACTTTATGTATAGATTAGATTTCTAACACTCCCCCATATTTAACTCATATTCAATATAATAAAAGTTTATTTCAACTTCTTCATTATTCATTTTTATCATCTATTATAACAATGTATTAAAATAATTAATCCTCTTTGATTTGACCTCAAATTGTGCATTATTAACATTAATTCTATTTTTATGATTTGTTTCCAATGCATGGAACTTCTCTTAAAATTATTTTGTGGAATAATTCTTTACATGTATTTTATTAAGACACAATTTCCCAAAGATAATTTATTTTTAATTATAGAAACATGTTCATAGATTCTTTGGTTCCATCTTTTTTTGAATGTCATTATAAATTTTAGATATTTTGTTTTCAAAGATTTCGACATGTTTTCAGCCTGTCCTTCAAGTAAAGTGATATCTTCCTATTGAATTTTAAAAATCCCTAAAATAAAAGAAACAATTTCATTGTAAAAACCATAAAGTATGTATTTTAATGCATCAATTGATATTTCATGTTAATATATGGACATGTGATCACTCCCACTCATGATTGGGTTTTATTGTGAAAAATATTTACAAAAATCCCCACTCACCTATTTATCATATAAATTCCATGAATCTTATATTGTAGAAATTTTTTCTATCCCCTCGGTGTTAGAATAAAGAATCTATTCTTATCCTTCAAACTTAGTATATGATCTTTAGTATTATTGTATAGAGGAACATTAACCACTTACTATTGTCATGAGAGGGATTTATTATTCAATCATTTGTTGTATTACTTTTTCTTATTCATCTTATACTTGATAGAGATGAAATTATAATCATAAATTGTTTTATATTATACAAAACATCACTTTATTATAAATTTAGAAAAAGGGTCCCAAATCAAAAAAACTAATTAAAATTAGAGAATCCAATAATATTTGGACATTAACTTCGACACCAATTATTGGACCACTTTTGGATATGTTTAACACTAAGAGAAAGGTGAATATATGTTAGTGTATTTTTAATCAATTTAACATTTTATCCCTTTATTTTACCTCTACAACGATTATGTGAATAGATATATCATTCACTCCCAATGTTTTTTATACACATCAAGCTACATGCACATAAAGGTCATAATAGATTTATAACTTTCACCTCTCAAAATGAGAAATATAACCCTTAGAGTGATAATGAATAATCTATGATAACATGACCTACAAGTATCAACATGTGTGATAAAAATGAAAAAGGAGTATCTTATAACATATTTTACACACCTTTAATGAGTGTACATTATATCCCACACTCTTATAGTAACCAACTAGATCACTATACTGCCTCCTAGAGGTGCATAATAATGTATCTAGTAACAATAAGAGATAAATACTTCTAATTCAGACTTTTGAAAGTTATTGATGTATTGGATTATATTATTCTTATTCTCTTACTTTCAAAATAACATTAAAGACGCAATTATTATTCTTTTTTTACTTATACAGGGGGAAGTGACTTCCCCTTCATTATTTATATGCAAAATATTTCACACAACTTCATTTTCATCTTCACAGGAGTAAAATTTAGACCTCTTCCTAGTCCATATCTTTCACAAATGCGACACTTCAATCCCTGTGATAACTGAACTACATAACTCCCTTCTTCCCTCATCATCATCATCATCATCACCATAATCATCATCATCATCTCCTTTGGTGTAAAAAAATAAACTATATCTCAAATTTCATTTATCTTCAACATATACAACTTCATTAAAGAATTACCTATGTTATATATTCTACATTATTTAATACCAAAAGGTTTTTTTAGTATAATATGAAATATATCTTCCTTTTCTTAAACCTAATATATATATACATAATACATGAATTGGAATCAATTATCCCCATCTTATTTTATATTCACTAAATTTTGTAAATATGCACTTTTGTTGGAATTTCAAACTTCTCTAAAAATATATCTATTTAAAACTCATTTATAATTGATATTCCTAAAGACTCGACAACCTCATGATAATTGGAAATATAATGTATTATTCTAATTTATTTTTTCCCAAAAAAACTAAACCATCTTATTTCCATAATAATCGTACAAAACCCATTTAGGAATATTCTATATATTTATATGAATATATTGTAGTACCATCTTTATCCTCTCTTCATAGTGTTATACACTCATTATATATTATTAATCATAAATTATTATATAGTATCATTATTGTCCAAATCCTGAAATTTGAATTTAAACCCTTGACATAACTATGTTATATTTTATCATTCTTCATATTTTTTTCCTTCTGATGAATTACTGTTTGACACTAATTCATTTATCTGAGAAAAATGAATTTCTTAATACATTAAAATATTTTTTTTAATATTTATGAAGCCTTATGAAATTTCTTCAAATCCTCATGAATCATAAAATTTTTACATAATTTTTATGTCTTATGTTTAAAAGTATCATGAAATATTACATAGTTTACATTATGTCTTACACACGTAAAGAAGACATAGTAACTGATTCTCAACCATCATATGATATTTTTAACACTAAATACATGTATGAACATTATATAATATTTTCAAAACCTCAAATAAATCATGGAATTCTAACTCAAGCTCTCTCTACACCTCTAATAGTGGAACATAAATTAAGAAACTCTCACATGGTGTTTATATAGTCACATATAGATGATGATGACGAATAATATTATGTTCTTAAAAACTAAAATTCTCTTAGTAAATGAGTAATGTATAATATATATGAGCCCCACATCAGATTTACATCTTTTAATGTGTTGGTTTATCAACCAAAGTGATTATTCAACACCATAAATAAATCCCTTAGTAGAAGAATCACCCAATGAGTCTACCATTCCACCCCGCATGGTAACCCAACTCATCATTCTCCCACACTAACCCACATAGAATCTATTCCTCATAAATGTTTCATGATGATGGACCCACCATTGAGCATGGCCATATGTCCCTATGGCATCTTAACTACTCGGGTGTGTTACTAACACTGAGTTGGAACTGTTTTTCATTCAAATTCCATTGAAAAACCAGGTAGGAAACCACTTTGTAAGAGTAAAAAGACTCTTATGTAGTTGAAAATCCATTATAAAAAATATCTTCCCAAAATAACATATCCAAACTCCAAAAATTTTTAGAGCATATAATTTTTCAAATTCCACATCTTATTTCTTCTCTTTATATTTCCTTTACCCTTTACTATCCATTCTATTCAAGATTTATCAACTTCATATAATTAATTTTTTACTGCTCGTAGATTCTACATGGATCTATAATACTTAAATAAAATTTTTTACTTAATGTAAATGAATATCTATCACAAAAAAGGAAGAGTATTCTCTTGTACAACTTATCTGATATGTTCTTGATCTTTATACACTTAGTATAAATATACACCTTCTTAGGAATACTTATTTTCTCACCATACGTGGATTATTTCAATTATTTGCAATCAATTATTTTTCATTCAATTATTTCCTTATTTTATAATTAAATCCAACATCATTGTAACTCTATATTCATTGATATTCCTTAAAAACAAATAAAAAAATAATATTCAATAATATCCACCTCTACATTTGTTGTCAATACTCACTAAAATGATATTTTTATTTTTTATCACTTTTTAATATTTCTCTCTCTTAATTTCTCTAAAAACATTCATTTTTTATAATGTATCTTCCCCTTATTGATGATAAATACAAATTATTGAGATATTATTGTATCAATTCATACTTATGAAATTTTCTGTTAACCATTCCACTCTATGTCTAATTGCGTCATGCTTGGGGAAGAAAATAAGAGGGTTTAATGTAAACATCCAAGTTAACAATTAGGAAATAACATGGTGATAATTTGAAATAAAACAAATCATAAACTTTATTAGGATTTTCATACTATATTTAGGATAATACAGTTGATTGATACTAATTTCCATTAATAATCTCATGAATTATTGCAACCAGAATGCTACACTCACATTACCACATAGGTTAAAATAATTCGAATACAATTTAAATGATTTTATTTCATCCCTGGATCTTATAAAAACATCACTTTGATATCAATAATTAAGAAAAAAATTCCCCATTAATGTTTGGATTTTATTATGATAAAAAAGGATGATATAATTTGAAACCATACATTTTTTAATGACTCAATTTCAAGATCCTTCCAGAATTTTTTGATTACATGATTTTAATAGGTTTTAAATGATTCTAAATACTTTTTCCACATTTATCCCTCTCAAAGAGACTCTTAAAATTATCTTCATCAAGATAGATCATTTCACATTACTAAAAATATACCCTACACATATAGTTTTAATCCATTGGTATAGGATTGGAAACCATTGGTACAACTTATACTAAGGACTCCGTAAATCATTGGATGGCATGGTGTTGCTATAAACCTATACTAATTCTTTGAATGAAATAATTGGTATAGGTAACCTATATTTATATTTAACCAAATGTTTCATTAAACAATTGATATAAGGATATAAGATCAGTTTAACAAACCATTGGTATAGCCTTCCATCACCAAAATTTCTAGAAGCACCTCTCATCTTGTCCCATAACTAGAACGCATCCCAAACACCCGCACCCACACCCAAAAACAACGAGCAAAAAATATAGAAAAAATTCAAATACAAATTAATAAATTGAACGAATTATAATAAACATTTATAATGGTACATATATTAATTCACTGTTAGTCATAAAAAATCATGTGTCATAATTATCAATTAGAAATGTTAAGGATCATTATCTCTCTGTCATAATCACTATCATCACCACCATCACCAACATTCTCATCACCACAATCATAACCACTATAATCACCATCACTATCACCATCACCATCTCCATCACCATCACCATCACCATCACCATCACCATCATTGTCACCACCACCATCACCGTCACCGTCACCATCACCATCCCCATCACTGTCACCATCACCCTCACCACCACCATCACCATCACCATCACTGTCACCATCACCATCACCATCACCTTCACCATCGCCCTCACCCTCACCACTATTATCACCATCACCATGTCCATCACCATCACCATTACCACCATAAAAAAAAGTCATCATCCAGACCACCATAAGGACAATCATCACCATTACTCGGTGTGTCATATAATGAATGCATTTTAGATATGCATGTATTATAACTGTGGTGGTATCTGGTGGATTTTATATACATAATGAAACCATAAAATTCATAAAAATCTCATTAGATTTTTTAATTTTTTTCATACTCCAGAATGGATATGTTTTGGCCTCTACTACCTCGGTATGAGCCTTTACAGCCTCTGCCTGAGCTATTTACAATATAGTACTGAATGAACTATTAAATGAACCTTATGTGGGACAATATATAGTGGGGAAAATATTCTACCCTTGTTAGAAACATACACTCCCATGGTACCCAACTCCTAATATATGGTGAAAATGATCAATTGGTATAAATTTATCAATTTCCTACTCATCAAGGGCCTCCAAAACACACTATCACAAATATAAATGAACTATTTAGTTAAAAAATATTTATTAAAATTTGAAATAAAAAAATTGAGACTTATAATATGTTGTTGTGTCTACTCATTTAATGAACTTCCATCT
Source organism: Viscum album (assembly GCA_963277665.1). Classification (NCBI taxonomy): domain Eukaryota; kingdom Viridiplantae; phylum Streptophyta; class Magnoliopsida; order Santalales; family Viscaceae; genus Viscum; species Viscum album. The sequence goes on from OY728151.1 coordinate 1,527,128,770, forward strand.
TTCTTATTTTTACTCGAGCAAAACACTTTTACTCGAGGCACATGTCCTTCAATGTTCAATGATGAATTTTTCAATGGCCTTGAATAAAGAAAACCATTGTTCAATAATATTGTATTTTTGAATAAATTTAACTCAATATAACCATAGTTAATTGATAATAACAAAAACCAATTAAATAAAATTTTTAGAAAATTTAATTTATTATCCATAACAATGTGAAACTTTAATCGATCAAACCAAAATGAAGAAATTAAACTTCAAAAAAGTTATTCCATTTATCTATAGCTCATCAGTTTTCCATAATATATGTGATTCTATTTTTAATGATAAATCTTGATATAGATCTTGGAATAATATGTTAACTGTTTCACTATAAAAATTATATGTTTATCTACATTTCATTCATCTATAAAAATGTTTTATCATATGTTTAGATAATCTTAAAATGAAACAATGTTATGAAATTTTTTCTATCCTATAATAGTTTTCCAGATTATGGGTTTTTTATTATTTTGAAATATCATGTGCTAAATATGTTGGATTGAGGGTTTTATTAATCTATAGGAATTTTTATGAAATTAACTAAATATAATTCATTAATACAGAAATATTATTATGATCTTTAGAGGTTCTAAAAATTCACTGAAGCATAAGATAAAAAATAGTAACATTTTTGTAGAATTTGTACCTAATTGATTGTAAGTGTTGATGAAAAATAACTAATTCCTATTATGTTATGGAAAAATCATTCACCCTAATGTATGGAAGATATTTCAATGTGTAATTTTTCTTATTTCATTTTTACGCTAGTTAAGAAATTATATTTAATAATAAAAAATATATAATTAATGAAAATCATCATGATTTTCAATCAAAACCCTCAAATTTTATTAATGACATAATATCATCACTCATCCAATGAGAAATTATTTCCCCATACTTTGTTTCTGAAAAATAATTTAGGATAGGTATAGCATATAAATCCATTATAAATCTAGCAATCCATCCATGATACAACTCATGTTTATATAAACTCCATAGATCAACTAATTCCTTTATCCATGTAGTCATAATAGCCTCGCCATATGGAAATTTATAGTGAATCTAATACCAAAATAATTATTATTTTAAATAAAATAATAATAAAAAATTAAATTAAATGATTTTCTTACCCATATTTGAACCCATCATTATTTTTTTTCATATTTAAGGTGTCTCCTAGAGAGTGGCTTGACCGGAATGATTTCATAGTTTTTTGAAAGAGTCACCATAAAACACCTATATTATATAACTATATTACAAATCATTTGTTTATCCTCATTGTACTGAACCATCACTCATGTGTGGTGGTTCCACACTTCATGAATTTGTGTACTCCCACATTGCCTTATCATGGAAGATCTAGCTATGTAATAATAAAAGAAAACTATTAAATCAATACATCATTTTGAGAATATAAATTATTGTAAATTTTTTATTAGGGTTATATATATATATCTGATCCAGGATGATTAGTGGGTACTTATAGATCTCTAGTCTATGAAGGATCATCAACCTTTGTAGTAGTGGGATCCAATGTCTTGTCATGATGATCAGTATACTCAGGATCTTAAAAATGCGCTTATGCAGAATACAAAGGATCATGAAGATAATAGCTGAGATAGAATGAAGTAGAAATAATAGGAGAATAGAATAAATGTCTATAAAAAGGATACTATGGATGGAGAGTGGGATTCATTATCATATAAGGTAAATATATACATGTAGGATTAGACGTAAATGGCGGTGAAAGCATAGGTGGTCTAAATATCTCAGGCGCCTTTAAATAAAGAGTATGGTATGAAATTATTCTCCATGGTATATCTAATATAGGGTCCATGTGTGATCAGGTATGTTGAGTGGTACACGTAGCTATAGTACCGCCCCCTCGAATCGTCAGGCTGAGCACCACTGTCGCTAGGTTGGTCAGAGAATATTTGTCTTCTTGGTGATGGTTCGTAATATTGTTTTTAAAAATGATCACTAACCTGAAATTATATGTCATTGATACATATATTTGAATTATTATACTCAAAATAATCACTATAAGAGGAATGAATATCTCTATCACACAACAATTATTGTCATACATCCTCTTCCATCTAAACTTTTCAATTTATTTCATTTCCTGTATTAGAATATAAATATGCATTTAATTATAATTTAATAACTAATGTGTAAGAAAAACAAGAAAGAGGAGGTTAAGTAACTTAATTTTGGGATATAAATTATGAATCTAAATAAAATATAGGTACTAACATAATATAATCATACAATATTTAGTGGTATGAATATCAAATCATAAAATATGTGTCATAGAAAACCCAACACGTTCCAATTTGCATGTTAAACATGAGTATGATATAGATTTATTATTCTATTTATTATTTGATCCAATGCTATTTTTTTAAGTTAATTTTTATCATTTTGTTAATTTTATTATCTCATTTGGCCATTTTTTTAGTTTAGACATTTTTTCATTTTTTTCATTTGTTGGTTAGGTCATTCGATTCACTATTATTTTTTTATCTAATTATTTTAATGTTTTTATATTAAATTAAGCTTCGTTTTTCTAATTGGATTATTTTATTTTTGTTTGTTTTTTTGGTTCTAATATTTTTCAATTCAATATTAAAAAATGAAACTAAAAGAAAAATACAACCACTTTATACTGAAAATGCACATGATGTTCAAGTAGGATATAAACTATTTTAAACCAATATTAAATAAATTTAAATGATACCAACCTGAAAACACTAAGTTGAGATACAAAATGAACATATCACACATATGGATTAATATATATGTTACCCACTACAACTTTTAGTTCACAATCAACTCTAAAAATTAGGCTATTTGATTCATCTTAAAAAATAAATTGACATAGTCAAATGTGGGTAGTGATGGTGTCAATTTCATCCCAACACCGTCAAAAATATTTATTGGGATTTAATTAATAATGGAACTAAATTTATTTATCATATTATTTTAGACATAAAAAACTTATTTCACTAATGATTCTAATGAATATGGATCACCTGTAGAAACAATTTGAGACATGTCAATAACGCAAAATCCAAAATCATCAATAAATGTGATATGTATCATTATTGCATAAAAAAAATTTAATTTCAACATTGTGAATCAACCATGATAGAATTAATAAAATATTATCATTTTATCAATAAATCCATGATAATATACAATTTAATATTAAGGACTAATATACGATTCAATGACATAACAACTTATTTTTGTATTTACAATAATACCATAATGTTGTTTCCTCATGTTCATTGCTTGTTTAGTGATAATTATTTTGTTCCCATTGATCGTAATTGATTTTCATTCACGAACCACATAATTAGGCCAAATATCCAAATATCTTATTTATTAAAAGATAGAGTTTTTAGGTAAAATGAATAATTTAAATATAAATGAATATTTAATTTAAATGAATAATAATTTTTTTCACAAATACTTCTACCTTCAATTTAACGAAATCATAGAACTCTTTTCTATGAAAATTATATATTCTCCTCAAATGTAATGAATTATTATTTCTATTTATATTTTTTTATGACCCTACATAAAAATATAGAAATAGTTTAACACGTATGTGCAGTTACATGGGATGAGATAACATATATATGTTCCTTTTTCTTACTTGATGTAGTCATTGAAAAATCATAGTTATGAAGGAAAGTGTGACATGACATATTCTGTTAGTCAAGTATTAATGTAGTTAATTTTTATAATCCATGAATTCCCCTTGTTTGGGGATATGATGGAAAACTAGGTTCAATTTCTTCATACTAGTCTTCTTGATTTCTCACTGCCCACTAATGTCTCATGGTCATATCAGAAAAATACATTGAATAGAAATCCATAAATTATTGATCCAAATAAAGTTTAACAATGGAACTATAAATATGATTCCAATTATGGATGTTACAATTTAATGTGTACATATTTATTTTTGTTCGATACATCCAATGAAAAGAAACAGTCCCTCTAAGAAGTATTTCAGATGGAAGATGGATAGTTACATGTTGTATGCATGTGAAAAATGAAGGAGGAAAAATGTTATCTTCCTCAATGAAAATTATTGGCACCTCTTTCTATTTTTTTCAAGAAATACTTGAGAAACATTTTAGCACAAATATATCTTTAAAAATGGAATAATTGATTCCTTTCCACCCAATCAATATTGGACAGTAGATAATAGATTTCTATTCAAATCAACTCATGAAGAAGGATGTGATAATCACGAGTCTTAAATTTTATTAACTTAAAATATATTATTTTGAAACATTTTGATATATTTCAAAAATATCCATCAGGAGCCTTGGTAGTATATAGTACATCCATTTTTTCCTGAAGGTGTAATCAAATAAGAAGCACAAAAAACATTTCATTTATTTTCACAAATATACATAAGATTCAATTATAGTCTGATACCTCAATCCAATGAGTCATGGAAATATCATAAATCATGATTTTCATTACACCTAACATTTAGAAGAATTGAAAGAAACATTTCACATATTTTATCAATGAAAATTATTTCTAAACAATGATGTAACAATTTTGATGGCTAATAAGGCACCTAAAATAAGATACTATTCTACATATAATTTTAATTGGATTTGGTGAAAAAAGTATTACTATTTTTATATTTTCTCTAAAATTTACTAAATTAAAAAAATATCATCTTTCAGGTTTTTAAGCACATCAGTTATTTACATACACTTCGGTGACTTTCTTGTCTCCATGTTATTTTCAAACCTTCAACGATTATTCCTATATGGATAATCCATTTGAAAAAATCATCAATGTGTGATAAAACTAAAAAAATAATGATATTTAAGTCTTATATAAAACATATTGTGTATAAAAATAGGATAAGAATGGTTTACCTTTGTGCTTGTATAAGAAAGAAAATCAATTATCACCCACATAAGCGCAACGTGCATCTGAAATATATCTTTCAAAAAAGCATCGTCTATGCACACACTCACATTCCAATGGTGATTAAACTATTTTATGATAGGTTACAAGTATAAATATATATCATTTATAGGATTAGATGTTCCAAATATGAGTATATTGAATAATGTGAATGGTTTTTTATACTCATCCATGGAGAAAAGTTATAAATGTGTATTAAAACAAGCCATGTGCAGTAAAAATTGATAATATGCCCAAATCTATTAATCCCATAAAATGATAGACCCAAAACACATTACACAACTTAAATAAAAAATCAAGATGTCAAGAATCAAATGTATTCCATTATAATCCATTAGTAGGAGGAATGAACTCATCATTATCATTTAATCTCTCAATTTCATTCCATCACATATTTGTTGATATTTCATCAGACATGAAAAAATATAAATGTCTAAAAATAAATTAAAATTACCGCATTACATTATACAGCACATGAGAGGGAGTTTCATCAGTATTTGGATTCGATCAAGATTTCCCATATTTTATATAATCATTTAGGCCAGCGGTTTCCTCTTAGAATAAGAATCAATATTTAGGACAAGAATGGAATTTATTTTTAGAAAATACAAGTAGTAAAATTATCTTGTATTCCATATAATTTTTCATGGTAAAATCTACACCATCACAAAGTAAATAATTAAAAAAGGAAAGAATATAATAAACAGTGGTATTAGAAATTCCATACATGGTTCTCCCATAAAACAATCATATTAAAAAATCTTGCCTTTTTATTTTACCACATCGCTGATATACTGGAGACATGGTAAAATCCTTTAATTTTTCACACTGTCAACATCATCATGTTCATTACATACATCACGTTTACTCATATCATTGTATTATTGAATTATAACACTTTTTTCTCATAGTGAAGAATAAATGGAAACCGATCATATAATAAATTGCATAATCTTGTCCTCTCATTGAGATCATGAAATTTTTGAGACTGTATTTTCTCCCCAATGTTATAATAGACATAATAGTTTGTTTGAAAACCAATTTATTTATATGGTGGATAACTTATTATTTAATTAACCAAGGTATTCTAACACAATTTTAACATGGGTAGTATATAAGACCTATGTCTGAAGCATTATTAAATGAAAAATATAAAAAAAATATTCATGTCTTTATATAAATATATTGATATTTGATTAGTTTTATACATCCAACATATATTAGTTCTATTAAATAAATTTTATATGTCATGTATGAAAATTAATGATATAATATTGAAGTCAAATCTAAAATATATTTAAGGAAATGATACTTTATCACTTTATTTCAATCACTTTGAAAAACATTGACCTAAAATTGAAATTAAATCCACTTTAAACCACTCTTCATATTTGTGTATAAATACCAAATTTAACATACATGAATACATAAATATAAAAAACAACTTATTTTGTCATGAAAAAGATAATTTAAGATGGAAAAAGACCATTTGAAAATAATTCAAACTATATATTTATCACACATATCCTTAATTTCATAACTCCATCACTTAATATAAAAAAATAATGTATCAATAAAACCATAATATCAAATTTAATTATATCAATGAGTAATAACTATAAATAATACCACAGAAAATAGTATATTTATCGAATAACTGACAAACTATCTATATGAGAATGATAATATAAAATACAACAATGTATATTATACATGAAAAATAGTATATATAGTTGTATAAAGCTCAAAAGTTTCACTAAAACATGAAATTATTTAAGTCTGGTCAAAAACATGATTATATTAGTAGTAAACTAAGTCAGGGTTTAGTATGGAATAGGGAATAAGAAATTCTTACTCAAAAAACCCAAACAAGGCATAATCTATTACAAAAACATCTCTTCAGACATATCAAAAGAAATTAAATTCTAATTTATATAAATATTTTTCCACATAATTAACATAATTTAATAAATATGTTCATGTAATAAATCAAATTCATCCATATTCAACCTTTTATTAAAACAAGACCATTATATATATTCAAACCATAAAGTATATTTAAAAGAAAACATATTTAAGGCCAGAAATAAATAATTTAAATTATTAAAATAAATCATTGAAATGAATAAATTCTTATCCTCCTAATATATTCAAAAAACAATGTACAATAATTATTTATAGATTTATCTCATATATCATACAAAATATTAGGTTTATATTAGATTTACATAGTAGTATCGAGTAACTAAATTAAAAAATACATCACCAAAAATATGATTTATTATGAACTAAAATAAAAAATATAATCAAAACTAATCCCCGTTCAATGAATATTGAAGAATCATGACATAAAATAATCTAGGTTATTCTTTTACACCTTGAATAAAATGAAAATGTTTCTTGGTGGAAGAGATGATAGATTTGGAACATACCAATTTGATGTTCAAAAAGAATATAATCAAAACAAAAACAATGGAGAGATCACAATGGCTGAGGAAGAAAATAAATGGTTGTGTATAGGGTTGAATCTGGATGGTAGTGATACGGGAGGCTGTGTCACTGGGATATGTGCTTAAGGATATACCATTGTGTTTTTATAACCGTTGGTAAAACCATACTCTATACCAATAGTTTTTAAAAACCCTTGGTATAACATTATCTATAAAAAAGGTTTAATGAAACCATTGGTATAGAACTCCCATAAATAGAATATACCAATGGTTATTCTAAATCATTACTATAACTCCCATTTATAGTAGTTTCAATATAAATTGTTCAAGATATCCCATTTTTATAATGAACCAAAATTGATCACTTCAATGAACTTTCAATATTCAATAGCTTACATGGATTTATTAGAAATGATTTTCTTAAACACATGTTCCTTAAAAGATTAATAGACTAGTCATTATTGGATAGAGTCTTATTCACTTTATTGTATACTGTTGAAAAGTAACACACTTTATTTAGTTTTTATCCTAAGAGAAATAATCACCTTCTATTCTCTGTATAGTAATAATATAAATACAACACAAGTGATAGGGAATATGGTGGAACCAATTATTACTCAATGTGAATAAAATGGTTTAAAATGTTTTCTAAACTAGGTGGATCCATTATTCATGGCTTCACAACGATTTTTCAGATTTGTTTTTTATTTATGCTCTGTTGATCTCCTTACTTCCTCAATTTAATTATGTAAGATACATCTATTTTCTTTATCTATCAAGCCAAATATATCACCTTATGTAATATTTATCGTCTACATAACTTCTTCTTGTTCCAACATCATTATCAGAAAATATTTAGAAGTATGTACATTCATATTATATCTTCCACTCAACTATTCAAAATCCCCTAGGTCGTTATTTATTGATAATTCCCCATGAAATACAGCTTCATCATGAGGAATATATTCTTTTCCTTTAAAATTTTTTCAACTTGTGATTCCTCAATCTCTATTGATTTTATATTATGTTTATTTCATCAATTAATAAGAACACTAATGGATTGATTTCATGAGTTCATGGTAGGTCCTATTTTTGAACAATAGATTTAGTGCCTACCTTTAATTGTATCACCCTTTTTTGAATTCTGAGGATTTTTTTTAGTTGCTTAATACTTTTTATTGTTACCAAATAATAACTCATCCTCTTTCATTTATAACTTTTTGAAAATTTTCTTATTAGATCCTTCATATTAATTTCATATTAATATATTATTGCTTCCTCTATTCGGCTTTAGTGGTCTTCTCAACTTATTTTCAGTTTATTCATGCTCAATTAAGTTATAAAAGAATGCATCACACTTATTACCACGACCATGACCATTAAAAAAACCATAAATATTTCTAAGAATTTGAAATTTGTTTTATATTGATAGTTTTTTCTTCATAGTCTCTGGATATAGTAGTATCATATACTCACTCCCCCTTAAAATAGGATTCCTTTTATATTCTATAATCAATGGATTGTGAAAAAAATCTAATTACCTATACTACAACTTTGTTACAATAACAAAAATTAACCCAAAAAATTGATATATTTTTATTAACTCCATGATGCCCAAATTTATTAGAACTTATATAATGATGTTTTTAGTCATTATTCTTAGCTAGTTGGGATTATTTTGGGAATTCATTTCTCATACACATTCTTATATCCACCCTTTAAATGGTATAATAATTATAAACATTTTTACTTATCCATTGTATAAAAATTTTGATAGGACACCTGTACTATATTTGAAAAATTATTTTGTAAAAGTATTAGGTTTTTAGATGGATACTTAATTTCCCTTTTATCCTGCTGTGGATTGATCATAAGATGATATCAAATTATTTTTTCCACCAGTTTGAGGTATTTGATAACATTAAGCCTCTTATAATGGTTTATTAGTAGTAGTGTTTTTTTCCTCAGCCTATTTTGAAGATAGGGCTTGATCCCATTCTATATTTTATAATTGTATTTCATTATCAATACAATTCATATTGAGAATATATTTCTCTTCATCCACTATCCGAAACTTCTATTCACTCTCCTTCTGAATTATTTCCACTTCTTCATCGTATATTTTGACTATATTTTCATCAATGTGTAAATCCCATAATTCAATTCGATTTAATCTATAATTTCATATTATTGAAATTAATGTTGTCTTTTCAGATTTATTATAATAAATGAAAATTCACTTAAAATTATTTTTTGGACTCATCCATTTCATGATTTATATTAATACACTTGTTCTCAAATTTGATGCTCCTTTCTTAATGTTTCAAATTCATTGCTTCATAGGACCCAACTTGTATGGAGAGATTTATATAGTTTAGATATTTTTCTTTAAAACCCTTCTTAAAATTTTCTACCTACTTTTCAAGTTGAATGATCTATTCCTATTTAATTTCAAAAATCCTATAAATTAAAATAAAATTTCTCTAGAAAAACTATACACCACATCTTTTAATGCATCAAGTATCATTTAATCTAAATCCATGGACGTGTGACCACTCCGAAACATTCATGATTCTTCTTGTGGAAACTATTTTTAATAATTCTCACATACGTCTTGATAATTTGAATATGTTGAATCTCCTGTGGTAGAAATGATTTCCATCACCATAGTAGTATATTGAACCACATATTCTTATCCTTTCAATCCATATCTAATTTCATCAGTATCATTTCTTGATGGAACAATATATTCTTTTTCTTTTCTTGATAGGGATGAATTTTTCAAAAAAATTTCTATTTACTATTCTAGTTCATCATGATCTTTGTGGTGATGAAATTATGATCATAAATTACTATATCTTATCCAAAATTTCACTTCATTATAAATTAATAAAAGAAACCCAAATATTCAAAACAACATTATATTATAGAATATAATCAAAGTTGTACCTTGGTATTGATAATAATTATAGGATCAATTTGGGATATGATTAACACTTTGAGGGGGGGGGGGTATTAGTGTTAGTGTATTTTTTTTAACTTAATATTTCATCACTTTCATTTAACTATTCAGTGATTAAATGAATGGATCTATCATTCACTCACCTTACCTTTATTTTGTCAACACATACAAATAGATGCACAAAAATAGAACAATATATTTACAAGGTTCACCTATTAGAATGATAAGACTTATAATTGGTGTAATATGAAAAAACATGATCATACAACCCACTAATATAAACATGTGATTAATAAATGATTAAGGAGTATCCAAGAACTCATGTTATACATCCCCAAATAGTGTTTGGTTAATCCTAAACTCTTACACCATCCCTTTGGGTCATTATAATTCCTAAAATCAATGTGAAATCATTTTTTAGTAATAATAAGAGAGTATTACTTCTAATTTATATTTTTATATGTTTTTTATTTTTTTACTTGTCTTCATAATCCTCTCTCAGTTTCAAAACACCATGAATAAAACACTTATTATTATTCTTTTTTAATATCACAAGTGTAATTAAATCTCCCTTACTATTATTTTATATGAATAGAAGTGTAGACACCTTCATTTTCTTCTCCTCATTAGAAAACATGAGAGTTTCTCCTTCTCCTCATCCTCTTCCAAAAAACCAAGAGCTCAATTGTTGTTAAAAATGAACTACATATTTCCCTTGTTACCTATTATTCTTATTCTGATTTAGTGTAAAATAATGATAATTTATATCCTATTATCTTTATCTTTGACACAATAAACATATTCCAATAATTAGAAGTACCTTATATATTGTTTGATACTAAAAGGTTCTCCTATTTAATACAATATCAACTATATATTCATTTTCATTAAAATTCACAATATATATTTATATTGTGATATGTATCACCCCCAGTTTGAGATATTCCTTTGTTTCATGTTTTTTAATGTTTGGAGTCATTGGGATAATTTTTTGGAATCCTTTATGAAAAATTTAGAGAATTATGTTATAATATTTCTATAGAAATTATTTACACTATTAATAGAGTATTCAAAATGTGGATAATCCTAGAAAGATGCTGTGAGTTCCTTAAAATCATAAATCATTCTCACTGATTGAATTGATATGGTGGATCATGATGTAAAAAAACTTCATTATTTGGGTTTTTTAAAACTAAAACTAAAGAAACAAGTTTTTTGGTGTAAGATACCTCTTGTAAATCCACACATTGAACTCAGTTTACTAGACAAGAATTTTTTTTAGCTCTGGCCAATTTTATCCAATCGCGCTATTGTAAATTGATCATTAAATTATGATCATTTCCTATTGAATTAAATTGCTACCCTAGGTAATTTCTAGTGATATTTTATGTTCAGAATCTATTTCCAATATCTATTCAAGTGTTCTATTGTAGAAATCCGATTTTAGGATCTCATTTTTCCCTCTTGTCTTGGAACAACTCCGTTTTTTGAATTATAACCATATATAAATGTTGTAATACCTTGATTTATGAGAATGAGATGTGTTTTTGTGAAGTTAACAAGTCAGGATCCAAGTATCACTGAGAGGGGGATGGGGTGAATCCGTGATATCTTTTTCTTTTATGTTTCCCCTTTTTGAATCATCTATCACCTACTGTTAAAGAGTTCTTTCCCTACTGAGCACACACAACCAAAGGTCCACAAGCTTTACAAGGTTCACTACTCAACAGGAGTACCTACGTCCTTCGTATGGTACAGAGATAATCTAGTACCACACAATCCACTAGAAAAAAATCCATTGATGTGGAATAAAACAAGAAGCATATTACCTTTCACTTGTGTAGTACTTGGGAGATAATATGTATGTGTGTGTGCACCCTCTTTGCACAAATAGGGAATTACAATATTTCAGTGCTTCTTTACACTTGAATAGGTGTATTCTCTAATGTAAAAATCTTCACATTCTTTCCCAAAAGCTAGTAAGAACTATCTTACGGAAAACTAAATAATGCGAAGAGCCCAAATATTTCATGCACCCTTTTGGGTGTCTAGCATACATATTTAATTCATTACGTGCAATATTGGACTTTTTCCATGAAACACCTCTTGCACGAAACTTATATCATTTACGCAACTCTCTTCTTGCATGCAATGTCTCCTTCGTGTGCACAAATCTATTTATTTTGAGCACTCCCCTTTACATAAAATTATTTCACACCTCAGAGTTCTGAATTTATATATATGTCAAGATTAAAAAATATGAGGGGGTCACCACTTATTTAATGAACTCATCAACCACTGAGCTCAAAAACACCAATGTTTCATGCATGATCCTGATATTTCATCGAAAACCCCATTTACCGGCTCATTGGGTGCATAAGTCTCGTTCATGGAAACCTCATATTTCACGCACATCATGAATCTTTATCTCCCTTCATGACTTTTCCATTTTTTGATGTTCGGACCTCGAATCATTCCTTGCATGAAACATTCCAAACTCCCTTCAATCTTGTGCCCAAAAAACAATATTTCTCTTAAGTGTCTCCTTTTCCAGATTTTGATATTCTGATCATGGAACTCCACTTGTGCGCAACATAACAAGATATATTCAAACTTTTTTGAATCATCATTTTCCAAAAACACATTTCTTCATCTACCGATTTTTAGGCCCAAAAATTTGGAAGACACTAGAAAACCACCCCACTTTAAAATATTATTTTGTACGGCTAGAAGATCATCTATTACTTTTCCATTTCTGTGTTCACTAAATCCCATAACCATTTTTCATCTTTCATCATGAAACCCACTATCATAATATGTATCCATTGATTAAATTTTTTTAACATCGATAGATTTTCAATGGGAAGTATTGAATCTTCTTTATCTTCTAGCATCATCATTATTTCCAATCAAAATTGAATATGAATGACATCATATTTTATCGACCTTTCCATCATAAGGGGTTCATCACATGTTCTCCTAACATAATATATATGTGAAATAAAAATCAGCAGAGCATCATCTGGTTTACCATTTCCATTAAAAAATGAATTGATTTATCCTTTTTTGACAACAAAAGACAATAATACACTTCTCCATCCAACTTGGTCCTAACATTTTGGTGAGATATTTTTGGGATTTAATAGCATAACAAAAGGAAGATGTTATATTTTTTTGAATAATTGGTGATACTTCTTGCTAAAGAAAACGAGTTTTGTGATTTTCATTATATATACTTTTATTGGAACTCGAAGGATTTTATTTTGCTAAATGATTTATCCTATTTTTTTCAATGATTTTCTTTTGTAAAACTCTTCTAATTATTCTCTCACTTGTCAAATTTAAAATTTTATTATTGGTGTCACACAAAATTGATATTATAAATTTATTATAAGATTTTTCTTAAATTAAATATGGTTTTGAAACATGTTTTGGAATAATGGGTTGTGGGTCTTTTCTGGAAAGTAACAAGTTGTTGTGTGTTCATGGTTCCATTTTACGGGGCCCTATTGAAATAGACTTGGTTCTCAGTCATGGATGGAAAGTCACAAGGGGAAATATTCCACCAAGAAATATATTATTGTAGTATGTAACACCACTAATAAGAATAGGGGCTTCATTCAGCATGCATGGGTGTGTGCATCTGAGAACATGGATGATTATTACAAACTATAAATTATGAACTACTTTTAATTTTTTTCAAAAAGAAACTATTTTGTTTAAACTACTTTAAAGAAACCTATTCATCTAATATATTTTATATTGTGAAAAAATTTAACTACTTTGATACTCTTCCTACCTATTTTATATCCTATGAGATAAGATATTTATTGTATTAATAGTATATGGGAACAATCATGGGGCTTCTTACTGAGTATGATTACTCACCCCTTCATATGCACTTTGGTGCATATATAAATGTTGTTTTATATGATATAGGAAATGAATTTTTTTTACATGTCTACTGGTTATCCATGATGCATCAATCATAGTAGGTGGAATTAGAGCATGGAGTTTGTTCATTTCTTGGTCAAGAATAGAGCCACCTCAGTTCTTGTGACTTTTGTTACTTTTGAGTTTTAGTTAAGATCTCTTACTATTCCACTATTACTATGATGCTCATCCCTATTTCATTGATTATTGATGAATTGATCACATTTTTTAGGTTTGTTTTTTGGGTCATGCATCATTTATATTGATATATTTGGTTTATTTATTTTTATCTTGATATGTGTGTGTTGTCTGTGGCTTTTTATTAATGGGTAAACTATTCCCCCATGTCTCTTATGTTTAAACCATTGGCATTTATCTCTAGCCTTGGGTGTCTATGGAGTTTCACCTAAGGTAACTAGAATTTATTCATCCTCTAAGGACAATGATTTATGGAGGGATATTATATGATACATGCATAGGAATCAGTTATCTCCATCTTCCACAGTATTCACTACATCATGTGAATACATACTTTTAAATATCAACGATTCTCATTATTTTCAAACTCACTTGAAAATATCACTATTTAAAACTCTTTCCTATTTAGTTTTATTTATTTCATTGCTTCCACATGGTATTTGAAAATATTTAGGTTTCCATTAATTTTTTTTCTTTCACAAAATTTTTCACCTTCTCCTTTCCATAATCTTTCCTCCAAACCCATTTATGTATATTCTACATATGTATGATAATAAATTACAATAATGGTTTTCTCTTTTATTCATATCACAAAGACCACCACAAATCTTATTCACCATAAACTATCATCTAGGATCAATATTAACCAAATAATAATATTTTAAATTAAACACTCGATATATAATATCAGATTTGATCATTCCTTAAATAAATTTCTTCTTTTCAGTGAATTCATGCATGAGGCACCACTTTATTATTTCAGCAGAATGAACTTCATAATACTTTTTTATAGGTATAATGATTTATGAATTATTATAAAATTTTTTTAAAGAATTAATAATTATGAAAGTCTTACACACTTTTAATGTCCTATGTGTGAAGTTTCATTAATCTTTTAGAGTTCACATCAACTCTTATAAAATTAAAAAATATTTTTTTTCAAGCTTTTCCTGATATTCTGTATCCATGATTCCATGTAT
The DNA here is from genome assembly GCA_963277665.1 of Viscum album. Taxonomy (NCBI): domain Eukaryota; kingdom Viridiplantae; phylum Streptophyta; class Magnoliopsida; order Santalales; family Viscaceae; genus Viscum; species Viscum album. The sequence goes on from OY728151.1 coordinate 1,527,144,303, forward strand.
AAATGTTAGATAATATTTAAAAACTCCCACATGAATCATGGTATTGTAACTCGAGCTGCCTCCACACCTCAAATTGGGGGAAAATTATCAGAAATACATATAAGTAGTGTATCTAATCATGTAAGGAAGAAAATGATAAACGATATCATATCAGTTAAAATAGATCATCATGTAAGAAATGAATAGTTTCCCATATATATAAGTCCCACATCATAATTTTTTTCTGGTGTTTTCTAGTTTATTAACCAAAGAACATCTTTGACACCCCGAAAAAATTCATTAGGTCCCAAACATCATAATGGGCCTTCCATGACACTGCACACATTAGAATGAATCCTCTTTCTATTACACATTCCTATATAGGCCCTATGACTGCTCCATACCGCTCAAGGATAAATACACCTTTGGTATCAGAAATTTTTCCCTATGATTGAATGAATACTATGGTATATAACTAGGTTTAGGATAACACCTTAATTTAAATAATTTAATTCTTTTGAAAACTCATGTATATAGCCACTTCATAAGAGTAAAAATACTTTTATAATGTTGATAATAATTTTCCAAAATAACACATCCAAAAACTAGAATTCAAAAATCTATAGATTCTCATAATGTGTTCTATTCTGAAATCCCTAACTTTATTCTTCTATTAATATTTCCTTCACCCATTACCAACTTTACTTTTCAAGCTTCATCAACTTCATCCAATTAATTATGTACCTCTCATATACATTCCATGGAACTCAAATACTTAAACACATTTTTATTCATATAAATGAATACCCATAACACCAATGTCAAGGTATTCCATTTCCCAAAATCCATGACGTGTTCTTGAATATTCCATAATGTGGTAAAATGGACACCTTGATAGTTTTATTTTTTCTCAACATGCTTGGATTCTTATAATTATTTCCAACCCATTATTTTTTAATCAAATTATCCTTTCTTCAACAATGACATCAAACATCATTATCCCTACATCTTCATTGATATTACTTGTCAAAAAAATAAAACACAGGAAGTGTGGGTTTAATAATATATCCCTTAGTATTTTTTATCAATTATAATCAAAATTCTATGTCAATGTGTGTTCTTCATTTCTAACTTATTCATATTTTTTATATCACCACCTTTATCCAAAATAATTCATTTATCATTTTCTCTCTCCTAATAATTGATAATAAATACAATGTATTGAGAGGGGATGGTATCAATGAATACTCATGGAATGTGACATCAACATTTCGCCTATAAGTCCTTGTGATCCATGATTAGTGTAGAAAATAATAGGGTTTAATTTAAAAAAAAGTTTGTCCATTATTAAATAATATGATATAATGTTAAAGAAAAAACACTATTCACATTTCCCAATATACTTCAAACAATTTAAAGGTTAAGACAATTGATTGATACCATTTTTTATAAATAATTTGAGGAATTATTTAAACCTGAATTCTGATAATCAGTTCAACACACATGTAAAAAATTTCATGTGTAAATGGTTGGATTTAATTTTTGCCATGAATCTTCATAAAAAATAATTTTCATGTGTTTGATTAAGAATAAATTTCCCCCCTTAATTTAAATATTTTATTCATGTAAACAAGGATGATATAATTTTATATTCATACCTTTTTCGATGAATCCATTTCAATAACCTTATAGAATATCATATTTTCATGATTTCAATAGTCCAAAAATATTCTAAAGACCTTATCCTCTTACATCCTACTAAAAGAGATAATATAAATTCTATTTAAAAAAGTGGATTTATTTAATAGAAATACATCATGATATACTCTATTGAGAATTCACCAAAACAGACCACTTGAAACAATTTTCCAGATTTGATTGCATAAACATATCCAAAAAAATATTGTCTTCAACAAATTTTCCTTGGAATATTAATAAATTAATCATTATAGGATATATTATTTTTATTGTTTTTCTAGTGTTGATAGATCACAAAAATTCAATATTTCTCCCGAAGGACTAGATTCACCTTTATTTCCATACATAAAAGCATATAAATACAACACAAATGAATAGGAATAAGTTGAAACTAATTATTCCTTAATGTAAGGATGAGAATGTTTTTTGAACTAGTTTTCTTAATTCTTCATGATCAAAAAAATATTTTATATAATTGTTTTTTATTTTTGAGGCATTAATCTATTCTTCTATTTAGTTTCTTTATGTGTCATACTTATATTTTTTCAGCCATCAATCCCAATGATCAATGTTGTACAATATCTATCATCTTCATGGTTTTTTATTATATTGTAAGAATTGTTAAGAAATTTTTAGAAGTATTTACAACCTTATTGAATAATTGACACAACTCTTATACAACTATTATGTCATTATTTTCCTGAAAACCTCTCATTAAATTTGGATTCTTCATTTAGAACATCTTTTTAACATTTAGTACTTACATCCACTTACTGTTACACTATCTTTATTTATTTTTAAAAATAAACTTTCCAAATGATTATAAAATCAATTATGTACATATTCATCCTTTTTGGACTTTCCATATGGATTATTGTGAATTCCTTTCACTAAATTAGTCCCTTTACTTATTTCTTGAACTGGTCTTTTATTTTGATCTTTCTTTCTTCTATTAACACATACACTTATAGATTGCTTACACGAGTCCGTGGTATGATCTATTTATAAATAATATAAGCATAAATTTCTTTTTTTCATAGATCATTTATTTGTGTTCTTGGCCTTGTTTTTAAATGAAAAATACATGTTATTTTTACCAAGTATAACCCATCCTACTTCTTTGTTTACTCCTTGGTTTCATTCTTGGAAATTCATTGTTCCTGATTTCTCCCCAAAATAGGATTACTTAATTTTTTATCTTCAATGTTATTAAAATCCTATTTTAAATTTATTAATGATGGGTTGAGTTATAAAATGATGTATCCATCCTATTACCACAATCATTGGATAACCCATATATACATTTCTATAAATTTAAAATTTATTTGAGATTGATAGATATTTATTTGAAGTATGTTTATGTTGTAGCATCATATACCCCCATTTAATTTGGATTAAATTAAACTATTGAAATTTATTTATTATGTTAAAAATGAAATGACCTATGACCATAATCTTTACAACACCAGCAATTAATGATAAGGGTATATTTCTTTTTATGAACTATCAACTGTTAGGATTTTCCAGAGTTGATAGCATGCTATTTTTAGTCCTTATTTCCAGATGGTTAGGCTTATTTTTGGGAACCATCTATTATAAATATTATTATATGAAACCTTTACATAGTGATAGTTTTATCATTATTTGTCACCATCATTTATATAAAAGTTTTTAATTTAGACGGGCATTTTCCATGAAAATATATTTGGTTTTAAAATTAGATTTTGATATGGATGGTAACATTCCATTTAGGTTTGAGGAGGATTGAATAAAATAAAATATAAATTTATTTTTCCACCAATTATAGTGTTTTTGGAACATTAACTCTGTTTTGAAGAAAGTGTTGTAGTAGAATGTTTTTCCTCATCATCTTATTAAGACATGGATTGAGAAGTTTTGAGAAATGCTCATTATATTTCAATTGCAAGACACTTAATATTGAGAATGGATTTATCATCCTATATTTTTTAAAACTATACTCACATTCCATATTACTTATTTTGACTTATTAATAATTAATTTTAACCATATAATGTAAAAATGTATCATGTTACTTAATCCTCTTTTATTTTATCTCCAATTTTTCATTATTGATACTAATTCTGTTATTCTGATTTGTTTTAAATTAACAAAACTTATATTAAAATCTTTTTGTGACCTCATAATCTTCATGGATTTTATTAATAAGCTATTTATAATTGATGGATCACATTTATTTTAGTATACATTCATCGATTTTTTGTATGAATCTTCTTTGGAGAGGTATATACTTTTTAGATATTTTTCATTCAAAGCCTTCTCTAAGTTTTCCACCTCTCCTTCAAGTCAACTGATCTCTTCCTATTGAATTTCAAAAATACCATAAATAAAAAGAATTATTTTATCTAGGAATACTACGTAGAATGTATTTTAATGAATCAAATAATATTTCATGTGAAACTATGGATATATGATCACACCCACTCATGCTTGGTTTTTAATGTAGAAAATATTTTTAAGAATTACCAATTATCTCTTGAATACCTAAATGCCTTATATATTATATGGTAGAAATTTTCCCCATTAAATTAGTGGTAGATTAAATAACTTATTCTTATACTTTAAATTAACATACGGTTTATTTAGTATTATTTCCTTGAGGAACTCTAATTTCTTCCTCTTATCATGAGAGGGATTCCTTCTTAATTTTTTTCTCTTTCATTTTATTGCTCACCATAGTCTTGGTAGATATTGAATTCTAATAAAAATTAGTTTTATATTATCTAAAACAACACTTCATTATAAATTTAGAAAACGAGATTCAAATATTAAAAAAATAAAATTATAGAATCCAATCAGAGGTGTATCTTGTCTCTAATTTTAATTGTAGGATCAGTTTGGGATTTGTTTAACACTGAGAAGTGGGTGAATCCATATTGGAGTTTTTTAGTTAATTTGACATTTTATCCATTTTTAATCTCTACAATTACTAATCTAATATACATATCATTCAATCACCTTAATTTTTATATAAGAACATTTAAATGCACACACACAAGGAGAACAATAGATTTATATAGTTCACCTCTCAAATTTTGAAGGCTAATCCTTGATGTGATCCAAAAAAACCCATTCTCACAGAACCCACTAGTATAAACCTATAAGATACAAATGAACATAGAGTATCATAAAACGAAATTTAAACATCTCTAAATAGTGTATAGTGCATACCAAACTCTTTAAACATATCACTGAGTCCTTATAATACCAAACAAAAAATGTGCAATACAATTTATGGTAATAACAAGAGGGTATTCATTCTAATTTATTCTTTTGTATGTTGTTGATGTGTTGATTTGTCATATATTATTACCTTAATTATATATGATAATTCAAGGAGATTTTTTTACCTCTATAAGGGAAATCAATACCCCCTTATTCCTAATATTTTTCCAAAGTAGTGCACAATCCTTTCTTTTCTTCTTATAAGGAAAAATCTAGAGAGATACTATTTCATCTTATTTTTTTGAAAAAATGAAATAATTGTATTAATATGTAAACAAAAACTCAAAAAAACCTTTCTCCCCTACTAATATTATTCATAATTACAACATAAAAACACGAGATCAACTCTTTTCTTTATCTTTAACAGACTAAAATTCTTTAGAGAATTAGAAAAGTGTCAGATCTTCTATCTTCTTTGATAAATTTTTTTCCCTATTTAATACATTATCGACCATCTATTCCTTTTATTTGGAAAAAATAATATATGTGTATTTGATTCTTATAGTATCATAAATTATCTCTATCTTATTTTGTATTCATTACATAATGTTACTATACACTTCTGAATCTATATGATTCTTGGTATTTCAATATTTCCATGAAATATTTCTCTTAAAAACACCTTCATAGGTCTTCCTAGAGACATGAATCCATCAAAATATTTGGATGTATTATGGATTCCTCTAATTTAATTTATTCCACAAAATATGTTACATTATTATTTCCATATATTTCTACAAAACCCACTTATGCATATTCCACTCATGCATAAGAATATATTATAGTGGTTTCATTCTACTTTTGTTGGTTGAAAGAACTCCATTTATCTTCTTCACCATAAATTATACTCTAGGATCATGATTAAGAAAACTGTGATATTTGAATTTAAATTCTCAGTATGACATAATGAGATTTAATCATTACTTATATTTCTTTTCCTTCCACTGAATTCATGTATGAGGAAACACTTCATTTTTTCCTAGTAAACTGAATTTAATTGTAATTTCATAAAGGTCTTATGATTTATGAAGTATTATGTAATTCCATCAAACCCTTATAAATTATAAAATTATTGAATACATTGAAATTACGTTGAATAAAATCTTATTAAGTCTTACAGAGGGAACATCTTGTCTTACAAACTTATAGAAATACATAATAAATTATTCTCAACCTTTTTTTTTGATATTTTGTAACAACGAAAGATTATATGAAATTTAGATATTATTTTAAAACACCCACATGAATCATGGTATTATAAATGATGCTCTTTTGAAACCTTTAATAGAAGAACATAACATAAGAAACACTATAATATCATTTATCTATTCACACAATGAAGACGAGTATAAAAGATGTCATATTATAAAAAACTATATTTATCTTGAGAAATGAATATTTTACCTTATATATGAGTCCAATATTAGAAATTTGTTTAGGAATGTGATGTTTTATCCGTTGAATAACTTATTTGAAACCCTGAAAAAATCGATTAGGGATGAAAGCACATAGTGGGTCTTCTTTTCCACCTCACATGTAAGCTCAAATCCTCTTTCCCTTATGCCGCCCTATGTAGGTTTTATGCCTCCACTATGCCACTTGAGGATACATATACCTTTGATCATGGATGAATGTAACTATGATGTCATGTTTTCTCAGGTGTGTTGTAATGGTCTAGACCTTTCTAGTCCATTACTTTGTAAAAATGTGGTGTTAGAGGTGTTCCGAGAGGTCAAGGTAACTTATCCCAAATGCTTTCCCAAAATCTTCCTTTTCAATGAACCATTTCAATAGTAGATAGTTATGAACTGTAACATCACGTTACATCTTCAGGTACTTTTGATGTTTCTAACTACCTTTGGTTTGGAGTAGTGACCTGGGGGGCGTTTGGGTGAATGATTAAGGAAAACAAAAGGGCAGTAGCTTTCACATGGGCTGGACATGGTTTGTTTAAACCGTGCAGCCAGATCGTGCATAGTTAATCTTGGAGGCAGTGGTTAATGCACAGTTAGCACACATTTTGTCTAACCATGCAGCCTAACCGTGTGAGGATTGATTGACGAGGTAGTAGTGACCGCACAGTTAGTGCACAGTTTGTCTAACCATGCGAGAAAACCATCCGGGCACTTAAATTAGATCCTAACATTGTGGATCTAACTTATTTTTTCCTTTAATTACCTTGTTTAAGCTCCTAATCATCCATAACTCGAGATTACACACCCTTGAAGGTAGGAGAACCTCTCCCAAGCATTTTGGAGGCGATCTGAAAGCTTCTCTTAGAAAATAGAAGCCGGTTTCTTGAGGTATGTAGATGTTCATCCTCATTCTGGTTCGGTTTCTTAGGTATACTTAGATCTACTTCTCCTCTTCTCTCAGTTTCATAGATCTATGACCGTTATGGGTAGATCTAAGTGTGTGGATGCCAAATATGATGAGATTTGGTCTTGGTTGTGTTAGGAGAAGAGATCTAAAGAGGATTCTTGAAGAATAACCCCATATTTCTTGTGTGTTCTTCATTTGTTGGGCTTTTTTTCAAAAACCCTTGAGGTACGGGATTCGTTGCTTCTCTTCATTTTATATGCAACTGTATTTTTAGCATGTTTAATCCCTCTAGATGATAATGGAATTGACATAATAAATATTTTGAACCAGATAAAGATATTGATATCAATCGTATGTTATTTCCTCTTGTTTTTCTAGATAGTGTGATATCTATGCTTTATTTTCTTTGCTGTTGGTTCTTTATGGAAATCGGTAAAGAATGTAAACTGGGATTAATTGATAATTGTTTGTCTAAAGATAAAGAGGCATGTGAACAAATCTGGTTTTTGATGTAATTTAATGTTAATCAAATTGGCGTAGTAAGAATGTTTAATCTTTTGTGATAGCTTACTGGTTAGGTTTCTAGATTTCGGAACCAACTAATTATAAATATGTTTATTCAAGATGGATTAAAGACTTTAATGTTGATAATTCCTTGAAGGGTTCTGAGTTACCCTCTTGATTGTTAAAGGGACAAGAGCCCAATGAATGTGATGTTTGTTTTCCTACTACTTGTGTTGTGATGTGGTCCTGGATAGATTTTGTGTTATGTGGGGGCATAGAGGCCTTGTGGTTGTGGCAACAGATGACACCTAGAGTGGCGAGATGCACCAGTTTATGCATGTGGGTGTCGGGGAGGACACCATGGATGGTGAAATGGGGATGGATGTGCTTGTTGGATGCTTGATGATTCTTTTTGGCTGATTATATGATTTACTTTTCCCTAATACTCAAGGCAACAAGTCTTGATTACCCTTCTTTCAAAAGAAGCGAAGACGTGAGGGGTATGCCACATGCTTTCCATGTTTAGATTCTCCAGGGAGGATGGGCCTATGCTCTTTCTATAGGCGGAAAAGACTTGACGGGTAGTACATCTACTCACTGTGTTGAGTGTCCTTGTTTTTGTAGCATATGATGCTTTTCTAGAATAATTGGGAATATGGGATACTGATTTTGTAATGAATGTTTGAATAAATGGTTTTAACCCATGGGGTTGGAGTTCGTGGGAACATAATGATGAGGTTGAAATTTTAAAGGGACAATGATCTTTGGGTGTAATACTAATGAGATTTAATGTGGATTTTTTCATGGTTAATTAATGGTTAAAGAATTAATTAACATACAATGGAACTGATAAAAATGGAATGAAGTAATCTATTAAAGTTCTTGAAATGGTTGTACGCTTATAGGATACTTAGCCTTAGAAGTGGTAGCCCGGATTCCGAGAGACATTAACTGCAGTTGAGTCTAAGACTAGGTTATTCCCATAGTGTGGTTGTGATTTATATTATATTTTGTACTTTTTGTGTTTCTATATGCTACTCCACCCTTTCAGTAAGCGAAACTGATACCCTGGGGATTCTGAGCCCTATGGGGGTGTTTTCCCCAATATTCCAGTGGGGGGATGGATGGATGACTACCCCCTTTGGCCCTACTCTCTTCTCTTTGTAGATACTTGTGCTGGTAGGAACAACGGTTAGTTTTCCCCATATATGTGTGTAGAGGGATGTAATGGAATGTGGTTATTCACACACATATACTCTAGACATAGTATCCCATGGACTACTGTAGGTGTGACGTGTATAGGTTGTGATGGCTTGATGATCCTTACTCGGTGCATGGGCTGTAATGGCTTGAGGTATAATACTCGACGTACGATACATGTTATGCGAGCTGTGGTGGATCCCAGAACCTACAAGGTTACTTTTGGTTGTGAGAATGGTGTTTTTCTTCACCCAGGTGTCTATGGGAAAGCCTTTGTGTTGCATGAGGTGCATATGGTGGAGCTTCGCCCAGGTGTCTGTAGGAAAGCCTTTTTGGAGAGAGATACTTAGGACATACGATGTTGGGGCAAAGCGGAAAACCAGTGGAGAAGTAGTAGAATGGTTCCCTTGATATTCTTTACTATATTCAATATTCCTGTAAGAGTTACTTGGTGAGTGTAGACATGGTGAGGTTGGGAACATAGTATACCTGTTTAGTTGACGAGTTAGTTTCACTTGTTCTTTACTGTGCTTTAGCATGATCTCTTTAATTTTGCACGAGAGGCTTCAGGGAGGATACTACTGAGTATACTGTTATACTCACCCTATGTATATATAAACTATTTCTCAGGTCACCTGGAGTAGGTTGAAGATCAAGCATGTTTCTACTAGCTTGGGGTTGTAGGAGCTATTCAGGCTTATGGTTGCTGCTATTTTGCTTTCTTTTGGGTACTTTCAGTTTTTCCCCTTCTAGTTGTAGTACTTTTTCATGACATTTCATATATGCACTTGGGTTTATTTTATATTCCAGTTCTGAGTTGGAGTTTATTGGTGTCTATCTTATCTCTCTCTTCCACATGTGTTCTCTTAGAGGGTAATCCCACCCATTTTTTGTGTTACTATACCCTTAGTGCTAGTCGCCAACACATGGCCTACTGGAGGCGAGACTCGGGGGTCATTATCTCCCTTCTCACATTGTCAGCCCAGGAGGGGTACACATTGTGGGGAGGGGGTCATGAAATAGTGGTATCAGAGGCTCTGGTGGATGGATAGGATGGAGTTTGGAGTTAGGAAAAAGTTAGGTTGCATGGGTTTGTAGGGAAACGAAGTCATTCATGTTTAACAAGTGTGAAAAAAACTAGAGACCAGATGATACATAGGTGTTTAGGGGCCCCTATGATCTGATGTATGGACCTTTATATTTACAAGGGCTACTAAACAAGGTGATACTAGTTTCGGGGTAAAGATGTAGGAAAGGTTCATGCATCATTATTCTTTGTGCATGTGTTTGAATGGGTAGAAATTGGGATAGGTTAACCAAAAATGAATAAAGGAAAAAAATTAATTAATTAATGTTGCGCCTTTCATATTCCATGATTAGGAGATCTAAAGATTTGTTATTTTACATGTATGGCTCCAGGTAGATGTCTTCATCCTGTTTGCACAGAAAATGTCCAGCAGGCTGTTCTAGCAGATCGCCACAGGGTAGAGGCTAACGACGACGACACTTGGATGAAAAAACTCCAAGAGTTTCAGTTATAGAGTCTACAGAAGTACAAGGGCTCCGTTTCAGATGTAGTCACATAAGACTGGTTAGACGAGGTCGAGATAGGCTTCAATTCGATCCTTTCTCAGAAAGGGCACTGTGTGTCCTTACTTGTGACGATTCTATATGGAGTAGCAAGGCAGTGGTGGATCTTGTTCCTCAGGGATTGTGAGGAGTCAACAATCTCATGGGAGGAGTTCTGAGACAGGTTTAGAGCCAAGTTTCTTTCTTTGACTACGAAGGTATCCAGTAACCAGTAGCTTCTTACGCTTCGACAGGGGAGCTCCACTATACGAGAGTTCGAGATCCATTTCAGGAACCTTTTACGATATGCCTCGAACTTGTTACTTGATGAGGATGCGAGGTCGAGGAATTGTGGGGAGGCTTTGCATCCAGAGATCCAGCGTCAGGTCACCCCATTTATGCTAAAGACATATATTGAGGTGCTGGAGAGGGAAAAGTTGTTGAGAGGACTTTGTCTATAACTGGACCATCACGAGAGGGGAATCTTCATGATTCCTTACGGAGCAGAGCTATGGTCTGGGGTTCCCAGTTTTTAGGGCAGAAGAGTTTCTGTTCAGACTGGGGTGGGTCCCAACCCTTCACATCACATTTCACTGGGGGAAGAAACTCGCAGGCCTATGCCAAAATTCTAGGAACTTGTTTTTATTGTGGTGGTTGAGGTCATCAATAGTGGGAGTGCCCGACCCTTCAGAGCAGTCATCGTTCACTAGGTGCTACGCTCTAGGGTCCTCCGTGGAGGCAGTTCCATCCAAGGCAGCAGTAGCCAGTTGCACCAGCTATAGATCACCAGAGGGTAGATGTGGCAGGCAGAGAACAACCCCATGATGCTCCCCATCCCTAGAGACCAGAGCGTGGCCATGGTGGAGGTCGTCATCAGGGTCAGATAGGTAGTGGAGGTGATCATGGTCTACTTCATGCTCTAACGTTACTAGATCCAGGAGAGGCAGAAGTCGTTCGAGGTACCCTTTGCTTGTTTTCTACCTTGGTGTATGCGTTGTTTGATTCTGGAGCAACACACTCCTTTATATCACCTTCCCTAGTCCATGCATTGGGACTTGAGGAAGAGAGGCTCCCAGTGCCCTTGTCATTAACTATTCCAGTTGGAGGTCGAGCTGTCTGGTTTGATGTATGTAGAGACTGTGAGCTACTGTTGGGGAAACACCACACTTGGGGAGATTTCCTATGTTTACGAATACAATTGTATATTGTCATCCTTAGCATGGATTAGTTTTATTCAGTGTAGTATATCATGGATTGCTTTAGGAAAAAGGTCATCTTCATTGGTGTGGATAGAGATCAAGTAGTTTTTATTGTTGAGTGACATCCTCGAATGGGTCATAGGGGTGTTCCATCCTTATCATCCAGAATGTTTGAGATGATGTTGAGTTCTTTAGAGGTTCAGCGGTTGGCATTTTCTAGGGTCGTAGAGGAGTAACCTGATGTCTTTCCATAAGAGGTTATAGCATTACCCCCTCAACGAGAGATTGAGTTTGGGATCAAGCTACTGCCAGAAGCGTCTCCTATCTCTATGTCTCCATATATGATGGCCCCTTCTGAGTTACAAGAGCTACGTATACAGCTCGATGGTCTGTTAAAGTGTGGTTTTGTTCGGCCAAGTGTGTCACCATGGGGTGAACCTTTTTTGATCATGAAGAAGGCCAACTACAGTGTGCGGTTGTGTGTCGATTATCATCGCTTAAAAAAAGTGACAATAAATAATCGCTATCCTCTCCCGCGGATTGATGATTTATTCGATCCACTGAAGGGTGCAAGTTGGTTCTCAAAGATCGACATGTGGTTAGGATATCACCAGATGAGTGTGAAGGATGAGGATATCTCGAAGAATGCTTTCCATTGTCTACATGGGAATTATGATTTCATTGTAGTTCCATTTGGCATGCCGAATTCTCTAGCTAGATTCATGGGATTGATGAATGTTGTGTTTTGTCAATTCATGGACATGTTCGTGGTAGTTTTTATCGATTAAATCCTTGTGTACTCCACATATGAAGAGGAGCAAGCAAAGCATCTACAAGCCATTTTGGGAGTTCTTCTTCGACATCAGCTATTTGGGAAGTTGTCTAAGTGTGAGTTTTGGGATCAAGAAGTCCATTTCATGGGGCATGTTGTGTCCCAATAGGGAGTAGCTGTGGATCCATCGAAGATAGAAGCAGTTGCATCTTGGGTAGCCCGCAATAAAGTGTTAGAGGTGAGAAGTTTTCGTGGTCTCATAGGCTACTACAGGAGGTTCTTAGATAATTTTTCATGACTTTTGACTACTATGACATCTTTGACCAGGAAGGATCAGGAATTCTTATAGACTGATCAGTCTCAGGCAGCTTTCAAGTATCTAAAGGAGACGTTAGTAAGTGCTCCAGTCCTTTGTCATCCAGTTGAGGGAGTCTAGTTTGATGTTTTCTGCGATTCTTCACATCTGGGGTTAGGTTGTTTTATCATGCAGTAGAGGTCAGTTGCTTCTTATGGGTCTCAGTAGTTGTGTCCCCATGAAGGCAACTATGCCACCCATGATCTATAGTTGGCCGTCGTGGTTTTCACTATGAGGTTGTGGAGAAATTACCACATTGGTGAGTGCTTTGTGGTTTTCACTGATCAAAAGAGTTTGAGGTATGTTTTTTCCCAGCATGACTTGAACTTATGACAACATCAGTGGATGGAGTTCTTGTAGGAATATAACATCAAAATATCATATACACCTGGAAAAGGGATTGTTGTAGCTAATGCAATGAGATGAATGTCATGTAGTGATGCTATGCGTGAATCCAGTGATTCCTGGAGAGTAATGGAAGAACTGTCAGCATTACATCTTGATATGGGAGAAGTTGGGGGTAGAGGTTTTATTTTTCAGATGACGGTACAGTCATCCCAGATGCAGAAGGTGGAAGAGTCCCATTTGGTGGATCTTGAGGTGGAGGTCTGGAGAGACCAAGTTGTTTGTGGCGAGGCCCCTGAAGGTTGGTCGGAGGATGAACAACACCATGTGTTGTATCATGGAAGGATTTTTGTTCCCTTGATGATTCATGAGACTATTCTCAAAGAGTTCCATCGTTCGACTTTAGCAGTACATCCTAGCATGACCAAGATGTACTGATCCTTGAAGAGTCAGTTTTGGTGGTCTGGGCTGAAGCGTAAAGTTGCGGTGTTTGTGTCTCGGTGTTTGGTCTGTTATAAGGTGAAGGCCGAAAACTGTGTTCCTGGTGGTCTTATACAGCCATTAGAGTTTCCACATTGGAAGTGGGAGGACATCTCAATGGACTTTTCTACTGGTTTACCTCATTCTCCGAGAGGACATGATGCTATTTGGGTGGTAGTGGACCATTTAACATAATCGGCCAACTTTATAGAAATCAAAGAGTCAAGATCAGTAGAAATTTTGTCGAGGTAGTATCTATAGGAGGTGGTGAGACTTCATGGAGTCCCTAGGATGATCATTTCTAATCGGGATCCTCATTTTACCTCCCGTGTGTGGAGAGGTCTCCAACATGATTTCGGTTCTCTACTATACCTTATCACATCTTTTCATCCTCAAATGGATTGTCAGATGGAGCGAACCATCCAGACTCTTGAATACATGTTACCCTCTTGTGTTCTTTATTTTGGAGGCTCACGGATATGGAACATACCCTTGGTGGAGTTCTCTTACAACAATAGTTTTCACTCCACCATCGATATGGAACCTTTTGAAGCCTTGTATGGTTGACCATTCCATTCTCCGTTGTGCTGGACTGGGGTCAGAGAGTCAGTAATTCTTGGAACATAACTAGTGTAGAATACAATAGAGATGGTTCAGGTGATTCGTGAGAGGATGAAGAAAATGCATGATCTTCAGAAACCGTATGATGATCAAAGAATGAGACCCTTAGAGTTTAATGTTGGGGATCATGTGTTTTTGACGGTGACCCCCCATCGTGGGCAGTTAAGGTTTGGTCGTGGAAGTAAGTTTTATCCCCGGTTTGTTGGGAGGTTCGAGGTTTTAGCTCGTGTTGGAGCTGTGGAATATCGAGTAGCACATCCCCCTCAAGATGAGTCGGATTCATAATGTCTTCCATGTATCAAATCTCCGACGTTATCTTCACGATGAATCTCATATCATCGATTGGGGAGAGATCAATTTTGATGATGATGCAACCTTTGAGGAGTGACCTGTGGTAGATCCAAGGCCGCAAGAAAAATTTGTTTCATGGGCATTCTACTACTTTAGTTCGTGTCTGGTGGTGACATGATGGCTTTGAGGAGAGTACCTGGGAACATGAGTCACGGATACATGCTCTGTACCTAGAGTTGATTGATGTTTAACTCCTTTCTTGAATCGATGTAACTTATGTGGTTATGAAACTTTCATGTTTATGAGATTTACCCCTTTGTTGCTTTTGTGGATTGCTCTCTTTGGAGAGGTATCTCGATGGGTGGTTGTTCAGACCATGTTTCATTTTCCCTTTAGGTGAGTTTTGGATTCTCAAGGATGAGAATGTTTTGAGAGGTATCTTATGTAATGACCCAGAACTCTCCTGTCCAATACTATGTAAGAATGTGGTGTTTAAGGTGTTCTGGGATGTCAAGGTAACCTATCCCCAATGCTTTGCCAAAATATTCCTTTTCGATGAACTGTTTTTACGGTAGACAATTGTGAACTATAACATCACGTTATGTATTCAGGAAATTTTTATGTTTCTAACTACCTTTGGTTTGGTGTAGTGACTTGTGGGTGTGTTTGGCTGAATCGTTAAGGAAAACAGAAGGTTAGTAGCTTTCGCATGGGCTGCACACAGTTTTTCTAAATCATGCGGCCAGACCATGCGTAGTTAATCTTGGAGGCAGTGGTTAATGCACGGTAAGCACATGGTTTGTCTAACCGTGTATCCTAAACATGCGAGGAGTGTTTTACTAGGCAGTAGTGACCGCACGGTTAGTGCATGGTTTGTCTAACCATGCGAGAAAAACATGCGGGCACTTAAATTAGATCCTAAATTTGTGGATCTAACTCCTTTTTCCTTAAATCGCCTCATTTATGTTCCTAAGTGGCCATAACATGATATTAATCTCCCTTGAAGGCAGGAGAACCTATCCCAAGTGTTATGGAGGTAATCTGAAGGCTTCTCTTGGCGAATAGAAGTCGATTTCTTGAGGTATGTAGAAGTTATTCCTCGTTCTTGTTCGGTTTCATAGATTTACTTAGATCTACTTCTCCTCTTCTCTCAGTTTCTTATATCTATGCCCGTTATGGGTAGATATAAGCTTGTGGATGTCAAATATGATGATATTTGGTCTTGGTTTTCTTAGGAGAAGAGATCTATGGAGGATTCTTGGAGAATCAACCCGGCGTTGTTGTGCATTCTTCATTTGGTGGGGTTTTGGTCAAAAACCCTTGAGGTAGGGGATTCATTGCTTCTCTTTCTTTTATGTGCAACTGTATTGTTAGAATGTTTAATCCCTATAGATGAAAATGGAATTGACATAAAAAATATTTTGAACCGGATAATGAAATTGTTATCTATCGTATGTTATTGCCTCTTATTTTTCTAGATAGTGTGATATCTATGCTTTATTTTCTTAGATGTTGGATTTTGATGGAAATTTGTAAAGAATGTATACTGAGATTAATTGATAACTGTTTGGCTAAAGATAAAGAGGAATGTGAACGAATCTGGTTTTTGTTGTAATTTTATGTTAATCAAATTGGCGTAGTAAGCATGTTTAATCTTTTATGATAGCTTACTGGTTAGGTTTCCTGATTTTGGAACCAAAAGAATTATAAATCTATTAATTGAAGATGGATTAATGAATTTGATTGTGGATAATTACCTGAAGGGTTCTGAGTTACCCTCTTGATTGTTAAAGGGCCAAGAGCCCAATAAAGGTGATGTTTGTTTTCCAGCTTCTTGTGCTGTGATGTGATCCTGGATGGATGTTGTAATATGTGTGGGCATGGAGGCCTTGTGGTTGTGGCAGCAGATGACACCTAGAGTGTAAATGTACATTGATTTATTCATGTGGGTGTCGGGGAGGACACTAGGGATGAAGGAATGTGGATGGATGTGATTGTTGGAAGCTTGATGATTCTTTTTGGTTGATTATCTGATTTACTTTTCCCCACTTCTCAAGGCAACTGCTCTTGCTTACCCTTCTTCTGAAAGAGGTTAAGATGAGCGGGGTATGCCACGTGCATTTTGTGTTTAGCTTCTCCAGGGAGGATGGGTCTACGCTCTTGCTATAGGGGGAAAAGACTCGATGGGTAGTACATCTACTAACCATGTTGAGACCCCTTGTGTTTGTAGAATAGGATGCTTATCTAGAATGTCTGGGAATATGGGAAAGTGATTCTGTAATGAATGTTTGAATAATTGGTGTTAACCCATGGGGTTGGAGTTCGCGGGAACATAATGACGAGGTTGATATTTTAAAGGGTTAGTGAACTTTGTGTGTGATGCTAATGAAATTTAACGTGGATTTGTTCATGGTTAATTAATGATTAAAGAATTAATTAAAGTACAGTGGAACTGATAAAAAGGGAATGAATTAATCTATTAAATTTATTGAAATGGTTGTATGATTATAGGATACCTAGTCTTAGAAGTGGTAGCCCAGAGTGCGAGAGACGTTAGCTGCAGTTGAGTCTAATACTAGGTTATGCCCATAGTGTGGTTGTGATTTATAGTATATTTTGTACTTTTTTTGTTTCTATATGCCACTCCACCCTATCAGTAATGGAAAATGGAACACTGGGGATTCTGAGCCCTAGGGGGGTGTTTTCCCCAACATTCTGGTGAGAGGATGGATGGATGACTACCCCCTTTGGCGCTGCACTCTTCTCTTGGTAGATACTTGGGCTGGGAGGCACATCAGTTAGTTTTCCTCATATATGTGTGTAGAGGGCTGCAATGGATTGGGGATATTCACCCACATATACTCTGGATATAGTATCCTATGGACTACTATTGGTGTAACGTGTATAGATTGTGATGGATTGAGGATCCTTACTTGGTGTATGGGCTGTAATGGCTTGTGGTATAATACCCGACGTATGATACGCGTTATACAAGCTGTGGTGGCTCCCGGATCCTACCTGGTTACTTTTCGTTGTGAGTATGGTGTGGTGTTTCACCCAGGTGTTTGCAGGAAAGACTTCATGTTGCACGATGTGCATATTGTGGAGCTTTTCCCTGGTGTCTGCGACCATGCCTTTTGGAGAGAGATGCTTTGGACGTACGACGTTGGTGAATAGAGGCAAACCAGTGGGGGAAGTAGTAATGGGGTACCCTTGATATTCATTACTATATTCTATATTCTTATATGCTTTACTTGGAGAGAGTAGCCATGGTGAGGTTGGGAACCTAGTATACCTATTCAAGTGATGAGTTAGTTTCACTTGTTGTTCACTGTGCTTTAGCATGCTATCATTACTTTTGCATGAGAGGCTTCGAGGAGGATCCTAGTGAGTATACTGTTATACTCACCCTATGTATATATAAACTATTTTTCTGGTCACTTGGAGAAGGTTGAAGATCAAGATGGTTTCTACTAGCATGGGGTTGCAGGAGCTATTCAGGATTGTGGTTGTTGCTGTTTTACTTTCTTTTGGGTACTTTTAGTTTTTCCCCATCCAGTTGTAGTACTTTTGCATGAGATTTCATATATGCACTTGGGTTTCTTTTAAATTTCATTTCTGATTTGGAGTTTTTTGGTGTCTATCTTATATCTCTCTTCTTCATGTGTTATCTTAGAGGGTAATGCCTCCCATTTTGTGTGTTACTATACCCTCAGTGCTAGACACGAACCTAGGGCATACTAGAGGCGAGACTCAGGGGTCATAACTCCCTTCTCACATTGTCGGCCCCGGAAGGGTACACTTTGTGAGGAGGGGGTCATGACATGTGTAGTTGAATATGATATGGAATGTTTTTCTACATTAAAAGGCCTTTAAAAACTCATAAAACTAGCCACTTCAGAAGATTAAAAATCCTCTTGTGATGTTAAGATTACTTTTCCAAAATATCACATCATAAAATAGAATTTCTATACTCTAAAATTGTCAAAATTGGTACACTTATAATTTACAAAAACTTATTATTCTCTTTATATTTTCGTTACCAATTAACAGCCTTTCCTTTTTAATATTCCTCATCTTCATCTAAATATACACCTTATTTGGAATATTTTTTTTCTCATCATGCTTTGATTGTTCCACTTATTTCCATGATATTATTTTTTATCCCAACTATTATTTCTTCCATATTGAAATCAAACATCATTAGAACTCCATATTCATTAACATTACTTAAAAATAAATAAAACTCACACATAAAATGGGTTTAGTAATCCCCCCTTTGTTTTTATTGTCAATAATCACTAAAATTAAATATCAATATTTCTGTTTCATTTCTCACTAGATCATATTTTTTTCTCATCTCCTTTCTCCAAAACTGTTCATTTTTTATTTTCATTATCCTATATAACAAAAACATATTTTTGGGAGACTATGGTATCAATTCATAAATAAATAATATACCATCAATTGTTCCACTATATGAGAACATGATCCATGATCAGTGTAGAAAACAAGAGGGTTTTATTAGGATATAAAATATATCAATTATAAATGAATATGATACCAATCTGAAATGAAACTACTCATGACCATTCTTAGGATCTGTCCAACTATTTAAAGGCTATGATAATTGATTGGTACTAATTGTTATAAATAATACCAATGGTCATTTATACTTGAATTATCTCACTCACCACAACTCAAAGGTTAAATACATTTAAGTACAAATAACGACATTTTTTTCAAACTAAATATTATTCAAACATCAATTTCATATCATTGATTAAGAAACACTTCTCACCCCTAATATTAGGATTTTATTCTTATAACCAGGAATGATTTTTTGGGAAATAATTCCTTTTTTCATTTACCCCCTTCAAGAACCTTCCATAATTTTAGTTTTTTCAATATTTAATAGGTTTTATTAGATCATAAATTCTTTATCCACTTGTCTCTCCATTAAGTAGAAACTCCAAATTACCTTAATAATGATATATATCATAAATATAAATATTTGAGGATATCCCATACTGATAATCCAAAAAAATGGATCACTTTAAACGTATATAGAAATTTGTTAGCTTATGAATCTTCAACAAGGAAGATCTTATTTAGCACATGTTCCTTAGAAATATTAATTCACGGAAAATTCTAGGATGGTGGATTATTCAATTTGATGTTTAGTGTTGAAAACTAATAAAGCTTATTTAGTTCTCCACCTAAGAACTAGATTCACATTAAATTCTCCAAATAGTATGAATATAAGTACAACACAAACGATAGGGAATAAGGTGGAATACATTATTCTAAATTGTGTATAACATGGTTGAGAATGAATTCTAAACCAGGTTACCCTACACTTTATACCTATAGAACATTATTTGAAATCTAATTTTTCTTTAGGAATCATGGATCTATTCAAAACATTGATTTCATTAGGTGGGATACTTATTTTTTCTTTATCCATCAATCCAAATTCATTAACTTGTATAATGATCATCATTTTCACGGATTCTTCTTGTTATAGAATCACTATTATGAAATATTTATAAGCATGTATAGACCTCTTTCATTTTCCCCACAACTCTATTGAAACCATTGGGTCATAATTTATTGATAACGTCTCATGAAATTCATATTTTCATAAGGAACATATTATTTTCCTTTAGATATTTCATCCAATTTTTATTTCCCCATATTTACTACATTTTCCAAATCTACTGTCCAAATGTGCATATGCTCTTTATGTACATTGAAAACCTTTTTTAAAATTTCCACATGGATTATTAGGAATTCATGTCACCAAACCAGTCTCTTTGTTTCCTTCTTGAAGTAGTATTTTATTTTTGTCTTACTGGTTTCCATTAATGCATACACTCAAGGATTGTTTTCATGAGTCTGTGGTACATCCAATTTCACCTCAATACAAACTGAACTACCTATTTGGAACATATCCCTTTTTGGTTTTTTTGGATTATCTATAAATGAATAATAATTATTTTTATTACCCAAGAATATCCCATTATCATTTTTGATGACCTCATGAAAACATTATTAGTAGTGTTTTCTTCTTTATTTATTCATAAGATAGGCTTGGTTCCATTCTTCGGCTTTAGTGTGTTTCTCTCCTTTTTTTCTGTTGATTCCTTCTCAGTTGAGTTAGACAAGAATTTATCACTCATGTTACCATAACCATTGTATATGATATATATATTTCTTATTATTTCACATATTCATGATATTGATATATTATTCTTTATAGTTTATGGATGGTACTTCATCTTATACTTACTCCCCCGTTAACCAAGCATCCTTTTATCTTTATAAATTTTTGTATTATTCCAAAAAATACTCTTCCTTATCCCCAAACCTATTAACACACTATAAATGAAACATAAATCTTGAGATCATTTTATGAACTATATGCTGTAAAAAAATTTAGATCTAATAATATGTTGTTTTTGGTCATTCTTCTCAATTGGATGGGATTATTTATTTTGGAGAACCATATATCTTTCACACAATTTTATATAACTATAACATAACGGTAGGATTCTAAGAATTTTACATCATCCTTTATATAAATTTTTTTATTTTACACATATAATTTCCATGAAAATAGATATAGTAAAAATATTAGATTTTTAGTTGGATGTTACCTTTATCATTCATCATACTTAGAATGGAATATAAGATGATCTAAATTTAATTTTCAACAAACTATAAGAATTTTATAACATAAACCCTCCTTTAATGTTTATGTGGACGTTGAATTTTATTCCTCAGCCTCTAATGAGGACTTGTGTTGACCATTTTTTTGATTTTCTAATTGTATTTAAATAACATGACTCATCATGTTGAAAATGCATTTCTCATCTTCAACTATCTTTAACTTGCATTCAATCGATGTTTTGATTACTAAAAGTAATTCATCATGAATTTTGACTATTTTTGTAAAAATTTGTCATGTTCCTTATTACTACATGATTTAAACTTAAATTGTTCATTCTTTACATTAATTTCATTTTTGTAATTTGTTTCGTATGCATATAAATTTTCATAAAATTATTTTGTGACCTCAACAATTTCCTGGATTATATTAATCCACTATTTCGCAAATCTTTAGAATCATCATCAAATAAAATATTCACAAATTAATTAGCTTAAAATTACTTAGGTATCCTTATAAATTTTAGATCCTTTTCTTTTAAAGCCTTATCTACATTTACTTCTTATCTTTTATGTTGAGTGATCTTATCTAGTTGACTTTTTAAAATCCCAAAAATAAATGAAATATTTTCTTTATAAAACTATGAAACATGAATTTTAATGCCTCAATGGATATTTCATGGGAATATATGGACATGTGATCACTCTTATTCGTGATTGTGATTTCTTATAAAAATATGGATTAGTATTCTCACATGCCTCTGGATCATTTAAATGCCTTGAATATTCTATGGTCGAAATGTTTTAAATCACCATGGTGGTAGAATGAACCACCAATTTTTCTATTTTAAATTCATAAATGATTTCATTAGTATTATTTAATAGAGGAACTGTAACTTATTCCTTTTTAAATGAGGGATGTCTTTTTCAAACATTTCATATCTGTATTTTTCATATTCATCAAGGTCTTAGTAGCGATGAATTTTGATTAGAAATAGTTTTATCTTCACCAAAACATCACATAATTACAAGTTGATAAAAATAAACTCAAACCTTTATAAAAAATTCAAATTATAGAATGCACTTAGAGGTGTACCTCGGATATGATACCAATTGTAGGATCCCTTTGGGTTAGTTCTAACATTGATATTGGTGAATTAGTGTTATTTTATTTTTAGTCAATTTATCATTTTGTCCAATTATTTTACATATACACTGATAAAGTCAATTAATATATCATTAACTCACCTAAACATCATTTTATCATCATATTAAAATGTACAAACACAATGGTGATTACATAATTACAAGGTTCACCTCTCAAAAAAAGAAGGGTTATTCTTGGTGAAATTCGAAAAAAACACACAATCACATAACCCATTAGTATAAACATATTAGATATAAATAGGTAGTAATTATTCAATAACTCATGTTAAACATATCTATATAGTTTACGTTGTATCCCACACTAATATAGAACCCCATTGGGTCTTCATACTACATCCCAAATATGTACAATAAAGTGTTTGATAACAAAGAGTCTTCCTTCCAATTTATACTTATAAAAGTCATTGGTCTAATTTTTTTTCATCTTGTTTCTCTCTTACATGAAATTATTTATATATGAAACCATTATTTTTCTGTTTTACATGATGAAGTGATAGTAACTCTCCCTTCTATTTCATTTTTATGCATAACAATTCACACACCTTACTTTTCATCTTCTAAAAAAATCTATTTGGAGATTCTCTTCCTTATTCTTCTTTTGAAATAATGAAATTCTTTTCTTCCTATAAAAAATGTATTTTATATCCCCCTTTTCCCATCCTCCTACTCTCCCTATTCTTCTTTAGAGTAACAGACCTTCACTAGATCTGCTCTTTCCCTTATCTTTTCCACACAAAACTTCTTCAGAGAATTTACATTATCATGTATTATATATTATTTGATAGTAAAAGGTATTTCTATTTAGTATATCAAACTTTAATTTGGATTTAAATATATATATAAATTACATTTTACGGAATTGGTTATCTCTTTCTTCTTATGTGTCCCCGACATTGTGTGAATACCCACTTTGATTCTCCATGACTCTTGGCATTTCAAACATTCCTAAAAATATATCTCTTTAAAAATCCTTATTCTTCAATCTTCCAAATTTATTTACATTATCATGATATTTTAAAATATCATGGATTCTTATCATTTATTTTCTTCCAAAAAAATTAGCACCATCGTCTTCTATAATCTTCCCACAAATCCCACAAAGGCATATTACACACATGCAAGATAATATATTATAGTCACAACTTGCTTCTTTATTCATTATAAAAATATATTTTCATATATTCTTCACCTTCCATTATCAACCCGGATAATTATTAACCAAATCATGATATTTTAATTTAAATTATCTATATAGAATCGTTATATTTTATAATTCCTCGCATTTTGTTTCCTTCTGTTAAATTTATGCACGAGTAACCACTTTATTTTGTAGAAGACTAAAACTAATAATAATTTCGTATTAGTATTATGATGTATGAATTCCTTTGAAATTTCCTTAAATCCTTACAAATAAGAAATTTATTACACACTTTTAAATTCATAAACATAAGGTCTCATGAAGTCTTATGAAGTTGAAATAAATTCTTATAAACTGAGAGAAAAATTTACAAACTTCTTCTCAATAATTTTTTATATTATATTACTATGAATGCCTATATTAACATCATATAATAATTTAAAATTACCACAATAATCATGGGATTTTTAATCATGATATCCCTACACCTATAATAATGTAAAAAAAACATAAGAAGCACCGACTTGACATGTATGTAGTCGTACAAAGAATACGATGGTGAACAACATCATATCTACCAAAAATATGCATATCTTATGAAAAATGAATAGTATACAATATATATGATTCCCACAATAGACTTCTTACTAGGTGTGAGATGATTTTCCAACCAAATTTCTTATTCAAAACCTAGAAAAAATCCCTCAAGGCCCAAACCCCAACATAAGTCTACCATATCGCCTCACATGGTATATCGACTCCTATTTCTCCTAAAATTCTCCAAACACTCTCTATGCCTATTTTATGCCACAAGAAGTTGGAACCTCCTTTTATATTATACGGTTATCCATATAATTTTATAATTTCCTGGATGTGTAACTCTTTTTGAGTTGGCACATTTTTTCACTTTCAAATTGCTTTAAAACTCAGGCCGCTAACCCCTTTGTAAGAGTAAAAATAGTATTGTTATGTTGATAATAATTTTATAAAGTATCACATCCCAAAATAATATTTTAAAACTCCATATATTATAATAATATGAATTATTCTGAACACCACAACCTATTGCTTCCTTTTTTATTTCCTTTTCCCATTACCAGCCTTCCCCTTTGAAGCTTCTTTATCTTCAACCAATTATTTTTTACTCTCATAAATTATACACGGAACTCAAATAATTCCAAATATTTTCAATTTATGTAAATGAATCTATATCAAAATATAGGCATGTTCGTCCCTTTTCCAAATTTAATGATGTATTGTTGCATCTTCATTCACTTAGTACAAATTGACACCTTCTTGGGAATACATTATTTTATCCACATGCTTGGAATCTTCCACGTATTTCCAAGTCATTATTTTTCATTCCAATTATCATTTATTCTATATTTAAATCAAACATAACTAGTACTACACCTTCATTGAAATTCCTTGACAAAAATACAGCATACACTTAGTGGTCTCAACATAATTCATGACATTGTATACATTCTCCTAGAATGTAAATATATGTCAAATATGTTATTAATTTTTATTCTTTTGTTTTATATTATAAACATCAAAAAAATTAATTTAATTAAAAATATAAACAAATAAAAATATTTAAAATAAAATAAAAATTAATAAAACACAGAGTTATGGTTCACAAAAAAGTACCCATTAAAGGATATTATAAACTATACTTTTCCCTAAATCATAAGGAGAATTGTTAACCTGATTCAAGATATCATTGAACTTGAAATGTTGATATATCTATTTTAAATTCCACTATAAGCCCTCTAATTAACCCATCAAAATATATCAGTCTAATTCTACAAAATAAAAGCTCATATTTTTCTTTCTATTTGAAGCCCACAATCAACCCAATCGGTAGCATATCTACTTCCACAAACTAGAAGCTCATGATCACGATGGATAGAATACAACCAGTATTCCTCCTTGGAATCTCTTGAATATGAAGGATTGAAAACACATAAAATATAACATAAATTATAAAATTTTTATAATGAAAATTACTCGACTGAACTCTTAGAGGAAACACACAAAACATCTATAATCAGAAGAACTCTCACAAAAAAAGGTATTGGAAAGTTAAAGTGAATGATAGCTAAAAAGTGAGTATTTTCATCTTCCTAGTCTTCAATGTTGTGTTCATGTTTATTGTAAATTCTCTATTGGCCAGAATCCATATTATTTATGATCAGTTATAACTACATCAAAATCATCCTCATCAATATCTAAATAATTCATTGTAGCTTCACATATTTCGATGAGGTTAGTCCTACAGTGCTACTATGCACATATATTTGATGAGTGAAATATAAAATGATAAATCAGCCCTATATTTTTTATGCTAAAAATATATAAATTTAATGCTATTAGAAATTCAATCATTCATACCAAAAGAGATTAAAAATACTTCAAGGAAAAAATAATTTTATCATTAGGGTTTTTGGATTTTAAAAAGTAATGATAATGCGATTATATGTGTCAAAAATATATCCCTTCTTGAAAATTATAAACATGAATGAAAAATGAAATCCATAAAACAAATTTCCCTTTTATATAACAATAGAAACTCCCCCTAAGTAAAATAAATAAAATTTTAAACTTCTAATTAAATCAACTTTTTAAGGATATATCGCTGAATAAAATAGTTATATAATTTCTTAAAATACCACCCAATTATTTAATTTCAAAAGGAAAAATATGAAGGAAAAAACGATCAAGATTAGTAATCATAAATTACAAATTAGTAACCTACATAAAATCAAAATTCTATTATCTTTAAGAAAACCTTTTCTTAAAGTGAAGTGCCCAGATCGGTGTGAATCACTAAGCGGGGGAATAGGTGAATCAGTGATCCCTTTAAACTTTGTACAAATTTATTCTTTTCAATTAAACCTCTATGGATGGTTAAATCCTCGATCCACTTTTCTTTTGTATGTCATCCTTACCTTGAATGATGGTTATAAATATAAAGGCACTGAACACCAAGATTTATAAGGTTTGGTTCAAAAACCTACTCCATGCTATATTGGTAATTCTCCCAACACAAATTATCTTCTATAATTAGATGAATAATTACAATGGTTGATATAGTGAAACAATGTATCTCTCTTAAGTCCCACTGAAGGTTCTTTATACTACTTTCAATTGTGTTACCAGGGTCCCACTGGCCTGCTTCAGAGTCCCACTGAAGACATATTCCCCTTGGATTTAACAAGAGATGATTATTGAGTCACAGTGGATGGATATTTTGATATTACCTCATGATCTTGCTAAATAATAGTAGCTCATGAATACCTTCAAGAATATTCAACATCCTTTGGTAAGGTTTATAGGCCTTTCTCAATATCTCTGATCACTTTTGTTGATCAGTCCTCTTTTCGACAATGCTTAGGAAATTTTTTCTTCTTCTGATGAAGACCTAGCCTCACTAATATATGTGAAAATGGTGCACAAAACCTCTTCAAGAATGAATGAATAATTTTGAAAAAATCAACTATGTCTGCCTTCTTAGATTGTCAAACACTATCAACTCAAATATAAGATCTTCCTTTATTCTGTCTGGATTCATTCTCAGATCTCATTTACTTCATGTGCGGATTTCATGGGATCAAATATCTCTTTTGTTTGGATATCTCAATACTTTTCACATGTGCATTTATTTATCATGAATTCATGCATGTATAATATATTGAATATTACCTGAGCACACACGTCTGACTTGTATCAATGTGTTTGGTTCAATGTGTTTGGGTAATTCAATTAAACATTTATTTTCCACTCAATTTCTTCTTTCTCAATATGCACACAATTATTTCTTCTATAATATTTTTTCACACACACACTTGTTCCTTTTGATTTGGGTTTAATGTTTTCACTACCCTCTTTATGTGTGCATCTCACTTCTTTGTGCTTCTCTACACAATCTACCACTTATTCTTTATCACTTTTTAGTGCACACACTTGTTCCATTTAGTTCAATTATGTGTTTTTATTTCGAACCAAAATAAGTGTATTCATTTATATTTGTACATATTCTTTATTTATTCCCCCATCTTCAAATTTGTACACACAATCCTTTCTTGATTTGTGCTCCTTTTCAAACTCGAATGGGAGTATTTAATGTATGTCTTGTTCTTCCACACAAAGATGTCCCAATTCATGCATATCCAAGAATATTCACTAGGAATGTACTTTTCTCCCTCCCCCATGAAATCATGAATCCTCAGGTTCATATGAAAAATAATTCATTATTCATCTTTCAAAAAAAAATTCTGAATGGGTTTATGGTTTGTGTGTGGGATCTCAGATGGATAATGTAAATATGTGGGAGTTCTCACCAACTTCTCCTTCCTGGAAAACAGGTATCCTAGGTTCTACATCTTTTTGAAAACAGTGCATGGGTCTTCTATGGACCATGTGTATGGACCGCATTCACAGAACCTGAGAGGTTCATCGGTGTGTCGTCGCAAAGCACTACAAGGGTGCATAAAACCAGTTGTGTACCTACAGAAATACCTCCATGAAGAATGATGAGTGTTTATAAAAAACTACAACATGTTTGTGTTTTTTCCTTCACATAGAGGGTGTAGATATACTATTTGGAAAACCATGACGGTTTGTGCTTCTTCTTCATTCAAGGGATTCATGGAACATCTTTGTATAGAAAATCTACGTGGAACCCAAGATGTGTGATGCTTTGTTTTTTATAAAATGAGAGCCTCTCTCAGTATTTTCAACAAAACATCTTGTCTTGGGGATCCTCTATTATTTTTCAAGGTTGGGATCACTTATGCATTAAAATTTTCCAAATATTATGCGGTATTCAAATATTTGAATAGTTGAGATCTTCGACATTAAATATTTCAAACATGGATCAAGATTCAGTAATTCATTCAATTTTTTTTCCATTCGATGATGATCCTTCTTTCTTGGTGAAAACATAACCGTCATGTCTTTAATAACACATGAAACACTTTTCATATGCATCGAGCATCAGAGACATGGCCTCACACTTTCAGATTCTTTGGCCACATACTATCTCATTGTTTCTGTGCATGCATGAAAATGAAATTTCATGCATGTATTTGTTTCATCCGGACCATCTTAATTTAATGTGAGAGATCATTAACACTGACTGGGAGCACCATCATGGAGTTTCGGTGTATTCTTTAGAGGACTGGATTGTGTTAGGATGCCAGAGGTTGAAGAAGATGCAGTGAAAGTGATCAGATAGCCATTCCCAAACCGCTTAGATCAAATGGATGGCTTGGATGTGTGCAATCAATCTTGCTATTGATCGGATGGTTGACCGCAAGTCTATGATGCATCAGACGACTGATATGGATTCCCCATAATTTTTGGTTGTCCCACATTGAAGAGAACACATGGTATGTGTTCGTTTTTTCAATCAACTCTCACTACCCAGATGCCAGATTACTCCTCCTCCCCTCACAATACTGCCTCGTACCATGTTCACCATATTGGAGTGCTTCTTCACCCACTCTATTCTCTTAAGGTGAGCTCCTAGAAACCACTATGCATCCTTTCCGCATGGGTTGATCACCGTGTGCACACCTTCATGCTTATATACTGTCTGTATACCCTTTTCCTCTTATGGGGTAGGCCATGAGGCTTCCCTTAGGTGTGGTTGACCCTCAGGTCCCGCATGTGCCCGTGGATGAGGTCCTCGACTATCCACCTCGGTTGAACTATATTTTTAATGTAAGTTCCTACATCGATAAAAAGAATGGGTACAAGAGTGCATGTCTACATTTTTCCTACTAATACCATGCATTGGAAATTCATTTAGTAGATTCCATACTAATCCCTTCTTACTCTCTTATTTATCATCAACCATCATCCTTATATTATTTTGGGAATAAAAAATCAAAGATATTAAACATTGCATTAATACAATCATGGATGATTCATGGATCATTTCATCATTCCTCATTTATTAAGGAATGATGCAAGCCCTTCTTATTGTGAGGGATGTTTTCTCCATTAAGACATATCTTGAGGGATAACTCAATAAATCTTTTGACTTTTAAACTTCATCCAATTAGTTTCAATGGAAGGATCATCAAAACATCATCCACCTGGTGAATATTGATGGATATTTACTTATTTCCTCCTGAAATTTAGTATTTCATGGACTTATTCATTTGTTGTAACAATTTATCACCTTGATACAATTCTGTGAACTTAGGACCATTTCAATAATCTTATGATTTTTTTGGAGAATGATCGACCATTAAATCCAACATAAAATAGTAATTCACCTATGTGACATAATCTTTGGAACAACTTCACCATGTCATTATTCAAGTATCAGTGGATTTCAATGTATAATTCATGATCACCACATTGATCATGGTTATTACTTTAATCAATACCTTTCCATACACAAATTGACACTAAATTTATAATTGCCTCCATATTGATATCTTATTGAAAACAAATCAAACACGATGCTCAAAAATCTCCCAATTTGTATTTGTTTGTCAATATCACTTAAGAACACTTTAAATGGGTCAACATGTGTTCCAATATTTTCTCTCCCTTATTGGAAATCAAATGAAAAGGTTATGTCGGGTCTGTTAAAAATAATTTTCTCCTTCCAAAAAAATCTCTTCATGAATATATATGGGATAGGGATGATGTCACATGGTTCACATAGCAACGATACTTTAGTTAATAAAATATATGTATTATTGGACTAGTGTAGAAAACAAGATAGATATGACCAAGGTATTCAATGATGTACATAAACATCCATACACATGAAATCATGCCCATAGTGTATTAATTATTGACCAATGTAATGGAGATAATTAAATATATTAATGAGATACTAAATCATGCACATAATTCACCAAACATATTAAAAAGGTCTAGTGAAATGGTAATGATCCCACTTTATTCCCATCTTTTGATCAATCAAGCAACCCTTAATTAAAACGATAAAGATAATTCAGAACTAGGGATGAATGTGTTATTGGAATACCTCAATTTCAGATTCATGAGATGATATGAATTTCAAGATTTGTCATGAAATAATCTTTGATATCATATCCTTCTAATTTTCTCCCCCTAAAGGGTTAGAATCCCTCCGATTTATCCTGGTGGAATATACCATCATATAATATCCAAGATATTCATGGTCGCAATCTTCCACTGTGGAACATTTCATGTTATTATCAAATAATGAATAATGAGTACAACTTGTTGCTATCCACTTTTCTAATTCAATTATCATTTACCTTCATCTTCAATTGCCTGCAATGTATATACACATATACAAAAAAATATATAATGGAGTAAGATGGAACACATGTGAGCTTCTTAATGGGACCAACATGGTTGAGAACATTCTCTCAACCCAAGAACTCCTTTCCTTAACGCTCTAATGTGTTTGATACACTTCACATTGTTGTCTCCTCAACATATGATATTCTATTCATTCATCTTCAACATGGAACCTTTTCTTCCATTCAGATTCAACCTGGGTGGATAGTTTTTTTTACTTCTTCTAGTAGTGATGTAGCTTCAAATGGTTCATGTTTTTCAATTTTCAACATCTATAATTGAAATGGTAAAATTTTTATACATTTGTTTGCATGATATACATCCTTCTTTCACCTTTTACATAGTATTTGGGAGATACTTCCATTTTCATGTGCTGACTACCTATCATGATATTTTAATTTTAATTCATGTGGAATGGTATGTTTACCTTTTGCCTCTATTTTATATAGTACTTCATCTTCACCTATATGAAGTTCTCTAAAAATTTTCATTTTATTAGGAAAGATAACTAAGCACTCCTTCTTAACATTTTCTTATTTGGATCTTCTACATGGATTCCTCAATATCTTTAAGTTAACTATCTTATGAAACTTATTAAGATTTTAATCAGGAATGTATTCAGTCAATCACATCATCTTCTTGATTGATTCTCCTTTTATTTTCAGCTTTCTTCCATTCATTTCCATGGCTTGTTTTCATTGATTCATGGTATGAAATTTATTTCCATAGTAGAAGAATCTTTTCTTGGTTTTGATGACATTTTTGGAGTCCTAGTTGAACTTATTCTTGGGAATAATTTCTTTCACTATTTTCTTGACTTCATTTTTCTTAATATTCCCAATGGATGAAATATCAACTATTTTTTCTTTATCATCCCATTGTTGTGGTCTATAAATCTTATAAAAATATGCATTAGGCATGGTAAGACTAAACCATCACTCATGATAACTATTAAATCTTATGTTTCAATTATCGTAGAAGTCTTCAAGATATTCAAATCTGTTCTTGATAGACAGATTATTCTTCATCTATGTTTTCTTTCTTTTCATTGTTGGATGCTTCATTTCTTCACATCTACATTCTATGATGGTAGGAATTACATAATTTTCATAAGCTGGAATATTATTCCAACAATCATTGTCCTAATTCCCAAAATTCCTGCAACCCCAACAGTAGCCAATAAATATCCTTCTCTTTCTTGTAGTATTAGTATGGCTAGATATAGTGATTTGTTGTTTCTCGAATTGTATTTATTTATTTGGAGCATACATTTAGAAGTTGTTATTTTTAATCAACCTAGTATCCATCCTTGAAATATTTATGGATGTATCAACATTTTGGATGTTCCATCTTGGAGTGATTGTTGATTCTTCAATTTCACCTCCAGCTCTAAACATTTCATGTTGAGGGAGTTCTTTTGATCCTCAACTGATTTAATATTTTTCCAAATTCTCCTCCAGCTTTATTATTTGTTATTCATGAAAATTCCTTAATTATTGAAAATATATGTCAAGATCCATTACCTTGTTGTATTTGACATCTAGTTGAGCATCTTTGACAACCATATAGACATTTCTCAACTTTTCAAATGCATGTAATGCTTCCACAAACCCAGCCTCAAATAATTTCTTCTAACAAATACTTCCTTGCAATTATTAAGTAAATTCATCAATTCTTTCATTGAAAAGGGAAATTGTTTCTTCATATGATTTCAAAGATTTTGTGAGAGTGTTGGATATGACAACCCTTTTATTCAATGCATCTTCCATGGCATCATCTTCTTCATTCAGCTGTAAATTTTCTTCTTGAAGAGTAATAATTCTTACAGGAATGTGTCCTGATACTTCTCTTGGGACTTTAAATAGATGATATTTGAGTGCAGTCTGAAGATAACTAATCGATCAATCATCATCACATCTTGAACATGATTCCAAATATGAATAATAATTATTATCAAATGTTTTACCTTTCCGATTACCTTCAGTAGAGGGTGTCCTCCCATTAGTAATATGATTGTTGTTCATCTTCCCTACCTGTTTCACCTTCAAATCTTTTTGAGATTTGGAAGATATCTCCATTTGAGGGTTCTCACTCATTTCATGAAATTTTCACTTCATAAATACCCCCATGGATCTTTTAGAGGTAAAATTTTTACTGATACCAATTCATGAGCTTAGATCACATTGAATCACTGAGAGGGGGAGGGGTGCCTCCCTGACCCCATAAATATGTTTACAAATTGATTCTTTTCAGTTAAACCTCTGTGTATGGTTAAATCGTCGATCCGATATTCTAATGTCTCTCATGCTTACCTCTAATGATTCTTGTAAATATAAAGGCATTGAACATAATGATTTACTAGGTTTGGATGAAAGATTGACGCCTTGCTGTGTTGGTTATTCTCCCCAACATAGATTCTCTAGAATAATCAGATGTGTAATTACAATGGTTGATACATAGTCACACTGTATCTCTCATGAGTCCCAAAGGGGGTTCTTTGTACTTCTTCCCATTGTGTTATCAGTGTCCCACTGGCCTACTTCAGAATCCCACTGAAGACTTATTCCTCCTGAATTTCACAAGAGATGATTCTTAATTCACTGTTGATGGATCTTATGATCTTACCTCAAGACCATTCTGAATCACACTTTCTTGTGAATATCTACAAGAATCTTCAACAACCGTTGGTAAGGTCTGTGGGATTTGATCAATATCTCCGATCACTTTTTATTATTAGTCATTAGTTAAAAAATGCTCAGGCAATTAATTCCTCTTATGATGAATACATGGACTCACTAATATGTGCTAAAATGGTTCACACAACCTATTCCTTAATTAAAGATATATTGTTAATAATATCAACTCTATCTGCCTTCTTGGATTATCAAATAATACCATCTTAGATATAAGTTCTTCTTTAATTCTGTCAAGCTTCTGTCTCAAATCTCATTTACTTAATGACTAGATTTCATGGGATCCAATACCTCTTGTGTTTGGGTATCTCAATACTTTTCACTCATACATGTGTTTATGTATGAATTCATGCATGAATGTTATCATTCTTATTAACCTAAGAACAAACTTTTCAATTGTATCAATGTGTTAGGATCAATGTGTGTGGGTCATGAAATTAAACATGAACTGTCCACTCAATTTATTCTTTATAAATATGCCCACAAATCATTCTTCTATAGTTCATTTTTACACACAAACTTGTTCATTTTTATCTGGGTTCAATGTTTTCACTTAGTTCTTTATGTGTGAATCTCACTTTTTTGTGTTTTTATATAAAATATTTGTTTTCTTCATTTTCTCTTTTTAGCACACACAATTGTTTCTTTGAGTTCAATTATGTTTTTTTATTTCCAACCTGAATACGTGTATTCTTTTTTGTGTGTACTTATTCTTTCATTATTTCCCATTCTTTAAATATGCACACATAATCCTTTTTTGATTTTTAATCCTTTTGAAACCTGAATGTGTGTGTTCAATGTATGGCTTGTTCTTGCACACTTGGATGTATCAATTCTTACATATGAATGCATATGAACTATGTATGTTCTTTCCTATCTCTCCAATGAAAACATGAAGCCTCACATTTATAAGAAATATTCTTCGTTTTTCTTCTATCCCACAGAATCTGAATGGTTTTATGGTTTGTGTGGGTTCTTTGATGGACGGTCCAAATAGGTGGGAGTTGTCACCTTCTTCTCCTTCCTGAAAAATAGGAATCCTGAGTTCTCCATCTTTGTGAAAACATTTCATGGGTCTTCTATACACCAAGGGTGCGAACCACATTCATAGAACCTAAGAGGATCGTTGGTCTATCGTCGTAAAGCACTTCAAGGGTGCATAGAAATGGTTGTGTACCCGCGAGAATACCTTCACGAAGCTTGAAGAGGGTTTAGAAAAACATATCAGGTGTTGGTGTTTTTTCCTTCAAACTGAGGGTTCATATATCCTCTTTTTCGAATAAAGTTGGTTCACATTTCTCCTTAATTCAAGGGATGCACGTAACTTCATCGCATAACAAGGTTGTGTGGAACCGAAGTTGTACGGTGCTCTATTTTCATAAAACAAGAACCTCTCTCAATATTTTCAATTACAATTCTCAGATTCGTGAACATCTATTTATAGAAATGGTTTTTCTGACTTGCGTGTTCAAAATCATGTGAGATTCCGCGATATTCAAATCATTGAATAGATGATATCATCTACTTTTAATATTTCAAATGTGTATCAAGATATATCGATTATTTTAGTTTGTTTCCATTAATCTAGGAACCTTTTTTCTCGGTGAGAACTACACGTGCATGAATTTAAGAGTTCATGAAACTCTTTTCAAATGCTTCGAGCATCCAGGACGAGGCCTCACACCTTTAGTTTCTTCGGTCATATAAAATCTCATTGTTTCGGTGCAAGAATGAAATTGAAGTTGGAAGCATGTATTCATATCATTTGGACTATCTTCATGGATTGTGTTAGATCACTAACAGTGGATGAGAGATCGACAATGGAGGTTTGGTGGCCTCTCCAGCGGAATGGTTCGCGTCAGGCGGCTGGAGGGTGATGGAGACATGGTGAAGGAGAACATAGGACCGTTGATCAATCCCTAACCACATAGGTCATATGGATGGCTATGATGCGCTTGATCGATCTCTTGATTGATCAGATGGTAGACCGTGTGTCTGCGATGCATCAGATGACTAAGATTTCTTCCCGAGATTTCTTTTCAATCCCATATCAAAATGAACACACAGTATGAATTCAATTTTTCAACCAACTCTCCTCACCCTGATGCAAGATTAATCATCCTCCATTCATCGTACTGCCACGTACAGTGTTCACCATACAGGTGCACTTCTGCACCAACTCTCTATTCCTGGGGTGCACTCCTAGCACCTACTATGCATCCTGGCCGCATGGGATGATCATTGTGCATACACCTGCGGGATTATACATTGTCCTCATGCCCTTGTCCTCTTACAGGGTTGGCCTTGAGGCGTACCATTGGTGCGGTTGACCCTCGGGTCCCGCATGTGCCTGAAAATGACATCCTCAGCTAGCCTCCTTGGTTGGCATAAATTTTTTTATGTAAGTCCATAATTGGTTAAAAACCACGTGTACAAGAGTACATGGACACCTTCTTCCTAGTAATACCATGCTAGGGAGATTCACTTAGTAGATTACATACTAGGTCCTTCATCCTCTCTTCTTCAAGTTCAAACATCATTCTTCTGTTCTTTTTGGAATAAAAAATCCAATATCTTCAACATTCCATTAATCCAATCCTGGATGATGCATGGATCATTTCTTCCATCCTCATACATTAAAGAATAATGCATGGCCTTCTTGTTGTGAAGGATTTTTTATCCATTGTGAAATATCATAACCTTTGAAGAACAGATCAAATAGTCATTTTATTTTTAAACTTCATCCATTTAGATTCAATGGATGGATCTTCAACAATTCAGCAACTTAGTGACTATGGATGGATCATTACTTCTTTCCCCATGCAATTGAGTATTTTATAGATTTCTTCAAGTGTTTCAAAATTGTATCACCTTGATACAAGTCTTGGATCTTAGGACCAATTCGAAAATTGTTTAATTTTTTTTTGAGAATGATCAAGAATTACATCCAATGTAAAATAATTATTCCCCTATGTGACATAGGCTTTGGAACAACTTCACCTTGCCATTATCCAAGTATCAGTGGATTTCCAATTACAATTCATTATCAAAACATTGATCATGATTTTTAGATAAATCAATACCTTTCCATACACATATTAACACCTAATTAACAATTGACCCCTTATTGATATATTATTGACAACAAATGGAACACCATGCTCAACATAATGATATAGCATTTAAGGAACCTCTCCCCCTTATATTTTCAATATGTGATCCTAAAAAACAAAATAGACACACTTATATCCTTTTGGATCATTCATAATGATAGAAATTCGTATTCAAAAAATAAGAATATATTATAGTAGTAGAAAAACATCCAACCAATAGTAATTATAACCCATGAATACTTTCAAAATATAAAATCACACAAGAAAACTTTTTAACCATTCAATAAATAACATCATATAATAAATAGAATACAAATTATGTTATTATAAATCATCTAAAATTACAAAAGTATAAAAAATGAGATTTTAGACTTTCTTAATAATTTTATCAGTTATATAGTTATTCTTCTTAATCTTCTGGTATTAATTAATTGTATTCTCCTACTGAACAATTGGATTCTATTCATGTGTAGCTAATATCTGATCCCTCTCATAATATTCTACTCCTAATATTTATCATTTTGAATATGATCATATAACTGGATATTTTATGTTATTTCTAGATCCTTCAACTCAAAGACTAATTCATAAACTCTTTCAATAATATCATTAATATTTTTTAATAAGACTTCAATCCATTTTTTTGAATAGAAAAACAAATTTCTCGTGTAAATAATCACATTACTTTTCTAGATGATATTATTATTTTCATGGGTTTTAGATTCTTAAATAAATATTTAATATTTTAAAAATGAAACTCACATTATTTGTGAACATTTCTCAAATCTACTTTTACTTCTAAAATAACATCAACCATTTTCTTCTGGTAGTTTATAATACAAGTTTAGATAACCTGATGTTGGATAAAATTAAATCTAGTGTCATGTTCTATAAAATTTATATTATACTATACTACATATTCAATAAATTAAATGAGGATTCAATTTTATATTCCATCTTTTAGATCTCAAATTGGAAGGAGATTATGATGAAATCTCATATTTTTCATTATAATCTATACCATCTTTAGGTTATGTTTCTAAAATTTTATTTTTTTAGGAGTAATAAAAATATTCAATGGCTAATTTAGCTCTAATTACTAAACATGAATCACCTAGTCTAGTCTGGTGAGCTACATGAACTCATTCATACTTCCTCATAAACAAGTGGTTGTCCACTAATAGTGATGGATTGAATGGTGCAACAGAAAGACCATACCATCATTATCAAATCTATACATTAAAATCCTATATAGAAAATAATAATAACTCAATAGTTCACAACATAATGAAATAATAAAAATTCTATAATAGATGAAATTTATGGTATTATAGATTAAAACAAGTAATAAACCAAGGACACCAAATGTGGTAGGTCAAAGTATAGTATAATAAAAACAACATAAAAATAAATAAACTATGACATCACTTCAGAGTTTATCCCAGTGCTACCTTTGAATAACAAGATATATCTCCTTATCTCCCTATTGTTATTCCCTTGACCATTACCAGATCCCTAAGCATGCAGTCTACATTGTCATTAAGTTGACTAGGTAGGGTGTGAGTATAAACCTAGTAAGACATCACCAATTCATCCTTAACATATGTTCACATTCATAAGAAGTATATGCCATGTTAATAAATAAATCCACAAGAATGTAACTATCAATCATGTATTGAATGATCATGCAATAACCATGATTCTATGAAACTCGACCATTGTTTCTTCAAATCCATGCTATATTTAAATAACAATTGAAGTCATGATTATGAGTCATCCATAGGGCCACCATATATATCTAAGTAGAACAATTGACAATAACAATCAGGTTTGGAAATAAGTATTTCATGTAATTTCCCTATCATGGTTCAGTAAAGAAGGCCATTGTACTCTATACCTATCATGGTTTTGGCCAGAAGGCAGTCATACCCCATTTCTATGATATCCCAAGATTTGTATTCCTAAATTTGGTGTTAAAATCATAAAATTTACATTTTTGGATCTTATGATGATTAACATGACCCTATATTCAACCCTTTAAAACTTACTACATCAAGAATAAATATTGGATCACTTATATACCCACATATCTTTTAGTTTGAGAATTTTAGTGGAATATGAAACCATAATACATATCAGAGTTTATAAAAATTCTATGAACTATTATCTAAATTCAATCAAGATAGAATCTCAATATAGACCATTCACCATTGATCTTATACTAATCACTATACCCTTGAATTTAATTTTAAAGCATTTGTTGAACACAAAATTTTATTGCAACTGGTTTTAAAACAATTGGTGAAATACATTCTATTTAAAAATTCTATAAAAACAATATAAAAAACATTTCCTTTCTATCACAATTAAAACATTTGAAAATTTCCTTAAATAAAATTTTTTTGTTTCAAAATACATATGATATGTTTTCTGAAACATTTTTATAAAGGAATAATTATATTTAAAACCCATTTTTTTTAAAACATAACATCGTCCGAAAAATATCAAATTTATCCTTTGAAAACTTCAAAGATTTATTTTAAAAAATAATATCTCTGTATGTAATATAATGATACTTGGAGAACATTAAGGAAACCATGTGGACACTCATAATATTTAAGGTCTAAACATCACTCATAGTAAAAAGTTTCTTTGAGTTCATGGGTTCACTACCCATAACTATTAATTATAACCATTACCCAAGTGTCAAATTTTAAATAAAATGTTTTTATAAATCTTTCCTTTCTCATTATATATCCTTCAAACATAACCATTCAAAAACTTCATATCTATGTAATATATTTTGAAAAAGTAATATAATCACAAAAATAATAAAATTAAAAAATTTGACTTAAAGGAAAATGTATGCTTTCATTAGGAATAGAAGGAATCAAAAAACTAATTTGAGACACTTATAAATGATTATTTGAAATTGAACTCATGAAAATACATTTCATAACATATATGGAAATTAAATAATAAATATGTTCATGGTTATAATATTAATTAAATTATGAATAACTAAAATATAATTTAAAATAACATTTCACATATTAAATAATGATTTTAATATTCTTTAAAATATCCTTGAACCAAGAAACCATTAAAAAAAACTAATTTTCCTTCATAAAGGTAGAACTAATATTCTCTTAAAAATTCAAAACACTTTTTATAAAATTAAATTTTACCAACCAAAAAAGATTTTACTTTCAAGAGTAATGAACCATCCTTAAAATATTTAAAAAGGATGATTTGAAATTATTTTCAATTATTATAAGGGTTTTTATTGAAATCAAAAAGTAGTAGTTTAAAATCACGTCCCTTTCAAAATGTATTTCTTGACCCATAAAAGAGTATTTTTATAGATAAATGGTTTTCCATTACATGAATAAGGGTTTTGGAAAATTAAGAATTTAATAAAATTATTTTTTATAATGTTAGATGATTTCTTCCAGAAGATCACTTTGATAAAACCCTAGGACTCCTCCATTGTAGCTTCCCTTCTTCCAAGATAGGATTCCCAAGAACATATAGGCAAACACTCTCTCTCATAGGGAAAACATGAGAATTATTTTATTTGAAGAAACATAACTAAAATTCATTGGGAAAAACACCCATGGATGATGGGCTCTATTATATATATGATCACCTACTATATGTCCATATTTAAATAATAAGAATGTGACTGACCAGTTCATCATCCACACAAATTAGGAGATTTGGTAAAATATCATTTACAACTATGTTTATAAAAAATATAATTCCCAAGATTGAGATAATATTTCAATCATCTTATTCTCCAAAAAATATTATATAACTAAAAATATTAATCTTATAAGGACGTTGAGTTTTATTGCATTACTAAACAAGAGGGGAACTGGTACATAGAATTCATATAATAATACATGGTTTTATAAATGTATATATTTATATTAATATCACGTTCGACTAATTTGATATTCTTTTTTAACCAAATAATCATGTAAACAGATATTATAACACTATATTAAATATATATTCTTCAATTTTATCTATTGGTTTTCATATGAGTATGCAGATGATAGTGAATTAGGTTTAAATCTAGATGTGATAATTTACCTTTACATGGCTTCAATTCTACCTATACATTGAGTTTTGAAACATTTTTAACACATACATGAAAAAAAATTTACCCTTACATTAGCTTCTATGTAGGAAGGTTACCTTTATGTAGGGATCAACCTGTCCTTACATGAGTTTATAATTTCATACATTACCTTTACATAGGAACAACTTACCCTTACTCAAGCTTAAAACTACCTTTATATTGGGTTTAAAAACCTTATTTTACCATTATATAGTTGTATAATTACCTTTAAGTGAGTATAGATCTGGGTACCAACCCTAACATAGGTAAATATTTTGGTGATCTACCCTTATGTAGTGAGCACTACCTTTGCGTGAGTCGATATATACCCTTATGTTGTGGGCTAAGAACACTTAAACAGTAGTGCTGACATTTACATGAGCACTAAATTTCAATCTTAACCTTATATAGCTTTCAAAATGCAGTGCTACCCTTATACAAGATCCAAATTCACTCAATGATCTTTATCTAACTACCAAACTCCTCATTACCATTATATAGATTTCATTTTAATTCAAAAATAATATTTTAACGATTAAATTATATAAATTTAATCTTATAAACTATAAGATATTATAATTATTATAGTATATTTATATTATTAATAAATATATTAACATATTAATATAAATATATTATATATATACATGAATTAAATATATTTATTCTGATAATTATATTCAATTGGAAAAATATTTATGATATTGTCTTATTGATATGTTATTCAACTACTTAATATACTTACATTCAAATAAATATTTTTCTAACAATATTATTTATATTCTTCAATATTTTTATCTTTATATATATATATATATTAAATTAATATACATCAAATGTATTCATTTCTAATTAATATTTAATTTTTTGATATATGTTATTTCACTATTACAATTTATATTTTTTTAATAATTATAGGCAATTACTTAATTTTATTAGGATATTTCCCACATGAGTTACAAAATTTCATTAATTAAATTATTAATTTCATAATAATAAGTTTCAATAAACAAACACATATATTTATATATATCTTATTTATTGAAAAATAATCACAGAATCAAATTTAACAGTATTAAAAACTAAAGGCATTTCATTTTAATCAAAAATATAAATTTCATACCAAAATAAAATTACTTTTATGTGATGAATAATAACTTTATTTTGAAATGAACTTTTATTATGAATGTATTATAATTTATTAAATAACATCAAAAGATATTATTATTTGGATTTATAAGTAATCATGTAGAATCATCATATCAAATCATATACTTTAAAATAATAAATTAAGTTCTTAACATACTTCATGTTCTCTTAAAATATATTTCATCATGTTTTTATTATAGAATTCATGTTTAATTATAATATTTACTTATGCTATAAATTTTGGGATATTATAGTCTTTGACTAATGTTAGATCACAAGTCCATCATATCTCGGCCTCATGTCTAGGTCCCTCTTCATCATCCTCCCAAGCTACAAATCCTCCCCCTCTATGGTCTAATCAGAAAATGATGGACCTCCAACTATTTTATACCATATTAAAAGCATCCACATGCCATATATTTTGACACAATAAGGAATAACACATATAGGATCAACATATAATATCAAGCACAAGTCTCAGTAGTCACACACATAGATATGTGATCATAATCAATCATGGTATCATGGGATACACTTGCACACACATGAAATCATGATCAAGTATAGTCTCATGGGATACACATGCACACACATGAAATAATTAACATGTATAGTCTCATGGGATTCATATGCACACACATGTGATAAAATCTAGAAAAAACTAATAAAGGGACCTATATAGTAAGGAAATTCCTACATAAATCACATTAATGATAAAATCAATATTTATAAAAAAAATTATTTTCAAAATGATTACATA
Organism: Viscum album; assembly: GCA_963277665.1. Taxonomy (NCBI): domain Eukaryota; kingdom Viridiplantae; phylum Streptophyta; class Magnoliopsida; order Santalales; family Viscaceae; genus Viscum; species Viscum album. The sequence continues at coordinate 1,527,187,034 of OY728151.1, forward strand.
TTATTTCACAAGGACCATGAATCACTCTTAAAATGCCCTATGTATGGAACAGATCGATACATAAAAAAAGAATCAAGTCCTTCTAAATCGTTATGGTACTTTTCTATCATTCCATGGTTTAAAATACTATATTGATGTTAGGAAACCACAATAAAATTAATATGGAATCATGATACAATAATTAAAGTTGAGAACCTACATTGTCCAACAAATTCTCCTGAATAGATGAAAACTGATTTTGAATTTACAAAATTTGGAGATGAGTTGAGAAACATTCATCTTGTGTTATCTACAGATAGAATAAATCATGTTGGTATACAGAGTAGTAATAATTTTACATGGCCCATCATGTTGGTAAATAATTACTTTCCACCATTTTTATTCTTGAAAAAATATATTTAGTTATCTCTACTTATATTTGGACCAAAGAGACCTGGAAATGATATTTATGTCTATTTGCACCATTGGTCGAAGATCTAAAATTGATGGGGGATAGATGTGTTACAATGTATTATTATCATAGAAGTAAAGAATTCACATTGAGGTCCATGTTGTGTGTAATAATAAATGGCTTCCCCACTTAAGGAAATTTATCCGGATATAGAATTAATGTCATGTTTGGGTGTCCCATTTGGAAAAACACAAATAATTAGTTCGGAAGAAACATTCCTCAATGACTATGTTTTTAGGACATCCGAACATTTTACATCGATGATATAAGCACCAATCCTGGATGAAAACATTAGATGGAATTATCGAACAAGGTACAACACCATCCCTAGAAATGTGATATCAATTGTACAAAAGTAAAATAGATTGACACTATTTTCCTAAAACCATTTCACAAAACCGTACAAAAATAGGTTGGAAGAATAGATCAGTTTTCTTTAAATTACTGTATTAGAAATTTTGTTATGTCATACAATTTCTTGATGTCATGCATGTAGGCAAAAATTTATATGATAGTTCTATCGGCACATTACTATATTTTCTTGAAAAAATAAAATATGAAATTAAGGCTAGGTTATACTATATTTAAATGGGGATAATGGAATAATTGGAACCAATGAAAGGTAAAAGCATAATTTTTATCCTCGAGTAGTTTACACAAAATCCATACCAGATAAGTTTCAATTTTTTCTTTTTCTTATGAGTGTAAAATTTCATCTTGGGTATTCATCAAATATAAAAAAATGTTTTTTTAATGAATAATTGTATGTTACAAGGAATAAAATCACATGAATTTCATGATTTGATACAAGATTTAATGCATGTTTCATTCCATTACATTCTACAACAAAATGTACTACATACATTAACCAGATTCTTCTACTTTTTTAAGGCCTTTTGCAGTAATCTTGTAGACCCAACAAAGATTCCCATCATGAATAAGGATATTTCAATCATATTATGTGAGTTATAAATGTTCTTACCACCACCATTCAATGATATAATGGTCCACATGATGGCTTAGTTGGTCATAGAGGTTCAACTATGTGTTCATTTCCATTATAGATGGATGTACCCCAATAAATGATATTTGATTATTTTGAAAGATTTTATCAAGAATCAAAGTCAGATAGATGGTTGTATTGAATAATGATATATTTTTTATGAATCCAATGAATTCTGTACCAATTACCTATCAGATTTTGAAAGAATCGGTATCCCAAAGTCTCATCACATCGAACACCTTATAGGTGAAGGGTTTCCAGAATAGATTTTATTAAAATTACCTTGATAGTGATAAAGCAAGAAAATATTTACCTATTACATAATAGTGAAGATTTTGATCAATAAATTGATTCCTATAAAGATTTTTTTAGAGATTTTAATCCATGGTGGGATAAAATATGGATATTAGATACACATAATCAATAGTTTATAGGATGGTTCATAGATCAAATTTATAAGGATTTATCTGAAAATCAAAATTTAATTTCTAAATGACCTCAATGGTTATCCATAGGACCGAATGAAAATTTTATACCTTACATTGGGTTTTTTAATCATTTTTTATATGTTCTATACAAAATAACATGATGAGTTTAGTACAATGGAAAAAGTGGTGAAACACTTTTGACTAAAGTGATGCACATATCATGTTCCAAGGATAGAAATTCAATTTAGGAAAATATGTCATATTTTTTCATTATTAAACAGATATATGATTTGGATTTTACAACATTTCAAGTGTTAATTTTCCATCACAAATCAGTTGAAAATATCAATGGTGTGAAAGTTTATGAAATGGGATTTGTGACGGTGAATTTTAGTGTAAATGGGGAACAAGATGAGCCATTAAAAATGGAATTACAAGCAGTGAAAGTGTTTTATGTCTTTGATCCAACAAATAAGAATTGGTCAGTTGTCCTACTAGAGACTAAAATAAATGTTGAGTCAGATGAAAATTCAATCGAGGATGACTCTATCATTAAGAAATCACAATTACTTTATGATGACACCAATGCAGATAATGTATTTAAAATTATAGGGACCATAAAGAGAGGATTTGGACTATCGAATGTGGAACAAAATCCTTGAAACCTTTAAAAAATAATTAGAGTTCAATGAGAAGTTAAAAGTATTTTTTAATATGTTATTCTTTTCCTCATAATATTATATGTTATCTAAAATGTTAAAATAATCTAAATTAAATGTTTTACTACTCATGAATACAATTTCTTTTTCACATAATGATATTAATAATCCCTCCAAAGAACGATCTATAATGAAGGAACCAATTTCGATAGATGAAATGGAAATGTTATAATATTAATTCTCTATTTTACCAAAAAAAATATATAACAAGATATTGATTTAATTTTCATTATTACTTTTAGATTTCATTTCTTTTAGATGATTTCTGTCCACATGTGGACATTAATCACTTTCCTTCAAGTTCCCTCCACTACTCAATCATAGTGGTAATATTGATATTTTAAAAATAAATTATTGTCCATAAAAATAATGTATTATTTAATATTTAGGTTTAATTTATTTCTTTTTAGTATTACTCATAAGAATTGTTTACTTATATAGGTGGATTAATGTTTTTGAGTTGAGGTGTTTTTTAGAAACTACACATATAGTTTGGCAGTTCGACAAAGAAAGTCAATGGAAATTGTGGTTACATTGACAGTTAGAATTTTTTGAATGTATGTAATAATTTGTATTTATGTAATCATATAAACCAATGTTCGAAATTTCTATAACATAGTGTTATTTTCTAGTTTTTTTAAATTTAATTACATTTAAATTCTGTATTGGGACTTGTTTTTTATTGTTATCTAATATTTTTTTGGTGTGTTTCTAGTACTGCGGTGTGCTGTAACAACACACTATAGTGTGAAAATTTATCAGTGAATTTAAAAGCACTGATAAAGAAAACTATTATCAGATCTTCTAAAGGTGGTGATAAAGGTCATCTTTTATCATTGCTAATAGAAGCATTGATAACGTCCTTTATCAACACTTATAGAATAACTGATAAGGAATCTTTTAGAGGTGCTAAATTAAAGCGCTGATTAATGAGGCCTTTATTAGTGATTTATAAAAGCGCATATAAATTTCCTATTTATCTATGATTTTTTCGATGATAAATGACCCCTTTATCAGTACTTTTTTAGCACTAATAAATGTATGGACTTTTAACGTTTCTCACATTATCTTCACTTTTCCAGCACTGATAAAGGCTATTTTTAGTGTTGATAAAAGACTATATTGTAGCAGTGTTAGATCCAGTCCCAAATAACAAAAATATGGGTTATAGAACAATATTTAATAAGGAGATGGTATGATATGATTATAAATAATTCAACTTATGCAACAATAACCACCATAAATAGTAGATCTAGATCTGGTCTAAGGACAGGTCACTGACTCTCTAGATCTGATGATGATCAATCAGGAGACCAATAATTCTTAATTAAGTCAAGATGAATTCCATAAATATAAATAAAATTATATCTATGTCTAATTTGATAATATGAAGAATATTAGGTCTAAAACGGATGAATCTTACCATATGGAAGCTGGCATATCGATCAAGACATCAAGCAGTGACGAGTGGAGAAGGAGGAGACCAAATTTTCTAAATGGGATCCCATAAAGACATCTATGTTGAATAAGTGTTGAGCTATTAGAGAATGATATAAAAGGGGTATACAGAGTAAAATTGCATAGTCACCCCTACTAACTGAGCCTTTTGGTAGATTTTAGTTGTCCAATGTGCCTGGTAGTGGTGCAATACCTCTACCTTAACATTCAGCTTTATGGGGGTCCTAAAAATGTGCAGGTCATCTACTATCACCAATGAATAACTAGTGTCTCTCTATGGTCTATAAAGTAGCACACCATTAACTATAAGATACTGGTTGGTGCGTTTGGCCACTTCATATTTTATTCCCAACCCCTGTAAACCTCTAAAAATTCTAAAAATGGAAATTAAGATATGCTAAAATTTAAATTAATGCACCTTGTAATTATGAGGGTGTTCAAATCTCCCCCATATCATGACTTCTCAAACTCAATAATTACCTTTAACTCATTATAAAATAACCTAGTCTAATGAGACAAAACATTATAATCCCACTCCCACCGCTCTCTTTGATCCATCCATTCTACCATTAGACTAGAAGAAGAGGTATTGTTTTCCCCCTCAACAACTTTTTATAATGGATCTATAATTCATATTGGGTTAGAAACAAATAATTCCTCTGGTTTCAACATAACATCCTCATAGTTGAACACGTGTGGATAGAAAGGCGTGTACCTTTGAATTTGAGATATTGGTAACATGTCATTCATACCGTTATATCAAGGAAGAAGGTCTAGTTGTTAATACATTTATCAAATATGCTCAGTGATCTCAAAAAATATCAGATACAATAGTGATAGTTTCCCTTATCTCCATAGAAAAAGATTTCCTAAGTGAGGTGACACACACAACAAAACCCGGTTTCCCACAACAAACTCTAATGGTCATATCATTCGGTTGGCATAGAATCACTACTTACAATGAGTGGTAACTAACCACCTCCTTATAACAACCCCAAACCCACACTCCCAAATCCAATGCTAAAACATAATCTTTAAATTTCTATCCTTGGTACTGATAAATATGACTCAATTTCAACCATCACAAAAATTACTATATTAAAAGGAAATATTAGATCACTTGTATACCAAATGATATTTTAGGGTTATTATTTTATAAAATTAAGAATAACTATTTCATAAAAACTTGGATACATAAACAAATGGATTATAAAAATCTACACTATCATCCACTATGTTTTTCACATCTAGTATCCTATGTTGGTATAACATACTTAAAAACCATTCTTCACAACCCTGGGAAATGGAATACATAAGAAGAGTGAGATCAAATTATTAGTAAGGGAAAACATGAGTATTAATAATCAAATTTCTTCTGTGAGAATAAGCTGTGAATTAGTTTTTTATGACGTAATCAATGTTTATAATAATAACTAAAAATAATTCATACCCCTAAAAACCTGGATCATGAAACTTGTTACCTGGAATAAAGATTAATCAAAGGAAAGAGGGATGACAATCAATAATCATGATCCATGTGATATAAATATTAATCTAAATAACCATTAAAATCCCTTAAAATGCATAAAAAATATGTTGGTATCCTAAAACATTATGTTCATATCCACTTTTATCTTGTGTTTGAAATAACTAGAGCGCAGTTAAATCCAAAGGAGAAACCACCCTAGTTAACTTCCCCTTCATTCCATTCAAGACATGAGACATTACCAAATTAATTGGATAGATCTATCAAGAACACCAATTCATATAATATGTATTGGTCTCAACCTTTATCATCAATAATATATAATTACCATTCAGGGATACAAGATTTAGATGTTTTCACTTTTGAACATAAAAAGAATCATTGTTATTTCATAGTATGTTTTACCCATGGAAGAAAATAGGTTCTATGAAAATAAATTTGAAATAATCACAATACATTCAAATAAATAATACATATGGAATCATTAAAATATATACATAATGGATCCTAAGTAAAATCAATGGTTTTTTCATTGATGAAGACAAATACAATTAACTAACCATTAAAAACATTCTTGAGGAAAATAATTTTCAAAAACTAAAAAATTATAGAGTATTAGAAAAAAATCATTGAAAATAACCATGAAAAAATGTAAATTAATATTTAAATAATTTAGTGGTCATGATGGTGGGAAATTCTATTAATGTCATAATCGTTAAAGCAAATATTATATTAAAACCTTTAGTAAAAGTCACCTACTCAAAAAATGAAAAGAAGATTATTTTTATACCTTTTTATAAAATTTTATACATGTGAAAAAATTCTTTTAAAAAATCATTTAGGAATAGTTATAAATTTTTTTCATCATTTTAGAAAACATGGATATATAAGAAAAATGTTTTCCAAAAAAAAGAGGAGAAATAAGATTAGTTTTTATTGAAAACATTTTCTGTACCATTTTGAATACCAAAGTGAAAAAAATGGACCATAAAAATAATAATTATATAAATATCCACATGAGAATAAAAATAAAAGTATTTATTATATATGGATCATATAATTTCTTTAATTTAAATTCATGAATAAATAATCTAGATCAAAATGGGATTGAAAAATAAATCCCTTACAACATTGGTAACTTTCAAATCGTAATCCACATGAAGGAATAACATATATTGAAACCTTAAAAATCATAATAATAAGAATATTCATGGTATAACATGTACATGTAGAATTATGTACACCACATAAAATAATATAGGTGCATAACATAAATGTATATACCAATGAAATAAAATTTGAGATGAATAACCCATACAAAGATCTTATCATTACAGTTAGAATTAATTAGCGGGGTGACTATGTGTAACAATTAAAATAAAATAACAATAAATAAAAAAATAAATCAAATATATTTCATTTCACACATAATATTTACATATTATAATCAATGACGATGTGAAATAACCTAATGAGGGGAAATTGAGTTAAGAAAACCCATACCAAGAGTATGGAATTTCCCTGTATGTCCTTTAAATAATTTATAATAAGCTTATATCAATTATTTTATTTATTAATAACTTTTATAGGATCAATTAATTATCCTTGAAACCTTTAATTCATTTATTTCAAGGACCTATTAATTACATAATCTATTACGTTCACATTAGATGTTTTGAGGATATATGGTTTATAATGTCAAAACAACTTAGGTATGTTGACTATGGTTATGTGGGCCATTGTTACTTCATATTAAAATAATAATAATGTCATAATTATAATTTAGATACATTAATTACACTTTTTATACCAATAATGAAATTTGATAATGGCAAAATCAATTACCTTACAATCATGGAGACGGTAGGTCGCACATACACATAAGTAATGTTTATATTTTTCAATGAACATGAGGGAAAGTAAGTAAGTATTATTTTATATTTAAATAATTATGATAATATCATAAAAATTTTATTATATCTTTAAATCAAATAATATATATCATACATTTTATGTGGTGATGAAAACACGAATCACATTGCCTCGTGGAGGTGGTAGTCCAAACATACGCCTGAAAGATGATATCATTTTTCAATTGATGGGAATATAATAAATTAGATGATATGTTATTTTTAAATAATGATAAATATTTCATGAGTATTAATATATATATATATATTATAACATTATAACCTATCATGATAGGTGTTGATGAAAAACAAATTACATTGGTTCGCAAGGCGGTAATTTGTTGTACACACAAATAGTGGATTCATTTCCCATTTGATGGAATAATGAGATGGATATAGGTTAAGATATTAACATAAAAACAACTTAGTATATGGAATATACTGATGTTATTATTTCTTCATGCTTGAATAATATTTTAAGGAGGTAGAATAAGAAATAAAACTGAAACATTTGGTTAGAAGTTATACATATTCTTCAGACAACCTCCTTTTCTTTACACCTTAAGAAATATATGGTTGGTATTATGCCAAAAATAAGTCCTCTATAGCATGTATAAGGATTTTAATTAGGTATTTGGATAGTGTATGAACCTGTACCTTCTTTTTATGTATGGATCTTGTTTTCGTGTGATTCTGAGAAAAAAGGTAGTTTTTGGAAACATTAGAAGTACACACTGTGTACTTAGGAGTACACATCGTGTACATGGTTACTGTGGGTAGCCAAGTACTGGCCGGGTAATGGATGAGATGTGAACGTGTGAGGTGATTTGGAGACTACCTAATTTGGGGGATGTTTTAGGCATGTACACGGTGTCTATATTAAATTAACACACCATTTACTTTTTGTTTTAATTGATTAAATGGAACAGTGTCGCATCCAATCACCAGATTCATCTTCTTCTAGATATGGTTCATCCAGGAGTGACCAAGAGAAAAAAAATATTCTCTAAGCCATTGTTCCTCCCTCCGAGCTCCGATCGAGGTGCCATCAAGTGCGTTGGAATCCCACTAGAAAGTCCTTCCTTCTTGAATATATTATCTTGATTTTTTCTCTCTCTAGATTTATTTGAGGCTGAATGTTTTTGACTTTTTTGTATATCTACGTCATTCTAAGACAATTCAAGGAATTACATTCGAGATCATTCGTTATATATCATCAAGGTAGGTGGTTTTTTTTTCCTTTCATTGGTTTTCTTTGAGTTTTATATTCCAAATTGATGCTTACTCATGTTTTTGGTTATTTTGGGTTCAGGAAATCGAACCCTATTTTATCTACCTTAGATTGATTGTGTGATTAAGGGTTTTTTGATGTGATATTCATTGAAATTTCAGGCTTAAGGAACCCCCATGGGTTCTTTTTCTTGTATATTAATTGAGTTCAATTTGGTCCAAGATGCCAGTGAGGCAGACCTCGTTTTCCTTGCCATTCCTGATAAGACGAAATTGACTGTCCTTTTCTTCATGATAAATGCATGTGATATGAATTTTAATTGTTTATCCATGTAGTATTTGAGATTAATTTGGGATGCTAGATATTTTTTATGCATGATTGAATTACATAGGGCTGTGAGAACCTGGTGTAGTTAGACCACAGGTGGAATTGATGTTGAGTGCTTCCTCAGAGTGTCTATTATATTTCATGCTACGGGACCATAAGGGGGATTGACGGTGAGTGATTTGTTAGAGTGTCTATAGATTATGTTACAAGGCCACATGAGGAATTAACATTGACTGTTTCCCCATAGAGTCTGTAGTTATTATAGAAGTACCATATGGGGAATTGACAGTGAGTGATTCCTCAAAGTGTCTTTTCCTTTTTTATTTCATTATTTGGGAAAAGGTGTTAGATTCTGTGAGCTACTTAGAGGTTTAATGTAAATTTAAATGTTTTGATGTGTCTACCAAGCCAAATCACAAGCTTGGATTTGTTCCTGCTGGGTAGTCTTGTGAGATACCAGTTTTGAAACTTATATTATTAAATGATGAACATTAAATGCTAATGAATGTAAATGGAAACTATAAGATTTTTTTACTCTTGTCTAATCCTAGTTTATTTGTTGAATTTTTATTTTTACTTGATATATATACTCACTAATAATTAGGCAAAAATATCCTAGTTGTTGCCTACTGGGATTCATATCACACCCTAGATGTTTCTTGCTTTTTGACCCAAACAGATTATATGGTTGCTTGTATTGATAAGGGAAAGCGCCGCTCATCAGCATGTACTTGATTTTTGTGGATTTTGAGAGCATTGGACTAAACTAAAGCATGTGATATATTTGGATTTTTTTGTACATTGGTTTAGTACTTTATTTCTAGAATTGTTACTTGTTTGGCTGTTTTTCTAGATAATGGTGACATTCATCATTTATATATTTTCTCTAGTTATTTAATTACATTTAGTATGACGTTATTTACTTCTTGTATGTTATTATTGTTTCTGAAAATGTTTATTAATTTTTATTCTGGTATGCATACTCTACCAATGATGGCATAGGTTCCCCACTATCAAACCCGAGGCCCTCACTACTATTTGAAAACCTCTGGCATTCGAGGAAATGCGCTTGAGGCCATGTGACCCACTGGGTATGGGGCACCTTTGTGCAGTACCAAGAGCCGAGATGTTACAAAGTGGTATTAGAGGGTTCTTTTCTTCACTGTCTTACTATTTGGAGCCTATAGAAAGCGATAGGACGAAATATGTAGTTAGTAATAAGTTGTTGATTGGAGTAGCTGACCCGTGTACAGGGAAAAGCCATTATACCTTGAATATTGCAAATTTTCTAGTTTTGAAATTATTATATTTGATTTGATGTCACGGTTGGATGATACACATGTTTTGTGCTATTATGATTTATATCATTGAGGTTCTATTTCTGCTGAAACCTAATGAGATGAGGGTATTCCATATCATCCATCATATAGGTACATAATAGGGATCACATGCCATGTATTCTTGTCATGCCATTTAAGATGCATTACTGATTGCATGCTTCTATGATATATGTTGGCATGATATACATGTTTTTCTGATAGATTCCCAGATACAATACATGCTATTTTGATAGGGTAGTGGAATATGTAACGTTTAATTGGGATGGAAGCTAAACTATGGTTCTGGAGGAGTTATGGGCCCTCATGGATCGGGATTTGGTGGATCATATTGAACTTAAACTGAGTACTATTATAATATGACATGGAAATGATGCCATGATTTGATTTTTAGGGATTATGGGCCCCCAGAGATCAGAATTTGGAACTTTTATTCTTGATTCAGTGTTTTTATTAGGTTGTGAACTAGTTTATGAAGATTATTGTCTAGAAAACCCCATAATAAACGATGTGTGATGATGAATACATGCCATTTATCCTTCTATTTAGGAAGAAAATGTTTTTCTTAAGTACACACCGTGAAATTTTTATACACTATGTGTTGTCCTTATCGGTGTCACTGAATGCGTGAGTAGATACACGAGTTTTAGAAATGTTAGGTGACACATGTTGTGTACTTAGAGTACATGCCATGTTGTAACATTTTTTTATCCATCCGTGTGACCAATGACACAGGTGGATGAAACCTTGGTTGTACTCTACATGTTTCATTCATGCACACTATGTAGAGTCGACCAAGTCACCGACGGTGTGACTAACAAAACAATTGGTTATAACATAAGGGGTACATATTGTGTCTAGGGTGAATACGTCATGTAGTGTTACCCAGTAAGGAACCATGTGTTTAGCCGGGTAGAAGAGCTCGAGTAGGGGGAATGAATCTAGCACACACCTAGTCTCAAGGAGAACACACCGGGTGTGTGGGTGATACACAACAAGGTTTGGAAGAGGTACACAAAAGGATAAAATCTTATGGGATCTCACCGTGTATGGGATATACATGCTGTGTACCCCTGTTTTGTAAAACATTATTTGTTTCATCTCCTATTCTTTTTTTATCTTAATGTTTCTGTCCTGGATAATCTTAAACTGAGGTGTGTGCTTGACATTGTAGAGTCATTCCACCGAGACGTTCTTCGGTTTTATGCTACAATCCAGGAGATGATCAGACACCTGAAATGGTTGAACATGTACTACCAGTAGACCTTCCCATCATTCCCTTCATGGAACCAACCATCATTTGGGATATAGGTTCTAATACACAGTTCTAATAAGGATTCATGTGGATGATGCAGAAATTCGAGGGAGCACTACATCCTGCCCCATTTATGGTAGAATTGACGTGGATTTTTAGTAGTTGAATCCTACCACTTTCGTAGGGGATAGAGGGACTCATGCTACATTGTCATGTTTAAATGAAATTTTGTCTATATTATATCATCTTGTGATGCCTCCTGACAGGAGGGTTAATCTTTCTATGTACATTCTACGTGAACCCACGAAGAGATGGTGGGATGTGATATCACATGCGAGATGCTAGTGAGTTATGGCTTGGGATGAGTTTTAGTGAACCTTCTATGAATTGTTATACCCTAAGGCATTGAGGTCTGACTGGGCCCATGAGTTCATGTGTTTGTAGTAGGTTACTCTATTTTTAATGGAGTACGCTTCTCACTTCATAAAGGTGAAACACTTCACACCCATTCTGGGGGGTGATGAGTTATTTTTGGCAAGGAAGTTAATGATGGTCTCAGGAACAACATCTTATCATAGGTGAACATATTTAGGTTGAATTCCATATCTTCTATAGTCTACTCGGAACTGATTACTGAGGGTAACCTAAGGGATTCTAGAGCTTTTGTTTGGGTTGGTTTAGCATAAAGAGTATTTAGTCTTCCAACTAATATTAGGATGTGCCGCATGGGGTATACACATGGAGATCTGTGTAGGTGGTATTTTCCATCATGTGGCCAGGTGGGGTGCTACTAGTGTGGGAAGGGTGTACATAAGGAACCTAAATTCACGAGAGTCCCAATTGAGTGCTGATCTTGTGGGAATATGGGACATATTCAATGTTTCTACAATTCCCTCCTTCCAGCAGCTAGTGAAGGAGGTTCTATTTTGACTCCTCATACCAGAGTAGGACCACCAGTTCCACATCATACTGGGGGATTGAGTTCTTCAGGATATTCAGGCCGAGGTGGTGGTCGTGGCCGCAATGTCCTGACATAGGGTTTTCAATAGCCGCATGGTTGATCAGCTCAGCGATCTTAGGTAGCTTCATAGTGTTGTGGCATAGGTCAGACATTTTCACTGGCACATATCTAGTAGGGGAAGGATCCTAGACCCTCTATGGTTAGAGGTACGATTCTGGTTTCCTTGGTTTTTCTTCTTCTCTTTTAGATACTTGGGATTCCTATAGCATTATATATGTTCTAGTTGTGGAGAGTCTTAGGCTCTGTATCTTTATATATGCTGATATCATGACTTTGGACACTCTTTTGGGGATTAGAACAGCATGGGTACATCAGTGAAAGGAGTTCCCTCTTGAGGTTGGTGGGTGTCACTTCTCATGGGACTGTTATGTCTTAGAGATGATGGGCTATGATGTCATTCTCATAATTTACTTGGTAGTTCCCTTATAGGCAGTCGTTGATTTATATCATCATAGGGTGAGTGTCACATCACTAGAGGGATGTTTGTTTCTACATAATGGAGAATGTGATGTCTATTTGCGTAGAGTTGGACCCGAGCATTGTGGGTTCAGAGCTTTTACAAACCAGATTTCTAGCCTATATATTGATGACTGGCGGACTTCACAAAAGGATTTTACTCTAGTGGTCGATCATTTTCCGTATGTTTTTCTGGACAAATTTTCAGGTTTTCCTCTAGAGTGAGAGGTACAATTTTCTATTGAGCATGTGATTGGGGTGGCATTAGTGTCCATTACTCCTTATTGGATGGCTACACCAGAGTTATAGGAGCACAAGAGGTAGTTAGAGGAGTAACAGGAAAAGGGCTCATCTGACCCAAAACTTCTCCTTGGGTTTTGCCTATCATATTTGAAATAAAGGAATATGGTACCCTGAGAATTTGTGAGGATTATAGGAAGCTAAACCAGTTGATAGTCAATAATCGATAACCCATGCTGAGGTTTGATGATCTATTTGATCAACTTTGAGGAGACCAAGTGTTCTTGAAGATTTACTTAAGATCCAGTTATCATCAGATTCACGTTAGACCATATGATATACCTCTTACAACCTTTTGGGGCAGTTATGGTATATACAAGTGTTCAGTTATTCCGTTCTGTCTCACTAATGCGATGGCCGTTTTCAGGGAACTGATGAACCATGTGTTCCATCCTTACATATATTCTTTTGTGGTAGTCCTCGAGGATAATATCTTTGTGTACTCTCACACTCAACACGACCATGCCACACATATTGAGATCATTTTAAGTACACTAAGAGAGCATATTTTATATGCTATGCTCTCAAAATGACACTTTTGGATGGACCTGATTCCCTTATTGGGTCATGTTATCTCACAGACAGAAGTATCAGTAGACCTAGACAATGTGAGAGATGTAGGTTTCTAGGCGCAGGAAAATAAATTCATTGAGTTACGAAATTTTCTAGGGTTGTAAGGTTACTACACGCATTTTATACAGGACATTACATGCTTAGCAGCACCAATAATAGTCCTGAATAAGAAGGGTGCAATGTACTCGTGAAATGATTCTTGTGAGTCATCCATTCAATATCGAAAAGGGATGTTAAAATGAGCACTGATACTAGTTCTTCCAAAGTCGAGAAATACATACACCATATAGTACGATGCATTAGTTATCGGAAATGGTGAAATTCTTATGAAAGGGGAAGGATTAGTCACATATGGGTCTCAGAAGTTGAGGCCAGAAGAGAGGAACTACCTCACACATGATCTCGAGTTGGCTGCAGTTGTGCATGCTTTACAATATTGTAGATATTATATATTGGGTGAGAATTTTGTGGTCTTTATTGAACAGAAAATTCTGAATTATATCTTTACTCAACATGATCAAAATTTGAGACATCAAAGGTGGTTTGAGTAACTTATGTCTATTGAAATTGAGATTCCCTATATGCCTAGGAAGAGAAATGAAGTGGCTGATTCATTGACCATGAGGACACATACACAGGCTGTTCAGGAGGCCAGTAGTGAGTGGTAGTATATGGCTATGTTCACTAAGATTCATTTGGAGGTTCAGGATAGAAAAAGGCAAGCATTTATTTCTTCAATAGTCCTTAACTCTACTCTTCTGCAATGTGTGTGAATGAGGCACCTATAGGAATCCAAAGGCCTAGTATTGTGGGATATTTTGTCAGGAGAGGACCCTACTCCTGGGTGGACCATAGGCGAGGATGATAAATTTATCTTTCATGGATGCATATGGGTGTTAGTATAAATATGTGATGAGATGATGCAGGATTTTAATTCCTTAGCATTGGTATTTCATCCTGATGTCACCAAGTTGTTTCGAGATTTACACTATTAATATTGGTGTCCAGATATTAAGAGGGATTTTTCTGGTTTTTTATGAGATGTTCCACCAGTTAGAAGTTTAAGGTGGAGCATCAGCAACTAATGGGGATTTCACAAATGTTACCCATTCTCTAGTGGAAGTGGAATGATGTCGTAATGGATTTTATTACAGGGATACCGAGGTTGCCTTGAGGGAATGATGTAGTTGGGGTTTTCATTGACAGACTCAAAAATGTTTCACAATTTTTACAGATCATGGAGACCTTCAATGTTCATGATCTTGGAAGGTTGTGCATCTGAGAGATTATATGTTTTCATGGGATTTTGTGCGCTATCTTGTTAGAAATGGATTCCCTCTTTACCTCTCATGTCTATAAGGGACTACAGAGAGCTTTTGGTCTATAAGTACTTCTGAGTACAAATTTCCATCCCCATATAGATGGCCAGTCAGAGCACATTGTTTAGGTGATGGAGGAAATGATATGAAAATGAGTCCTATATTTTTGAGGATCTTGAGAAAAGAACATACCTCTAATGTATTTTTCCTACAATAACAGTATTTAGGAAACAATTCAGATGGAGCCTTATGAGTCCTGGTACGATAGGCCATGCTGGTCACCCATATGTTGGCTGGAGGTAGGAGATGCATCTATGATGGGACCTCCTCTTGTCCATGAGATCACTAAGAAAGTGTAGTTGATTAAGAAGATGATGGATATTGAACAACCTCACCATAAGTCTTATGTGGATTGATGGAGACAAGATTTGGAGTTCGAGTTCGGAGATCAAGTTTTCTTATGTGTCACACTGAGGTTGGGACATAAGAGGATTTTGAGGCAATGAATTATTTCACCGAGATTTGTCGGGCCGTTTGAGTTTTTGGAGAGAGTTGGGCCGTTTTCCTATTAGTTGTAGTTACCTCAGAGGTAGTAGGATATGCATGACATCTTCCATGTTTCTTAGATACGACAATACATCTCAGGCCCATATCATATTTTACAACCTAAGGAGGTTGAGTTATAGGTAGATGCATCATTCGGGGGGCACCCTATATGGATTATTGATCATAGCATTAAGGTTCTCCACAATTGGTTTGTTACTCTAGTATGGGTGTTTTGGTAGCACAATCGAGTGTAGAATGAGACATGGGAGAGGGAGAGCGATGTCAAATCGCTGCGGATGGAGCTATTCTAGGATTATTCTATGGCACATTTTTAGGAAAACCTAGGGACAAATTTCTTTAAGGGAGTAATTTGGTAAGAACCTGGATCTTCTATTCAAAAATGCATATTGTTTTTAGATTCTTTTGAGAAAAAGGGGAGTTTTTTGAATCTTTAGAAGTACATGTTGTGTATATAGGATTATACACTATGTAATTGATTGCCATATGTGTCCATGTATTCGCCGTGTAATGGCAGATACATGGGCATGTGGTGTGTCCTGGAGACCGGCTAAGGCGAGGTCTAGTTGAGGCATGTACACGACATGTACATTAAATTAACACGCCCTGTACTTTTTATTTTATTTGATTAAATTGACTGGGGTTGAGCATAATCGTGAGAATCATCTTCTTTTTTCATTGGTTCTTACATGAGTGACCGAGAGCGATGAATCTTATCCGAGCACCATTCCTCTGTCTGTGCACTAACTGAGGCACCGCTAGGGGCGTTGGAATCAGACTGGTGAGTCTTCCTTCTTCTTGAATATATACTCCTGATTTATTCTTTCTCTTATGTTATTCATGGATGAAATTTTAGAACGTTTTTGTAGATCTATGTCATTATAGGATGGTTTAAGGGATGATATTCTTGACTGTTCATCAAACATCATCGAGGGAGGTGATTATTTTCCTTTCATTGGTTGTATTGGAGATTTATATTCCCAAGTTATGATGATCAAAGTTTTCAGGTATTTTCTGTTAAGTAAATCAAACCCTATATTATCTGAAATATATTGGTTGTTATATTAAGGGTTTTTGATGTAATATTCTGTGAAATTTCATTTAAGGAACACCACATGGGTGATTTTCCTTGTTTGAATGTTTAGGGCTGTTTTGTCCACGATTCCTCTGAGGTAGACCTCATTTTCCTTCCCTTGATTTTTTGGACAGAACATATTTAATTTTGATTCTTGATAAATGCTTGTGATTTTCATTGTTACTTTTTAGCCATGCAGTAGTTGAGATTAATCCGGGCATCTAGATATTGTTTATGCATGATTGAATTATATAGGGTTGTGAGTACCTAGTGTAGTTAAACCATAAGGGGAATTGACGTTGACTGCTTTCTCAGAGTGTCTATTATATTTCACACTATGAGATCACATGGGGGATTAACGACGAGTTCTCCCTTAGAGTGTCTATAGATTATGTTGTAGGACCAGAGGGGGAATTGACATTGAGTGCTTCCTCAAGAGTCTATAGTTATTAGGAAAATACCATAGGAGGAATTGATGGTGATTGCTTCCTCAGAGTGTCTTTTCATTTTTATTTCATTACATGGCCAGAGGAGTTAGACCGTGTGAGCTACATAGAGGGTTAATGTAAATTTGAATGTTGTGATGCGTCTGACATGCCAAAGCACATGTTTGGATTTGGTCCTATTAGGCAGTCTTCTAATATACTTGTTTCTGATACTTACTTGATTAAATGATGAACAAAAAATTCTAATTAATGTAAATGGAATCTTTAGGATTTGGTTACTCTTGTGTACTCCTAGTTTATTTAATGCATTTTTCATTTTTACACGCTATATATACTCACCAATAGTTAGGCGTAGATCAAGTGTTGGTTGCCTACTAGGATTCATCTCACAAACATTTTGGGTCATGATTTAGGACCCAAATAGTTTATATGGTTGCGGGTATAGATAAGCGAATGATCCCTTCATCTTCAGATACTTGATTACTATGGAACTAGAGATCCTGAGACTAAGAACTATTGGATTTTATTTTTTTTTCTTTTGTACATTGGTTTAGTTATATATTTCCATCATTTTTACTTGTTTGGATTTTTTTGTAGACAATGGTTTCATGAAAAATTTATATATGTGCTCCAGTTGTTTATTTATTTTCACGGTTCCATTGTTTACTTGTTTTATGGTATTATTACTTCCGCTATTGTTTTTTAATTTTTATTCCATTTTGAATACTCCTCCAAATAGTGCATAGTTTCCCCAATATCACACCCATAGCCCTCACTGCTAGTCGGTATCCTATGGCATTCAAGGAAATGCGTTTGAGGCCATATGACCAGCTGAGTACGGGGCACCTTTGGGAGACACTCAGAACAGAAATTTTACATGTAGGTATTTTATAAACCAAATGGTTCTTGAAGTGTGAAGAAAGGAATAGAGGTTGTTCCCTTTTATTAGTGTTGGGAGGGGCTTTCTTGGAATTACATAAAGTATTAAATTAATATAAATTACTTTTTATAGAAAAATTGATCCAAATTTATATAATTAAAATATACAATGTGTATGGGTTTATATAATCTCATCCAATAATTTTTTTTCAATTGATATTAGTTTCTTATTCTTATCTTTTTTTAACCCATGTTACACCATTTTGACAATTACTATGATATTAATGTTTCTTACATTATAGGAATCAAGAATGTTACCATAAAAGGAAAAGTGAACCATTAATGGAAAATGGTTGATATTATAGACCATATACCAATAAATTTTCTATATATAATATTTAAGGAATTTTAAAGGATTTAATAATTTGCTGTTTATTAAAAAATTTCATTAATGTCACTTTTGGAAATACATGAAATATTATAATATAATATGCGTCTAAATCATTTAAAATGGTTCCAAAATTATGTTCATTTGAATAAAAGTACGTTATGGTATTAATATCATCATAAATTAAATTTATATAGGTTTAGATATAATTTTAAATCTTATATTTTTTATTAAACATTCCCTTAACCTTTATTAACCTTAAGAGCAGTAACAACTTCTTCAGTATTAAAGGGATAAAAATTTACTTCTTAGTTAAAAATTGGATCATAATTGGAAATTATTTAAAATTTAAAATTACTTTTTATCCTAATGTTTTTCTTTGAGTACTTTTATGATTTTTAAATAATTTAACAAAATATTATTTAACATGATATATCATTAGTGCCATTTTTGACACTATTCACATAATTTGACTTTGAAAACAAAATGAACATAATTGAATTATAATATATTATATTAAAAAATAAATAATATGTTATTTTTTCTATAATATTCATGGGATACTTTAAATCTCTCAAAAAATATTACAATTATAATTTTTAAAATCATTTGCATGATTTTTCTACAGCCCACACAAGTACTATATTGGCATTGCACAAATATTTAAGGTAATTTTTTAGTAATTAAAAATGAAAAATAAATTACCATGATAAAAAAAATTTATATTGAAAATAAATATTTATAGAAAAATATAATTTATATTTACCTCCATCATATAAATTTATATATGTTAAAAGCAAGAGAGTGACATTTTTACCATTATATTTAATTTAAATAATATATTATTAATATTCAAAGAACAATTGTAAAATATTTCCATAAATTAGATTCTAGAATGTGTATGAACTAAAAACACTCATCAAATATATTATATTAATGTTTTATAGTTATTTTTAGTCATAATCATATTTTTTAACCTTAATTACTAGATTTACCCTTACTGAGGTGACAATATTTACTAAGGTTACTAATCATAATTAAAAAAATAAAAGGGAAATATTTAAAAATTTTGAAACTCTATATTAAAAAAAATGTAATAAAAATTTCATGATTAAATTCCTATAATTTTCAAAAATCAATTTTAACATTATTGCATAAAGGATAGTAAAAAACTGTTTTTAGAAAAATGCATTTCTTTGCGTAAAAATAATCCTATGCCAAAATTAGAAATAATTATGATTAAAATGTAATTTATTATAAAATATATAATTAAATAATTATTTTATTACTATTAGATCAAATTAAAAACATAAATGTACTTTTTATTGAAAATAATAACAGATTTATGAAAATCAGTATTTATCACTATTCACTAAAAAATCATTCTTTTCAGATAAATCAAAAAATTTAACCCTAAGATAATTTTTATATGATTAATTAAAAAAATAATTTTATCAAATAAATTTGCTAAAATTTTCATAATTTATTTATAATATTCAGTCACAAAAAACAATAAAAACAATTTTTGAAGGAAATGTATTTTTGATGAATAAAATGAATTTACAATAAATTGAGTTCTTTTTCATAAGAATTATTAAATGAATTTATATTGAGAAGGATATTTTTATATATATATATCATAATTCATTTAATCCTATTCATAACCGCCAATTCAACAGTTATGTTACAATAAACACATTTAAATAATAATATTTCATGGTTTAATTGTATTCGGTGTTGCGAATCATGTAAGCTATCAAGCATTTTAATTATTTTAAATATTCGGATATTAAATTTTCTCCCAGTTAATAAATTTCATCCTCATAATTTGTACATTACATCTGTAATGAAGGGTTTTTAAATTTTAAAATACCTTTGTGTAAAACCCAGATCATAAAAAGGGTTAATAAATATTTCTTTTGAAATGAGAAAAAGATAAATAAGAAGGGTATCTACAATAATACATACTAGGTTTCCAAATAGGATAACATTGGTTTGGAATGAAAATATAGACACTGAGGAAAAATTAATATCCAAATAATATTCGATAGTGACGTATAATATTGATCATAAGATAGTGAATGCTCATAAAAAAGGCAACTACTACAAAATCATAAGTGAATGAAGTTTGAAAAAGACCATTTACTTATAAAAATGAAAGGTGATAGGATAAATTTTGTTTAAGACCATTTTCCAAGGGTTGATGAATTCGTTTCCCGTATAGACTAGGAACAAAATAAAATATACATACATTAAAAGTGTAATTTCATCCTTTAATCATTTTCACCACAATAACATCATTTAATCCAAAAATGATTATTCAAGATGAATTTTTCATTCTTTAATCACTAAAATTATCTTGTATTATATCACATAATTCATAAAATGATAAGAATTCATTCCTCCAATATTTAGATACTATCTAAAACTAAAATTTTTAGAACAAGGTGAGATAATATCAAAAATATATAAACCTTAATATAAATTAATAATATATTTAAATCCAAAATGTCCATAATAACATAAAAGTTTTAACATAGACCATTCCATAAATTAATTTCCCAATATCATAAATAACCTAAATAACCTAAACATTGAAGAATGTTTTAACATCAAAAGCTTCCCTAGGCCTTTCAACACACATCCATAAAAATGTAATAGAATTATTCTTAAATAATCCTTTTTGTTAAACCACCTGAGACACCTATGGTTTACTTATACATTAACTCAATAAAATGTATCCAAAAATAGCAATAATAACCTCAAAATACCATAACTTAAGGACTCAAAAAAGTGTCTAAGACTTTGAACTTGTGATCAACCCTATACTTATAGTCCCATGATGGTATCCATAACTCGTAAGATAAGCTCACATGAAAACTTCTTAATATCAAAATTTATCTAAACCTTTTCTATGAAACAAATAATTATAACCCTGAACCCATACTCCTAGGTCCGGTGTTAAAGCATAATCTTAAAATCTATGGATTTGATATTGATATATGTGACCCAATTTCAACCATACCAAAACATACTACATACAAAGGGAATAATGGATCACTTATATAGCTAATGAACTTTTAGGTATATAGTTTTAGATAATTTGGACAAACACATAAAAATAAATTGGATAAATAAACAATTGTCTCATAAAAATGTACATTATTTCCTACTAACTACATCACATCTAGAAACCTTCTTAGGAATAAAATAAATAAAACCTTTATTCACAAACTAATAAAATAGATAATATAATAAAAGTGATCTCAAACACTCATTAAGGGAAAACAAAATAATTAACAATTCAATTTCATCAGGGGGAATAAGGTGAACATAGTGGAATGATGAAATAATAATAGTTTATGAGCATTACATAAGAAAATCCATACCCATAAAAACCTAGATCATAATACATAAAGCATGGAATAAATATTTATCAATGGAAACAGTTAGGTAAATAACTAATTATGAGCTATGTGATATAAATCTTGATCAAATAAAGCATTAAAACCCCCTAACCTGTATAATGAAAATTTGTTGGTATAGTGGAATATTTTATTCTTAACATGTGTTCACTCATGTCAAAAAAATTTGGAGCGGAGTTAAATCCATAGGAGAAAACCCCTTGGATAACTCTCTCAATCATTCCTTAGAAGACAAGGAACATTAATAAATGCATTGGAGAGTTATATTAGGAACAACCATTTGTATATGCTATATCGGGCTCAACCATCATAAAAAATAATTCCCAAGTACCATTCATGAATAAAAAATTATGAATATTTCAATTTTAAATATAACAATAATCATTGTTCTTTTATAGCTTGATTAAACTATGGAAAAGAAATGTTTATCATAAAAATCTATTTGAAATAATAATAATCCATATAGATAGGGAATAAATATAAAATAATTAAAACATATCCCTGGTGGAACAAAAGTAAAATCATGTTTTGTGTTGTTGATGAATATAAATATAGTTAAAATACCATTTAAAACATTTTTAAGGAAAATAAAATTCAAAAACTAAAAAATTCTAGAATATTAGGAAATAGATTTTATTTTAAAAGGAACATGTAAAATTGTAATATAGGATTCAAATCATTTATTTTTCATGACGGTGGGAAATTATATTCATGTTGTAATAACTAAAACAAAGTGTAACAACTGGGTCCTGGTGATAGCACAACCACCCCACCTTAACATGGTCGTCAGGTCCTGGCCCACCAGGTACCACTAGTTGCCCCACATACTTGTGGGGCCCACACTAGGGTCCACCCACGTTCCTGAACGGGTCATCTGACTAATGATTTTCTCCACAGGCCAACACATGTTGTAACACCCCAAGGTTTTGAAAGTAAATATAGAATGCAATTTTATAATCTATCCATTAAACCCAACTTTTCCTCTTCTATGTTTTGAATTTCATAAAATGGTCATCTAGAGTTGTGTTCAGAAAGTCATTTGGAGTCTGATAGAACAAACTTGGTTTTTGGTGAATAATATCATACCCTTATGAATAGTAATATGAATAGTAATCTGACCCTTATGAATAGTAAATAATATTATAATTTTATTTTCATAAGGGAATATGATAATGGGATCTTAATTAATTTTTCAATGTCACATAAAACTAATTGCACTTCAAGATTGTTATTATTCGAATTTACTATGAACTTTTTTAAAAATTAAATTAATAATATTTAAAAATTTATTTTTGAAAAATGGATTTTACTTTAGAATTCCACACGTCGAAAAATAGTAGGGGTTAATTTTTGGGATTTTTTCTAAAATACTTGAATATTTCGTGTATAGTGAAAAATACAGTTTTGAGTATTCAGTAGTTTAATGACATCATAATGACATAATAATTAAAATAAAATGCTGGTCAACTTTTTTATAGTATCTTATGACATGAGGTGTCCAAAGTGGCTTAAACCATGGGTAAATACCATGGGCAAGCCCATGGTTTGGCAAAAACCACTAATGAGGTGTCCCTTTTATATTATTAAATATTACCTCTCTATTTCTATAAATACCCACTCATCCATTCGTTTTATATCATTCCAAATCCATCATCCTCAAAGAGATGGTGGTTTAACCTCTCTAAGAGTCCTCCCAAGGTGTCCTTAATCCCCCATGGTCCCATCCTTCAAGATCTAGAAGTTATTCTACAAGGTAAGGGAATCCTTCATTCTCTTCTTTAAGTCGACACGTCTTTAAGGTTATCTCTTTGAATTTCCATTCTAATATGTTGGGGTGTGATTTTATTTATTCTTCTTACTATTCTTTGGATTTCAATATGATGTGATACCCTTTTTTTCTCATCATTTTATTTTATGAAATTCTAAGTGATGTCGTTAGGCTGCCGAATTTTCATAAGGGATCTATCACCTTTTCTCTTATTTTCAAGATCATCTCTATTCTTTTTCTCTCCACACCTCCTATGTCCAAATGATCATGATAAATCCATTAACATATATATATATATATACTGTATTTATGTCATGTAAATGGAATACCCATTATAACTATTCTCACTCCCTCCCTTTTATTTTTATAAACGAAATCAACTTCCATGAGGTTCCAATTTATAGCATTCATGGACGACGAATTTTCGCTCTTCAATTTTTTCTTCATTACTGGTCATGAAACCATATTTATGGTTTAATAATACTTTAATATATTTATTCTAACCTATTAAATATTCAAAAACAATAATATGTACATATAATTAAGTTATATGACAAAACTAGTTCCTAAAAATCCAAATACTGCAAAATAATCGAAGTGGTTGTCATCTAATGATTCATACTCATTCCATGTAACCAAATGAAAGAAAAAACCATTATCAATTCTGTATGTTCATAAATAATGTTTAATTTTAATTCTGGATATTTATAACCATTCCACATGAACATCATTACTTTAAAACAAGTGAACCGAATATGAAAATAAAGGAAACGAACACCCCAGAACGACGAAATTCAATACAATAACTTATCAGCAATGAAATAAATGTACTAACCAAAACTATGGTAAACTAAATAAATTTCTAATAGGTTATGAAATAAGTTATTAACAAGTATAATTTCATATTCCAGGAGCTTAAGTACAAGAGGGGAACACGTTTTGTAGTTAAGGTAAGGGTTTTTCACCAGAACTTCCATTTACATTCGGGTTACTTTCATTGTCTAATTACCTCGATGTAATTCTTATGTATTTTTATGTAGTCATCATATGATCTATGTGAGTATCATATATATGTTTAAAAACCATAATCCTTCCATATTTTCTGAATAGTTACATGTTTTAAATGGAACTTTCAAAATTGATTCTAATATACAAGCCCGATTAAAGGGAATTTCTCCAATACATATCTATTTACTAGGGAACTATATAATCTGTTTTTAGAAACCATTATATTTATAAAAATAATCATTTTATTATGAAATTACTATCTTACTTAACTTTTGGATTTATACAATTATTTTCCAAAAGAACTCTTCTTTTCAAAATAAAAGAGTATTTATCTCAAAATTGCTTAATGATTTTATAATAGTATTTTCATTTGATGCTCATGTCGATTCCATGGTATTATTGGGTTTAATAATTTATGAAGTCATATACCATATTTTATTTAATGGTTTATGACTAACTTTATTGTGGATTATCTATCCTAAAACCATTCATCATATTATTCCGAATGGTTAGTGTTTATGTTCAATAATTGGTGAAACTTAGTTACATTTTATATGATAGTTTCAATATGAATGTATATGTTGTTTATGTAGAGTTACACTCATATGAGGAATGCAATGGACTTATTATGTGATGTTTGGGGCCCACTATAGCCCCATGATTCATTGGTAGGTCTCATGAGAAAAACTATTGTCTTGACACGAGGCCTTGACAAATTGATTATTTTCTGGTCCTAGTGCGAGGCTTGGACGGTATGGTTATGATGTCCGGCAAATGCACATCCCCCATTATGATGCTATTATTTTATGTTCATGTGGTTATTCAAATAGTATAATACCCATGATTATGTTTAATTATGGCATTATTTATTTAGCTCATCTTCCTTCCATAATATGTTTCATGTTTATTATTAAAGGCATGTGTTTTCAATTATTCAACATGTCTAATGTTTATATTATCTTCCTTTGTATTTCTTACTCTTACTGAGCATTTGAGCTCACCCGTTTATTATGTTTCATTTTCTCTATAAATGAAGAATTAATTTGTGAAAGACATTCAATTATAATCTTGGAAACGTGATGTTTATAGTGGATTAAAATAGTGTTTTGTTTCCCTTCATGTTGTAATGTTAAACTTATCTATGTAACTTGTTTACAATAATACTAAACTACTCGGCCTTTTTGGATTCGTATTCCTTGTTTGTATGCCAACGAAAGCAAATAAGGCACCAGCTCGGGGCAACTGGGGTCGGGTCATTACAGTTGGTATCAGAGGAAGTTTAGTAGAATACTTGGAAACTAGAAAACGTAGAATTGGGTAAGAGTCCCTAAGTTAGTCTTTGAGGATATACATACAATAAAGTCCTAGTATTTTGGTAAGGAATATATTATGTGGATCATTCAAGCAATACATCCATGTCTGGATACGATCAGGTATAGGCGGCTCTGGCACAGATGTATCTATGGGTAAAACCTTAAAACACCACTTTGAACTAGACTCGAATGGGAACTAGTGCACGGAAACGGGCCTTGCTGCACTCTTGGTTACAACACTCCCGGGGGATATGCTTAGGATAATTCACATTTTCATTACAAGACATTATGTAGGATTTAAATGTAAAATATTCCTCAAAGAAACCATATTTGTGAATACGGGATTAGCCATTCAGAGGATATCAATTTTTCTAAGTATTTTTTTGAGTTATGATTTTACATTATGATTCATAACCTAATCTAGTGTATGCCATTATCTAGATATGGTTCCTAGTGGACTGAATGGAAATCTCCCGAATGCATGTGTCCCCTATAGGGATTTTCCTCTAACGAAAGATAATGATGTTGGCTCTGGTGTTGTGACTGGTGCTGAGCAACTGAGAACTATACTGGGACAACTTACTAAGGTTATGAATAATAACCTTACTCGTATGGAGAATCCACATCCACCATGTAAAAGAGCCATTCTTGATCTCTTTATGAGACAACAACCTCAATCATTCAATGGGACTACAAACCCATTTGTAGCAGAGCAGTGGATATGTTCCCTTGAGAAGATATTTCTCAATTTGGGATGTAATGAAAGAGAGAAGGTTGTCATGGATGTATATCGTCTATTGGGAGATGCGGACCAGTGGTGGTCTTCAATCCAAAACACAAAGGAGGAGGAAGAGATAGAAGATATGGAATGGAGGGATTTTAAGGAAATATTCTTAGAAAAATATTTCCCTCGTGGGCAGCAAGAAGATATGGAGAGACAATTCTTGAATCTGAGGCAGAAGGAATATGATAATGTTGCAGGGTACGAAGCTAACGTCACAAGATTAGAAAGACATCTTGTAGACTAGACATGCAATTTAAGGAGTAAAATTGATCTATTATTTGATGGCCTAAAACCATTCCTCTGGCAGTCACTGGTCTCTAAAAGCTTCACATATTATGAGGATATAGTTTCATGTGCAATCAAGATAGAAAAAGAATTCTCTATGTCTTATGACTTTAAGGGAATGCATGAAATGAAGAGGGCTGCTGTGAACCTTGGGAAAGGAAATAATGAAATGTGGAAGAAGGGAAGAGTCGAATTTCCACCATGTGACAATTGTGGAATGAAACACCCTGGTGCATGCTTAAAAGGAAAAGAAGTATGCAAAAAATGTGGCCAGAAAGGCCATCTTGCTTGTGATTGCAATGGGAAGAAGGAAGCTAATGAAGTTGAAATCTATAGTTGTTGGGAGATGGGACACTATGCTAGTGATTGTCCAAATGTCAAGAAAATATGAAATAGAAAAGGCTAAGGGATTAGGGACATGCTTATGCGATCACAACTGCAGAGGTTGAAGTGCCGCGTGATGTGGTGGCAGGTACATTAATGGTTTCCTCAAGCTTAGAAAATGATTTATTTGATTCTGGATCATCACATTGTTTCATATCTTCCCAGTTTTCTATGAAAATTAGATATTTCCAATTTTATTTAACAAGGGAGTTGTTAGTAAAAACTCCTAAGGGAAGTACCATTGCTACAAAGTTCTGTGAATCAGTACCCATTAGGGCACATAAATGTTCTTTATCTACTGATATCATCGTCATACCCATGACTAAATTTGATATAATCATCGGTATGGATTAGATTTCAGACCATGATGCAAAAATTTATTATAAGAAGAAGGAGGTTATGATTTTTGATGATGATGATAATGAACAGCTTATATTTAGAGCAGAATTGTGATTACCTGATTCTTATCCGGATCCACCCCCAGTAGCTCAATAAATTCAATTATTGGGGACGATGAGAATGAAATAACTGTGGGTGAATAAAGGAATATTCAAATAGAGTATGTACCTATTGTGAGAGAATATGTTCATGCGTTTCCAGATGATTTACATGGACATCCTCCAGAATGAGAAATTGAGTATTCTATAGATTCAATTCCTAGTTTAAGGCCCATATAGAAGACCCCTTATAGAATAGCCACTATGGAATTAGTGGAGCTAAAGAAACAACTTGAGGTATTTAGTAATAAGGGATTTATTCACCCTAGTGTTTCTCCATGGGGAGCCACTGTCCCTTTTGTTAAGAAGAAAGATGGATCTATGGGATTAAGTATCGACTACAGGGAGATCAATGCTATAACGATAAAGAAAAAGTATCCACTACCTCACATTGATAATTTATTTGACCAACTGTATGGAGCTCAATACTTTTCAAAGATTGACCTTCGATCTGGATATCATCAGTTGAGTGTGAAGAAGGAAGACATTCTGAAAACAGCATTTCGAACCAGGTACGAGCATAACGATTTAATAGTAATTCTTTTTGGATTGAATAATGCACCCTTTGTCCTCATGGATTTAATGAACAAAGTTTTAAGGAATATCTCGATGATTTTGTAGTGGTATTTATTGATGATAATGTGGTATACTCCAAAATCTACAAAGATCATGAAAATCACTGCGCATTATCATGAAGACTCTTATAAGACATGAATTATATGGGATGTTTAGAAAGAGTGAATTTTGGCTTCATGAGATTTCTTTTCTTGACCATATTGACTCTAAGGATGGAATCCTAGTTGATCCTACAAAGACAAAGAAAATCCAATATTGGCCCACGCCAACAAACATAACTGAGGTACGCAATTTTAATGGCTTAGCAGGTTATTATCAGGGTTTCGTACAGAATTTTGCCGACTGGCTAACCCACTAACGAATCTCACATTTAAAGGGGTTAAATTTGTTTGTAAAAAAGATTTTGAAGAATGTTTTGAAGAACTGAGGAGAAGATTAGTCAATGATCTTATAATGACTCTACCATTGGGGAATGATGGGTTTTTTATTTATAGTAATGCTTCAAAGAAAGGAGTTGGTTGTGTCCTTATGAAAAATGATAGGGTTATTGCTTATGCATCACAACAAATAAAAATTCATGAGAAAAACTATCATACCCATGATCTTGAGTTAGCTGTTGAAATATTTTCTTTGAAGATATAGAGACATTATCTCTATGGTGAATAATGTGATATTTACACTGATCACAAGAGTTTGAAGTATATTTTCTCATAGAAAGAATTCAACATGAGGAAAATGAGATGGCTTGAACTACTCAAGGATTATAATTTCATGATAAAATACCACTCAGGGAAGGAAAATAAGGTTACTGATGCTTTGAACAGAAAAGATCAGGGTGTTTTGAACAAGATGAGGGTTGAAAGGGATCCTATTTTCATGGATCTAGTAAAGATGGATACGGGAATAACCATGGAAGGTGAAACATCAATTCTTTTTCAAATGGTTGCCAAACCATGTTTATTAGAAAGGATAATAATTTCTCATGATGATGATGAGCAGTTTCAAAAGAATATTAAAGCTGTGAATGATGGGAGACTGAGTGACTTCGTATATGAAGATGTAATTTTGAAATTTGGGAAGAGGCTTTGTGTTCCCGATATACCTTTTATAAAAAGGGAATTGTTGGATGTTGCTCATAGTTCCAACATCTTTATACACCCTAGTGGCACTAAGATGTATAGAGATTTGAAGGATCATTTTTAGTGGGACAACATGAAGAGGGAGATTGCTGATTTTGTGTCCATATGTATGGTTTTTCAATAAGTGAAAGCTGGAAGGCAACATCCTGGAGGAGTATTGCAACCTCTTCCCATACCTGAGTGGAAATGGGATAATATCACGATGGACATTGTTATGGGACTACCAAAGACTCCTTAAAGGAACAATGCAATATGGGTCTTCTATGATCTTCTTACCATGTCAGCACATTTTCTTGCTATAAGAGAAGATCTACCACATGAATGTCTAGCAAGACTATATGTTAATGAATTTGTGAGACTTCATGGAGTACCCCTATCGATTGTTTCTGATTGTGATCCACGTTTTACGTCATGATTCTAGAAATTTCTTCAGAAGGCCCTAGATACTGATCTTTGTTTGAGCACTGCCTACCACCCACAAACTGATGGACAGTCGGAAAGGACAATTCAAACATTTTAAGACATGTTGAGGTCTTGTTCACTTGATTTTCAAGGCATGTGGGATCAATATTTACCTCTCGTAAAATTTTCCTACAACAATAGCTTCCATTCAAGTATACAGATGGAAACCTATGAAGCATTATATGGGAGGAAATGTCGTACACCATCTTGCTGGGATGATGTTGGTGAAAGAAAGCTTGTGGGACCAGAACTTGTTGAAGAAACAATGGAAAAGGTGAATATTATCTAGAACCATATCAAAATAGCTCAAAGTAGGCAAAATATCTATACGGAAAATCGAAGGGAGGATTTGGAATTTCAGGTAGGAGATCATGTTTTCTTGAATGTATCTCCATGGAATGGAGTTATACGTTTCAGTAAGAAAGGTAAATTGAGTCCTAGGTAAATAGGACATTTGTAAATTCTGGACCAAATAAGAGCTGTAGCTTACCGTTTGGAAATGCCACTAAGTTTCTCCAAGGTTTACAATGTGTTCCATATGTCAATGTTAAGAATGTACATGCCAGACCCAACACATGTACTCACATATGAAGAAGTGGAACTTGAGCCCGATCTATCTTACTGTGAAGAGCCTATCAAGATTCTTGATACTAGAGAACATGTATTGAGAAATCGGATGACTCTTCTGGTGAAGGTTTTATGGAGGAACCATAAGATGCAGGAAGCAACATGGGAACCTGAGGAGCTTATGTTAAAAACATACATGAATATTTTTAGGTAATATTTTGTGAACTTCGAGGATGTAATTTTTGTAAGGTGGGGAGAATGTAACACTCCAAGGTTTTGAAAGTAAATATATAATGCAATTTTATAATCTATCCAATTAACACAACCTTGCCTCTTCTATGTTTTGAATTTCAAGAAATGGTCATCTAGAGTTGTGTTCAGAAAGTCATTTAAAGTTTGATAGAACAAACATGATTTTTGGTGAATAGTAACATACCCTTATGAATAGTAATATGAATAGTAATATGACCCATTTGAATAGTAAATAATAATGTTATTTTATTTTCGTAAAGAAATATGATAATGAGATCTTAATTAATTTTTCAATGTCACATAAAACTAATTGCACTTCAAGATTGTTATTTTTCGAATTTACTTTGACCATATTTAAAAATTAAATTAATAATATTTAAAAAATTATTTTTGAAAAATGGATTTCACTTTTGAATTTTACACGTCGAAAAATAGTAGGGGTGAATTTTTGGGGTTTGATTTTATTTTATCTTATAACTATACTTTTGAATTCAATATTAGTAGATACCCTTTTTTTCTCATCATTTGATTTTATTAAATTTTAAGTGACGTCGTTAGGCTGCTGAATTTTCATAAGGGATCTCTAACCATCTCTCTTATTTCAAGATCATCTCTATTATTTTTCTCTCCTCACCTCCTCTGTACAAATGATCATGATAACTCCAGTAACATATATATATATATATAATGGATTTAAGTCATGTGAATGAAAGA
Source organism: Viscum album (assembly GCA_963277665.1). Lineage (NCBI taxonomy): Eukaryota > Viridiplantae > Streptophyta > Magnoliopsida > Santalales > Viscaceae > Viscum > Viscum album. The sequence goes on from OY728151.1 coordinate 1,527,218,834, forward strand.
CATATTATAAATATTCTTACTCCCTCCCTTTTATTTTTATAAACGAAATCAACGTCCATGAGGTTCCAATTTATAGCCTTCGTGGATGACGACATTGCGTTCATCAATTTCTTCTTCATTAATAGTCATGAAACCATATTTATGGTTGAAACAGACTATAATATATCTATTATAACCTAATCAATATTCAGGAACCAGAATATGTACATATAAATTTGTTATATGACAAAACTAGTTCATAAAAATCCAAATACCGCCAAATAATTGAAGTGGTTGTCATCTAATGATTCAACATTATTCCATGTAACCAATAGAAATAAATAACCATTATCAATTCTATATGTTCATAAATAAAGTGTAATTTTAATTCTGGAGATTTTTAACCATTCCACATGAACATCATTACTTGAAAACAAGTGAACCGAATATGAAAATAAAGGAAACGAACACTCTAGAACGACGAAATTCAATACAATAACTTATCAATAAATACATAAATGAACTAACCAGAATTATGGTAAACTAAATAAATCTATAATAGGTTTTGAAATAAGCTATTAAAATGTATAATTTCATATTCTAGGAGCTTAAGTATATTGGTGGAACACATTTTAGAGTTAAGGTCTGGGTTTTTCACCGGAACTTCCATTTTCATTCATGTTACTTTCATTGTCTAATTACCACGATATAGTTCTTATGTATTGTTATGTACTAATCATATGTTTTGTGTGGGTATCATTAATATGTTTACAAACCAGTATCCTTCCTTATTTTCTGAATAGTAACATGTTTTAAAACGAACTTTCAAAATTGTTTCTAAAATACAAGCCAGATTCAAGTGAATTTCTCCAATTAATATCTATTTTCAAGGGAAATATATAATCTGTTTTTGGAAACCATTATCTTTATAAACATACTCATTTTATTATGAAAATAATATCTTACTTCATTTCTGGTTTTATACAAAGATTTTCCTAAAGAACTCTTCTTTTCAAAATAAAAGAGTATTTATCTAAAAAATTGCTTAATGATTTTATAAGAGTATTTTCGTTTGATGCTCTTGTTGATTCCATGGTATTATTGGGTTTAATCATTTATGAAGTCATATAACATATTTTATTTAATGTTTTATGACTAACTTTATTGTGGATGATCTATCCTATAACAATTCATCATATTATTACGAATGGTTCGTATTTATGTTCAATAATTTGTGAATGTTAGTTACATTTCATATGATAGTTTCAATATGAATGTATATGTTGTTTATTTTCATAACTGCTCATATGAGGAATGCATTGGACTTGTTATGTGACAGATGGGGCCCACTATAGCCCCTCGATGCATCGGTAGGTCTCATGATACAAACTATGTTCTTGGCATGAGGCCTTGACAAATTGATTATTTTATGGTCCTAGTGCAAGGCTTGGACGATATGGTTATTTTGTCCAGCATATTCACATCCCTCATTATGATGTAATTATTTGAAGTTCTTGTGGTTATTAGACTAGTATAATACCCATGAATATGTTTAATTATGGCAATATTTATTTATCTCATATTCCTGCCATAACATGTTTCATGTTTATTTTTAAAGGCATTTGTTTTCAATTATACACCATGTCTAATGTTTATATTATCTTCCGCTATATTTCTTACTCCTACTGAGCATTTGAGCTCACCCCTTTCTTCTGTTTCATTTGCTCAGGACATGAAAAGTTATTTATGAATGAATTGCAAGCATAATCTAAGAGACGTGATGTTTCTAGTGGATTAAAATAGTGTTTTGTAGCCCTTCATGTTGTAATGTTAAACATATGTATGTAACTTGTTTCCAATAATACTAAAATACTCGGTCTTTCGGGATCTGTATTCCTTGTATGTATGCCAATGAAATAAAATAAGGCATCGACGCTGGGCAACTAGGGGTGGGTCCTTACACATGTCCTTTCCAGTGTGCTTTGTCCTCACTCTCACACACCCTGGGAAACTTCCCAGAAGGTCACCAATCATGATCACTACTCTAAGACAAAAACGCTCAACTATGATGTTCTAATAATACATGCTCCTGAAATGGAAGGTTCACCTTGTTGACATGAGTCATTTAACCCTTTATCATTTCAGGGTGTCTTAATCACCCCCCCTTTAGAGCAAAAAATCCTCGTTATGGGCCCTACATCTCAACTCAGGCTGTGCACCGCACTTAAGGCAGGGTACCACCTCTGATACCAAATGTTACAACCAGGTACCGGTGACAACACAGCCACCCCGCCTTAACCCGGTCTTCAGGTCCTGGCCCACCAGGTACCACCGGTTTCCCCACGTACATGTGGGGCCCGCCCTAGGGTCCACCCATGTTCCTGAACGGGTCGGCTGACTAATTATTTTCCCCATAGGCCAACACACATCCTTTCCATTTTTATTTGTCCTCGCTCACAGACAACCTGGGAAACATCCCAGAAGGTCACCCATCCTAATCACTACTCAAAGCCAAGCACACTCAAATGTGAAGTTCTAATCAGACAGGTTCCCGAAAATAAAGGTGCACCTTGTTGACATGAGTCATATAATTTAGTCATTTAACCATTTATCATTTCAGGGTGTTACACAAAGATTATATTCAATCCTTTGGTAAAAGTACCCCATTCATGAAATGACCATAATATTGTTTTTAAATATTTTAATAAAAAGTATGAATGGTAAAAAATAATTTAAAAGAAAATTTTAGAATAGTCATCAAAAATTTTAAAACATTTTACAATATTTGGATATATAATAAAAAGGTTTTATGACGGAAAGTGGAGAAATATGATTGGATTTTCTTCAACATGTTTTCGGAACCATTTTGGGTACCATAGGGAGAAACACAGTACATAAAAATAAAAATTACAAAAAAATAGAGGTGAATGAAAAAAAAATGGTTTATTAGATACTTATTATATAACTTATTCAATGTAAATTCAATCATAAATAATCCCAAATAAAATAGCATTATAACAGAAATCCCTCACTACATTACTAACATTTGAATTTTAAGCCCCATGAAAAACTAATTTCAAATGAAACATTAAATATCATGAAAATAAAATGATTCCTGATATAACATGTCAAATGTTAAGTATATACATCTCATAATGGAATATAGGTGCATAATATAATTATAGGTCTTAATAAAATAAAATTTAAGACGAATAACACTTACAAAGATCATATCAATAAATTAATAATTAATCAAAGGAGTGGTTATGTGTAATGAATGTAAATACAATAAAACAAGTGGAAATAAAACATCAATAAATTTTTTTTATTTCACACATAATCTTCCAATATTATAATCAAAGAAAATGTGATATAACTAATTAAAATGATGTCGAGTTAGGAAAACCCTTACATAGAGTCTAGATATTCCATGTATGCCTTTTAACTACTATATAATAAAAATATATAAATAAATAAATTAATTATTAATATTTTATAGGATTAATCCCTTATCCTCAAAACATTTATTTAATTTATTTTAATTTTATTTTTAATTACTAAATTCATTACTTTCATGTCGGGTGATTTGAGAATTTTCTATTCATAACTTCAAAACTGCTTCATTATGTTAAATATGGTCAAATGAGTATTTGTTCCATAAACTAAAGATTAGTAATCCTGAAACAATTATCATTCATATACATTAATTACACTTTTAAAAATAACCATGAATTATTTTTATGAAAAATGAATTACATTACAATCATGGAGATGGTAGGTCATACATAAGCAATAGAAACATTACCATTTTTCAATGAACTCAAGGGAATGAAATACACTATTATTTTATATTTATAAAATTATTATAATATAATAATATCATATTTTATGATTAAATAATCTTATATATATCATCCATTTTATGTGGTTATGAAAAATGAATCACATTGCTTATTAGAGGGGGTTGTCCACAACTAAACAGAAACGACATGATCGTTTTTCAATGGATGGAAAAGTTAGAAATTAGATATTATATCGTATTTCCTTAATGATAAATATCTCATGAATATCACACAGACACACAAAAACACACAGATATATGTATATATATATATATATATTAAATCCATTATTATAACCAGCTATTAAGGGTGGTGATGGAAGGAAAATCACATCAGTTATTGAGGTGGTAGTTCTTCATACACATGAATAATTGATTCATTTAACATTTTATTGAAGAAGTTTATCGATAAAGTTTATTACATTAAAATAAAAACATATAGATATATGTAAGCTACTGGATTTATTATTTCATCATGTCTTCATAATATTTGAAGGATTTAGAAGAATAAATGAAACTAAATCATTCATTTAAAATAAACACCACCACTTTAGAAAACCTCCCTTTCTTTACACTTTAAGAAATTTAGGGTTGTAATTATGAATAAAATAAGACCTATAGAATGTATGGAGGGAACATAGAAAGGTATTTGGGTAGGTATTTTATGAATAAACATTTTCATTAAGTGTTATGAAAAGTGGATATAAAATTCCCTTTTATAAGCGAGGGGAGAGGAACTCTGGGAATTACATTAAGTATTAAATTAATATAAATTAATTTTCATGAAAAAATGACTCCAAATTGATATAAGTTTAAATTGGGGGGGTGATATCTCCAAATAATTTCATCCAATAATTTTTAAAAGTTTATATTAATTTTTTATCCTCATATTTTGGTTTTATCCCACGTTTCCCCCTTTTGAAAATTACCCTGATATAATTTTTTTTTACATTATGGGAGTCAAGATAGTTACCATAAAAGAACAAGTGTCTTATAAATGGACTATGGTTGGTATTCTTAACCATGTCCCATTCACTTGGTAGAAGATATGTTTTTTAGAAAATTTAAATTATTTAATAAAAAAATTATTATAAAATATAATTAATGTCAGTTTTGGAAATACATTAGATATTATAATTTCACTTTAAAAATTATCATTTAAACTAACCCTTTCCTAAATTGCATTTAACCATAACTGTGATAATAAATTTTTCAATATTAAATTGTTATAAATTTACTTCTTATTTAACAATTGGATAATAAATGTCCAATATATGACATTACCAATGATTTATAATCCTAAAAGTCCTCTTTAATTATTTTTATGATTTTTACCTAATTTGATAAAATCTTTTTTATCATAAAATATCATTATTTTCCTTTTTGAAACTATTAACATAATTTTACTTTTAAAACAACGTGAAAAAAATTTCATTTTAATATATCTCATTCAAAAATCTCTAATATTTTATTTTTAACTATAAAATTCATGGGACACTTCAACTCACCCAAAAAATATTACTTTTATTGATTTTAAAATCATTTACATGACTATTTTACTACTCGTATATGCAGTGTGTCAATATTTCATAAACATTTAATGTAATTACTTCATCATTAAAAATTAAAAATAAATTACCATGATAAAAATTATCATTTATCTTATGAATAACTATTTAGACCATAATAAAATTCATTTTTAACTGTATTACAAAAATTTATAGATATTTAAAGCTAGAGAGTGAAATTTTTTTATTTTTATTAACATGAAATAATATAAAAGGTATCATCAAAGAAAAATGTCACAATTTTTTTATAAATTCGAATCTTGGTTAAAGATGATTGAAACACACTCATCCAATAGATTAAAGTGAAGTATAATTCTTATTTTTAGTCTTTATCACTTCATTTTTATCCTATATTACATATTTACTCTTATCAAGGTGATAATATTTACTATGTTTATTATTTATAATGTAAAAAATGTAACATCCCCTAATCTAGAACTCTCTCATGTGCCCATATAAGGTCAATAATGGGATCTCCAGTAAGCCTCCTTATACACCAGAGGCTACCGACTAGAAGTAAGGGTAGAATGAATACAGTGGGTTGACTATACACATGGTATTGAGTTAAAATATAGTAAAACTATACAATATAGAGAAATATCAGTGTAAATAAATATTGGAATTAGTGAAACATTTATCTGGGATGTAAAAGGATGAAATAACAAACCAAATAATAACGAATCACTCAATGAAAATATGAAATGTATTTAAATGTCAAACTGAAAATAATATGAATAAAAGAATTATCTAACACAAAATAAATTCAAAATAACCTGGTCAGTAACACCTTGTCAGTCCCATCTCCAAACACCAGCACATTCATCAAGCATCAATCATCAACACGGTCCATTTCACTTTTCCAAACCTACATCAATGTAATCTTCTTGGGTACTAAACAGTGGTCTAAATAGGGTGCAAATAAAACAGAGTTGTTGAGAACACCTTGCATAAATAAAACTAGTCTGATAATAGGTGCATGAAATATTGAGGTAAATTGATTTATTAATTAATCAATAAATAAAATACATAAATCAACCTGCTTCAGAACCATGTTACCATGTCTCTAAGAATGTATCATAACCATTCCAACCACATCCACCAATCATGGTGTAATAAAAAAACTGGGAAGAGCCCTCCATATAAGTCTATTAGACAATGAAAAGAGACCTATATATAATAATTTTAGTATAAATTGGTCTAAGACCACTATATAATAATATTGGTGTCAAACCGGTCCAAGTGTGATATATAATAATTTCAACATCACCAGGCATATCCCTACATTTAATCATTACAAAATCAAACTGGGTTAAGTATACTATATAGTGATTTCATCATCACTGGGAAATATCCCTATATAAAATTGTTATATCTTTAACATGGAAAATATCATTATATAAAAATTTCAACATCACTCAAAACGCCTTCAATGAAATAATATCGTAATATCACCACTTAAGCCTCAATTTTTAACTATGTTAATTACTATTTTTCTTCCAATTACACTTTTATTTATATCAAATTATCAGCAGTAATATCAATAATACATAAGCTATTACCCAAGTGATTTTATATCAAGAATCCACCTAAATTTCATGTCATGAAAATAAAAATTTGAACAATTATCCAATTAATTATTTATATGGGTTCCACTCACACAATGAGTATCAACTTGTTATGTCAAAAAATCAATAGAATCTAGAGGGATCTAATGGAAAATCCAATGCATGAATCACAATAATCCATCATTAAATTAATTAATATGAACATTGTCTGAGTCAAAGTGAAATATTACACATACATAGAAATTAAATATACCATTGATTTAGGTATAGACCTACTACCTTTAATAAGAGATAAATGAAATTCTTCAAACTGGAAACACTAACATGAATGAGGGTGAAGAATATATCAAGAATAACACTAGATCACAAAAATAATGAGATAAAAACCCTAAATAACCTAGGTAAAAATAATTTAAACCATAATGATGTAGAGTAATTGAAAAATGATGGAATCCTAAGAAGAAAACTCACTGGGGATTAGGTGCATAATTGGGATATCTGAAATATAAGAATGAAGCCCAAAATCTCTAAGAGTCACTATCTTTTGGGTGAGAGGTTTGGGGTGTAAATAGACCATAATATCCTCAAGTATATCATTTCACAGTGAGAACTGAACCATTATTAGAGGATATGGGTTTAGTATTTGTAGTCTTTTAAATTTGAACTATCTTATACACAAGACAAGGGAAATGTTGTTGTTGATTACATTAGTTAGAAGATGAAGATGGAGGTAGTTCATGAGTCATGTGATGAGTAGTGGATGATGGAGCTCTTCAAAGACATTTATCTAGATGTTTAGAAGTCATAGGGATGAATAGATGTGACTTTGACATCTATCATACCTATGCAACTTGACCAGTTCAAGAAAGAGTGGTTATCTAATCTGGAGGGATTAGTTTTTAGAGACAACATATATGGAGGGGGGATGACATCAGGATGGTCCCATGTAATCATCAAATCTCTTATTTTTCTGGATGAGTATGGGTTCCAATGGGTTTGTGTGAGGATATGATGAGAGATTTTCATGCTTAAGGATTTTTTGTACATCCTGAATTGAAAAATATGTATCATGATCCATGTTGATAGTACTGGTGGTCAGAAATAAATAAAGAGGCAGCATGATTTGTAATAAGCTGATTCACATGTTAGCTGGTCAAAGTCGAGTATTAGAGTCCTACTGGGTTGTTGCAGCCTCTTCCCATTCCTGAGTGTAAATTGGATGATTTCACTATGGATTTTTTGAAATGATTACCTATGATACCCCATAAGAGAGTTTTTTAAGGGTGATTATATGTAGAATGATAAAGGTAGCCTAATTTTTTTCTATTATAGATACCATCAATATTAAAGATATAGGTATTATCCACATGAATGAGATATTTTAGTTTCATGGTGTTCTAAGGAGTATCATTTCTAATATGGATCCTCGTTTTATGTCTCAGTTTAGGAAGGGCCTTCATATGGCTCTATAACCACATGTTCTTTTGAGAAATTCCTATCATCCATAGACTAACCGTCAATCTATGCAGACTATTCAGATTCTAGAGGATATATTACGAGCCTTGGTTATAGAGTTCAGTAGTTAATTAGAGAATCATATGGATGTAATAGATTTTTTGTATAATAATAGTTTATAGGAATTGACCTAGATGGTAACTTTTGAAGTTTTACATGGAAAGTCATGTTATTCACCTCTTTATTGGATGAAGGTAGGAGAGTTAGTGTTTGTAGGACCTAGTCTCATGTAATAGATGTCCAAGTGGGTTTAGTAGATAAGGATTCAGTTGGTGATCACATAGATTTTTCACAAATCTTATACTGAATATTGGAGATGACCATTGGAGTTTGAGGTTGGTTATTATGTTTTCCTTCCAGTGTCACCTAGGTTGAGATAATGTCATATTAGGAAACTGGGAAATCTAGAAACAAGGTTTGTCAGGCCATAGGATATAGTGGAAAGGGTTGGCCCAGTTGTGTACTTATTGACCTTTCTATAGTGCTATTGTTCAATGCATGAATTTTTTAATGAATCCTAGCTTTTGAGATATCATCCTAACCATTCTCATATAGTGGATGTCAAGGAAATCAAGCTATATGTAGATTAATATTTTTAGGGAATAAATAATAAAAATGTTCTACCATTGGAGTAAAATAATCCAATTAAATTCTACCATCATCTAGAGAATGACCCATTATATAAGAGACAAGAGAGTCCAATCTGTTCTAAATTAGTCCTACACAACTAGCCTGATGATCCAACTATCCCGACTAAAAATAGATACCTCCTTTTGGAGATAAAATATGTAACTCTCCTCTAGTAAGAATTGATATGTTCCTGGTATATAAGTAACTAAATCATACCAAGAATAAATTAAAAACCTAACAAATATATCACAAATGGATCCTATATAAAATTAACCGCCAATAAATATAGAACACACCTTGGAACATTTGAAAACCTATGAAAGCACTCCCAATGGCGTGTCAACGGTAAAAACAATGTATAAAATTTTAAATTCCAAGCCAAAACCATTTTCCAAAAAATAGATGATAAAATGGAATGTGGTGCTACTATATCAATCAAAACAAAAGCAAGTGTAGATGATACAAGAATTGCACCTATGACAGTAGAAGGTATTACATCCAAAATAGTAGGAGTAGTCTACATAACATGAAAATGATATTCCACTCTTTTGAAGGCTCTAGTATGAATCCCCTGAGCTATTCCCTCTATCTAGAACTTCTGTTCTATATAGGGGTACCACATCCAATGCCTCAACCTAAATTTATAGTGGAACATCAGGTACCTCTCTGTTGTGGGGTATCTATTTATATTCCATAATATGGTACCTATCAAATTCCCCATCAATTTTTCTACTATGAAAAATTCCTACAAAACTTTTGGAGGTGAACCAATGTAATCCAAGCATGGAACTTCAAAAAAGTGTACAAAATCTAAGCCTATTTTGGATAAATTTCCACACTAATAGAACAACAATAGAATATTGTTCTAAGACAGCTACACACTACCCTAACTAATCTTCCCAATATTACCTTCCCAAAAACTGTCAAAGTAGTGTTTCTTGCCACCAGAATAATAGCTTCCAGTTTTCCCTACTGAAACAAATTGGCCAATGCTTGGGGGCCTCTCTCAGATTCCCTTTCATGATCAGTTCATGATTAATAAAATTTGAAAGGCTAATCAAGAGGAATATGTTCACTATTGACATGATATCATAGTGAATACCATCCTGAAAATGCCTCACCCTAGATATCTCATCAATAACTAAATATGGTTCATAACAATGAAGGTAAGTTAAACATCCGGAATCATCCATCTCTAACATTCCATCCCATTTTAGGTGCACAAACTCATGAGCCTTCTCATCCCTCAATGTCACTAGATAAAAGTGGATTAGTAATTTCACATTAAATTCCTTCCAATATATCTCATCTTTCTACCCATATTATTCTAAAATTCACCACGAATGATTGGCTTGTTCACAAAGCATATATGCAGTAAGCTTCACCCTTCTATCTTTGAGTGTCTGATGGTTCTTAAAGATTGTTTGGAAATAATAAATCCAGAACTCTGTTTCATGGGGGACTTCATCCCTAGTTAACATGGGTAGATTATTAAACTAATATTCCCTCATCATCACAGACATTTATGGAACCATGTGAACAATATCCATTTCCATGAATAACAAGACCATAAAGATGTTTTCCTGAATATGAACATCCATCTTATCCGTAAGATCTACGAGATGCTCCATCATACCTCCGTTAGGAGCATACTAATTTCCACTCTCTTTATGTTTAACTCAATTATGAATATAATGTATTTTCATTACACAACAAACTCACTCCTTAAAACATAGGACAAAAATAAGTCCAACATCAAAAGGTGACAATAATAGAGAACCACTAACTCCTAGTCTCTCTAAACATGAATTATAAGTGTTTTAGCCTGATATAATAGTTATTTAATTTTTATTTTTCAAATATAATAGTTATACAATATCATAATTCATCAATGAAAATATATCACATGTAAGGAAATATTTTCCTATAATAAAAAATGAATTTCAAGATATATCCCTACATGCCTATCATGATGCCTTCATACTCATCTCATTCCATACTGAGCTATGAGTGTTAATATCAAGAAAAAATTACATCAAACAATTTTTGAATCACTTAGGGTGAAATAAAATAAACTGCTATAAGCAAACATCCTGAATAACAATATCATCCTGGTCACTCATATTTTCCCTCGTAAATGGGTTAACTACTCCCATGCACATGATCACTACTAATTCCTAACACATCCAAGTCTCCTTTCTACCTTTAAAAAATAGTATGTAAATAGAAATGAAAAACTTGATTCTATGATACCACTTTGTAATGTCCCCCATTTCGGCACTCTCCCACATGGACAAATAAGGTTGGTTATGGGACCACAAACAAGCTTCTTTATATATTAGTGGTTGAAGACAAGTAGTAGAGGTGGAATAAATATAGTGGGGGGACTATAACCCCAATATAAAGTTAAAATAATCTGAAAATAAACCATATAAATAAATATCAGAGTAACTGAGGTATTGAAAATAGTGAAACATGAAAATGGTTAGTAAGAAGGGGAATCAATAAACCAAATAATAATGAATCACGTAATGAAAGGATGAAATGTATTTAAATATCAAACTAAAAACAATTTTAATAAAACATTAAAATGAAAGTGAATAAACCCAAAGAACGTGATCCCAGATCCCATGTTAATTCCATCTCCAAACTTCGGTCCATTTAGTAAGAAACAATCAACAACAAGGTCCTTTTCCCTTCTCCAAACCTGTATCCATGTTATCTGATCGAGTACCAAACAATGGTCTGAATATGGTGTGAGTAAAATTCAGTAGGTTGACCCCACCATGTCAAAAAACCAAGTCTAATAATAAGTGCATGCAATAAAGTGATGAATAGGTGTATTAATTAATCATCTAATAAAATAAATAAATCAAACTAATTTAACACCATGTCGGATTGTCTCTGAGCATGTAGCACAACCATACCAACCTTATCTACCAATCATGGAATAATGAAACAAAAATGTAGATCCCTCTGTATAAGAATTTAATCCTATTGCAAGAGACCTATAAACTAATTTTAGCATTAATTGGGCCAAGAACACTATATAATCATTTCATTATCAATCTAGGCTAAGAAATCTATATTAGAATTTCAGCCTCAACGAGCATAGCCCTATATATAAAAACTACATCATCAAACTGGTACATACCTACTTTATAAAAATTTCAACATCACTGGGAATAGAACTATATTTAATATTTATAGAATTAACTAGGAAAAAACCACTATAAAAGCATTTCAACATCACTCAACAAGTCATAATAGTAAGGATATCATAATATCACATCATAAACCTCAATGGTTAATTATTCAAATTACCATTTTTCATCCAATTACACTTTAATTTATATAAAAGTATCAACACTCATTTCAATTGTCCATAAGGTATTTACCATGTTATTTTATTTCAAGAAATCACCTAAGTCTCATGACAAGATTAAAACACTTTAAACAAATATCCAATTCATTAGTTATCTAGGGTCTCCACACACAACATGTATCAACAAGACATGTCACCAAATCAATTGAATCCAGAGGGATCCAAAAAATAATTTATTCAATAAATTCCTAACACTCATCATTATATTAATTAATGTGGACACTATATCAGTAATATCACAATATTGAACAACTATATAAATTAAAGAGACCATGGGGTTAGGTTTTGATCCCCTACCATTAAATGATGATCAATTCAATACTTCCGACTAGTAACTCCAACAAGAATGAGGGTGTAGAAGATCACAGGAAGAAACATAGATCATGAAACAATGAGATCAAACCACAAAACTGCCATTGTAAAAGATTTACACCTCAATTATGTAGAGTAATTGAGATGAGAATAAAACTTATTCCAAATAAATCACTAGAGATCTGATGTGTAATTAGGATGTACAGAATGGAGGAAATGGTCCCAAAATTTCCTAATGTTCCTTAGGTCTCAAGAGAGGATAGGGATTCACTGATTGAAATAATATTATATGTGTTATATTCCCTTAAAACAACCAAGACCTTGAAATAAATCACTAATACAAAACTGGTCTTTAACAGTGCTAGAAAGTTTCTTTTATCAGTGCTTGAAATTTATTGACTATGTGAGAAATGTTAAAACCCCATGATTTTTATCAACAATGAAAACTTTCTAGTAAAGGTGACATTTATCAGCACTATAAAAAGCACTGATAAATGGGACCTTTATTGGCACTTTTATAAGAACTGATAAATGTGTCATTTATTAGCACTTTTAAAAGCACTGATAAATGGGTTCTTTATCAACACTTTTTATAGAACTGATAAAGGTCAATACTACAGTGTGCTATAATAGTACATTGTAGCACCACAATAGTGCGTTGTCAGCACACCGCAGAACCAGAAGCACTAGAAACACCCTAGAAACACACCGAATATCAATAAAAACTAAATGAAATGAAATTTAAAACACAAATACCAGAAAAAACTTATATTATAAACGTCTCAAACATTGGTTTAGACAATTAAATAAATAGAAATTATTATATTATTTCAAAAAAACTCATACTTGTTAATATTACCATGATTTCCATTGACTTTAATTGTATAACTACCAACACTGCATGAGTAGCTTCAATCAAACCACATGAATATAAAAATAATAATCCACATGTATAAGAAAAAAATTATTATGAGTAATACTAAAAAGAAATAAATTTAACAAAAAAATAACATAATACATTAATTTTATAGAACATTATTTTACTATGAAAATATCGAGATTAACTTTGTAATTGAGCAAATGTAATGATTTTCTTGCAAAGGAAATAGAGTGATCTTGAAATAAAGTGATAAATGCAATAATATAGGGGTGAAAATGTTTTGAGGGAGAAGAATCATGAAAGTTGGACATAGCACCCCAACTCAAACAAAAGAATCCACTTGTATAAGGAAGAAATTATTAAATGAGTAATACTACCTAGATATAAAGTAAAAATAAATTTGAAACAATGCATTAATTATATGGAAAATTATTTTTACTATGCAAACATCGAGATTATATCCATGACGGAGTAGAGACAACATCGTTTCTCTTCTCACAAATGCATTACACATGGACAAAAATATCCTAAAATAAATGAACACTATATGGAATAATGAAAGTTAAATCAAAGATTAATTATATATATTTTAGGTAAAATAGTGAAATTATATCGTAAAATTACCGTTAAAACATCCCAAACGGTTTCTTTGGTCCATATATAAGATAATAACAAAACTAAGGATTCTTATTGTTCTTCAGTACAATTGGATAACTACTGGTTAGCATATAATTTGACCTGAAATTCTTGCCTAACATCTCCCTGATGCTCTTATAAAATAAATAATCACTGCCATCTCTATCATATCACCATTCAACATTCACTTTTCCTTCTCTTCATGCAACCATTTACTACATGTAAAGATTCATGATGCATTCAGCAACATGAATATAGTAAATTGTTGCAGGAAGATAAGGAAAAGTGAATGTAGAATTGTAATATTGTATAGATGGTGGTGAGGGTGTGTGGGATGAGAGCATCATTAAGACACCAGACAACAAGTTCAGGTTAGATGATTTGATAAGTATATAGTTAATCAACACTAGTGATGTGAACAGAAGATCCTTAGTTTGTTTATTAAATTTGTGAATGATGTACATCCAATCCATGTTTTGGATTTATTGATCAATAGATCCAAATAGATATAAATATTCTTCCAACACACTACATCAGTAGAAACAAAAAAAAAGAAATGAGCAAAATACATAATATAAATGAACCTCCACATAAGGCACAAAGAGATGTTTCCCTTAAAATAGACATCGTTAAATAAACATGATAGAAAGAAAGAAAATAATTCATGAAAGGCTGACCATTTAAAAGTTCACATTCAAAAAAATCCATTTGAACTATAAAAGGATAATTTCATAAGACTTTTATATTGAATGATGAACTTACAACAACTAAAAAACGAAAACTCGGAAACTCTAAATTTCTTCACCCCAACATGGGATAGAGCAACTGATCCAATGTGTTTATGCTTCTTTCACAGAAACACGACAAAAAAATGATTCCTCCCCCAACTACTCAAAATGGATATCCTTAGATAAGAGGACTCACTCCTTGATCACTAGATGAAGACCACAAATGAAAAGAGGTGATTTCAACAGATCTTGCAACACCACCTCTGGATAAAAGGAAACCATCTCTTTGAAGTGTTCAACATAAGCCTTCACCGTCCACTGAACATTCTAGACAATAATGAGATCATCCCTTTTCTTCATATTCACCTCCTTAGGTATAAAGAATCAGAAAAATACGGACTTATAATTTTCCAAAAACATTCCAAAATGCATCATTGGTAGGGAAAACGAGACCCATTCATCCAAATATGGACCCCCCAAGTAGACCTAAATGAACACAAACATTAATGACTTTTAGAGTTCCAAACACTCTGAATACATGATCAAATTCCTTAATCCAATTGTCTCCCTCTAACGAAACTCGTTTTCCATGGAAGATGCGAAGCAACTAAGGAGAACTAGAAATATGGTGAGACCGACTAGAAACATTGGGGACCTTTCTGTGTGGAATATTATAAATAACATAAAAATCATAAAACCAGGTTCGAAATCAATCTGAAACACAATTGAAAGGAACATAATAGGCCAAAACAACTGGATAATAAGCTAAATTTCATAACAGAATAATAATTTCATCTTCTAAAACAATTATTCCATTTTAAATTTCAAACCAATTTCTTATAAGGCCACTTTTGACAACATAATGACCCACATATATAAAATATATACATTTCGAGAAATCATTTCTCCCTTCCCAATTTTTTTTGGAAAACTATGAAATGAGGATCTGCAAAAAAGTGTATGAACATTGGCCACAGTGGATGAGGGATGAATCAAAACCCAAAATAATACAATATTTCTCATGAAATACTTTGCATTGTGGTAATCAATCATCTGTCACCAATCGTCCATGTTTTTAAACTACAAAAATTCATCCAATAAGAAATATGTTAAAGTTGAAGGTGTCTCTCATTCTATTATTTTGATGTTAATCTGCACAAACTCATCCCGGCATCAAGGCATTAAACTACATACTGTATCTCTTCCTATTTATAGGATGTTAAACTAAATAAATTCATTCTAAAAGAAAGATGTTATACTTCACAACATATATCATCTTGGTTAGATGACATTAAACATCACAAATTCATCATGGAAGTAGGAAGTCAAATTACATAGTGTCTTTAATCCTAATTGGATGAATTTAAAATATAGATATTCATCTTGCCAACAATATATTAAAATTCACAGGAGTCACGCCGGCAGCAGCATGGAGATGAGATGTAGGTTTCGTCTAGGTTAATAACATCATAAAAACACAAAACACAAAACCTGAAAGATCAAATAATGATATATGAAATGTATAAAATAAAATACATTGGATCTTATCCATGATTTTTCAAATGGATCATAGTGGAGTCACGCCGGAAATAGAGGAGTTCTGTGAGATATTAAAAAGCATGATGAGTGAGTATCGATATAGATTTTATCCTTGATTCATACAATGGATCATAGTGGAGTCAAGCCATTAGTAGAGGAGTTCTGCGAGAGATTCAGAATCATGATGAGCGAGTACCAATTAGGGTTATTTTTAATAGACCGGGAAAACTTTTAACAAATATTCCATAAAAGCACTCATAAAGATCCATTTTTAGCATTAAATTGATAAGTTATGATAAAAGTGATCTTTATTAGCACTAAAAAATAATGATAAAATGGATCATTATGAATGCTAAAAAAGGGAGGATAAATGATTTATTTAAAAAAAAATTAATATAATTTTATAATTATTATATATATAATTTTTTATTTATATTTATATAAATACTTATTTAACAAATAATATTTCTTTATTTGTAATAATTATAAATATATAAATTTATAAATATAGTAAATGTACAATTATAAATATATTTACTTATAAATATTTATATACAAATATATTTTTAATAATATTAGTAAATATATAATCTTAAATACATGAATTTTAAAAATGAGTGAAAATGAATAATTCAATATGAGTACACTTTAAAAATATTTAAAAAAAGGACATGTATTATTAATTAAATATAAATTATTTTAAAAATATGGATAAGTATATTGTATTAAAAATGAATACATATATAAAATACTAAATAAATAAATATATATAAATAGATAAATTAAAATGATCAAATACAAAAGAAAATTAAAAATTAAAAAAAATATTAAAAATGAATGCCCTAACTGTGATAATATTAAAAATAAGAGAATAAAATTGTCTTATTAAAAACCTAAAGTATTAAATGTATCATCTTAACATTGAAATTCTAAAACATACCAAAAGTTGAATAATTTAATTATATATTTGGTTTATGTGATCCTATATATAGTGTAATATATATTTGTGTGTGGGTTTTTATATAAACTACATTAATTACATATATATATATATATATATATCTGTGTGTGTGTGTGTACATGTAATCAATGTAACACATGAAGTTGGATATATGTTAAATTGAAAAATCAAACAACAATAAAAAGTAATAAGTCATTAACATAATTTTAATTTATATTTTATTCATTTTATATATATATTTATATTTAATATATATTATTTATTACTATTTATAATTTATATATATACAATACTTATTATTTTTTATTAATAATTATTTCATTAATAAATTTTAAAATAAATTTGTAATTTATACATTTTTAAATCATTTGTTTAACTATAAATTATTTTATATATCTACATTTAATATATACAATTTAGAAATATTTATAATATATATATATATATATATTATTTATTCATTTTTATGAATAATTATTTAATTAATAATTTTTTTAAATTTTAATTTGTTTAATTATTTCATTTTATTCATTTCACATATCCATATATTTAATATATACTATAAATTAATTGTTAAAATTTATATATATGATTTTTCATTTTTGAAAATAATTATTTCATTAATGAAATTGTTAATTTTTTTTAATTTTATTTTCTTATCCTTTATGAGCGCTAATAAAACACTGATAATGGTTACAATTTATCAACACTTTATTGTTAGAGCTCATAAATACTAACTTTTATCAGTTCTAAAAATAAAGCACGGACAAAGTGTGAACATTATCAGTGTAAAAATAAAGTGCTGATTAAGGTGACCATTTATGAGTGCTGAATAAAATCCGTTAATACCCTTTATCGGTGCTTTTATTTAGCACTGATAAAGGTCCCCTTTATCATTTCTTATTTTAGAGATGATAAAGATGGGCTCTCTCAGCGCATTTTTCTAGCAGTGATAAATGTCGGTGCTATTAAAGGCTAGTTTTGTAGTAGTTCATAGTGTGTAAAAGATATACACATCATTTTATTGTTGATTATGAGGTACACCGAAATTCATGTCGCCTCATGTGAGTTTAACCCAACCCGAACATTACATGTCAGGTAATTTGTATTGAAGGTGTATAGACGGTTCACACAACAAACTAGTTTATGGACTACACTCATTTCAAAAAAACTTTCTTGAGGATGTTACACATCATGTATGTCATTTATGTGTTGTGTAAATTCCTCGTAAACAAATTTAAGACCATCTTCCACAATATCGCCTGAACCACATATGAAGTATTCAAAACTCACGAAAACCCCCCACAAGACCCATTACAAATTTATACATGTACTCCATTATTTAAGACAAACATTCATCCGAAATATTTATCTCATTTTCCTTAAAGAATCACTCATTCCCCAAACAAGTCATGACCATCAAGTTTTAATGAAAAATGGAAATTCAATGAAAGAGGTTCAATGAAAAACATAAAGAGGGACATAAAAGAAAAAATATAGGATCTTACAAAAAATAAATGGGACCTATTTGAAAAATTTTAACCTCAATATTTTAATTATGAAATCTATTTTTCAATATTCAATTCCTATAATTTATAGAAATCAATTTTAATATAATCACGTAAAACCTAATGAAAAACAGTTTTTAGACAAATGCATTTCTAAGACCAAAAATTAACTTGTTTCAAAATAAATAATAACAACAATTAAAATATAATTAATTATATTAAATAAAATAAAATATTAATTATGTCGCTTTGATATCATATTCAAAGCGTAAGTTTACTTTTTACTGAATTGAAATGGCCGTTTTACAAAAATAGGTATTTATCACCATTCTCTAAAAAACAAATCTTTTCAGAAAAATTAAAACATTGAATCCTAAAATAATTTTGATATGGTGATTTCAAAAATAATGATCATTTGACCAGAAGAATTTTCTAAATGTTCTAGAAAATATTTATAATATTTTCTCACAAAAAGTAATAATTTTTTTTGAAGAAAACATATTTTTGAAGAATAAAATGACTTTACTAAAAATTGATCTCTTATTAACTATGAATCAATCATCAAATTTCTACTGAGTATGAAATATATATATATATATATAATTGATTTAATCCTATTCACACCTTCAAATTCAATGTCTAGGTTATAACGGTTATATTTAAATAAAAATATTTTCTGGTTCTTTCAATCTAGATGTTGCATATCATGTATACAATTGAATATAGTCATTATTTTCAAATATCACGATATTAAATTCTTTATCAAATAAATTGTATCATAAGTATCCTCCAATATACTCAGGAAAATAATCGTTTCCTCACCCAACTCAATCCAACATGATAGTGAGTGACATAACCGACCATAAAGAGAATCAAATGGTTCCATCTACATCAAAGTCTAAAAACTGTTATTGTGTGAAAAATCAACCACGTATTGATGATTACCACATTATCCATAAAATTTTAAGATTAATTCTCAAATAATTTCCTCAAAAATTGGAATGACCCTCTTTTATTTTTCAATATTCTATAGATATGATGCTCTACTCATCTTTAACTGAGTCCCCAAATCCTTCTACAAGCCTTACCAAAGTCATAATATAAAATGAACATTCATGTATAACACTATAATGGGAGAAACTCCATGAAGTATTACAACCTATTAGACATAAATCTTTCCTAGCTCAATACTATAGAAAGTCTCTTGGATTGACAAAAATATGTTCCAAATTCATAAAACGATCAATAGTCACCCAAAAAACATATTAAATCATTTAGTTCCTTGGTAACCCTATCATGAATTCCATGATCACATCACTCCACATCCATATATTAATGGGAAGAGGATGAAGTATTCCTCTTGGTCTCTAATGATATGAATTTATCATTTGTTAGGTCAAGCAATAAAATTCGAAACCTGAAATGTCTCTCTTCATCCATGTCCACCAGGTACATCACTTGATGTACCAATACATCCACATCAAACCTTGGTTCATGTACCACTAAAAGGCTTGTGATTCCCTCATTAATTATTCCCACATACCAGTATTAACCAAAAATCCTCTATTAATGTGGATCATGTCATCACTTTCTATCAACCATCCTAGAACTGGGTCACTTCCTTCCAACCGTGCCTGCAACCTTAAGAATTCATAATACGACTCTTCGCTAGTCTTTACCTAGTCCAGTAACGTTGACATGATGATCCAGGGAGAACATTTCCTCAACCCTTGTTCCTTAGATGCATCCACCAACCAGTCATCCAATAATCTCATCGATCATTATTCCTTATATGAAGGTCACAATATAGGATCATTTGTTTTCATTTTGAGATAACCCCTGAAAAACTGACCCTTAAATAGAGAATTTTACATTTGAAAATAAAACTTCCATAAATAATCCACCCAATTACTCTATAGGAGCCTCAAGTATGACTAAGAGAATAATAAATGCCAGTTATTGTAATTTGTGTATTTAAAAATATCTCACTGAAGAGATAATAGTACCAACACTTTTGATCATGGAACACAACTACCAATTCCATGTTATGTGTCAGGTATTTTCTTGCATGGGGTTAAAGCTGACATGATCTATAAGCCTCCACCTGATCCATTTTCATTGTAAAAACGTCCAATCCTACACCTGATCTATCATATATAACCACATTTCGAATCTCAACCTTTAGAAATATCATGATTTGAGTTTTCCTCAATCTTGGCTTCATCTTTATGAAATCATCTTCACACATTTCATTCCATTAAAACATCACCCTATGCTTTATAATCCAATTCATAGGTGTTTTTAGAATTGATAAGTCCTAAATGAATCACTACTAGTATCCTTCTAACATAATGAAACTCATAATATGAAACACATTTATAGGGTGTACCTATAACATCACAACCCATACCTTCTTTTGGTCCACTAAAAATCCATCCTTATTGATCACATTCCTATGAAAATGTAACTACTAGATCTAAAAGTGTATCTTTGAGATCTTGGAATAGATATAATGTTATCATAGTGTACTCAACATAAACTATAGGTGTCTAGAATTCATCATCGAGGTTTGTGAGTATATGAGGTTATCATCAATGAAATATACAACAGTGGTGATAAGAGTAGTATAATAGATCTTATTCATGAGATCCATGAAAATTGATAGTAAAATTTTCATCCTATAATACATGATACAATACTCATGTAGCCTATATATACTCTTGAATGATGTCTTAGGAGTATCCCCATAAATCATTTGAAGTTGGTAGTATCTTTATTATAAATAAATTTTTGAGAACCACCAGACTCCCCAAAATTGATTAGACAATTCATCAATCCTTGGAAATGAGTATATTTTCATCATAGTCACTTAGTTCAACTTCCTGTTGTCTACAAAGAACTGATGACTGTTTCCCACCTTCTTTGTGAACAACATTGAGAACCCTAGTGAGAGTTTATAAGTCTGATAAAATCCTTCACCTCTGAATCCTTAAGATACATGTTATGATCTTTCAGATTAGTCAGTTCCATACAAGAAAAATGAATCAATATATTTTTTCACATTTTATGATTTATTTCAGAAAATCAACTCCTATATTAGGAGTAATTTTTGAGAAATATCCTAGAAACACATCCTAATATAGGTCCACTATAAAGGGGGAAAGAGGATAGATCCAATGTATGAACTACACCCACTATCTACCCCATGATAGCCACAACATAGAGTAGGTCCATCCCCTCTTTTCCTTCTCCAACATCAAATTAAGTAGTAAGAACAATTTTTTCTGCCATATACATAGTGTATGATACATTACTCCTATAACAGTTGATGAGTGCTCAATAACTGGTAAACCACTCTATGCTAAGGATCACATCAATGTTAATCATATCAATAATCATTGAATCAATCAAATTTCCATAACTAACAACCACTACATGAAATCCTATACATCTCTAAATATAATCCAATTTCTTCTGAAAGGGTGTATCATGAGAGAGTAAATTAGAAGATAAAGTGACCGAAAATTCAAGCCTAGAAACAACTTGAGAAGATAAAAAGAAATAAAAAGATCATTTATCAATAAAAAGGGAAGATAGTGTAGATGTGATCAAGACTATACCTCAAAAAATCAATGGCACCTCTCCAATATTATCCAAGATATAGTCTATAATATAGACTGTTTATATCTTATCTCTATAGCCCCACCCCTAAGGTGCATAACATTCCTAGGTTTTCAATTTCTATCGAGTCTCAACTTACTACTGAGGGTCCCATCCATATCCTTGGGTCACTATTAGTGTTTGGACCAAAACCATATAAGTGCCTAACAATGATGACCTCAAACAGAACTACAGATGATATCTCATATTTCCTAACCAATGAAACTTAGTCTGAGGTCCTGGAAAAAATTTATGATACTTCCCACTCTGTCCATTGTTGAAACAATGGGTACCTCCTTCTCCAACAGAGGAGACTTAAGGAACCTTGGACTAATTTGATTTCATCAACTACCCTACTATAAATCCTCAGCCTTTTTCTTTTTTTTTCTATAAGATTAACCCAACACAGAAAAATAAATCATGCTATTAGATCCACTAAGAGATTGTTTAAGTCTATATCCCTATCAACCGATAAACTTTTCTTGATCGGTAAGGCCTTGTAAAGAATATTTTAATTATTCATTAGGTTAATGCTCATGAATCGACACCTAAACATCGGTCAAAGGCCAATATAAAATTTTTGGCCCTTCTGTGTTTCATTCCCAGTTCAGAGAGGAGAAAATAAAAGAAACTACATGAAACAAGTAGAGTAAGAAGACACCAAAATCAGTCCCTACTATTTAACCCTAAACTCCTAATCACAATCCATCTTCAACATATATAGGAAGGACTATTTGAAGAAAATATTCATAAATTCTACCCATGTATGACCCACACACCTTCTCACTTGGTTTATAACACACCACCTCCTCCTGGAAGTTCCCTACAACATGAAAACAACTAGATTTAAATGTCATTCCTTAAAATTATACTCTAGATAAAATATCCCCATAATGAATTAAATCTAATCCATATTATCCTATGGTCCTCTAATGCATTGGATGGACAGGTGATGCTGAAGCTGGAAGTCTTTGGCATAACTGAAAATTGTCCAAAAAATTCTTTTTACATATGTAGACACCATATAGATGACTATTGGTTATATAGTTCCACCTAATGAACCACCGAAGAAGGTACTAGATCATGATAAGATACATTATCCAATATGTATAGTGGTGGAATATGGGAATCCACCCATATAGGATAATTTCTACCTACTTCTGTCAATGGTCCCCTCAGATTTCACCTAGGAGAAATTATCTATATTTTTAAACAAACTCTTAGGATTCCTATAGAGTCTAACTTAAGATATGAACTCAAATAGATTATAGAAATACATAAGGGATTAATATATAAAAACTTAGCCTAGGGGGCTACAAATAATGATAAAGCATAACCATCCTAGTACTTCCAAAAGGTCAATTATACTTCTCTGTACCTGAATCTTAGGGATAGTCATATATATATATATATATATATATATATATATATATATATATATAACAACACACATTCTCGATATTTAATAATCAAAATTCCAATATATTATATTATATAAGTAGATACATAAATCAATAAATTTAATCAAATGAACTACCATGAAAAATTGGAAATAAATATATATTACGTGTGATTGTACATTCTTAATCATGATTGATGAATTCAACCAAATAATATAAACTGTAAAAAAGAAAATATAAATGATTAACATGAAACCATAAAGTCGTAACTGAAATAGAAATATCATCACTGATAACTCAGAGGTTCTTCTCATAAGATCATTTTGGGAACATACATGAATCCCCTAACCAGGTTCCACATAGCCTAACTCCATTATACATTTCCCCAACAAAGTCAAGAAGAAAACAAAAGGGAAAAAATACATTGATACCATTTTATAATGCCCCGGAATGAGTCACCCAGCCTGAGACTGTGAGCTACATGACCACATGCATTACTCCCCATACCCAAGAGGTTTCCAACTACCAGGGAAGGTACGAATGGTGAAGTGGGGAGTCTAGAAAATAAGTACAAAATCCATACATCAGATTAATATAAAAAAAATTAATAAATGATTATGAAAAAAACATAATGAAATAATAACAATATTATAACTGGTGACACGTCAGGTATCACAAAGTCACATAAGTAACAAACCAATGACTCATAATGGGGTAGATCAAACCAAAGTATAGGAAAAAAAATAAAAATAAATAAAGTCACTATGAAATCACATTAGAGTTCTCTCGGTATCACATCCGAAGACAATGATCTATCTCCTAAGCTCACTATTGTGAGACCCTTTCCCTTTCCAAGATCCCTGACCAGGAGAGTTCATGAACATTAATATTATTATTCCAAGTGTGATTATAAACCTAGTAGTACAACAAAAATTTCATATTAAACCTAATTCCACATTTATAATACGTCTATGGCGTGATAATAAAAAAATGTTCATGTAAGTAACTATTAATCATGTACTGAGCAATAATGTGACAACAACGCCTATATGAACCCCAACTATACCTGATTTCGAACCATTCCAGAAGGAAATTTATAAAAAAAATACATGATCAATAGTTGGTAACAAGGCCACAATAGATCTCTAAGCAGTCACATGGGAAGCAAGGATTACCTCAGGCCACAAATCTACCATGTCCCATCACATCATGGGTCAGGACTGAATTCTATCTTACCCTATCCCAATCATAGTTTAGGACACACGATAATCATACCCCATATCAACCTTTGGTTGGGACACAAGGGAATCATAACCCTACCCTATGTCTTGGTCCCCCATTTTCGTCGTTAAAAGCGATATATGCTCCCCCTTAAAGGATAACCTAGCCATGACAGTCCACCTACCACTTTCTACCAGAAGTAAAAACTATACAAGCCATAAATTTCTACACAATAGGGAATATCTCATAAAATCACAACATAACATTCAAGGAATGAGTCTTGAAATCCATGCACAAACACATGTGATCTTAACAAAGCATGGCCTCATGAGCTATGCACACATGCAATGTAATCATTATCATTTATGGTATCATGGGATCCACATGTATGCACATGAAATCATTATTATGTATAGCATAACAGTCCACACTATAATTTCACATATTTTATATGTATTATTTTTCAATATTATATGGAACTAATTTGAGACTAGGTGATAAGATGCAGTGCGATTCCATGCCCCGAGGTGCTCAAAATAAATGTTTAAAATAAATTATTCTATAAATAGAATGATGAGTTGTTTTCTCGAAAAAGTGGAATAACATCTAAAAGGGTGACTGGATTAGAAATCTAGGGGAATATTTTCTTTCGTAGAAGAAAATTTACCTTATGTGAGACCTATCATTGGTCGGCGTGGGTCAGCTACAAATGGTAATTTATGAAATATAAATAATGAAATAGAATAAAGTGAGAATTTATTTTATTTTTACATTACGATGATGTATTGAGGCATTTTACCTTTTTAATTTGTTGAGTGAAAATGAAACAAGGTTATAATTCATAACCCTAGAGAAGTCACTAGAATATTTGTATAGGAGTCCCCCTTGGAGAAACCTCTCAATGAATGGTGAAGACAGATCAAATCGTGGATAATTGCGCTAGCGGGTTGGAGGATATCATCATTGATGACAACAAGATCATCATTCGTCATAGATTGACCCAAAACCAGAGGTAGTGTGTGTGTTTTTATAGACTTTATTCATGGTTAATTAATTCCACAATGTACGTGAATCAACCCATGAACATGTTGACCCATGGTTCGTTCGTTCTTATGGTATAGGTGATTGTGGGTTTGATTTGGGGGATTAATATCTGTTTTGAAATTTTTATTGATGCTTTAAATGGGAGTGGATTAATGTCATACAAATAATGGATGATGTTCATTCCTCTAGTTGTTTATTTGATTTCTTCCCCCTTTCTCCTTACATAATCTTCATTCTTCCAGGGGTTATCAACTAAGGATCCTTTCATATTCGATTCATCATGTAACAATCTAAATTCGAAAATCTGGCATCGTGAAAACCCGGAAGAGGTGAGATAGTGATAGTGAAGGAAGGATCAACACATTTAGGGAGATTTCATTCTTCAGGAATTCTTTGTATGGATGATTAGATTTAGTTTTTGGAGATGATTGAAGGCCTAAAACCTACTGAATCAGTGTTTCAAGGTTGATCTGACCATGGATCTAAAATTTCTCGGTGAACCAACCATCAGATCAGACCCTATAGGATTGGATGAGGTGCAGAGAGTAAGAATATCATTTCAATAGTATCCTGATGAAAAAAACATGTAATCCGGAATACAATATGTGTGGGACCCACTGAGTGGAATCTATGGTTTCAGAAAGAAATAATGTGTCACCCAGTGTGTGAAAACTATCAATTATCATGTAGAACATTCATTGGGACTCAACATATATCTCAGAGGATACATGGACCTAGCTTGGAGTACACTATATGTACTCCACCACACGGCCAGACCCTGACCAGGTACATGGGCTACCCCTTGTAATGGTACACGAGTAGGCGGATATGGGTTGAAGCTGTGTACTCGAATATGGACGTCATATATGGAGTGGACCCTAGATAGTTGTAAATTGTGAGTAAAGCCTTTCTAAACACCATGTATACCTTTTTGACATGAATTTATCTTTTGACACGAGTCGTTGTAGACAGGTAGCTCCTAGATTCCAGGAAAATGGAGTGTGACAATACTATATTCCATTTACAATATTCTAGATGGATTTATCTACTTGTACACTATATCGTTGGAATGTTTCATTTGGGTTGGTTCCCCTTTGTTCGTTCCCCTAATGGTCATTGGCGTTGTTCCCTTTCTACATGAGTCAAACCCCCTTCAGTATGAATTTTTGGATAGGCTAGGGAGTTCCCTATGAGCGGCCCATAGGAGGATCCTCTATACATTCTTGGCCCTAGGTAGAGTTAGGTATCGACATGACAAATCCTACCAGATATTGATTTTCTACTTAGCAGGCGAATCTGGATGAGTCATGGTATATTCCATGGCCCTTTTACTGATCCTCATCCTTGTATCACACTCTTCTTGACTCAAGGAGTTGATTCTACTGGAATGAGTGTATCATATAATATCATCAGATCTATCAGAAAATCTCTATTTCATGATTAAACCTGACAAGAAGCACCATTTTGGAAAATTTCATCAGTGCTATCAGACTTAAGAGTTGGTTCTCCTAGATCTGTGCTTCGTGGAATCTTTAGACTAAATCCCTTGCGTGTGTATGTCATGTCTATGACTTACCTCTAGACTATGGTTCTAGGATGAGTATATTTGGATATGTTCTTATTATATGTATTTTCGACATATACATTCTATATATGACTATTACTTGACATTTTGTATTGCTTTATGGTTTTTGCTGTGTTCTACTGAGTATTGTCATACTCACCCGTTCCTGGGATTTGACCTCACGTGTCATGTCTTGTGTATATGGGTGACCTTTTAACATATTCTTGGGTAGGCCAGGACAAGAAAGAGCTTTGTGAGCTCCATAAATGATAAGGTATTCCTATGTGTTTGAGTATTATTCCTAGTATCTATCTTTTTTACATGTTGGACTTTTTAGTTTACAAATAATTTCTTTTGGTGGGCTTGTATTTTGTCCTAGATTACTATACGAAATTTCTTTCTTATATAACTCTATTGGTTTGGTTTAGTTTTATGAATGAATTTCCTCTTTTTGGTTTTTACATTTCAGCATTTATGGGCTTGAAAATGTTTGTGTGTGTATAAGTACTTAGGCAATGCCTCCCATTTGAGTGATATGCCTACTCGGTGATAATCCCCATCCCCTGGCCTACTGGAGGTGGGATTGGGGAGTCACATCATGGGACCCACTAGGATAGGTCGTGACAGAGTTATATTGAAGGTGGTCGGTTCTACATTAGGAACGATGGTTTATGATATTGGTTTGGGGAAATAGTGTTAAGTGTTTGGATTTCGTCCATCACGCTGGGGACTCTAGTGTTGGTGCGGGAGACCGACGTATCCATCCACCTGGAATCTAATAACCTGTATTTTGAACAGGTACATGGGAACACTAGTTTCTAGGAAATAATAATGGTACATTCATTATATAGGAGTGGGTTGTGATTTCCATGTCCTTCTTGAGTAAGGAATATAGATATACTCATTGAATGTGATACATCTTGTTTTCTTATAGTATGTCTTCATGATGCATAACAACTTGTATTCTGCAGCTCCATCATGAGAATGAACCCCTTTGTGATGACGCTTCGATACATGGATTTGTTCCCCAGGGTTTACCTATAGGTAGTGCACCAGCTATACCACCACTACTGGAGTAGCATGTAGTACATACAGTACAAGCAGATGAGGAGCGTAGGATGAGAGTTCTCCATGATTTTCAGATATAGATACCCTTCAAGTTCTGGGGTCAGCCCAACCCTCAGGAGGTTGACGGCTAGCTTGAGGCGGGGACTAGAGGTTTCATTCTTGTGAGGAAACTATCAGATCAGATGTTGAACCATAGGACAAGCCTTCTTGAGGGTTCGGTAGAGTGATGGTGGAGTTTCACCGCACAGTCTTATGGAAATGGTAATCTATAGAGGATAGAGCTAGAGTGTCTCTTTAGAGAGTATTTATGTCCAGTTATGCTGAGATTAGTGCATATAGAGGATCTTCATCATCTCTAATAGGGTAGCTTGATGGTGGATAACAATTCATTGTGGTTTACCAACCTCTCCAGGTACTTGATGGGCATGGTCAGGGATTATTAATTCATGGATAAAACCTTATAATGAGGTATACATTGGAAAATATGACCCAAAATTGTACATATGTGAATTATGAATTATGCTAGAGTGCTTGAGTGAGATTTTTGGGTCGAGAGTTTCTTGGCAGAGCAGAATGAGCCAATGATAGTCAGTGGCCAGCAGACAGGTGCAGAGACCTCATTAGGGGGATCTGGTGTCTGACGTAAGGATTAAGACATGATAGATGCGACATGAGGTCCTAGGATATAGGATCTATATTATAGGGCTCTCAAGATAGATTTAGTCGTCCTAGGGAGAGGTGATACTATACATGCAATGATAGAGGACATCTCTCTCGAGATTTTCCAAGACATAGAGCTAGTGATTGGGAGAAGGTGGATGGACCACCGAGTCAGATGTAATGAGTGGAGCATGTAGACCCTCTTGGTGGAAGACATGGCAGAGGAGTAGGGAGAGCTGTAGGAGGTGGAATTCATTTTTACATGTTACCACCACCACCACCCCGAGGAGGTCCACACTAGGCTTAGAGAGCTACTGGGTAGGGGCGAGGATAGCTACATGCAGTCGATGCGTACAACCTAGGGACATCAAGGATGATATTTGGTACAATATAAGTATTTTATAAATTAGATGATGTAATTATATATAGAGGTTCTAGTCATTCCTTCCTCTCCACATACCTTGTATGATACCTTGAGATTATGGTAGAACCATTAACAAAAACCTTATGATTGGAGACACCTATGGGAGGATACTTAGTGATTAAACACATTTTCAGATAGTCTAATATTACCCTTGGAGGTTAGTGTTTCAGTTGAAGCCTATTGGTGGTAGTTTCAATTCCTTACGACATCACTTTCGGTATGGATTGGCTATCTTTAGTCCCAACCCAGATTGTCTATTTTAGACGAATGGTGAAATGTGTCCCCAGTGATGGGACGTGCGTTTCCATTTTTTGTGGAATGAAAACCAATTAAGAACAAGAAGGTATCATTCATAGGAGGGTTCACATGATTACTCATTAGTTGGATAGCCTTACCCTTATAGTATATAATGTTGTGAGCTTTTAGTTCGCAATAGTAGTGGATAAGTACGATGAATTATTTCCACAATATGTTCCATGATTACCTACCCACCGAGAGATCAACTTCTTCATCCACATACACCCTAGGATGACACCGATATCAGTACCAACATATTGGATGGATCTCGTAGAGATTCACGAGCTTATGGTGCTATTGGAGGACTTGTAGAGTAAGGGATTTGTGAGAGCAATGATTTCACCTTGGGTGGCCCCAGTTTTGATTTCCAAAAAGGTAGACAGGAGCTTGAAGTTGTGCATGGATTACTGGTGGTTGAAACATGTGATGGTGAAGAAAAATTATCCACTTCCAATGATCGGTGACCTATTCGATTAGATTAAAGGGGCATGAGGGTTCTCAAAGATTTACCTTCGATTTGGATATCACTAGCTGTGAGTACGGGATGAGGATATACCCAAGGCGACATTCAGATGCCTCTACAGTCACTATGAGTACTAGGTGATGCCCTTCATCATGAATAATTCCCCAACCGTGTTCATGTGGCTCTTAGAATGAATTTTCCAACCATACATAGACCGCTTCTTAGTGGTCTTCATTGACGACATCCTTATGTAGTCAGTGTCTGAGGTGGAGCATGTGAGACACCATCAGATGGTTTTGGATGTACTTTGAGAGTACCAACATTGTGGGAATCTCTCAATGTGATTTTTTTGGATTCTTATTCCCACTTTCTATGACCTTTTATCTCTATAGAAGGAGTAGAAGTGGACCCATAAAAGGTGGAAGCTGTGTTAAAATTTTCTCCACCTTAGAGAAAGATGGAAGTTTAGAGCTTCCTTGGACCAAAATGATATTACTTGAGATTAATACACTATTTCTGCTGGATATCAGCACCAATGAGAGGTTTGAATCAAAATGGTATGTGTTTCATAAGGAGAGAGATGCTCTAGTAGGATTTTTAGTAGTTGAGGTATATTTTGTTGAGCGACCTGATCTTCATATTGCTGGAGGGGGTTGTCGAGTACGTAGTGTTCTGGGATGCATTGGGGACTAGACATGGATGTGTCCTAATGCAGAGGCAATAATTGATTTCCAATTGTTCATACCAATTGACTCCACAAGAGAAGAACTATGAGACCCATGATCTTGAGTTGTTAGAATTTTTCATTGCATTGAAAATTTGGTGACACTATCTGATGGGAGCGTGGTTTATCATCTACACCAATCACAAGAGTCTCATGTATATCATCCATCATAAGGATTTGAACTTGAGATAGCGGTGATGATTATTGTTCCTCCAAGACTATGACTTTGAGATTATCAAAACTTTTGGGAAAGGGAATGTGGTTGTTGATGCTCTCAGCAAGAGATCTAGTTCGCAGCTGATGAATAAGGTATCAAAGAAGTTGGTCTCATTACAGATATCCTTCATGGATGGAGATGATGTAACTTACCTATAGTCGATGGTTTTCACCCCTAAAATCTTACAATGAGTTAACGAGGCACAAGTTGGGGATTCTTACTGTGATAATTTATGTGATCAGATACCATAGGGCGTGCTCCTGATGGATATTCACAAGGTGAGGAGGACACCATTATTTTCAAAGGACGCACATTTTTAAAATCAATGTTGTGGGAAAAGGTTCTAATGGAGATCAATATATCCCCTTTGGTGGTACATTTTGTATTGGTGAAAATTTAATAAGACCTACGACATCAGTTCTAGTGGACAGGGATGAAGAATGCATTGGAACAGTTCATTTTTCGATGCCTGGAATGCCAACAGTTGATGGTTGAGTAACAGGTTTCAGCAGATTTATC
This sequence comes from Viscum album, assembly GCA_963277665.1. Classification (NCBI taxonomy): domain Eukaryota; kingdom Viridiplantae; phylum Streptophyta; class Magnoliopsida; order Santalales; family Viscaceae; genus Viscum; species Viscum album. Next base: position 1,527,251,142 of record OY728151.1, read on the forward strand.
TCACTCCCTTGAGGTGACATAATGTAAGTGGGATAGAATATCTACAGACTTAGTTACAAGTATACTATATATGTTCAGGGGGCATGATACCATCCGGGTAATCATTGACTAACTCACCAAGTCAACCCACTTCTACGCTATCTAAGAGGAGAGCTCCGTAGAGAGCTTGGGATTCCACAATGTATATGAGATAGTGTGGCTTCATGGAGTCCCATATATGATAGTTAGTTATCATTATGATAGTATTACTTCCCAATTTTGGTATGGATTATAGGAGGCATTTGGGACTCAGTTCCACTTGATCAAAGTGTTTCATCCCCAGAAGGATGGCCATATAGAGAGGACCATCCTGCTCTTATAGGATATGATACCAGCATGCATCTTGGACCTTTTTCATTGTTGGGAGGAACACCAAGCACTGGTGTATCTTGCGTATAACAATAGATACCACTCCAACATTGGTTTATTTCCATTTGAGGCCTTGTATGGGTGACCTTTTCGGTCACCACATTGCAGGACCGTCCCAAGACAGTCAATAATCATGGTCATGAAGTTAGTGTGAGTTATTACCAAGAATGTTCAGATCATCCAGGAGTAGATGAAGTCTAGGTAGATTCGGCATAAGTCTTGTGTTGATAGATGATGAAGACCATTTGCGTTTGAAGAAATAGACCTTGTATTCCTTCAAGTATCACCTCGATGAGGGTTGCCCAGATTTTGTTGGGTGGCATGTCATCTATAAGGTTCATAGACCCTTTTTAGATACTTTGTAGAGTTGGTGAGGTGGCATACCACCTAGATCTACCACCGTAGTTTCATTGGGTTCATGATGTCTTCCCCATGTCGCAGATGAGAAGGTACGTGCATGAACCATCACACTTCATCAACTTGAGTGAGTTGTACATTGATGATGAAGTGACCATTGCTGAGTGACAAATGTAGTTCAAGGTTCGAGAGGAGGGGATCCTTTATGGATGAGTGTTTCCCTTTGTGTGTGTCTTGTGGTAGTATGGGAATCTCCAGGAGAGATAGTGGGAGTAAGAGGCTCATATCTGTGCACAATACCCAAATTTCTTTGTATATCCTTTATTTTTGTATTTTTGGGGATGTAAATCCCCAGTGAAGGGAGAGTGTAATGCCACATATTTTCCTATGTATTATTTTTAAATATTATAAGGAATTAATTCGAGACTAGGTGATGAGACAAATTTTGATTCTAAGGCCCGAGGTTCCCGTAATAAATGTTTGAAATAAATTACTATTTAAATATCTTGCGTGAAAGGTTTTCTTGAAAAAGTATAATAACTTATAAATAGGTTCTTGGGTCAAACATCCAAGGGTACCATTGTGTCTGGAGCAGTGAAATTACTTTATGCAGGGCCTAACATTGTCCAGCATAGGTCAAATATGAGAGTTAATTTTTGGGCATTTCAAAATAAATAATATAAATTTGAGAATTTATTTTGTTTTGACATTATGGAGATACAATGATGAATTTCCTCTTTTTAATCAGTACCTTGGAAGGGAACCAGGGATATAATTCATAACCCTAGAGAAATACATGAAAGCTTTTGAGAGGATACCCCCTTGGAGAAACCTCTCAACATATGATGGAGATAGATCAGATCGTCGATCTTTTCACCAGTGGGTTGAAGGATCTCGTCGTCGACAACATCGAGATCATCCTTCATCAAAGATCAATCCAACCCCAGATGTAGGGCGTGTGTTTTTATTTACATCTTTCCCATTCTACGATTCAATGATGAATGCAGATCAACCCACAAACAGGTTGAACTGCGTATCATTTGTTCCTGCAGGATGGGTTATTACATGTTTGATTCAAGTGATTATTATCTATTTTGATATGTTTTCTTAACCCTTCTAATGGGAGAGATCAAGGCCATAACAAAAAATGGGTGAGGTTCATTCATCATGTTGTTTATTTGATTTCTTTCCCCTTTCTCCCTGTGTGTTCTTCATTATTCATGGGGTTATGAATGAGGTATCGTTACAAATTATATTCAACATTCAATGATCTAAAATCACAGATCTAGAATCACGATGACCTAGAAGAGTTGCAGCATTGATGGAGACACATGGGTAGACGTGTTTTAGTAGATATTGATCTTCGAGAAATCATCGTTCAGATGATTGAATTCATTTTTTTGAGCCTATCAATGTCCAAAACCTATTGAATCTTGGTTTCAAGGGTCAGGTGACCATGGATCTACAGTTTCAAGGTGAACAGACCATAAAAAAGAACACTGGGGGATAAACATAAGCACATGGAGGAATAATAGTAGTTATGGAAAATCCTAATGAATACAGAGTGATATATCTAGAGATGACACACATACACATGTTATAAAATTAAGGAAAAAAATTATTCCAGGGACCTATATTGTAATGAACATCCTACATCAATCATGTTGATTCCAAAATTAATGATTTATCTGGAGATGATACCAAAATTTTACCCACATACTAACTAAATATATCCCACATGCCGAGAATCCTTTTTTCAATCCCAATTCATTAAAAAAGGGTTTATTGAACAAGATTCAAGAAGGATATGGTGAAATAGTCTTTGAAACAATTAAAATCACATAAAAAACAACTGTAAATTGTAGATCTAGATCTAGTCTAAGGAAAGATCACAAACTCTCTACATCTGATGTTGATCTACCAAAGGACCAAGAATTATTTTTTATATTTGGCCAAAATATATATATATAACCAAAAAATAATATATCTATGATCTATTCCATAAGAAAAATAATATTTGGTCTAGAATGGATGAATATATATATCTCGAATGTGGATAGATCGATATAGAATTTGAGTGCCCATGAGATAAGACGAAGAGGACCAAATTCACAAGAATGGATTCCTTGTGGCCATCCAAGTCAAATGAGGTCAAGCCATTGAATGGAGATATTAAAAGGGGGTGTTATAGTAAAATAATAGAGGTGACCCTATTTACCGGGTTGTCTGGGCACCCCTGAATTGACCATGTTGGGCGTCTCGTAGTCTGATAGAACCCGAAGAAGTGAAAGTCACATTCTATCACAACCAGATAGCTGGTGGATATGTACCAGCTATCTTGTAGCACTATAATATCTCCAACATACATATTGGAGCCTCTATCCCCTTCAACTCTAATTTTTGGCCCTCATAATCCTCTAACAAGTCTAGAAAACACAATTAAGGTATAGAAAAACATAAATCAACCAACCTTGTAATATCAATGGTGTCACTTCAACTCATAATATTATTTCTCCAATTTTTTCCAAACATTGAAACTTAAATAAATCCTTTGATAAAAAATAATACTTATAAAATAGTTATGTATCTACCAACCTTTCTCAGGTGATCTTCTTATCTGAGATATCTATGGACAGTTTTATTTCTTAATTGGAAAATGAAAAGTAATTCATAAATTTGAAAAATAGTTTATAGTAGATCATAATTAAATGTGTACATCTTACTCTAGCTCCAATCCTTTATATAGGTATCAGGAGAGGCTTACAATAACCATTGGTCATCCATGATCATATGTTATATAAAATTTCCCTCTTAAACATATGATTATATAAATTGTTTAAAATAATTAGAAATATAATTTATAAAAATTTATAATTCTTAAAGTCATTTCACATTCCATTAAAATTCCACATAATAATGTGAAATTATTTATATTGAAAAATAATAGTTCCTCTAAAAATTCAAAGGTAAAAAATAAAAGAATGAAATTATCTAAAATCTATATTTGAATGTGTCAGTTTGATATTCTTCTTTCAAACATAGTTTTAGAATAAATTCATCTAAACAATTAACTATTTTGGAATTAAAAGTTTAATACCTCATAAAATTATCTATAAATGTTAACTATAACTCCCCCAAAATGAAAAGAGCTAAAGCATGATATTAATAAGAACTTAAAACATTGAAATATTATAAAAATTTTAATTTATAAAATAAGTATGTTTTGATAAACATAAAAACATTGACTAGGTAATATATATAGGTTTTCAGTTGCTGATACACAATAGATTAGTTTCTTATAAAATTAATTCTTCAGAAGTTCGATCTTCCTAGGTTTAGATGTATTCAAAGAAAAGATATTTGGAACCCAAACATGTTTTATTTTCTAGTTCTCATAAACAACTAGCTTCCTTGAAAAAAATAAATTGTGTTATTATGAATATAGGAATTCACCTATTTATACAAAATATAATATTTTTTCGAAAATTTTGTCTTTAGAAGATTGACCTTCCAAGGATTAGATGTATTGGTAAAAAGGAACTTTGGATCCCATACTTGTTTTTTTTTCTAGTGCTCATATGCAACTAGCTCCATTGAAAAAAAACTCTGGTTATTCTGAAAATCTATTTTCTTAGAGAAAAAAATTTCTTATAATGGAATATACATTGAAACATTGAACAAAAAAATGATTGAATTTTCATGAAATAATTTGATTAATATATTTAAATTATAGTAAATTTACTTCTAAGTCTAAAAGTATTTATTTTAGGTCTCAAATGAACACACATATTTATAAATATTGTTATTTATAGTGGTATGTCATTTCAATAATTTCTTAATGATTTCAATCCATGACTTCACTTTAATAAATTAATTTTAATATTCATAAAATTTCACTTTCTTTATTGAATTTTTATTCATACGATCACAAGTCATATAATAATATTTTGATGAATTAACCAATCCTTTTCATTTTTTTCATCATTACCCTAAGAACGTTTTCCCTTCAATTCGTCCAACTAAGAATTTGTATTATTATTATTATTATTTTTCACTTTTGAAATATCATTAATAGTATTAGAAAAATATCCCATTCATTAAATTTAATTGATCTAATGTTCATTATAAATTTAATAAGTATAGAAAATTTAGCCTTATGTTTTTCATATTCATATTTTACTCTTATATCTCTATATATATCTATCTTTTCAAGACTTAACATACCAGAAAATTTCTTCAATAGTAGGGGAATCATTTTCATTTTCACTTTTACTACCACTTTAATCATAAAAAAATTATGAGTTAGGAGCCTGACTAGTAAGAGCTTCAACATATATCATTCCAAGGAAATTTTTTCCAATTTTTATAACAATAGCATAAAATGGGTAATCTTTCTATTATCATCAATATCCTTCGATGAACTATTATAATATGTGTCTCATTAACTATCACTCAATGCATCAAATTATTTCAAACTTTTCTTATCATTTCTCTTATAATATTTCATTTCTCTTCCTTTTAATTCTAGATAATCTAGTAATATATGACCATTATTTCTATACCCATAGAAGATATGTTCTGAAGAATATTTCATTTCATACATCTTATTCTCTCTATCTTGAAATATCTCCGGAAATTATTAATTCCCATATATTGATTCATTCTTTTAGAAAAAAAGTGTTATTGAAACTTCACTTAACTCAGAACAACTGTAACCATTTTATTTTCTGGGATTATCCTTAAATTATCTAGAATTTGAATTTCTATAAGATTTAAAATAAATACCATTTTTCTACTTTTCTTTATCTAAATATCCCTTAAATTGGCTCACATACTACATTAATGTTCTAATCAATTAATCAAGAACTACATTAGTGATATGATTTGCATCAAAAATAATAGTTCTCTTAGTCTGCCACTGCTTCAGTAAAATTTCTATGCTTTTATTTACAAGTTTATCATCTAATAATTTTTTCCCTCAAAGATATTGTAAGATTATTATGATTATAATCAATATATAATGAATATGAGGAACATTTTCACTAGGTAAGAAATAAAATTCTTGATAATTATACCCAAACATAGTTCACTTATTCTCAAGAAATTTTTATTTTCCAATGTGTGTAACTTCAAAATTTTTTGCAAATCATATTAGCTATTAAACAACAGGAAAGATGAATATATATATTTATCTGAATAGAACAAAGAAATGTATTTCTCAATTGAAAATTTAACTGAAATTCATATTTTTGTTCTATAGTAAGTGTTGAAACTTCTTTCTCTAGAATCCTATAACTACTTGTTGACATTTGAAAATTATTTACATTGGTATTAGTCAAAAAAGTTCACATATGATCTCTACATTGTTCATAATCATTCCCATTGAATATAGGAGGTTTATTAAGATTAATATTTCTAAAACTTCCAACATGTATTACTATTATTAAAAAATATTTCTCAACTACATAGTTATGTGAAAGGAAACTGAAAACAAATTTTTGATAAACTAATGAAAAATAAAAATAATATGGTCAATCTTAGTCTCAAATGTAGAGACTTTCTCTAATACTAATGTTTTATGTGATTACAAAGATATGAAAACTAAAGAGGAAATTGAATTATATTTTAAAATGAATTGGAAATTTTCATTACCTCAAGTATTAAAACTAATGGAAATAATAAGGGTTTATATACCAATATAATATGAACCCAAAATATATTTGAGTAAAAAAGTAGTCAAGATGAATATTTATTTTTTTTGGAATTTTATAAAAATTTTACAAAATTCAAAAGCATATAATAAATATAATTAAGTAAAGAACTTGTAAATACAAAAAAAACAAAAAAAACATAGAGTAATAATTTAAAAATAAAGTACCCCTTAAAGGATATTATAAACCATACTTTTACCCAAAACAAAAATGGAATAATAAACCAAAAATATGGTATCCATGACATTAACATGTTTAACGCTCTATATCCCATCACCTAGAAGTCTTGGACCTAACCTGTCAGAAGGTAACAATCCAATTCTAGAATCTGGAAAGTCATACATTATCTTCTTATCAGAATCATTTGATAAACCCAATATATAGAAGGTCTGATTTCACAGCATGAAATCTAATGAATTTGAAGGATTGGATATAGTTATGTCTTTATCCTCCAGATCCGTGGACCTAAAATGATAAAAAAACTCAGGAAGTAAAAAATAAAATCAAGTGGTTTTGAAATGAAAACCTATCAATCAAACTCTTAATGGAAACACACAAAATTAAAATATAATTGGATGCGCTCTCACAATAAAACGATATTGTATATCTAAAGTGATTAAAAGATCAAAGTGTATAATTTTATTCCTCAATTACACAATGTTTTAGTCATATTTATAGGAAATACTCCAACAATCAGAATCCACAATCTTTAAGATCAGTTGTAACTGCATCGAAAGCATCTTCACCATCATCTGAGGAATTCCTGGTAGTTTTGAATCTTCTGATGAATTTAGTCCTACACCACTACTATTCTTGTACATCTCGTAGGTGTAGTCTGGAATGATAACTCAGCCAACTATATTTTAATGCTAAAAACCTATTGAATTATAGTTACCAAAATTTCTTCCCGATATACAAAAAACACTTAAAACAACAACCTCAAGTTAAGATAAATAATATAATGAGTGTTATGTGATTTTCAAAATTAAAGGTAAAGTGAGTCTAATGACTCAATAAGAACAATATAAAATCACAAAAAAAACATGCAAGATTAGTTTAAATTCCAGAAAAATAAGTTATAAATAACATAACAAAAATTTTGATAGTCAATTCATCCATAAAGATAAAAACATTGCTGGAAATATTGTAGTTTCATGAAATCTTGAATGGAAAAAGAAGAGAAAGCGACTGCTAGGGGTTTTTTAAAAGAAGGAAAGTGTATTTAACAATGATAAAAAAACAGATTAAAGTACCATTTATCAATGTTAAAAAAATAAGATCTAATAAAGACTACTTTTATTACATAAAAATCTAATGCTAATAACATCGTGGCTTTATTAGTGCTAAAAAGGCGCAGGTAAAGAATAATTCTCTCATCATTAATTTTAGCGCTGAAAAAAACATGGTTTATGAGTGCTAAAATTAGCGTTGATAAATATGGTTTTAGTAATTAAAAACTATTAATATGTAACAAATGAATATTAAAAGTTATAAATTATATTATAAAATTATAAAAAATTTCTAATCATATAAAAATGAATATTAAAAATTAAAAAAATTGATTATAAGAAAAATGAATAAATATTAAAAAAAATTAAATTATAAAAATAATAAAAATGAATAAATAATATAAATTATATAAATTGAAGAAATATTAAAAATGAATAATTATTAAAAATAAAAATTAAATACAATATATTTGCAATAAACAACTAAATAAAAATGAACAAATAATAATTTTATAAATATTTAAATAAAAAGTATTCAAATAAAAATAAATAAAAATATGAAATGAATAGATATTAATTATAAAATTTATAAACTTATTAAAAAGTAAAAAATAAAAAATATTATATATTAATATTAAAAAAAATAGATTACAATAAATATTAAAAGATTATGTTTCATAAAATATTTTAAAACGTATAAATAATATTAATTATATAAATTGAAAAATTAATAAAAATGAATAAATATTAATATTTACATTTAAATATAAAATATTTATAATAAACTACCAATTATATAAATGTATATAATATTAATTGTATGCATGTGATGTTAATTACAATTGTATTTACAAATTTTTAATAGGTGAACAGAACATATGCATTTATATATCTTACTATAAAATGCATAAAATATAATTTTATTGTAATTTATGTATAAAAAAAATTATTAATATATAAAATTTCTTATATTAATTAATATTATTATAAAAATATTATTAATGGTTAATTATATAAATATATATTATCTTAGTATTATACATAATAAAAAATATAAATAATTATAAATTGTATTTAAATGTTATTAGATATATTTTAAAAAATATTATAAATTATATAAATAAATTGATATATTACAATAAATAAAAACATATGGTTATATTAATAAATATTAATATTTTATTTTTTTTAAATACAAAATATTTATATACAATTTTCTAATTATAATGTAAATATCAAACTCACTATCCATTGTATTTAATGTAATAATTTATTCCTTTTTTAATATTTTAATTATAACTTTTTAAAAATTTTAAATTAATCACACACACATATTTATAATTAAAATTCACAGACACACGTGCATGACCACACAAAAATATAAGTCTGCATTGATTAATTTTTAATAACATTAATTTTTAGCATGAGACAAATATATACACACACACACACACACATGCCTTCCCACGCACAGACACACACATACCTACATACATATGTACACATAAAAATATGCACATGTACACACACATGAACATGAAAACATATATACATATTCATACATATATACATACACATACATACTTGCAAAAAAGTGCATACACATGCATACACACACACATGCACATACACATATATACACATACACATGAATATAGATACTCACACAAACCTAAATTTATACACATTCATACAGATACATACATGTACATAAATACACACACACACACACAAAAAACACACACACACACACGTACATACACAACATGCAAAACATACCACATGTATCCACACACACACACACAAACAAGCAAATGCATACACATACATATGCATACATACACATACATACACATACATACACATATACACACATACATACATATACAGATACAAACATATACATGTATATACATACACACATACACATACACATACACTTATAAATATACATCTATTAAAACATACATACATCCACACACATATAATTTTTTATATACATGTATCAACCCCCATTTTTTCACTATTTTTTTCTTTTTTCATACTACAATATTACTAGGCCATATGAAACATCCATCACAAGACTAACAATTATATTAACATATTTATATTTATTTAAATATATTATAATATATTAATATAATATACCTAAATAAATATATGTTCATTTGTATATTTGTGTAATAATTATTATAAATTATAATATATTATATCTACATATACATTGTTAATTTATCTAAATACATTAGTAAATATTTTTATTGATCAATATAATAATTTTTTGTTATGTAAATTATGAAAATAAGATTTATAATAAATTTTTATTTGAACAGGAATTATATTTTTAAATATACATTTTATATGTAAAAATATTAAATATATTTATTCATTTATTTTATAATATTTAATCATATATGTAAATTTATGTAAATACACACACAAAAAGTAGTAAATATATATGTAGTGTAAATATATAAGCATATTATATATTATATAATATTAATATAAATATGTAAATTTTTATATATACTTTATTTAATATATTTCTGTAGTTCATATCATAGTAATTTATAATATACATGCACATGTGTGTGCGTAATTACAATTTCATATATAATTATAAATGAGCATAAAAAAATATAGATGATTATATATATATATTGTATTTATATAATTATTAATTTATTTTTATATTAATACTATTTAAAAATATATAAATACTTATATATAATATAGATATTCAATGTAACCTTTATATACCCGTGTGTGTGTATGATAATATATATTTGATGTAAAACACAAATTCCCACATACATACATATACATATATAATTATATATATATATATATATTAGAAACATACATGTATATAATTTTAAGGGCTCAAATCCATGTTGACCAACCCTTTGTGTGTTTCCACGGCTCATGGTTCTTGGATGAGTCATGGAAGTGGTTTGGAAGGGTTTGGATATTAAATTCTCAAAGTAGAGTGAATACATGACATGTTAAGATTACATTAAATGTAAGTGTGTTTTAGGGCTTGTGGATGGTGGTTCACAGGATGCTACATGACATGTACATATTTGGGGATAAATAAAAAAAATTTGTGTCTTTCCGAAGATATCTAGACCCAACATTTACAAAATGTTTAAATGTTTTACACTCCTTGGGAATCCTCTATATTTAGAATCTTCAAAGGGTTCAGTCACTCATGTTTTTCACAATCCCTATGTGTGTAGGGACACTCTCTTACTCTCTTATTTTAGGTGAATAATTGGTCCCTCCTTTATCATTTTGATATCCCGTCAACCGGGGATCAATTCATGGCTTTCTTCTTTGATCTGTGGTGACCTGGTTGATCCAAGGTGTGTTCCATCTTCATTTTCTAGTCATTTTCCCAATTTGATATTTCTTCCTCCCATTTCATCTTTCAAAGAAATGTAAGATGATCTCCCAGATTTCTAATGGGGTTTTTTCTTGGTTTGTTGTTATGGTTGTGCCACATAGTCCTTGGATTGAAGTAGTTCTTGTAGGATAAGAGATCAGAGATCTATAACCTGGTTTATTATCATGAAAAGAAAATTAATGGATTTAGAGGTAGGGGATTCATTTATTCTATTTAATTGAAGTTAAATTTTAATTATAGAAATATTTATCCCTTTGGATGAAAATGAAATTGAATTAATAATTATTGAACTAGATTAATTTAATTATATATAAATCGCATTTTAGATATGTTGTTGCTTTGTACCACAGAAGTGGTTTGACTCGTGTTTTTTTAGATGGTGTGATATTTATGTGTTTATTTGTTATCATGCTGGAATTAGTCCACAATATAAAATTACTATTATTTGGTAAATAATTGGCTGAAGAACAACTACAGAATATGCATGTTTGTAATGCATTGGGTGTTGTAATTTAATGATAATCAACTTGATTCAATGCATATGTGTAATTTAAATGATCTTCCATGAGATTAATGAAATTGATAAATAATTATAATCATTATTATGCTTGTTGATAATAATTAAACATGCATTATAATTGAGAATGGTACTTCTCTAGGTTTGTTGGAACTAGAATAAGTGCTAAGAGAATGTTTTCCCATTGATTACTTGCTATGTATTGATGCATTGGTTACTCATAGATGGAACATGTTAATAAATAAATTTTTAATTTCAATATGGAATACGAACCAATTGTGTGATAAATATTAAAACTGGGGATTCATTTTCCTATTTTCTTCAGATGGATAATTTCCTTGCATTAGAGCTGTGAGAGTGTGTTTTCATGTGAAGGAAGGATTCATGTTTTGAGGGACCAGTTATATAGTTTGTTATTAATATTTTTCCTACTACATTGTGATATGATCTTGATATGAGCTTTTTAATTTGAGCCTGATACAGCTGAGCCTAGATGACTAATGTGTGATATTGGGTGGGGAGCACTGTATGACACTATTTGATGCCTTCGATGGAAATATGCATTGGTATATGCATTTGGGTGTCTATGATTACACCATAGGTGATTAAATAAGGTAAATATGAGAATACCCATTGACGTGATGCTGAGATCTATGATTCTCACTTGTAAATTTGTTTAATGGCTGATGGCTGAGTTTCTTGTTTATCAAAAAAAATTTCTCCACTACATGAGGCAATTGGATGTTCTTGGTTTCATGTTACCTTTTGGTGATATCTGAGGATGGGTTTCCTGTAGTATTTGGATATTTAATAATGATATAAATGAATTTAATAATTCATACCCCACAGGTTTGGTTGATTAATAAATGAAAATTCTTAAAAGATGTTAATATTGATAAACCAAGTCCTCGGTTTGGATTATTACAAGAGGGCATGGAGTTTACTCTGACGATTAATGGAGTTAAATTAAATTTAATATGGATAAATATTAATGGTTAATTAATGGATAATGAATTAATTAATGAAATGAAATGATTAATAGAAAATATGTGATTCATTCACCTCTTTTACATGATTTTGTTCTTATAAGATATATTGTATTAATAGTGGCGGCTGGGAGTCCAAGTGATATTAGCTTTAGTTGAATGTAATACTAGTTTATGCCCATAGTTTTGTTGTGAGATATATTATATCATGTATATTCGGTGATTTCATACACTTCCCTGTCGATGTTGGCTAGAGAAACTAACAACCAGTAGACTCTAGGAGGGTCTTTTCCCCAAAATCCTAGTTGGAGGATAGATGACCGAATACCACCTCTGGCCCAGATATCTTCTTTTAGTAGTTATTTATTTATGTATGCAGTGCAATTATATTTACCATATATTTGTGTAGAGGGTGGTAATGGATTGTGGTTATTTCACACACATGTATTACCAGATATAGTATCCAATGGATTATTATAGGTGTAACATGTATAGGCTGTGATGGATCGAGGTACCTACACAGTGTATGGGTTGTAATGGATTGATGAATAATTCTCAATGTTTGATATACATCATACAAGCTACGGTGGCTCCCAAAAACTACATGGATAACATATTTGGATAAGTGGATGTGCTTTTGTGACAATATGATGCATGAGGTTCATGTTGTGGTTCCTTTCCCAGGTGTTTTTAGGCTAACATACTTTTATAGAGAGATGCTCATGATGTGGAACATTGGGGTTGAGTGGAAACCCAGTGGCAAATAAGGAGCGAGATGCCCTTGATGTTTCACTACTATATTATATGCTCTCCTATATGTGATACTTATCGAGATTTAGCCATGTTGAGGCTAGGAACGTAGTATAACTATTTAGGTGATGGGTTTGTTTCAACATTGTTCATTGTTGTTTTGCTTGATTTCATTATTTTTTTCATGAGTGGATACAAGGAGGATCCTACAGAGTAAACTATTATACTCACCATATTTATATATAATCTAATTTTCCAGTCATCTAGAAGGGATTGGTGACCTGGGTTGATATTGATGGCTTGTTGTTTTATAGAAACTGTTTTGGATTCGGGGTCACTGTCGTCTTTACCTTCTGTGAACTTGTAGTTTTCCATTCAATTTTTTAGTACTATATATAATTACATGGATTCAATCAAGTTTTCTATATATATATATATATATATCTCTGAGTAGGTTATGGTTGTTTTATCCTCCTCATAACCCTCTTCCACATGTTCTCATAGAGGGTATTGCCTCCCATATACATATTTATTGTACCCTCAGCATTACTCTCCAACACAGGTCCTACTAGAGGTGGGAATCTGGAATTCACTATCTCTCTCCCCTCATTGTGGAATCTTTATGGGGAGGGGGTCATGAAAAAGTGATATCAAAATTTTAGTTTTGAGGGATTGGATGGAGTTTGGTGTTAGTCACATGTGATTTTTCATGGAATGGTGGGGAAATTACGTGAGTTAAGTTTAGTAAGTGACATAAACATGGGAGACTGGTTGAGACATGTATATTTAGTCCCCCCTGTGATTAGATTCATAAAATCGTTAATTTACTAAGCATACTAAATGAAATGATATTGGTTTTAGGGTAGATACCTAGGAAAGGATCATGAATCATTCTTATTTTCACCTTTGATTTAAATGGGTAGACCTTGTGATATTTTTAAACCTTAACAAGATAATAATTAAATAGTAAATTAATGTTTACTGTTCCATATTCTAGGATTAGGAACATAAATAATTTTTTATTTTTACAAACATGGCTCCAAGTCAACGTCCTCATCAGGTTCATGTCGAATATTTTTTGCAGGATGTGCCAAAAGATCACCATAGAGTAGAGTTTTCCAATGATGACACTTAGAGGAGGACACATAGGGAGTTTTAGTGCTAGATTATATATAATTACGAGGGTTCCATTTCAGATCTAGTCATGGAAGAATGGTTAGAGGTGGTGATATGACATTCAGTTTGATATTTTCTTGGAATGATAAATGGGCTTCATTGTCAATGATGATGCTACATGGAATAGAGAGACAAAGATGGTTTATGTTCCTTAGATATCATGAGGAGTCATCAGTATCATGTGAGAATTTATGATACTAGCTTAGAGTAGATTTTCTTTATTGGACTGTGACTGTGTCAAGTTTCTAGGAGTTACTTACCCTTCAATAGGGGTTCTCCAATGTGCAAGATTTTGGGATCCACTTTAGGAAGCTTCTATGTTATGATTGAGACATATTTCTAGATCTGGACGCCATTGAATGAAACTTTGAGGAGGCCTTGATTCCGTAGATCTAGAACCAGGTCACCCTATTTATACTGAAGATTTATATTGAGGTGCTGGAGAGGGAATATATTTTTGTAAGGACCCTATCCAGAACTGGGGTGTTGTGGGAGTGGAGTTTTTAGGATTCCTTATGATATGTAGATATGATTTGAGGTTCTTAGTTATTAGGACATAATATTTTTTGGTCAGCCATTGTTATGTCCAATTATTCATAATCTCAATTCCCCCATGGAAGAGGCTCTCAGACTTATTTCAAGGGATAAAATATGTGTTTTATAGAGGTTCAGGTCATTAGTGGATATAGTTACCAACCTTTCTGAGTAATTAACATGTTCATGTTTTTCGACTTGAGGTTCCTCTATTGAGGAAGCTCAAATAGAGGAAGTAACAAAATTATTATATAGATTATGATCAGAAAATAGGAGATGGGGTAGGTAGAGTACAACCCCAAAATTCTCTTTATCCATAGAGATCATAATTTTAAATGGTAGGTTGTCATTATAAGGGTCAAATAGGTTGTGGAGTGTGTTTTGGTAAGATTAAATATTTAGCATTTTTATCTCTGACTGATCGAGACATCATTTATGTAACCTTTTCTTGTTTTCTACATGGGCTCATGCTTTTCTTGACTCAGGAGAGACATAATCCTTTATATCACCTACCCTTGTCCATGATTTGGGACATTAGGTAGAGATGTTTCTAGTGACCATGGATTTGACTATGCTAGATAAATGTCTAGGTAACTTGTATGAATTATGTAGAGATTGTGAGCTTGTGCTGGGGAAACACCGCACTTGGGGAGAATTCATATGTTAGGAGATACAACCATATGACATAATCCTAAGCAAGGATTGGTTGTATTCTGTGTAGGATATCATAGATTTATTTAGGAGGAAGGTTGTGTTTTATGATTATGATAGAGAGTTAGTAGTGTTTTTTGTGAGTGAAAACCTCAGTTGGGTCGTAAGCATGTTCCATATTTTTCATCATTGATGGCCGAGTTTATGATGAGTTTTTCAGAGGTTCATCAGTTGGTGATTCCTAGGGGTTTGGATGGATTCCCAGATGACTTTATAGAAAATTTTGTAGCATTACCCACTAGATGGGATATTGATTTTGGGATTGATCTATAAACATGTGTGTCTTTGATCTTGATGTATATATATACGATAATGCCTCGGAGTTGGAAGATCTGCTAGTAAAGCTCTATGATCTATTATAGGGAGGTTTTGTTCAGCTGAGTGTGTCACCTTAGGGTGCACCGGTTTTGTTTATGGAGAATGATGATGGTAGTTAGTGGATTGGTATCGATTATCATCACCTGAACTAGGTGAAAGTGAATAACCACTATCCCATTCCATGGATTGATGAGTTATTTGATTAGCCAAAATGATAATTTTGGTTCTCAAAGGTTGATTTGTGGTCTAGATATCATCATATGTGGGTAGTGGATTAGGATATTCATAAGATTGATTTCCATTGTCGTCATAGGAATTCTGAGTTCTCTATGATGCTGTTTGGTGGGATGAACACTCTAGCTATTTTCATGGCCGTGATGAATGAAGTGTTCATATATTTCTTGGATAAGATCATGTTGGTCTTCATCAATGACATCCTTGTGTACTACGCATCAGGGGAGGAGTATACAAGGCATCTGCATGCTATTTTAGGAGTTTTTATTCATGATCCTCGTTTTGTGATGTTGTTGCAGTTTGATTCTAGTATTGTGAAGGAAATTTCGTAGGGCTTGTGGTATACCTGTTTGGATAATATATGAATACTTTAATTTTTTATGCAATTGTGTCATTGGAATTCCCCAAGATAGTGGAAGAGGTGTGGAGTTTCTATGGTCTTGTAGGATATTACATGATATTTGTATCTGATTTCTCTTGGGTTATGAATTCTCTAACATATCAGACCCAGAAGAGTCATGCCTTATTGTGGATTGACCAATGTGAGTCAAATTTTTATTACCTATAGGGTATGTTATTCAACACTCCAGTTATTTGTTTTTTAGCTGAGGGAGCTCAGTTTGATGTTTTCTGTGAAGCTTCACATATTATATTGGGATAAATTATGATGCCTTAGAGATCAATTATTTCTTATGGATCTCAATATATATGACCCTATTCGGTTAAAAATTCCAAAAATGATATCAAGTTGGTAGTCATGGTTCTTTCGTTAATTTTTTGATGAAATTACCTCATCGGCAGGCGTTTTAGGGTTTTTACTAATCATTAGAGCCTGAGGTATTTTTTCTCCCAGTGTAAATTGAAGTTGCATCAGTGTCGGTGGATGGAATTATTTCTGGATTACAATTTTGATACTTCTTCTATGTAAGGAAAGATAAATGTTATAGCTTATGATTTGATAAGTAATTCATGTACTGATTCCTTGCATGAATCTAGGAATTTTTAGAGAGTGATGAATGTTCTCTCAATGATGCATCTTGATATGGTATGGGTTGGAGGTAGCGGTTGTGTTTTCAAAATCTTTAGTGAAGTCATATTTGGAGTAGTAGGTGGAGGATTACCAATTGGGGGATTCTAATGTAGAGATCTGGAGAGACCAAGTTGTTTTTGGCTGTTACCCTAAATGATGATCTGAGGATGGAAAAAACCAGGTTTTGTTTCAAGGAAGTATTTTTGTCCCTTCAGTGATGCTTGAGATGGATATTTGAGAGTTACATAGTTATCTTTATGTGTTAAATCCTGATGTGACCATGATGTATTGATATTTGAGAGTTCAGTTTTGGTGTCTTGGGATAAATTGTCCAGTAGCAGATATTTTTTCTCAATGTTTGGTCTTCTAAGAGGTGAAGGATGAACACCGTATTCTCGGTGGTTTTTCCCAGCTATTAGATGTACCCTAGTAGAAGTGGAATGACATCTTGATGGTATTCGTTATAGTTTTACCTCAATCTTAGGGAGGCTATGAAAATATATGGGTGATAGTGGATATTTTGATGAAAAAAACAAACATTATAGTGATTAGGGAGTCATGCTCAGTGGAGGTTTTGTCAATGTAGTTTCCTGAGGATGTGGTGTGACTCCATAGTGTCCCTGAGGACGATCATTTCTTATCAAGACCCTAATTTTACAACTAGTTAATGGAGATGTCTCCAACATACTTTTGGTTTTTAGTTAATCCGTAACACTAATTTTCATCCATATAATGTTGGTTTGATATAGCGGACCATCCTAACTCTTGATGACATGGTTCACTCTTTTATCCTCGATTTTGGAGGTTCGTGGATGAGGTACTGCCACATGGTCAAGTTTTCACACAATAATATTTTACACTCCACCATTTATATGGTTCCATTTAAATATTTATATGGCCTAACATTCCATTCACCATTATTCTAGATGGGGGTCGGAAATGCATCAATTCATGCGGTAGAAGTGTTATAGAATACGATAGAGATGGTTTAAGTAATTCGTGAGAGGATGAAATCAGTGCATGATAATCATAAATACTATGATAATCATAGGACAATACCATTGGAGTTTTATTTGGGAGTTTACATGTTCTTGAAGGTGACTCCTTTTCATGGGCATTGAAGGTTTGGTAATGGGAGCAATCTTTCTCCATATTTTCATGAGACTTTTGAGGTGTTTGATTATGTTGGATCCATGACACATCAGAAATAACTTCCCCAATAGATGATCTAGATACATTATATTCTTCATGATTCACATCTTCATTGTTATATTCATGATGAATCTCATGCAATCAATTGCGATGAGATTGATGATGATGATGATGTGACCTTGGAGGACAGGCCTATAGAGATCCAAGACTCCCAGGAGAATGTGTAGCATGATCATATTGATCCCTTGGTTCAAGTCCTATGGCAGTATGGTGGCATAGAGGAGAGTACCTAGGAATCCGAGTCACAAATTCAGGCCTAGTGCCCCAAGATTTTTTATGTTTCTATCATCTCCTGTAACATTTTTCCCTTGTGGATGGTGACCCTTCTAGCTTATGAGAGGGTTTACTCTTATTTCTTATTGTATCATGACTCTATTTTGAGTGATATATCCCCCAGGAGAGTGTTTAAGAGCTTGTTTCAATTGTTTTGTGGTTTTTTTCTATTTTCCTTTTATTGAAGTTGTTCATATCTGATGGTAATGATACCTTTGAGAGGTATCTCATGGGGTGTCTATTCAAACGATCCCTTTTCATTTTCATTTTGGATTGTTTTCTATTAATGAGGAAGTTTATTTTTTGATAGGTATCTATTTTAAGGACCGAAATCTATGTGGACTAATCCTTTTCATGTTTCTAAGGATCATGGTGCTCGTTGGAGGATTGGAAGTGTCCTGGAGGTGTTTATCTATTAAATGATCGAAGTGGCGTGAATAAATTATGTATAAATCCTACATGTCATGTAATTAAGGTTCATGTATTATTGAGGGGGTTCATGAAATTCTAAAGGATGTGTAGATTTCTAGGGTTAAATAATAAATAGAGGTGCATTTTTTGGTGATATGTGACCCCTAACATTTATACAATGTATAAATGGTTTACACGCTGTGTAAATCCCTTATGAAATGCATATTTAATGGGTGTAGCTGATCGGGTTATCTATTAACCCTGTAGATGAAGCACATCTCTCACAATTATTCCATCCAACCAGTGGCTCCCTCCTTCAGCGTTTCAAGATACATTCAACTGGGGATTGATTCGTGGATTCTTTATTCGATTTGTAGTGACCCGAGTTGATCCATTGTCAGTTAATTCTTCATTTTCTTGTGGTTTCTATCGGTTTGATATTGTTTCCAATTATTTCTTCTTTCCATTAAATCGAGG
The DNA here is from genome assembly GCA_963277665.1 of Viscum album. Taxonomy (NCBI): domain Eukaryota; kingdom Viridiplantae; phylum Streptophyta; class Magnoliopsida; order Santalales; family Viscaceae; genus Viscum; species Viscum album. The sequence goes on from OY728151.1 coordinate 1,527,270,882, forward strand.
ATTATATACCATGTTTCTAATGGTGTTTTATAGTTATTGTTTGGTGTTTTCATTCCTTGATGTCTTCATATGGATGAATTTCTAGTGGGAGATGTGATCAGAGATATGTAATGTGGTCTATTCTCGTACAAATAACACAGACAAATTTTGTGGTAGTGGATTCATTGGTTCTATTTAATTATGTGAAATCATATATCTAACCTCACTTATCCATCTGTATAACAATGAGATTATCCTAATAATTATTTAACTAGAATAAAAATAATTATATAGTGATCACATGTTGGAAATGTTGTCACTTGGTACCATGTTAATAGTTTTCCTCATTATTTTCATTATAATGATATATATAAGCCTTGATTTTTTTAGCTTGTTGGATTTGTTAATGAATGCAATGTAAGAAGTATTTTATAATAAAAAAGATTAATAATAATAAAATAAGAGGCATTTTTTAATCTGGTGGTTGATATAATTCGATGATAATCAAATTGATGAAATGCAAATGTGTAATTGAAATGATCTTCCATGGGAAGAATGTAATTGATAAATAATTAGACGCATGGTAATTCTAGTTTAAAATAATTAAAAAGGTATTTTAATTGAGTGTGGTACTTCTATTGGGTTTTTGAAACTAGAATAAATTCTAAGTGTATGTTTTTTCTTTTTATAGTTGACTATAGCATGATGTCCTAGGTTTCTCACTAGTGCAGAAATCGTTTTTTACGTCACCATTTTCTACGTCGGTTATATATAACCGACGTAACAATGCGGCGAGTAGATTTTTCACGTCGGTTATTTTAATAACCGACGTTACAAATCGCGCATGTTGGGTTTTTACGTCGGTTATTTGATAACCGACGTAACAAATCAATGTGTGGGGGTTTCTGACGTCGGTTATTTTGTAACCGACGTAAAAAAACCGCGGTTTTTACGTCGGTTATCAAATAACCTACGTAAAAGACCAAAGCGCGGTGTTTTTTACGTCGGTTATAACATAACCGACGTAACAAACCCCCGGGAGCTTTGGTGTTTTACGTCGGTTATTGGATAACCGACGTAAAAAACCGAAGCACCCCGGGGTTTCTAACGTCGGTTATAAGATAACCAACGTAAAAAAGCTTAAAGATAGTTTATAACTTCGGTTATATAATAACCGACGTTATAAAGCATTTAAAAAAAATTAAAACCCGCGTTCTGTCATTTACGATTTTTTCGATTGACAGTCGCCGGCTCGTCTCTCTCTCGCGCGGTAAACTCTAATTGGCTCGTCGATCGCCTGCATTACACTCATTTTGGCTTCATTGTTTATCTTCTTCACTGATCTCGGATCTATCATCTCAACTCGCGACATTCAAGTAAGCCTTCCACGAATTTATTTCGTTCGTTTTTGTTTTGATTCTTGATGTGCTTTTCATTCGTTTTTGAATCTCGTGGAATTTTTTTTATTGCAAATGGTTATTATGTTCATTCAACTCGCAACATTCAACTCGCAAATGATTATTAAAACATTGTGGATTAGCTTCAGCAAAATCTGATAAATAATGGGTGGTACTGTAACATTCCATTCTTCCAGCAACATTATTATTTTCATTCCCTAAGTTATAAAAATAAGTATTATGTAGGATGATTCAAAAATTTAATCTGTGAGATGAGTTGATTTATGTGTGAAACCCAGGCCAAACACATATGTATTTTTTTATTGGTATTACATATATATAGTTCGACATATACTTTTTTTTACATTACTATGATATTAACATTACTTTTTCTGAAGAAATATTAATGTCCTTAGATTATATATCGGATCAAAAGGATATAATAATTCTAATATACAATCAGAATGATCAGATAATATGACAATATTATTAAACATAAAACAAATGGTCTATATTCATATTTTTAACTTGACACTTACGATGTATAGCTATTTGGTGTTGGGTACTTATGAAAACTACTACTACTTTCAAGATTTGTTTTATATTTTAAATTGTTTTACATTCAAATTATGATTTTTTTCATATAAACATGTTTTGTCTTATCTTAAAAATATATATTTTTTGTTGATATTTGTTATAGGTAATAATGAGTCGAAGTTGGATTACGGCATATCGAATGAGCAATGAATTTTAGGACGGTGTTGATGCCTTTTTGGAATTTGCAAAACGAAATGTTCCAAGTAGTGACATTTTTTTCTGTCCATGCCTGAAATGTTTGAATATGAATAAGTTGAAAAGTAGAGAGATAAAAGATCATCTGATATGTCATGGTTTTAATCCGAGTTATAACACTTGGATTTGGCATGGTGAAACTGGACGGAATGTCACTGATGATGATGATTCGCAAGATGGTAACTCCGATGGAATTGAAGAAATGATTCGCGATATTGTAGCAGAACAAATTGAGATAGAACCGACAGTTTCACGTCTATATGGTGATGCTGAAAAACCATTATATCCCGGTTGTACAGATATTATGGTTCTCTGGGCGGTGTTAAGATTTATTACCCTAAAGGCGAAGCATGGATGGAGTGATAGAAGTTTTACAGAGCTGCTACAATTGATGAAAGACATTCTTCCAAAAGATAACGATCTTCCAGATTCACATTACAAAGCCAAGAAAATATTATGCCCGATGGGATTGGGATACAAGAAAATACATGCCTGTCCAAATGACTGCATTATATATAGGAAGGAATATGAATTTATGTCAGAGTGTCCAAAATGTGGGACATCATGGTATAAGGTGAAAGAAAAATCACAGGGTGATGTAGATATTACAAAGCTCCCTTCAAAGGTATTTTGGTATCTTCCTATAATTAATCGTTTCAAATGTTTATTTGCTAATTCACATGATGCAAAAAGGTTAAGATGGCATGCTGAAGAGCAGTTATGTGATGGAAAAATATTTCATCCAGCCGATTGTCCACAATGGAAGAAAATTGATGCGCAGTATTCTACATTTGGAAATGAAATAAGAAATCTCAGACTAGGGTTGTGCACAGATGGAATGAATCCATACCGAACACTCAGTAGCACACATAGTTCATGGCCTGTTTTATTGGTAATTTACAACCTCTCTCCTGAAGTTTGTATGAAGCGCAAATATGTCATTTTGAGTACAATGATCTCTGGTCCAAAGCAACCCGGTAATGATATTGATGTTTACTTGTCACCGTTGATTGATGATTTGAAACTGTTATGGGCTGATGGTATTAGGGTGTATGATTATTATAAAATGGAATATTTTCAACTGCATGCAGTGCTTCTGTTCACTATAAATTACTTCCCAGCGTATGAAAATTTGTCTGGATACAGTGTTAAAGGGCATAAAGCATGTCCAATTTGCGAACAACAGACGTCCTATTGTCAATTGCATCATGGGAGGAAAACAATGTACATGGGTCATCGAAAGTTTTTGCCTATGGAACACCCTTATAGAAGACTAAAAAAGGCATTTAATGGTACACAAGAATTTGATACTGCTCCAAAACCTTTATCCCATGATCAGTATTTTGAGAGGGTGAAAAACCTTGACGTGACATTGGGAAAGACACAGAAATCTGGTAATGATAGACATATTTGGAAGAAAAGGTCAATATTTTTTGAGCTACCATGTTGGAGGTATCATGAAGTTAAACATAATATTGATGTCATGCATGTGGAGAAGAATATCTGTGATTCTTTGATTGGAACATTGTTAGATATTAAAGGAAAGACTAAAGATGGGTTGAATGCAAGATTAGACTTACTATCAATGGGAATACGTTTGGAGTTATCTCCCACTCCTAAAGGAAGACGAGCATTTCTTCCCCCGGCTTGTCATACATTATCGAAGAGGGAGAAAATTAGCTTCTATCAGTGTCTTCATGATACCAAAGTGCCTCAAGGTTATTCTTCTAATGTAAAAAATTTTGTCTCAATGAAGGACTTGAAGTTGATAGGTATGAAATCACATGATTGTCACGTCATGATGTAACAAATTCTACCAGTTTCATTGCGTGGAATATTTCCCATTCGTGTCAGAAAGACTATAATGAAGTTGTGTTATTTTTTCAATTCAATTTGTAACAAGGCGATTGATGTGAATTCTTTGAACATTTTGGAAAAGGATGCAATTTTAATACTTTGTCAATTGGAAATGTATTTTCCTCCAACTTTTTTTGATATAATAGTGCATTTAATGATTCATCTGGTTCGAGAAATAAAGCTTTGTAGACCTATATATCTTCGTTGGATGTATCCTTTTGAAAGGTATATGAAAATATTAAAGGGGTATGTTAAAAATCTATATCGACCTGAAGCCTCCATTATTGAAAAGTATATTTCTGAGGAGGTAGTAGAGTTTTGTATGAGATACTTGGCTGCGGCGCAACACATAGGTTTGCCTCCATCTCGCCAGGAACGAGTTAATAATGAGGGAAAGGGGATTCGTGGCTTGAAAGTCAAATCATTGTCAGCTGAACAGATGAAGAAGTTAGAATCATACATCTTGAAGAACATAGCTGATTCTCCACCATATATCACATTGCACATTAATGAGTTGAAACAATGTCATCAAAAGAAGAAAGAAATGTGGATTTTGAATGAGCACAACAAAACTTTTTTGTCATGGATTAAAAAGACTTTGCTTGGTAGATCAGATGTATCAGAGACATTAAAATGGATAGTGGGTGGTCCATGTTTAAATGTGATAACGTGGTCTGGTTATGACATTAATGGTTATACATTTCATACAAAAGCTTAGGACAACAGAAGTGCGGTTCAGAATAGTGGTGTATTGGTGTTTGCAGAAGCAATTCATTTTTCGAGTGCTAAGGACAAAAACCCAATTTCTGCATCAAATGCATATTATGGAGTGATTGAAGACATATGGGAGGTTGATTACTTTAAAATTAAAGTTCCCGTTTTTAACTATAAATGGCTTAACGGTAACAACAGTGTCAGACACGATGAATTTGGAATGACACTTGTTAATCTGAATAGATGGGAAGACACAGCTGATTCTTTTATAATGGCAACACATGCAAAACAAATTTTTTATGTAGTAGATCAATCAGATATGCAGTGGGCTATTGTTTTACAAGGAAAAAAACAATATGTTGGTGAGGATGAACTTGATGAATATGCTGATTTATGTGAGATCCCTACTTCAATGGAAATATTAACAGAACATAATGACGATCATGTTGAATACATAGTTTGTGCCAGAAGGAACGATCACAACGAAGGAATTTTGGAAAACAATCCATCTGTACATTCCTAAAATTACAGGTAACATATGTTTATTTCTTGTTTACATTTATTTTTTCCATAAATGTTAGATATTGTAAATTTTTTATTTATTAAAACATGTTTTAAAATAAAATAAGTATATATGACTCTCTAAGTCTACCGGCCCACCGGTGGACTCCCACCGGCCAGCCGGTGGTCTCTGGCAGAAGCATTTCTTTCTGCCAGAGCCACCGGTCAGCAGGTGTTATCGCACCGGCCAGCCGGTATGGGCACCGGCCAACCGGTTCTTGCCCACAGGCCAGCTAGAGGGCAAGGCAGTAGGCTTGCCCACTGCCTGGTGACACCGGCCAACCGGTGGATGACCACCGGCCAGCCGGTGGTCTCTGGCAGAAGCATTGCTTTCTGCTGGAGCCACCGGTCAGCCGGTGTTAGAGCACCGGCCAACCGGTTCTTGCCCACCGGCCATCCGGAGGACCCAGGCCGTAGGCTTGCCCACTGCCTGGTGACACCGGCCAACCGGTGGATGACCACCGGTCAGCCGGTGGAACCCAGACAGAAGGAAATGCTCTACGACCCAACAGTTTATAACCATTACATGATTTTTAAAATGCTTATTTTTGTTCAATGACAATTACTTTACCATGTTTACAATGTTTACCAGGTTTACCATTTTTTCCATTTTTTACCATCTTGACCATTTTGACCATCTTGACCATCTTTGCCATCTTTACCATTGTTTAACATGCTTACCATATTACCAATGTTTACTATTATGTAACCCAGTAAACTTTTCTATTTTCTGATTACAGTAGTATTAAAATATTTGAATTTGTATATTTGTGAACTGACGTTTGTTTTTTTGATTTGAAGGATAATTACAGATCATTCAGATGATCAGCCACATGATTCTGGGGAGGAGCATATTGCTGGTCATACCTCTGGGGATGAACATTCACATGCTCCTATTACGACAAAGAGTTCAAAGGTTGGTAAACGTGGTTGCACATGTTTACCAAAATTATCACTTTCCCATACGCAGGATCAGAGGATAGTAGTTGAGTTTGATGATGATGATATTCCTAGAGGTCCGAATGCCAAAGATTTTAAGAGTTTTGTTGCAACTCAGGCTAAGACCAAAGTAAGCATTCTGTATGATGATTGGAGAGGTGTGGATAAAGCGGTTACCTCTCAGTTGTGTGAGACGATTTTGGTAAGATCTTTTGTCATTGTTTGACCATTATTTTAATGTTTTTGGTATATATAATATGTTTAACCTCTTCTTTATCAGATGAAATTTGATATTCTTGACACTGGAGGAGTCAGGAAGAAATGCTTATCGTTGGCTGCCAGGAGATGGAGGGATTTCAAATCAACCCTCACATCTGATTTCATTTATGGTCATAGGAGTCATGACAATCCATGTCGTATATATCCTTTTATAGATGAAGACACATGGAGATAGTTTTTTGAAAGTAGAAAAAAAGAGTCATTTCTGGTAAGGGCAATGTAAACTTTAATATACTATCTTATATAAATGATTTTATTAATGTTTTGTTAATGATTTCTTATTCTAAAATTATAGCAAACAAGGAAATCTCATCAGCAGATCCAATCTAAAAATGTATACCCCCATAGTTTTTCTCGGGGAGGGTATACATTATTGGAAGAAAAAATGATAGTGGAAAAATTTCAACAACTAAGAGCTGAGTCTTCAAGCTCTGGAGAGGTGGCCCCTCCATCCCCTTCATCTAGACATGGAAAATGGAAGAGAGCTTGGCAGGGAAAAAAAGGGCAATATCTTTCGGAAGAATCGAGAATCGTAGCTGAGAGGATTGTAAGATATCTATTTAATGTTTTTAAGTTAACTTTATTCTTCATATAAGTTTCAATCATTACAGAAATGTTCAATTAATTAATACAGGACTCTCTTGAGGAGCAAAGTTCAGAGGGGACATTTACAGCTACTGGGTGGGAAGATATTTTATTTGCAGCATTGGGAAGGCCCGAACATCCTGGTCGTGTAATAGGATATCCGACAGGTGTATCGGTAAGAAAAGTGTTTCCACGTTCTTCAACTTCTAACATTGAGGGGGTTTATAAAAAAAAATAGAATCCTTGGAGGCTGAAGTTCAAAATATTAATGTGACGATGGAAGACAAGATTAGAGATTCGGTGCAATCTATGTTTGCAGAAATGAAAAGACAATTTCAGACTGCAGCTCCCACTCCTCCACCTCCCCCTGCAGACCCCATTATTTATCCTCCACCTCCGCCAGTAGCTCCCACTCCCCCACCTCAGCCTGCGGACCCCATTTTTTATCCTACGCCTCCGCCACAGCTTCCTACATATTGCGAGTTGTATGTTGATGATTCTCAACATCATATAGTAGCATACGGGTTGGTATATTGTATAGGAGATACAGTTCATCATCAACAATTAGAGGTAGAGAATCAGAGGGTCACTGTATAAGATATTATATATAGATCAGCTAGGGTACCAATACCTACAGATGAGGTGGCGACAGTTGGACAGAGTATCGGCCATTTTTTAGTTTGGCCATCCAGACTTCTTCGACTCATTACCATAGAGGTATGAATGTTATATCTTTTATTTTATTTTTTTATTAAAGTTGTTTTATCATTTGAAAACTACTATAATTCTCAATTTTTTTCACATGAATACTTCAAAGGTAAAGAAATACTGTATAGACAACAACAAAGACAACAGGCTATGACATCAGATACAGATTCCAGTGGTCTTGACAGATTGTCAAGATATTCACATTTGTTGTTGGGTTTTTATGAGTTTCCAATGGAATCTCATGTTTGTGGAAGTGAAATAACTGTGGGGATTACAAAATCTGATATCATGGAGCTTGTCATTGGAGATAAGTTGGGCATCAACGTGGTGCAAATTTTTTCCATGTAAGTCTTAAACCTTTTCCCTGCGTTATATTTATTAAAAATGTATACTTATATATGTTTTGTATTAGGTATCTTTATAAAATTTGTGAGAGGAATGAACTGACAGAAGTATATGGATTCATGGACCCGCAATTGATTTCCCCTGAAGCATGTGCATTGACTAAGGAACAAAGAATGGTTTATATTGCTGAAAGATTTGAAAAGAATATAATCCAACAATGTTGGATGATGCCTTTTTGTGAGAGGTATGAAACACATTTCTCTCGAATAGTTAATTATATTTTAACATAAAAAATCACTAACATTAAATTTCCTTTTATGAGTAATCATTGGATGTTAGGGATTTTTTGCCCAAGGGAAAAAGCTCTTTATTGGATATGCTCTGTTCATGGTGATGTGTGGGCAAGTTTTAAGAATATATTGGAAAAGTAAGTTTCAATTTCTCAATAGTTTTATATATTATAATAAATTTTAAATTTACCCCATTCGTATTATTTTTCTAACAGTGCATGGGCCTACTTTCGAAAAAACACAAAGAAAAGAAATGCAAAGATCAAATATGTAAAGGCGAAGGTAAATTTCCATTTATAATTTGTACTTTTTGATTTATTACATAAAAATAATATATTGAATTTACACTCATTCAAAATTGAATTTTCATGAACAACAAGGCCTCATCGAATGCGGATATTATATGTTAAGATTTATGTATGAAATAATAACAACTGGGATAGTTGTGAATTTTGACCTGGTACGATTTCCTCTTAAACATTTCCATCATATTTCAATTTGATTTATTCATTATACATGTAAACTAGCTTCTTTTTCATTTGTATCTTTTTGATGACCCTCAACCATATACTGCTGAAGACATCAAACACGTACAAGTGGAGTGGTCAAATTATTTTACAGGTTTGATTGAATTTTAGTTGTTTGTAATGTAAAATGTAATTTTGAATATTGTCGTTTTAATTGTCTATTTGGTAGTTGTTTAGGTTTGATTTAGTTTTTTTTATGTTGACAGTGTAAGTTTTTAATGTTATATAAGTGAATGTTTAATTTTTCTCTACTTCTTGTTTTGGTCTACTTTTGATGGTTCTTCTGGTATGGATTTGGGTCTATGGGGGAGGGGTGGCAGGGATGTCCAGGGGTGTGGGAAGCCGGTCCAGGGGTGTGGGAGTGCTGTCCAGGGGTGGGGGGGTTGTCCAGGGGTGTGGTGGGGGCTGTCAAGTGGGGTGAGGGGGTGAGGAGGTGCTGTTCAGGCAGGTGGGGGGTTGTCGAGGGGTGTTTGGGGGTGTCCGGGGGTCGGGGGGCAGTCCAGGAGAGTGGTGGGGGATCCAATGGGGTGGGGGAGGGTTGTCCAAGGGGTATACATGAGGGTGGGAGCTCCAATACGGTGGGGGAGGGCTGTCTTGGGGGTATACATGAGGGTGAGGGCTCCAACGGGGTGGGGGAGGGCTGTCCAGGGGGTATACATGAGGGTGAGGGCTCCAACGGGGTGGGGGAGGGCTGTCTAGTGGGTATACATGAGGGTGAGGGCTCCAACGGGGTGGGGGAGGGCTGTCCATGGGGTATAAATGAGGGTGGATTCTGTCTAGTGGGTAAGTTTTATATGTTATCTATTTACATGCTTATTTTTGATGTACTTCTGTTTTTGTGGTATGATTTCTTGATTTATTTTCTGGTTGATTCTGGTGGAGAGAAGATCACTGCATTCTATTTAAAAAAAATTGGGTTTATCACGTCGGTTATTTAATAACCGACGTGATAAAATGCCTGGAAAATAGTTTATCAGGTCGGTCATTTCATAACCGACGTTATAAAAGGCCTGTAAACTAGTTTATCACGTCGGTTATTTAGTAACCGACGTGATAAAAGGCCCGGAGAATGGTTTATCACGTCGGTTATTTAATAACCGACGTGATAAAGGACCTAGAGAATGGTTTAGCACGTCGGTTGTTGAATAGCGGACGTGCTAAACAGCCTGCACAAGGGTTTATCACGTCCGTTATTGACTAACCGATGTGATAAACCCCCTCCCACCAGTTTATCACGTCGGTTAGTCAATAACCGACGTGATAAACCCCCCTCCCCCAGTTTTTCACGTCGGTTTTATATGAACCGACGTGATAAACCACTCTCAGCACGGTTTATCACGTTGGTTCTTATAGAACGGACGTGATAAACCACCCTAACCCCAGTTTATAACATCGGTTCTTCGATAACCGACGTGATAAACATCGCGATTTTATGTTTTTTGACGTCAGTTTTTAAATAACCGATGTCAAAAACCTTATTTATAACGTCCCACGTATTAACGTCGGCTAGAAACCGACGTAAAAAATTAAAAATAACCGACGTAAAAAACGTTTTCTGCACTAGTGTCTTATAGTTGAAACCTCTTAATAAATTAATAAATTAATTCCAGATGGAATAATAACCAGCTATGTGATAATGTTTTTTATTGGGTATTACGTTTATCTTTTTCTTGAGAATGATGATTTAATTTCATTGGAGCCATGAGATCTCGTTTTCATGTGGTGGTGGAATGTCTTTTTTTAGGGCCATGTTTCCCAGTTAGTTATTCTTGTTTTTTTCCTACTGCTTTGTGATTTCCTCGGGATACGAACCTTGTCGTATTTTCAGGATATGGTTCATCCTATAGAGATTATGTATGATATGGGGTGGGGAGGCTAAGAATTTATGTGATATTGGGAAGTCTGAGCCTAGAATGGCTATTGTGATATCAGGTGGGGAGGCTCGAATGATGTGGAAATAGTTGAATCATTTGATGGAGAGATGCATCGATATATTCATGTGGGTGTGGGGGATGGCACCTAAGGTGATGAAATTCATTAAATCTTGGAATACCCATTGGTGTGGAGCTAATAGATGATATGATCACTTGTGAATCTATTTAATGGTCTATAGATGAGTTTCATTTTTTTCTATATTTTTCCCCCACTACTTGAGACATTTGGATGTGCTCGGTTGCATGTTCCCTCTTGCTGGTAGCTTAGGATGGTTTTCCGTGAGTACTTGGATATTAAATAATTCTGATAATGAGTAGAAGAATTCTTTACCCATGATGTTTTTTGATGATGGAATAGAAATGATTAAAAGATGACAATATTTATAAAACAAGTCCGTGGTTCTGATTATGCCTATGGGGAATGTAATTTACTCTAATGATTAGTATAATGAAATAAAATGTAATGTGGAACAATTGTAATTATTAATTAATGTATAATGAATTAAATAATTAAAATAAATGATTAAAAGAAAATGAGTAATTAATATAGATTGTTTATATGCTTATTTGATTGTAGGATATATGGTCTTAGTAGTATCAACCGGGAGTTTGAGCAATGTTCGATTCAGTTGAGTCTAAAAATAGATCATTCTCATACTGTGGTTGTGAGATATATTATATAATGTATATTATACTATTTTCTATGCTTCCCCCCCCCATGTCTATTAGGGAACCTTACAGTGAGTGGGCTCTAGGTGTGTGTTTTCCCTAACATCCTGATGGGAGGATGGACGACTGCCTACCCCCTCTAGCCGCACTCTCTTATCTTTGTAGTTACTTGTGCATGTATTCATGGAATTTATTTTTCCCTTATATATGTGTAGTGGATTCTGATGGATTTTTGTCATTCAACAAAAATGTATTACTGGATATAGTATCAAATGAATTATTATAGTTTTGACTTTTATAGGCTGTGATGGATTTAGGTACATACTCAGTGTATGGGTTGTAATGGATTTAAGTATTATACCGTACATTTGATACACACCATATAGGATTTGGTGGCTCCCAGAAACTTCTTTGTTAATATATTTGGATATGTAGATGCGATATTGTGATGGTGTGATGCAGAAGGTGTATGTTGTGGACCTTTAATAGGTGTTTTTAGTCCATCATACCTTTGTAGAGAGATAATCAGGACATGCGATGTTGGGGAAGAGTAAAAAACTAGTGGGAAAGTGGGAGGGGGTACCCTTGATGGTTCATTAGTATATTAATGACATCTTGTATGTGATACTTGGTGAGATTTATCCATGGTAATGCTGGGAACATAGAATACCTGTTTAGGTGACAAGTTAGTTTCAGTATTGTTCACTATGCTTTATCATGATTTAATTATCTATTACATGGGAGGATTCAGGGAGGATCCTAGTGAATATACTGTAATGCTCACCCAATATATATATAAAATAGTTTTTAGGTCATATGGTGTAGGTTGGTGATCAAGCTTGATATTACTAGATCATGGTTTTGCAAGGGGTGTTTGTCCTTCGTGGTCGTTGTCATCTTTACCTTTTTGGTTCTTATAGTTTTCCTTTCAGTCATTTAGTACTGTATGGAATTAAGTGGTTGTACATGAGTTTTCATTATATATATATATTTCAATCTCTATTTCTTTGTGTTTTTGTGTGATTGAGTAGGTTTTTGTTTTTTTACCCTCCTTATCCCCCCCCTTTTGCATGTTTCCTTAGAGGTTAATGCCACCCAAATACATATTTACTATACCCTCGGTATAAGTCACTAACCGAGGGCCTACTAGAGGTTGGACTCAGTTAGTCACTATCTATGTACCCTCATTTGTGTATCTTTATGGGCAGGGGGTCATGACATTATTATAATTATATAAATATATATTATAAATTATATTACAGAAAAATAAATACATAAATTTAAACATTAATTATATTTAATGCATTTATGGTTTAATCTTTATAGTTTATATTACTATATTTTATGATATATATATATAATTATATTAAAATATATATAATTATAATCATTTATATGATTATAAATATGTATAAGTTAATAAATATATATATATATATAATAATATATATAACTATAATCATTTATATAATTATAAATATGTGCCAATTAATATATATATATATAATATAAATTACTATATGTCATAATATATATATTTATTATATTTATTTAGCTATTTCATAATACTATATTTTATAATATATATATATAATTATATTCATGTTTATTCTAATATATATGTATAAATAAATAAATATATATATATATATATTAATTACATGAGATATATTTAACGTAGTTATATTATTATTTATATAAATCATATTACAATATTTTATGATATATATATAATTATAATCATGTATATAATTATAAAATAATAATATATGTAATGTTATAATCATTTATATAATCAAAAATAAAAATAAATTAATATTTTCATGTATACATGATTATAATAATGCCTACAATTATAAATAATACTAAAATAATAATAATATATATATATTAATGTTAAGAAATTAAAATAAAACAATGAATTTCAGTGGAGGAAAACTGAATTACAATAACTCTAAGTAAGAAAAAGATGTGATATCAAGAAAAATCAAACTTACAGAGAAAACCCTTGATCTTCCCATTAAGGAAATGTTTAATAGAATTAGTCTCAAATCATAGTTCTAAATATAAATATTTTATCTTCATGCCTAGTTTGACTAAGAGAGGATACTCAAAATATTATAAATCCCCCCTAGACCCATATTCCTTGGTTGAGGCTATTCCATTTGACATTGATACATTTTGTATGAAGACACCTCAACCCATAAAAGTTAAGATAAATATGAATTATTTTCCATCCTAGAAAGTATTTTTGTACACTCCCTTGTATCCATCTCATCAGCACTTCCCTAGAAAATAATAGGTCCCTTGGCATCCCTTCAGTTATTAATGAGAACCAATATACATCACTGAGAATAACCCTCATCTTTAGAAAATTTAATTTATATTTTAATCAGAACATTTAAAAGACAAGGGATCATGTTAAATGAAAGATCAATGCTTTGGTATCTCGTGGTAAAAGTTCATTGAGTCCTTCAATAATATTTATTAGATAATGGTTTTTCAGTTGATATAATGTGAATCATTCATCATTAATAAGTGTAAGATACTGACATTCAATGATATACATATTTTTTTTAATATTTTGGTAAAACACCATTTAAATTGGTTAATTAAATGATTCCTGGGAGTATGGAAGGTCTCCGGGGGCGTTCTAGGGGTCCTGGATATGAAAAGACGGGAAAAGGGTACATCTACTGCATGGTGCATGGTTAATGCATGGTTAGTACTAAGAGTGTTTCAGAACAACGTGACCTAGAGAAGAGAGGTGTATAGTTTGTAAACCATCTGTGGGGGTCTGCAAAACTGTGAATCCTTGGACAGAGTTAATCACATGGCCTCCACATGATTTTCAAAACCATACGGGATCCCCAATAAAACCATGCAGCTTAATTTCCTCTAGAACATAGGGACCTGAATGGTTGGAACACTATTTGGAAAAAGTGCTCCCAAACAATGTGCCTCTTAAATATTTTTAATTTTACCATTTTACCCTCCTGACATTATGTAATGTCCCAGACTCAAATTCTACAAAAAAAATTTCTCTGAACCCTTTTGGACACATGGCCTCAAACACATCTCCCCAAATCCAGAGGCTACCAACTAGCTATGAGGCCCTAGATGAGTCAATGGAGGGACTATTCCCTCATTAACAGAGTATCACAATAGAAGTCAAATTTAACAAATATCAAAAGAAAACTAAGATGCATTCAATTAATGTAAACAAGAAAAGTAAGAAAAGAGAAAATATAACAAACTAGGAGTGTCTCATATACAAAATGATGCATATTATACATGTTTCTATAAAATAGAAAAAATAAGTAAATATGAGTATTGTACAATATAAGTATCCAACAAGGTAAAAATTCCAAAAAGTCTTAGTAGCATCACAAGCCTCATCTTGTTCCCATGATCCCCTACTCTAAATAAAAAATCAACAACCTATGTTAGGGAGATTTCCCCTACCATCACCTACAACCATATGATCTGTTTAGGTCCTTGATGAGGACCAAACAAGGTGTGGGATAAAAATTCTATTAGGTAACCACCCAGAAGACTATACAGTTCTAATAGAAATATGTAATGTGGTATCAAGTGTGAGTGAAGTAGTAACATATGGTGAATTCCCATGGAATATTGCAATATGTAAAACCCAACATCCTCTCAAGGCTCCATATAATAAGAGTTAGCTCTTAACAAGGTAGTTATAAACAAGTAAACAAGTCACACGAACACACTGTACATCCAACCATATCATGTAACCCACAACCACATAGTATAATGAACTGTAGACCCCAAGGTCATGATCCAAGTTGTCACGTACGGGGGATTCCCTGTAAGAAGTGCATAACATGAAGGGATGATCCAAGGTGTAGCAGACACTACTACAAAAACGGGAAATAACAGCACTAAAATCGGGCTTTAACAGCGCTAGAAAAGCGCTGTAAAGCTCAGCGCTGATAAAGGGGGGGTCCTTTAACATCCCTTTTTTAGCGCTGTTAAATGTCACCTTTAACAGCGCTAAAAAAGCGCTGTTAAATGTCACCTTTAAGGGCGCTAAAAAAGCGCTGTTAAAGGAAACCTTTAATGGCGCTAAAAAAGCGCTGTTATATGTTGCCTTTAACAGCGCTTTTTTAGCACTGTTAAATATCTCCTTTAACAGCGCTTTTTTAGCGCTGTTAAATGTCGCCTTTAACAGCGCTAAAAAAGCGCTGTTAAATCCCTGCCTGCTGCTAATAAAAAACCTGCACTAGTACAGCCAGCAGAGCAGACCTGCACAAAAACCAGTATATCAACCACAGACCTGCACAAAAACCAGTATATCAACCACAAGCATGTCATCAACCGATCACAACCCAAACAAACAGTGTTCTTACCATGAGTTAGATACCATCTACCTAGAAAGCAAAACTACCTCATTACATAGTATCACAAAATATTCCTACACAACTCAGAAGATAAATACTAGAACATTCCACTATGCATTGTTTCTCCTTGGATTGCCACTTGGTTTTGACAAATCGTGCAGAGCCTGTGCTCCTTGAATCATTCTGCAATACATAAAAAGGATATCCTAACTCTCCCACCATCACCCTTAGTAATTATGTATATTAATACAAAAAAGGTAACATATCATAAATTGGGGGACTGTAATGAGACATCAAGATTAACATTCTATATATAGGATCGATGTCTGGTAGGATTGGTTGCGTTGATACATGACTCTACCTGGACCTCAAAAATAGATATATGATCTCACTCCAGAACATTCAGAGAGACTCCAACTATGTCTAGGACGTCCTGCTGAAGCGATCGTACTACCGTAAGTCGGAAAAGATACCAAAACCATCCTAGGAAGGATCATGGGAGCCAACCCTAATGAAATATGTCCTTGATATAGTGTTCAAAGAGATCAATCATGGTACATAAAATTATGTGTCATTTAAAGGGTCACATGCCTTGTCGCTTTACCCTGGGTAACTCCAATGCTCAGATGCCTGTGTGAATATACATGTCATATCAATAGGAAATTACATGGCATGTTAAAAAACATATACATGTTACCCATTGATCTTGTGTCCTCTTATGCACTCTTGCCCTATGTTAGTACATGACGTCGATCTTGTGTGATTCTTCCTGTGTATCTGTACAAGGGATAAACTGCGTAGCTGGCTCATTAAAGACGTGTAGTGGGATATATTCCATGTAGGAAATCCATGTAATCCACCCCAGGTTTGACTCGTACACGTCACATATGACCCATGGATCATTGTACTAAAGTGTTAACACAATCCTAAGGCGTTTGGTCGGTTTCCCGTATGTCAGTTGTTGATTTCACTTAAAAATAAATCCATTTTGAACAAAATAGAGGCACTTTGAGTGGTTTCGGCCACACCGGGCCTCGGATTGAGTCGGGGTTGACTCTTACACGTCAAATTTTACCCATGGATCATTGCCCTTAAGTTTCAACAGAATCCAAATGCGTTTGGTCAGTTTGCCGCATGTCAGTTGTTGATTTCACTTAAAAATAAGTCCATTTTGAACAAAAGAGAGGCACTGTGAGTGGTGTCGGCCACACCGGGCCTCAGATTGATGCGGTGTTATGTCACACATGAGTCATTGATCGTTTTGAAAAAGTATCAATGCAATCAGAAGCCGTTAGATCGATTTGGCGTATGTACGTAAAATATTGTCCATTTTAAACTAAATACATACACTTGGAGTGATACCGGTCACACCGCGCCTCTGATTGAGGCGGGGTTGACTCTTACACGTCACATTTGACCCATGGATCATTGTCCTTAAGTTTCAATAGAATCCCAATGCGTTTGGTCGGTTTGTCGTATGTCAGTTGTTGATTTCACTTAAAATTAAGTCCATTTTTAACAAAACAGTGACACTGTGAGTGGTGTCGGCCACACCGGGCCTCAGATTGATGCGGTGTTGAATCGTACAAGTCACACATGAGTCATTGATTGTTGTGAAAAAGTATCAACGCAATCAGAAGCCGTTAGATCGGTTTGGCGTATGTACGTAAAATATTGTCTATTTTAACCTAAATACATACACTTGGAGTGATACCTGTCACACCGCACCTCTGATTGAGGCGGGGTTGAATCTTACACGTCACATTTGTCCCATGGATAGTTTTCCTTAAGTTTCAATATAATCCCAATGTGTTTGGTCGGTTTGTCGTATGTCAGTTGTTGATTTCACTTAAAATTAAGTCCATTTTTAACAAAAAAGTGACACTGTGAGTGGTGTCGGCCACACCGGGCCTCGAATTGATGCGGTGTTGAATCGTACACGTCACACATGAGTCATTGATCATTGTGAAAAAGTATCAATGCAATCAGAAGCCGTTAGATCAGTTTGGCGTATGTATGTAAAATATTGTCCATTTTAAACTAAATACATACACTTGGAGTGATACCGGTCACACCGCGTCTCAGATTGAGGCGGGGTTGAGTCATACACGTCACATATAACCCATGAATCATTGTCCTAAAGTGTCAACACAATCAGAAGGCATTTGGTCAGTTTCCCGTATGTCAGTTGTTGATTTCTCACTTAAAAATAAGTCCATTTTGAACAAAACAGAGGCACTTGGAGTTGTGTCAGCCACAACAGGCCTCAGATTGAGGCGGGGTTGACTCGTACACGTCACATTTGAAGGTGAGTATGCATACACGATAGTTTACCTTCTTAGAGAAGGGTTTCTGGAAGAGTATAAAAGACATGAAGCAATGAAGATCATTAGAGTGTTGGAGCAAATGTGGTTGCTACAAACAATGTGGAAATCGGCTTGTGCAAAGCGACCTAAGTTACAACTTGCAGGTATTCTACTCTATTTTTTTCTGGAAGGTTTCAGTTTAAATGCATTTTGGAATGATCATTGCTAGCCATTGTCTTTAAGGTTTTTTTGACAGCCGAGGGGAAAGGGTGGGGTCTGAAGACATTGTAGGATATGTCGAAGGGTGATTTTGTGTGTGAATATGTTGGAGAAATGTTAACTCCCGCAGTTCTGAAAAGAGTCACTATTTGAAAGAAAGTCACAAGTTTAGATACATCTCAAGATGGTCAGTTTAAAGACATTTTGAGGGACACTACTAAAGACATGCTCAGATATGCACTCATCCCCCACTTTTAGATCGTTGTCTACTACAATGATCTTCCAAACAAGATATGCATTAGAACGCTCATGATACATAGAGAAATTCACTGGCCACCTTCGAGAATGATCTGAAGCACAAACCATGACAGCATTATGTTTTTAACTTCAGCACCTCAATTGAGAATGTGACACCTTTCAGGACTTGGCGCCATTGTATGTCGTTTCGTCCACTGAATGGGTCTATCCTTTTATTTAATTTTTTTAACTTCAGTCAAATATTCTAGAAAGATGTCGCGGTAGATCCTTCACCATTTTGTTTTGCTGAACATCTCATTACATTGTTAAAAAAAGCAGGGTGTCTTGCATGGGCAATACATTATTGTATTGAAGATGATGCACTCCCATTTTAATGGACTAGGTTTACTCCCTAATCTCATACATAACATCTCATGAGACAATAGATTTAACCAATGAATTGGAGTCCTATCTGGGTACAACCATCATACGATTTTCATGATTATGTGTTCCACAATAATTAAATCAATCATTAGGCTTAAACAAAATAATTAACCATGTGGGTTCGAATAAATGGGAGTGCATCATCTTCAATACAAGAACGTATTGCCCATGCAAGACACCCTGCTTTTTTTTAACAATGTAATGAGATGTTCAGCAAAACAAAATGGTGAAGGATCTGCCGAGACATCTTTCTAGAATATTTGACTGAAGTTAAAAAAATTAAATAAAAGGATAGACCCATTCAGTGGACGAAATGACATACAATGGCGCCATTTCCTAAAAGGTGTCACATTCTCAATTGAGGTGTTGAAGTTAAAAACATAATGCTGTCATGGTTTGTGCATCAGATCATTCTCGAAGGTGGCCAGTGAATTTCTCTATGTATCATGAGTCATTGATTGTTGTGAAAAAGTATCAACGCAATCAGAAGCCGTTAGATTGGTTTGGCGTATGTACGTAAAATATTGTCCATTTTAAACTAAATACATACACTTGGAGTGATACCGGTCACACCGCGCCTCTGATTGAGGAGGGGTTGAATCTTACACGTCACATTTGACCCATGGATAGTTGTCCTTAAGTTTCAATAGAATCCCAATGTGTTTGGTCGGTTTGTCGTATGTCAGTTGTTGATTTCACTTAAAATTAAGTCCATTTTTAACAAAACAGTGACACTGTGAGTGGTGTCGGCCACACCGGGCCTCGGATTGATGCGGTGTTGAATCGTACACGTCACACATGATTCATTGATCATTGTGAAAAAGTATCAATGCAATCAGAAGCCGTTAGATTAGTTTGGCGTATGTACGTAAAATATTGTCCATTTTAAACTAAATACATACACTTGGAGTGATACCGGTCACACACAAAATCACCCTTCGACATATCCTACAATGTATTCAGACCCCACCCTTTCCCCTCGGCTGTCAAAATCACCCTTCGACTATCTGGTTATGATTTTTGACAGCCGAGGGGAAAGGGTTGGGTCTCAATCCGAGGCGCGGTGTGACCGGTATCACTCCAAGTGTATGTATTTAGTTTAAAATGGACAATATTTTACGTACATATTCCAAATCGATCTAACGGCTTCTGATTGCGTTGATACTTTTTCACAATGATCAATGACTCATGTGTGACGTGTACGATTCAACACCGCATCAATCCGAGGCCCGGTGTGGCCGACGCCACTCACAGTGTCACTGTTTTGTTAAAAATGGACTTATTTTTAAGTGAAATCAACAACTGACCATCTCGAGTTGTATCTAAATTTGTGACTTTCTTTTAAATAGTGACTCTTTTCAGAACTGTGTGATATGAAGGTATTTTGGAGATTTTACTGGTTCATGCATGATATGAAGGTATTTTGGAGATTTTACTGGTTTTTTTGTCCAAAGGCCAAAGAAATTTGGTCCATCATTCTTGCATGTTACTCGTACACGTCACCAAGGACCCGTGGATCCTTCTCCTAAAGGATGAAGGCAATCCGGATGCGTCTGGTCAGATTTACGTAGGCTACTTGTTGTTTCCAATTAAAGTGGTGTCCATTTTAAACAAGAGAGCGACCCTTTGGGTGGTAGCGGTCACACCGTGCCTCGGATTGAGGCAGGGTTGACTCGTACACGTCACCAAGGACCCGTGGATCCTTCTCCTAAAGGATGAAGGCAATCCGGATGTGTCTGGTCCGATTTACGTAGGTCAGTTGTTGTTTCCAATTAAAGTGGTGTCCATTTTAAACAAGAGAGCGACTCTTTGGGTGGTAGCGGTCACACCGTGCCTCGGATTGAGGCAGGGTTGACTCGTACACGTTACCAAGGACCTGTGGATCGTTCTCCTAAAGAATGAAGGCAATCCGGATGCGTCCGGTCGGATTTCCGTAGGTCAGTTGTTGTTTCCAATTAAAGTGGTGTCCATTTTAAACAAGAGAGCGACCCTTTGGGTGGTAGCGGTCACACCGTGCCTCGGATTGAGGCGGAGTTGACTCGTACACGTCACCAAGGACCCGTGGATCGTTCTCCTAAAGGATGAAGGCAATCTAGATGCGTCTGGTCGGATTTCCGTAGGTCAGTTGTTGTTTTCAATTAAAGTGGTGTCCATTTTAAACAAGAGAGCGACCATTTTAGTGGTTCAACATTCTTGCATGTTGCTGGTGCATATCATCTGTTAAAATGGAAAAATGACTCATTGGAGAAAGAATGTTTTATTTAATAACAATTACAATTTTGCTACGAACATTTACATACAACAATATTTCATCTTTTGATCCCCTTAACTCCTCTCAAAAATGACCACCAATTGTACATGTCCCCAAGTCAGATCATCATTGTATTTGTGTACAATCTGTCATCAGGTATGCGGCCCACTCGTTTCTGAACACATCTATATCGTCTTGTGAGTATGAGGCTTTTCGGCAGTCATAGTAGTACTGCAAAATAAAAAAAATAAAGAATTAATAAATAACTTAAACGAACTAGTAATTGTTTTTGAAAATACCTCTTTAGGGATGCTAGTTTGCTGATGAAAAACGATCTCTTTCATAAATTTACAAACATAATAACCACAATCATTATCGTTTGTTTGTTTTGGACACTGCAAAAAAATTGATCATTAGGAGAATAAATAACTTGTGTTGAGGTGTGTTTGGATAGTGAAATTTTATTATATATACCCTGATATTTGTCCAGACGTAGTACTTGCTCGGCTCCTTATGCTTAGCCCCTGTCCTCATACCATGATTTAGACGATATTGGTACACCGCCCTATCATAACAGAATCCTCAGTAAAAGATAATATATATTATATAAATTGATGTTTAGACCTAAAACGTAAGATGTAGTGTCTTACAGATTCACAAACTCCATCATGTATGGTCGGTTTGATGGATATCCTAGCTTTAAATCCAGAAAATAAATCTTCGGAGTATCCAAGTTCACCGCAATTAGCAACCAATGTTGCCTAAAAACACAAAAAGGAATAAGTAATAAAAAAGTGAAAATATAATTGATATGCTTTAATCGTAGAGTATTACCCCTGCATGGTTGGTATTAGGAAAAGTCTGTCATCTGTAATCTTGCGTTCAAATGTTTTCAGCAAGTCCTTCACTATTGCATCCCTTTTTGATGACTCTATTTTTGTTTGGTGTGTTGATGTGATATGAGGACTAACCAGTCCAAATCTTGGCACATGGGAAAATCCCTTCAACTGTTTCTCATAAATGCGTCTGTCAACAATATAAAATGCATTTAGTCATAATTTGCACATTAGATCAGCTTTTAGAAAATCAATTCATTGAAACATACCTCATATATACATTTACAACAGTGACGCCTAACCAACCGTTTTCAAGGATTTCATTTACATTTTCAGCAGCAACGAAATCTTGACTTTCCTCTCCGTATATATTATCTTCGAAAATCACTATATGACTATTACCATCTTTTAGCTTCGTATCCACATGAGTCTTCAATGCTAGTAAATGTGGAAAGAGAACAGGTGGTGTTATTGTGCTTTCAGTAGCTCCTTGGGATCGATTGTTCGATCCTTTAGATGGTTTCGAGCCGATGTTAGTCACCCCCTTTCCTTTCTCCGTCTATAACAACAATCATTGATTCAGACACTCTTTTCATTAATTATTAAGGGTTTAGCTTGAAAATAAAAGGAAATAAATACCTCTTTGTCTGCATGTACTCTTACAAGTTGTGCCGGCCATGCAATGAATGTCCCAATAGCCTTTTCAACCGTATGAATATCATCGTCATCAAGTGGAATAGGTAGCATTGCATTTGGATCATGAGCTACAGTAATCGTCACTTTCAGATGATCTTTTGAAAGTGGTCTATTATGCAGTGTGGCATCTGGGATATTGAACACTGTAGCCCTCGCTACAAGGTGATAGGTGGGTGTTGACAGATATAAATCACAATCATTATCACCCTGTAGAAGATCAGTACAGATAAATTATCAGTGTTTGTCTGATTCATATTTAATGGGAACCGTTATTAGAATATTGATTACCACGGCTAAGACATTTTTTTAGGTGAATGGCTCGCCTCAAAGCTGGTGGGGGTGGGGCAGGATGTTCTTGTGGTAGTTGTTCCTGAGTTGTGTCCTCCCTTTGCTTCCCACCCATAAAAGTTTCTAGCAACTCTCCCTGCCATTGCAATTGTTCTTCAAATGTTGCTATTTTTTCGCTCATTTGTTCCAATTTTTTCTCTGTATCATCTATTTTTTTCTTCTTCTCAAAATATACTCGGGGTGTCACCCCAAACCCTACACCTCTGACACGACCGTATTTTTCTGGCTGCTTCAAAGCCGTCGATAATAGGTCTGTATCAGCTACAGGAGTAGCTGATTCCTGTGACTGTCAGATATAGGAAAAAAACTAATTATTTTTATGTAATAGCAATTTTAAACAAATCTTTTTATCATCGTGTCATACTTACACATATTTCCCACACTTTTTGTGTGTTCTCATCTATTAACTTCCCTTCTTTGTTCACACGTGCCTCCTTCCATAGCACATGACGTGGGATAGAAGTGCATTTGGTTTTAGATTCATCAATCTACATATAAACATAGAAAGATAATTATGATGTTGTTTATTGGCACCTAACAATATTACTGTAAATTTACAATACGTACCATTTTCTTTTCTAATGAAGCGTACCCCATCCTTGCTTTACGATAGGGGTATTTTGGATTTGATGCACGTTCCTTATTTTCAGTACAGAGTTTCTGTTTCATAAATGAAATATTGACAATCAAAGTGATGAATACAGGTATCCTCAAACAACGTATTATCACTCACAATGTACCTGAAACTTCTCATCCCCACGACGGCCAATAAATGCATCCCATGCTTCTTGGGATATCAGGTGCGCATAGACAATGGGTGGGTGCGGGATTATTTTACCTTTAGAATCTTTCAGGTGACATCTTGTTAAAATAGTACGAAAACCTCGATGAATCTTTCCTGAAAGCCTTAGTACATAATCCTTGTGTGAGTCATCTACTATAAATGTACTCTGCAAGAGATTTAGAAGAGTAAGACACTGTTTCATCATTTTATTTGCTAGTTAATTAAAGAAATAAATTCATAATGTTACCGTAATTTCTTCCCAGATCACAGCCTTCAACCCGGACACAACATGGTGCCATGAATCTATGTCAATCGGCATGCATTGCCGAGTGACAACTCCAATGTAACTGCTAAACATAGCCTTGTTGGGATTCACATGTTGGCCTCGTGCATTCCATTCGACTTCAAATTTGATGCCTTTGCTTTTCACCTTAAGAATTTTGGCTAACACTGTCAAACTACGACGCACCTGTGATTTCTGCGACGTCGGTCCTTCATTCCCGACCATTTCATCGATATCAACATCATCTATATGTTCATCTACTATGATATCAACGGCATGTGCTGATGGTTGTTGGACCTCAACACTAAGAGAAGGAGCCGAAACAGTAAGAGCAGCAGCAGGAGCAGTAGGAGCACCAGGAGCCGCAGCAGTAAGAGCAGCAGCAAGAGCAATAGGAGCACCGGGAGCCACAGCAGGAGTAGTAGGAGCACCAGGAGCCACAGTAGGAGGAGGAGTAGGAGCCACAGCAGTAGGAGCAGTAGGAGCCGCATTAGGAGCAACAGTAGCAGCAGAATGAGCTGCAGGAGCAGCAGGAGCAGCAGCAGCCGCAGCAGCAGCTGCTTGAGAGACTTGTTCAGTCTCAAGGTTAGGAGCACCAGAATGTGCAGAAGTCATTATCTGCAAAAGTGGTTGAACAGTTCATTCAAATTACATAAATTCTGTAATGATAAGATAATAACATGAGATAACAAGATCTATATTACAAACAAAATATAACCTGTTTACTGAACTCTCTTTCTTTTTTTCAAAGGTTGAAGAGATTTGACACCTCTATCGACAATCCAAATCCCTTCATTGTGGTCTCCTCTAACATACAAAACATCATCTGCATTGGGACCGCTCTGAATTGATTGTGACGTACCACTAAAAGGATCGTCCTCAACTGAATTTTCATCGGAACCCTCAATAGTTTTGGACGATAACAGAACAATCGACCACTTTCGGTTTGCGGGATCTGGAACATAAAAAACTTGTACCGTTTGTGATGCCATTATAAACTGTTCGTCTTTGTACCCTTCTTTACTAAAATCAACTTTCACAAATCCCCATTCATCTATTTTAACACCACTATTGTTATCAATCCATTTGCATTGAAAAATCGGCAATTGAAATGTCGTATAATCTAACTCCCATATTAGTTTGATAATGCCAAAGTATGACATATTTGCATAAATTGGATTTCTATCCTTACTACCAGAAACATGCATCGCTTCAGCCACTAGTGTAACTCCACTATTTTTCATGGTACTCTCTTCATCATGTTCATCCGTATAGAATGTATAACCATTAATTACATACCCACTGTAAGATAATACATACACACTTGGTCCAGCAGCTAGCCATCGAAGTCGTTCTGAAATTGAATTCGGATTTTCATCCAACTGCTTAAAAATATGGTCCTGAAACCATCCTATAAACTGGTGATTATGTGTATCTGCTAACCATTTTTCAGCCCTCGGTGGATTCAACTGCCTAAGAATTTATTTGTGAGTTTCAATATATGGAGCAACCTCCCAACTGTTATGAAAAACATAAAGATGATCCTGCTCCCGATCTGTAATACTGATTGTTACAACTTTTCTTCCAGAAATTCCCTCACCCTCAATGCGTCCAGTGTGACGAGATTTCGGGAGACCAATGCTTTCCACATCAGATAGGTATTCAATACAAAATTCAATGGCTTCCTCAACAATATATCGCTCCACTATACAACCCTCTGGACGACTTCGATTTTTGACATATCCTTTCAAAATCTTCATATACCGTTCAACAGGATACATCCATCTATAGTGCACAGGACCACAAAGTCGAATCTCTCTCACCAAGTGAATCATCAAATGAACCATCATATCAAAGAATGTTGGCGGGAAGAACATTTCTAATTCACATAATATGATGAAAATTTCTTTTTCCATAGCTGGCAATTTCCCCGGGTCTAAAACTTTGCTACATATATCTTTGAAAAAGAAACAATGTTTGGTTAACGTATGACGAACATTCTTGGGTAAAATGCAACGTAAAGCTATAGGAATTAGATCTTGCATCAAAACATGGCAATCATGTGATTTCAAACCTTTTAACTTCAAATCATTCATTGACACAATGTTCTTGATATTTGATGAGTACCCCTCTGGAACCTTTACATCATTAAAGAAGTTGCAAAATTGATATCTCTCTTCCCTAGAAAGAGTATAAGCAGCAGGAGGAAGAAACATTCGATTTTCACCTTTCACGGGAGCCAACTCTTCTCGTATTCCCATGTCAACCATGTCCAACCTTGCCTTAATTCCATCTTTTTTTTTGCCAGGGGCATTTAGCAACGTTCCAATAACACTATCACATACATTTTTTTCCACATGCATCACATCAAGAAAATGTCTGAGGAACAAACAATTCCAGTATGGTAATTCAAAAAAAAACTGATCTCTTTTTCCAACCGATTTTCGTAAGGTTTTTAGAAAATGGTTTACCAAAAACAGTGTTCATATCTTTTACTTTCTCAAACAGCTGATCACCTATTAGTGGAGACGGTGTTGTGCGTTTTTCTGAACTTCCATTGAATGATGTCGTCCAAGATCGGTACTTATGCTGACGAGGTAGAAATCTACGATGTCCTAGAAACACAGATTTCGATGAATGTTTCAACCTAATTTATTCTGTATCTTCTTCGCACACGGGACACCCTTGAGTTCCTTTAATGCTATAGCCTAACAAATTTCCATAAGCAGGGAAATCATTTATTGTCCCATACAACATCGCTCTCAACGTGAAGTATTCACTTTTATAAGCATCATACAACATTACACCTGAGTCCCACAATAACTTCAAATCCTCGATCAAAGGAGTCAGATAAACATCAATATCGTTACCTGGTTGTTTTGGTCCTGATATAAGCATAGATAAAATGATGAATTTTCGCTTCATGCATAACCAGGGTGGAAAGTTATAATTTAGCAACATAACAGGCCATGTACTATGAGTGCTGGTTTGAAAACCAAAAGGATTCACTCCATCTGTAGATAACGCAAGACGAAGGTTTCTCGGCTCTTTTCGAAATTCAGGATACTCATGATCAATTTTCTTCCATTGAGGAGAGTCGGCCGGATGACGTAATAACCCATCTTTATTTCTTTTATCTGCATGCCACGACAATTGTCTTGCAGTTTCTTTACTTCCATATAAACGTCTAAACCTTGGAATGATTGGAAAGTACCATACAACTTTCGTAGGATTGGATTTATCTTTCTTGTATCGAGAATCACCACACTTTGGGCATTCTGTAAGTGATTTGTTCTCCTTTCGAAACAATATACAGTCTTTCGGGCAGGCATGCATTCTTTCAAAAATCATTCCCATCGAGCGTAGCATTCGTCTAGATTCATATGTCCGTCTTGGAAGCTCATTATCTTCTGGGAGCATGTCATTCAAGAGAGCAAGTAGTTCCGTAAAACTGACATCACTCCATCCATTGCCTTCTTTCAATTTATACAACTTTAGTACAGCTGACAATGTTGTATACTTAGTGCAAGCAGCATACAATGGCGTCTTTGCACAACTCTTTAACTTCTCAAACAATTTTGGGCAATCACAGGGTTCATCTTGAATTGTCTTTGTCATTTCCTCAATACGATCTTCATCATCATTGACATCTGTAATCACATCCTCCATACGGTCTTCTTCATTATCTATATTTGTATTCATATCTGACGATCCATAAAACGCAGTTTTATCCCAGCCAGTAGCTACATTCGCTTTTTCTCCGTGTTTATTCCAACATTTATAACTCCGATCTATTCCGTGACATATCAAATGTTCTTCCAACTCCTCTGGAGTAAGTAGTCTAGAATAACAACAATGTAAACACGGACAAAGGATTTGAGAAGGATCCTTTGTGTGATCCTTTGCAAACTTGATGAACTCTTTCACTCTGTTCTCGTACTCTATTGTTAAACGATTAGAATCCATCCAATCTATATTCATCTTCATCCTATTTGAATCTCAAATATTAGTATTTATGGTTCAAGTACACAAAAGAAGACTTCCAAATACAGTATAAGGGAACCACTTCCTTGGAAGGAGATCAAGTAGTCTAACCTATAATCAAGATTCATAAAAAATAATATTAGATTCACTAAAAAGATGATTATCTATCACTCTATAAGGAGGATATAACAGGAGATAGAGGATTTCCAATCGATGAGAGATACCTTTATCAGAGAGAAACCAAACGCATCCACTAGAGCTTCTATCTGATTTGTATAGGCACTCAGGATACAAAAACTATATTTAAAATGCATGTGAGATAAAGAACGAATAATTAAAATAAATAATCCATTATACAATTTAAAATTCATTATCATCTCTATTATGATTTGTATAGGCACTCAGGATTCATTCTAGTAGTGGTACAGGTTCCCCCATTAATCATGAGTGATAGAGGGAATAGTAGTTTTTGGATTACCTTTCTTGTTTTATACAATTTATGAAGAAATGACAAGGGTTGGAAGTGCCGAGTGTGTTTGACTTGAAAATAGAGGTTTAGTTGCAACACCCTCTGATGTTTTCTGGAGAGGTTGGACCCAAGGTAGATAAGTTCTAAATTTAGTTCATCTAGAATATTCTAGATAACTTTTCTACTCCTTAGTAGAATAGGGTAGAGTTGGTAGCGTATATGTTATGGGGGCCAACAATGATCTACTGTGATATTTAGTCTTGGGATGAGCATATGGAGGGAATGACTTGGAAGAAAATCTAGGATATGTTCATGGAGCACTTTTAACCTACGACATTGAGGAAATGAAAATATGAATATTTAATATGTTTGACATAATTATGTTTGATAATGATAGATTATGTTAGATTCTTCACATACCAGTAATGTTTTTATCTAATGTTGACATGAGATAAGGTATCTATGAAAAATAAATTAGGATGGACTTAGATGTGAGATTAAGTCCCAGGTAAATATATTTTTTATGAGGTTTGTTGAGGTGGTGGATCAGGTTCTCCTTTCCAAGGGGAACCTAAAAAAGACTTGTAGTGATGGTAGGGTGGTTTCAATTGAATGATCTAGTGGTACATATTATGATAGTAGGATTCACCATTATGATATCTTCCACTAGGGTGGTGGTGGATAAGGTATCTATGTGAGAGGATTTTTCTCTTAGAGAGGTTTTTAGTCATCTTCAATCAATGAGGTAGGTCTGGTCACATGTTAGGCCTATGACTTTGACCACTAGTGAAGTGTCAATCATGTATCATGATGGTTCATATATATAGGTTCTACATGAACACTTGTAATATGGGTAGTGATGGATGATCTATATTGGTACAGAGCACCGAATAGGGGAACCTAAAGGAGACTTGTAATAGGGGATCCTCTCATTATTTTATATCTTATCTCTTGGTAAATGGTTTCTGTTTTGTGTTAGAGTACTTTTGTGGGATCATGTTGGTCAACACAACATTGGGGGTGTGATTAGAAGGCATCTGTCTTCGTAAGGGATGTTCCCTCATGGTTTGCAAGTATTGTTTCATTTTGGATTTATACTTGCTTGATATGATATGTATTGAATAGATAGTGATGATGTAATTTTTGGTATTTAATCAATATCACATTGATTGTTACCGTAGATGAGTGACCGTCATGCCTCATAAGGGTAGAGCCCATGTCTTTTATGGAGAATGGGATATCTTGGTAGACCATGTAGGACCAGTTCTTCCAAAACTAGGTGAGAACATAGACCAGTTTACGAATATTTTTCTTGATGATAATGGATTGAAACAAGAAATATTTCCCCCAGTAGTAGACTGGTTCTAGGATGTGTTTCATGAGAATTGATCAGGGCTACCACCTAAAAGAGACTTTGAGTTCATGATTGAGCTGATGCGTGGAGTTGATCCATTTTATATAACGCCTTTCAGAATGAAACAAGAATAGATTCAGGAACATAAAACTCAATGAGAGGAGTTAGATTATGAAGGGTGCATCTGCTCGAGTATGTCACCTTGGGGATCTCATGTTTTATTTTCCAAGAAGGATGACAGAACATTACATATGTGTTTCTATTAATAGAATATGAATCAGATGAAAATTAAGAACAGATATCCACTTCTTTGTATTTTTGATCTATTTGACCAGCTGAGGGGTTCCATATTGTTCTCTAAGATTGATCTAAGGTTTGTTTATCATCATTTGAGGTTGAGAAATTCTGATATACTATAAACTAATTTTGAAATGATGTATAGTTTTTATGAATTCTTCATAATAAAATTTGTGTTGACGAATTCCCCATGGCATTTATTCTCTTGATGAGTTGAATATTTCATTTGTACCTAGACCAGATTGTAGTTGTTTTATGGATGACATATTGGTGTAATACCAAAATAATGATGATCATTCCCAACATCTGGACATCATCATGCGTACACTTAGAGAGAATCAGCTATACACAATCTATCTATATGAAAAAATATACATCTTCTTCATAGATTGTTACCTTAAGGAGGCGGCCGAGGGCGTTGCGGGTTGCGGAAGGCGGCCGCGGAGGGCGACCGAGGGCGGCTGAGTGAGGCGGAGGGTCACGGAGGCGGCGGAGAGCGGCCGAGGGCGGCGGAGGGCGGCCGAGGGCGGCAGAGAACGGCGGCCGAGGGCGTTGCGGGCAGCCGAGGGCGGCAGGCGGTGGAGGTCGGCCGAGGGTGTTGCGGGCGGCAGAGGACGGCGAATGTACCGAGGGCGGCAAGCTCCGGCGAAGCGAACACAACAGCGGTATTCGGGAGAAGAGTAGCAGGGTTACGGTTCCGCGAGGGCTTTAGCTGCGATAAAACGAGGGCACTGTGCGACCGACTTTATAAAAAAGTCGACTAAGGTTTTATCAGCGCTAAAAAGGCGCTGATAAAGGCTACCTTTATCAGCGCTAAAATTATAGCGCTGATAAAATCTAGCTTTATCAGCGCTTTTCTAGCGCTGATAATATTATGATTTATCAGCACTAGAAAAGCGCTGATAAAGATTCCCCGTATCAGCGCTACAATTATAGCGCTGATACCGGGTCTCATTATCAGGGCTTTTTTAGCGCTGATAAAGATAATTTTTATCAGCGCTTTTTGAGCGCTGATAAAGGATACCCTATATCAGCGCTGAAATTTGAGCGCTGATAGAGGTGTTTTGTATCAGCGCTTTTTTAGCGCTTATATAGGCGAACCTTTATCAGCGCTTTTTGAGCGCTGATAAAGACCAACTGTACCAGCGCTAAAATTTTAGCGCTGATACAGATCATATTTATCAGCGCTTTTCTAGAGCTGATAAATATTACTATTATCAGCGCTAAGAAAGCGCTGATAAACATTAGCTTTTTCAGCGCTGTAATGTTAGCGCTGATATAGGGTATCCTTTATCAGCGATTTTTCTTAGCGCTGTTATAAGGGTGCGCTTCCCTTGCCCGTTTTTGTAGTAGTGAGACCATGGCAACCACATCAAGTCCCATGGGTGTCCCAGTGGAAACATGGTCTAGGAACTAGTTGGAGTCCAATGATCATGTATAACAACATGTCCTATGTGAGTCCAAGAAAGCTGAATCCATAAAGTCACAAAGCCTGATGAATCCCATGCAATCAAGACCCGAGGGGAATATTCAACCAAAGGTGTCCACTACCGCATTCCAGATATATGGAGATGAGACCCTGGTATATATCAAACCCTTTAATAAATTCATTAAATTTAATCAATTAATCCCATATGATTATACCCAATCACATTACCAATTACAATTCATGAGTATAACCACTCATGAATTCAATTTATCAATCACAATTTATATGGGGCTACCATCCCATATTACCATTAAACATTCTATTAATCAATTCATAGAGGTATACCCATCCATATAATCTTATATTCAATTTAACATATCATTTTATTATACCCACTCACTTGTAACCTTTTCCCCATAAACCATTGGAGTAGTTAAACAATTACCCACAAGTATACCAACTTCTTCACCCACATTCATTCAAGCTAATTTATCAAAATAGGCACTACATCACAAGAGATCTCTAATAAATGAGGAATTAAATCTCCTAGGTAGTTATTCAAAAACCATTAAGGAACTAAAGGGCGTCCTCTAACTAGAAAAGCACAAGTAAACACTCCTTGAGTGGTTTGAAATAGGTATAAACAAGATAATTTCCTGAGGTGTACCCCATGAGTGACCTTGATTCTATAAATGGGTTCCAATACAACTAATGAAACCAAAGAGCATCCTCATTAGGTCTGGTTATTCCTATTAGGAGTAGATCAGTCAAAAATAAGGCTACACCAGAATGTTTGGTTGGAGAAATATCAGATGAATGCCCAAAAACACCAGAAAAGCTGAAGAAAAGAGTAGAACACCTACCTTAGCTTAGTAGTGGAGTTCTCATCCAGCATCGAGTCCTGATTCACCTCGTTTTATGAAAAATATTAATAAATAAAGAATAACTAGAAATTAGTTCATATGATCCTAAAATCAAATTTCGCAAATGATTGTCAGAATAATCGAGAAACGCAAAAAAGGAACGCCGACCTTAATGATACAAATCTGTTGAGACAAACATGGCTGAAAATGGAGGTTGGACGGAAGACCAGGATCAGTACCCTATGATAGATCTTCCATGAAGTTACAATGGGACCCTAAGCTATGGAACATTAGAAATAAATATTTTTTTTGGTTTTAAACTCATTAGGGAAAAATAGTCATTTTACCCTAAAAAACTGGGTCAGACAGTTTCTACAAATGGTTTTTCTAACTGAGTTGAAACTATGTAATGAATTATGTAACACTGGGGCATATCACATGGTTACCCCCACAAGTTTTACCCTTAATATGTGGTAACTATGCCTAAGCTTTTATCAAGTCTTCCAAAATTGGTGACCTAGCCACACAGTTTAGTCACACAATGCACATGCCATGTACAAAACTGTGTGCCATGCCATTTCAGCCGAAAACATGGTCCTAGGGTCTGATCAAGACCCAAACACCTCCCAAACAACTGTGATCATGTTGGGAACTCAAACCAGACCATTTTTGAGAATTTAAATTGAAAAATAATGGATTTTTACCTCATATGAAAACCTAGGATTTTACATTCTTCCCCCATTATAGTAATTAATCCCTAAACTTATCTCTGAAGAGTGCTCAATATTTGTCTGAGAACAACTCTATACACTGATCACATATTTCAGCCTCCCTCTATAAAGTCTCATTCTTTAAACGGTTGTGCTTCAATAGCCCTTGTTCTATAGGAAGTGACTATCCTCATCAAACCTTCCTAATCCTATCAATGATAATCTCGGATTCACCTCAAAGGATGTATCGACTAGAAACTCAACCTCTTTATGTTGAAAAAAGATAGATATGTTTGAATGATAGCGGTGCAGATGAGATATATTGAAGACACCCTTCATGTCTAGGTACCTCTGAGGTAACATCAACTGATAGGCAACCGACTTGAATCACTCCAGAATCTTGAAAGACCTAACATTTCATGGTGAAATCATACCCTCTATCTTGATCCACCTATTCCCCAACCTCAATGAAACATGTATGAAAACAAGATCCCTAAATTCAAATTCTAGAGGTTATCTAAAAATGTTATATTTACGATGAGACTATGCTATAACCATCTTCTTGTGAATCAAATAGACCTACTCTAATTTCTCCTACAAGAGATGTGTTTCTAGATAATATACCTCGATTTCCTATAACAAACACATGTGTGATCGGTCTACCATATTATTTATCATAAGGTTCCATCTATTTAGTCACCTAAAAACTATTATTGTAGGAGGAATAAACCAAGGGAATATGTTTCTCCTGAGAAACCCAAAAATCTAGGATGCATGCTCACAATATTTCCTCTACCACCTATATTGTACGCTCTAACTGGCCATCAGACTAAGGGTGGAATGTTGTTCTTAGAAGCACCTGCATACCCAACGCCCTCTGAAATATCTACTAGAAATCAGATGTGAAGTGGGATTACCTATCTGAAATGATAAAATGAGGGAACACATGAAGTGGTACCACCTATCAGATATAAAAAATTTCATGACCATCCAAACTAAAGTTATACTATATCATTAAGAAATGAACGACTTTTGTAATCCGGTCAACAACAATCTACCAAACATCGTTAACTATAAAAAAACTTTGGAAACCAAGTCATGATATCCGTCATGAAATTATCCTATTTCCACAATGGAATAGGTAACTGCTGGAAATTCCTAGCTAGTCACTGGTGTTCCTCCTTCACCTACTGACAGGTGAAACACCTCATAAAAAACCAAATACCTCACTCTCCAAACTCGTCCATCAGTACTGATGATGAATGTCACCGTACATCTTGTTGACCCCGGGATTCACTATCCAAACTGAAGCATAAAACTACCACATAAAATCCTTACATATGTCCCCCAGAACCCAATTGAATACATGGATACATTGAATCTCATAATCATCTACCATCCATATAGGATGTGTATCCTCCCTTGAAACACCCTCAAATATAACTAGGCCCTCAAAATCTAATATATTCCTCATCCTTACTCTATTTAATAGGGTAGAGGTCACAACTAAGGAGAATGGAAAACTATATCCCTAACATTTGTGCACTATCAAATGCATCTTAGAGAAAAACACCACACATTGACACTCATTACTAGCATATTACACCGCTTGTATTTGAGTCATCCATCTCAATTCATCAGCCACTACATTTTACCTACAAGGCGTATAGTCAAGCTCAAATTAAAAAGACTGAAGGTAATCTACCCACCTCCACTCACTCAGATTCATATCTCATTGTGTAAAGATTTACTTATGGATTTTTTGTTTTTTATACTCCACAAAACACACTACCAGTAGAAAATGTATCCAACAGTGTAATGAATGTACAACTATAGATAACTTAAGATCATTTGTTGTTTAATTTCTCTCGTGATGCCTCATATGCTGAGACCCGTATGCCACAACTCTATCTCCATGCATCAGCACTACGCCCATCCAAACACCTAAAGCATTATAGTATAATGTGTAACTCTTTCCCTACTCTGGAAGTATCATTAAGGGTGATAGTGTCAATATTAATTTCAACTTTTGAATGGTTGTCTCATAAGAATATGTCCACATGAACATCACACCCTTCTCAGACAAGCCTGCCAACAATTCTATTGAGCATCATAAGTCCAATATAAAATACCTATATTAACCAACTATCCCCAAGAAAAATTGAATTTCAAATATGTTCTTGGGATATTCCTAGGAAACTACTTATCTCACCTTCTAGGGGTCTACTAATATTCCTCTATGTGATAATGTGACATATTAAGTTAATACAATCCAACCAAAAGTGGAATTTTTGCATGATTTGAATATAATTGATACCAATCAGTGTATTCAAAATGATATCATGATGTTTGTAATGATCTTGTTGGTTGTGAGAATATACCAATATATAATGTATGGAAACCACCAAAAAATATTCCATGTATGGATGGAACTCCCATTTCATCAAAGCCATGAAAACTACTAGCTTGTTTGTGATACTGAATAGTATAAACAGATACTAATAAAGACCATACCTACTATGAAATATTGTATGAGCTATGTATGCAGGTCTGCCACAAACCAGATAGAACCCTAACCTCAAATCGATTTTTAAAACACCCAATCTCCACGAAGCTGATCGAAAATATCATCAATCCATGGAAAAGAATTTCAATTTTTAATCATCAATTGGTTTAGCTTCTGAAAGTCCACAAATAAATTAACAATTACATCTTTATTTTTTGAAAAAAGGATTGGTGAACCCCATGGAGAAGTTTTGGGTCGAATAAACCCCCTTCACCTCCAAGTCCCCTAGAAGCCTCTTGATCTCCAGAAGCTCCGTTGTATCCATCCTATATGGGTGAATGTATACCGGTGTAGCTACCGGAACTATATCAATGGATAAATCCACCTCTATCTTAAGAGGTCATACTGAAAATATATCAAGAAACACATCACTGAAGCACTCAACCACTAGAGGAAAGTCCTCCTCGATCACTCACTAATAATTTAGAAACAAACTATCAATCTGTGCTACCATCATAACCATCCCATGATTATCGGGTCCCTCTTAGCTTGCCTGGACATCCAATTAACCCTTGTGAATAAACACTTCACCATATGGTGATGTGAAATTACCCTATGATAGTATATTTCAACCTACACTTGATAAGAAAATAACCATTCCATCCATAAAATGGCATTAAAACCTATCATCTCAAGGACTTATAAACTCCAGAATAAGTGGTACCCATAAAACTCAATGGGACACTCCATACACTAGCACATATCACCCATTACAATTCCCAATATTGTGTCTAGAATCATAACACCCATATAATGAAAAACCATAAAATCAAGGTATTTAACCACCTATACAGATATAAAACTGTGCGATACACCTGTATCAAAAAAAGATGATGAAATAGTAGAAGCTACGAAGATTTTTCCTGTCAACATAGATGGTTACAGATACTTCTCATGTTGGGTTTGTTGCACTGCATAAGTCTGGATTATACTGTGGACGTATGAAACTTCTTGGATACCCTAAGCTAATACACCCTACTGTCTCTGTGTACCTGGTGTCTGGATACCATGAATGTGGCCACCATTTCCTTAACCGGACAGACCTATACTGATCCCAATCCCGGCCTGACAAGGAGATGAATAACGCACTCCTATTCCGGATTTTTGAGTTTATTCCAACCACTCACAACTAGAGGGAAGGTCCTAAAAAACCGATGCATGTTCCCCATATTTACACAAGATCAACACTCATCTTGGTTGGAGTCACACTAATTCTTTATGTGGCCTTGCCTACCACACTGATGAAAAAATATGAAGCTGCTTGCACCAATAGACTGATCAGAAGTTGTATCATGAGAAGACTCAAAACAACACTTCCTACCTAAAGACGTACACTAAATAGGTTTAGAAACAACACTACCATGTTATGTACCCCTATTATCCCTTAGGTTGTTCTCTGTAATCAATGTCTGATTCACAATCTTAGTGATAGAAGTCTACCTGAACACATGTAATGACCCAAAATTTTGAATTATATTTTGTTTCCTAAAAATGTATATCTAACTACGTTATAATATGTAATAATATATAAGTGTAAATGAAATTTTAACATCAGGTTTTGACTGTTGGAGATAATAATAATTTTCTAATTTCATAATTATTGTTTATAAATAAAAATGGAAATGGATAATTAATTCAGAAAGTAGAGTTGATGGCATCTTCTAGTATACTTGGGCCAAATGAGTCCCATTTGTAGGATCTTGGGAACGAGGTGGCATCACTTGTCATTGCTCTGGACCTATCACAATCTTAGCTTCAACATGCTAATCTCGAATGAAAACACTTATGGATGAAGTTCAAGTTGATAGAAATTACCAATCAGACAATGTTGTCTGAGCCACCCCATATTATATCACCATTGCACACATTCAACTTATTTCCTATAGAGGTTTTATAAGGGGTTATGTAATAAGTCCTTATTTACATTGTGTAATCTATTTTTATAAATAAATTTTTTGTTACGGTAAAATAAAAATCATTTTTGAAATTCAAATGTAAAAAATAATTTCATATGAATTATTAGTATTTTTTAAAGAAGTTTAATATTATTAATGAATATTGAAGAAAATTATACTTTAATATATTTTTCATACGTTAAATTATTTATACTATGAAATGGTTTTCGAAAAACAGGCATACATGGTTGTGATTAGTAAGAAATTTAGAGTCTGATAAGTTCAACTTATTTTTTGGTGAATAGTATGTTATGAATATTAATATTACCCTTATGAATAGTAATATAACCAATGGGATAGTAACGTCACTCAAGGAAGTGTAAATATTATTTAGTCCTCTTGAATGGTAATTTGATATAACAGTTTAAGTAAGTAACTGTTTTAGATATAATTAGTTAAGTATTAGTTTTTTTCAAGTAAATAATGATTTCACATAAAAATTAAATTTCTCATATTTAGAAAATTATTTTCATAAAATGATTTTCATTTTTTAATTCTGGACATTGATATTAGGTTAGGATGAATTTTTGATATTTTTATAAAACATTGTTTTGGTGAATAGTAAAAATACAGTTTCTGAGTTTTTAGTGTGTCTTAGGACATCATAATGATGTAATATTTAACTTAAAATTGTGTTTGACTCATGTGGATTAAAATATGTTATGGGGTGTTCTATGTTTCAATAACCATTCGAAAATACCATGGGAAATCTAATGTTTTTTCAAATACCACCGATGGGGTGTCCATGAAAATTAATTAAAAAATACCTCTCTTTTATATAAATACTATTCCATTACTTCATTTATATTCATTAAAAATTAAGACT
Source organism: Viscum album (assembly GCA_963277665.1). Lineage (NCBI taxonomy): Eukaryota > Viridiplantae > Streptophyta > Magnoliopsida > Santalales > Viscaceae > Viscum > Viscum album. The sequence continues at coordinate 1,527,309,682 of OY728151.1, forward strand.
ATACCAATTTATCCAGGTTCTAAATCTCATGGATTCCTCCCAAGGTTTCCTCAATTCCTCAAGGTCCCAATCTTATAGTCTTAGAGGTTACTCTTTAATGTAAGGGAATTCCCAAATTCTCTTTTTTACTTTCAAGTTCAATTTTATGTGGTATGTCTTTCAAATTACCATACCATGTTCTAATTTAAATTTAATTATGTCCCTATAATTTATTATGAGAGTTTTATGAATGGGTTACCCCTTTCCATTCTCTTTTTAATGTCTTACAATAATATGTTTTATAACTGTTATTCTACAGAATGTTCGTCTCAAAATTTCACTCTATTTATCAAGAAATTATTTTATTTTATTTTTTGAATACCCAAACATCTATATTATCCCGGGGTATTCGTAGTGATTTAAAAATGTAATAATTTAAATTTTGGATTAGTATACATGAAACCCACCTTCCTTTTCAATGGGATTAAATTGAAAAAGTAACTTTTTATGCACTTTTTAAAGCATCATGGTTTAGATATGAAACCCATTTTATTAATTCTCTTTGGGTTGTTTATGAAATGTTTGGTTATGCAATATGTGGATCAAATGAAAATTAATACATATTAAGGGTGAACCCCTATATCACTCAAATTCATTCGGAAATGAAATTAATCTAGAGAGATGTCATGTTTTACGATACCCTAGTGAATAACCGTGGTAATTTGTATAACATATTGAGGATGGACCTTGGTGATATGCTTATGAATGTCTAAAATAAATGTTGTAGCCACATTTTAACGTTGTGATTAAATTAATTACTATTATCATATTCCTCTTTCTCATTCCTTTATGAAATTAATTATGATCTCACTGATATTGGTCATGTTTGCATGTAAATTGTTTCAATTATTTTCTCTAACGATGTCTTTTGATCACCCTTTTCATTGATGTATGTCCACAGGGTATGAGATGAAGAAATTGTACATATGATGAAAATATAAATAATCCATTCATGTTGATTAAAAATAATTTTATATGATTTCCTGTACTATGTGCCTTATTTCGAAGACTCTAGACTTTAAAGATCCTCTATTTGTATAATTTCATGTAATGTTATGTAATAAAAGGATGGATTCCATTGCTCGTGTCAATTGATAGTTTAGTAATTTTTAGAAGTTAGGATTTGAAAAATTTATGAATAACACTATAGAAAATTTTAAATATATGAAAACAACCCTGAATTTTGGTGAAATATTAAGTAAGTGGTTTCCGAACAAATAAATCTCTCTCCGGATACAATCAAGTGGATGTGGATCTAGCATATATGTATCTAGTGTTAAAACCAAAAAACACAACATTAATCTAGACTTGAATGGGAGCTTGTGCATGAAAAAGGGACTTTCTGTACTCTTTGTTTGACACTCCTGTGAGATATTTTTGGTTAATCACAAGCTTTTTAAGGATCATTATGAAGGATTTATGGATAAATATAATTGTTGATAAAGAAATATGTTTAAGCAAGATGTTTTCAGATATAGAAATCCTTTACACTTAAATGATTCATAAATGAAATATGTTACACACTAGGGTTTTAATTTTTTTAGAAAATAGTGTGAAATAGGAGGAACAGTTCAAATGGTGACTGCAATGGACCATGCACTGATGACCCTCCGATGGAAGCAGGAATGGAAAATTTCACAAGAATAATGAATTAGATAAGTCAATTTATGGGAAATAACATGAATAATGATCAGAGAAAAATTTCACCATGAAGGAAACTACACTCTATTGAGTCTTTTATACTTCAAAGACCACCAATGTTTAGTGGATCTACTAACATATTGATTTATGAATAGTAGATCAGCTCTATCAAAATGATTTTTTTGTACTTCATTATTCAAAACAAGTGAAGGTCACCCTGGATGTTTACCGCCTTAAGGGAGAATCTGATCAGGGGTGGGAACTTATTAAAAACATAAGGCTAAGAGAAGAGATTGATGATTTTGAGTGGGATGTGTTTAGGGGATTCTTCTTGGTTAAGTATTTCAGTCGTTCGATGTGAAAAAATGGAGAAGGAATTTCTCTAGATGAATTAGATGGAGTATAAATCTATGGGAATCTATGAGATTAACATCCCACAAATTCCTTGAAACACCTAAAGATTTTTCATGGTTCATAATGGGGAGTTTGATAGATTCATTGGTGGACAATGACCTCATTTTAGAAGAATCTATCAAACCGAGACTATGATAGCTATGAAGAGATCATGGATGGTGCATTGAAAGTAAAACCAGATTTTAGTGAGATGCAATGGTCCCATAAATCCAATAAAAAGAAGACATAAATGGAGCCAATATGGGGGAGGATATTTTATCAAGGAAGAGTTATAAAGAAGGTGAACTTCCCATGTGTAATAAATGTGGGAAGAACAATTCAAGGAACATCCTTCCCCGTAATGGGAAGCTCTTCATGTATTGAAGAAATAGCCATATCACTCGGAATTATTTTAGTGAGGGAAAGCCTCAACTTCCCAACAATATCAAAAAGGGGAAGATGGTGCAGGCCCTACCTGAAGTCTAATTCATCAATTGTGTAAATATTGGGCACTTTTCCATTCACTATCCAAATCTGAGGGCAATGGAGGGGAATCACAGTAAGCCTTAGCATAGGCCTAGGGAAAAAAGTTATGCATTTTCTATCATGGTGGCTGAAGTTGAATCTCCAAAGTATGTGGTGCTCGGTACTCTTATTGTTCTCTCAAATCTAGAAAGTACATTTTTTATTATGGTTCTACACATTCCTTTATTTCAACAAAGTTCTAAATGAATTTAGAATGAACCACTGAATTTCTAAATGTAGAGTTATCAGTCAAGACTGTTGGTGGGTTTATCCAAGAATCATTAGTGTTTTGAAACTCTAGTATTTAATTTAGTGTGAAACATTTTATCACAAATCTAGTAGACATTCCCATGGTGGAATTTGACATTATACCAGGGATAGACTGGGTATTAGAGTACAATGCTATGATCAAATGCAGAAACAAGGAAATATCTGTAGTATTGAATGGAAAATCTCCAACTCACTTTAAAGGGGAGATATATCGACCCATGTTTTTTCTAGAAGAGCCACCTGTAGAATTATTTATGGAGTTTATTAGTGAATATGAAGAAGGAAATGAGAGTATAATGATAGAATATGTCCCCATCATCTAGGAATACCTTGATGTGTATCCTGAGGAGTTACCAGGACCTCACCAAGAAAGAGAGGTAGAGTTATCCATTAAACTTGTATCTAGATCACTTTACACATCAAAGACCCCATATAGTTTGTAAAATATTCAGCTCGAGGAATTAAAGAAACAACTCCAAGATATTTTGGAGAAGGGGTTTATCTAACTGAGTGTGTCTCCTTGGGGATTGCATGTTCTCCTTATGAATAAGAAAGATTGATAAATGATGATATGAATTGATTATAGAGAACTGAACATGATTACAGTGAAGGACAAATACCCTCTTCCAAGAATTGATTATTTATTTGACCAGCTTTGTGGGGATCAATTCTTCTCCAAGATTGATATTTTTTTAGGCTATCATTAATTTATACTGACGAAAGAATATATTCTAAAAACTACCTTTTGATCCAGATACATCCATTATTAATTTGTTGTTATTCCCTTTAGATTGACTAATTCACATTCTATATTTATGGATTGGATGAATAGATATTTAGGGAATACCTTGATAACTTTGTGAAAGTTTTTATTGATGATATTTTGATATATTACAAAATTCAAGAGGAGGAAATGGATCATCTAAGGGTTATTTTTCAAACTCTATGAAGGATAGGCTTTTTAGAAAGTTCATAAAATATGAATTTTGGTTACAACAAGTTTATTTCATGGGTAACATTGTAACCAATGATGGAATTTCAGTTCACCCTACAATGAAAATGGTTTTATAGGAGTGGCCACATCCTAGAATAGTAATTGAGATTCATAGTATCCTTAGTTTAGCAGGATATTATAGGAGGTTTGGGAAAAAAAATTCATGAATTCCAAATACACTAACCATGTTAACTTTAAAAGAGGTCATGTTCATCTAGATACAAGAGTGTGATGAATGTTTCCAAGATCTAATAAAGATATTGGTTACTACACCCGTGTTAACTCTTCATTCAATTGGAGAAGGATTCCTTATTTTTAGAAATTAATCTATAAAAGCTCTTGGGTGAGTCCTCATGAAAAATGATAATGCCATTGCTTATGAATCTCTATAGTTAAAGATTCATTAGCAATACTATCATACGCATGATCATGAGATGGATATAGTTTTTTTATATGAAGATATGGATGCACTATCTTTATGGGGAGAAGTGTGACATATACATAGACAATAAAATATTGAGGTATATTTCCATGTAAAAGGAATTAAACATGAGACATAAGAGATGGAATGAACTTATTAAAAACTAAGATTGTTCAATTAATTAACACCCATGAAGAGGAAACAAATTCACTAATGAATTAAGTAGGAAAGACCCTGTTGTTCTGGAAATGATGAGGATTCAAAGAGATCCCTTGATTAAAGACTTTGTGTAACTGGATATGGGAATTGTAAGGGAAGTTACATCTGCAAACATATCAAAAATGATTTCTCAATCATAATTACTAGAGAATATATAGAAATCTAAAAAATAAGATACTTTGTTACAGAATATGTTTGAGGATGTGGAGAATGGGAAGTTTCCTAAGTTCACTATTGAAAAAGAAGGTGTATTGAAATTTAGTATAAGACTATGTGTTCCATCAATTCTGGAAATAAAGAATAAACTAATGGATGAATATCAAATATATAATTTCTATATACATCATGTAAGTATTAAAATTTATAAGGACCTTCATGATCATTTTTGGTGGGATAATATGAAAAGGGAGATTGCTGAATACACTAAAAGGTGCATGGTGTATCAGTAAGTGAATGTATAGAGACAACTTCTTAATGGGGTATTACAACCACTACTCATATAGGCATGTAAGTGGGACAATATCACTATAGACATTGTCACTAGTCTCCCAAAAACATATACAAGAAACAATGTGACATGGGTTATAGTGGACCGTCTCACCATGGCTGACCATTTAATCACCATTTGGGAATATTTATCTCTTGATCAACATTCCAGGATTTGCATAAGGGAAGTGGTAAGGATGCATTGGGTACCACTCTTCATCATATCTGATCATGCCCAAGGTTCACATCAAAATTCTGGAGAATTCGTCAACATGCTCGGGGTAATGAATGGATTTTCAGTACGGCCTATCATCCCCAAACTAATGGCCAATATTAAATACAATTTAGACACTCGAGGAAATGATGAGAACATTCTCAACAGAATTTAAAGGTGGATGGGATCAACATTTTCTATTAGTTGAGTTCTCTTATAACAAAAACATCCATTCATGCATTCAAATGGAATCTTATAAAGCTCTATATGGAAAGTGATCTATGACTACTACTTTTTGGTATAAAGTTGGTGATTGAAAGATTATTGGTCTTGATATTGTGCATGATATGAAAAAAAATGTTCATGAAATCCACCATCAAATTAAGGCTACTCAAAGTTAGTTGAAGAGATATGCCGACAACCATCGCAAGGACTTGGAGTATGATGTTGGTGACATGGTTTCCTTTTAATTTATCCATGGAAGAAATTCATGTATTTTGGAAATAAAGGTAAGATCAAGCCTAGTTACATTGAAACTTTGAAATCCTTGATCATGTAAGAGAAGTGGGATATAAATGTGAACTTACACCAAATCTAGAAAATGTTCATGATGATTTTCTCATATCTCTTTGGTGGAAGTACATACCTGACCCTTCACATGTACTGAATCTTGAGTTGGTACAACTATAACATGACCACTATTATGGGGAGTACCCAGTTGAGATATTGGATCGTAGATACAAGATTCTATGAAATAAGACTACCCAACCTGTTAAAGTGTTGTGGAGGAACCACAAATATGATGAAGCCACATGGAAACTAGAGGATTCTCTGAGGCATAAGTACCCACATATTTTATCTTTTGAGGGTATGAGTATAAATTTCGGGGATGAAATTTAATAAGGGGGGAGGAATTTAACAATGTAATCATTTTAATAATATTTTGTTTCCGTAACATGTATGTATTACTATGTCATAATCAATAAAAATATATAAGAATAAATGAAATGTGAACATCGAGTTTTGATCATTATATGATCGTTGTTTATTATAACCATTAAAAACAATAATAATTTTTTAATGTTATAATTATAGTTTATAAATAGAAATGGTGATGGATAATTAATGTAGAAATAAGTGTCAATGGCCTCATCCAATAGAATAGAGACTTAAAAAGCACATTTGCCAGATCTTGGGAAGGATATAGCGTCACTGATATTTTCTCTGGACGATGCCCAAGCTGATCTTGAACATGTTAAGCTTGAATTAAATCACCTACGAGAGAAGTTAAAATTGAAAAACATCACAACTCTGGAAATGTTGCTTAAAAAACCACAAGATTATATCACCATTACACACCATAATCTTATGTCCTATGTAGTTTTTAAGGGGTTATGCAATAAAGACATAGTTACTTTGTGTAATCCATTTTTATAAATAAAAGTTTTTTCATGGTAAAATAAACATCATTTTTGAATTTAAAATCTCAAAAATAATCTAGGATGATTTTTCTTGTTATTATAATAAGTTTTTTCTTATTGAAGAATATTGAAAAATTAGTAATTTAAAATATTTTTTATACTTTAAATAATTGATATTGCGAAATGATTTCTGAAAAACGAACATACACAGTTGTGATCAGTATGAAATTTAGAGTCTGATAAGATCAACATAATTTTTAGTGAATAGTAAATTATGAATAATAATATTACCCTTGTAAATATTAATATGACCAATGGAATAATAACCTCAATTATGTGAGTATAAATTTAATTTAGGGATATTGAATTTTAAGGTTATATAATTGTATAAGTAAAAAACTATTTTTGAAATTATTAGTTAGGTACTGTTATTTTTTAGAGTAAATTTTAATTTTACATAAAAATTAAATTTACCATATTTATAAAACTATATTCATAAAATGGAGTTAATTTTGGAATTCATAACATCAATATTAGGTTATGGTGAATTAAAGAGAGATTTTTATAAAATGTTATGTTTTTCGTTGAATAGTAAAAATACAGTTTCTGATTTTTTGGTGTGTTTTGTGAAAACATAATGATGTAATATATAATTTAAAATTATGGTCAACACATGTGAATTAAAATATTATATTTCATGCCTAAGGTGGACAAAACCATTGGCAAATACCATGGTCATTCCCATGGTTTTTCAAATCCCACAGATGAGGTTTCCTTGGGAGTAAATTAAAAACTCTCTCTCTTTTACAATAAACACCAAGACATTTATTAGTTTCTATTTATTATAAATTAATCCTAAATGAATTTATTCTAGTTATATCTCCCATGTATTCCTCCCAATGTGTCAAAAATCCATCATGGTTCGGATAATAGTGTTTTATAAGATACTCTTCACGGTAAGGGAATTCCCAACTTCTCTTTTCTATTCAAGTTATCTTTTATGTGGAATGTATTTAAAATTTCCATGACATGTTATTATTCCCATTTAATCATGTCCCTATAAAATATTATGAGTGTTTTATGAATGTGTAACCCCTATCCCCTCACTTTTTAATTTTTTATAAAACTATTTTTCATTCCCGTTAGGCTGTGGAATTTCCATCTCCAAATTTCTCTCTAGTTATCATGAAATTCTTTTATTTTTTTGTGAATACCCAAAATATATAATCTCTAGGTATATTAAAATAGATTTCCAAATTATATTTTATATTTTTTTATTAATATACATGAAACCCACTTTCCATTTCCATGGTATTAAATTAAAAAAAGTACATTTTATGTAATTTTTAAAACACCATGATTTTGATATGAAACCCATTGCTTTAATTCTCTCTATGTTTCTTATGAAATGATTGATTATGATCTATGTAGATCACAAGAAAATAAATACATATTAATGGTCTTACCCAATATCTCTCCACTGCATTGGGTAATGAAATTAATATCTTGAGATGAAATGTTTTAGGATACCTTGCTGAATTACCTTGGTAATTTTCATAACACCTTTGGGATGGACCTCGGTGATATACTTATAAATGTCAAAACTAAATGTTGTAGCCACATTTTAAAGTTATTATTAATGATATTATTGTATCATATTCATATTTCACATGCATTTGTGAAATTCCTCATGTTTTTATTGATATTTCTCAAGGTTGCTTGTAAATTATTTTCAATATTTTCCATTACTGAGCCTTCTTCTCATCCTTTACATCGATGTATTTCTCTAGGTTATGAGATGTAGCAATTGTACATAGGATGAAATTTTCAATAATCCATTCAAATATATTAAAATAATTTTATATGTTTTAATGTATTATGTACCTTATTTCCAAGACACTAGACTTTAAATATCCTCTATTTGTAAAAAGCCATGTAATGTTATGTAATAAAAAGGTAGGATGACATATGGTAGCATATCTGAGACATTCCTTGAAATGTATCTCCCTAAAAAAACATATTTATGATATATCAGTTAAAAATTTATATCTCTATAAATTGTGTAGAGTATTCCATAACCTTCATCGCACCCTAATCTAGACACATAATCTCACTAGGCCACTCTACTCGCAGAGTCATGGGGTAAAAGTAGTCAAAAATGGTTTAGAAATCATCCAAACCAATATTCCATAGCCCGCCAGCGTAGATAAAATTCTTTCACCTGCTCTTTTCTGCTCAGTTTAGAATTGAAGTCATGATCATGACCCTCTTCTAATGAGGCATCTTTATATGCTCATAAATTTCTAGTGTGGTCTATAGGCACATCTTTGTATCCTATGGACCAACATCCCCTAAAATTTTTGGAAGATACAATTTCTAGAACACCTGCATCAGATCATCCATAGAAAAGGTTGGTTTTAGTGCTCCATATAATGTCTTCATTTATCGAAGGAACCCATCATGGAACTATGCCTCAACACCTATGTACAAAACAACATCTGATTCCACAACTGGCACTAATGGAGGATCAACTGGTAGCCCATGGACTACTACCTCCAGAGAGTTGTACTCTCGTCCATCACTTTGTAAGAGAGGAGGTAATTGTAGTGGTATCTGCCTAAAATTACAAACACATTTCTTTGAAAATAACGACATAAAATAACACAACTCAAAAGTGTAGGACAATTTTAAACCCTCCTAAAACCCAAGTCAACCTATAGCCTACATCTAAATCCCGGAATGTATATGGAACAGAAAAAGAACCACTAGAAATAATAGCTCTTTCCCACTCAAAATATGGGTATAGGTCAAGTCTCTATCCACCATATCATGTTCATATTTTATATCCACATTGATTTATTCATGAAATTTCACCTTGGGTTTACCAATTTTGAATCCATGAGGGTCCATAACACATCATGAACCCAATACTTGGTTGCCATTATAATTCACATATATGTAAATTTTAATTTATCAGGTTCATTTCATTTTTTCATCATTTACCAATCCATAAGGGCACATAAACCATCGAAATGGAAATATGAAATCACTCCTCTATCCACTACACCCAAACTAACACAACAACAGGCACATCTAAGACAACAACTATCACAACAACTTGATATAAGTAATTCATCCTAAATGTCATGGAATAATTCATGTCATGTGATTTTATAACAAGTTCCTATACGAGGAAAGAGATTACATACCCTCATCTCATTAGGATTAAATACTAATAAATCCCACAAATCACTAGTAGTATGAGAAGAAATCATGTACATCACCCAATAGTGAATCCAAATCAACCGTAATAGTCAAAATTTTGAATATCAAAACTCAATTTGAGGCAATTTAGATTTTCCGTGTACATGGGGTATATAATCCAGGGAAAAATTTATTACCAAATCCAATTTCAATCTGATCCCTATATATTAGTGCCCAACTATAATTCAAACCTGAAAATTCAGCTCTAATGCCACTTTGTAACATCCCGGATATGGATGCCACCTAAAATGGTTCTCCAAACCTCGTTGGCCACATGGCCTCAAGAACATCTCCCCAAATGACAGAGGCTGACAACTAGCAGTGAGAGCCCAGGTGAGTTAGTGGGGGAGACTATGCCCTTATTATGAGAGTATCATAGCCGAATTAAAATATTTAATACAGCATAAGAGAACTAAGAACCATTAAATCGATGTAAATAAGACAAGTAAGACATGAATACATATAACAAACTAGGAGTTTCTCATATTCAAAATGATGTAGATGATACATTCTTCTATACAAAAACCAAAATAGGTACATGGGACTATAATATAATATAAGTATCCAAAATGACAAAAAGAATAGAAATTCCTAGTAGCATCACAATCCTCATCTAGCTCCCATGCACCCATGATCTCATGATAAAAATAAACAACCTGTGTTAGGGAGCCTTCCCCTGCCATCACTTGAAACTGTATAACATATTTGGGCCCCAAGGAGGTCCAAATTTTGTGTGATATAAACATCCCAGTTGGTCACCACCCATAGTTCTATACAGTTCTAACAACAATATATAGTGTTACAACAAGTGTGAGTAAAACAGTAATGTATGGTGAATTATCGTGTCATATGTCTAGTATAATAAGTAAAACCCAACATCCACTCAAGGCTCTCTACAATAAGAGTCAGTTCATAATAAGGAAACAATAATAAAGTAAACAAGTCATATAGACATGAAGTACATCCACCCATAACAAGTAACCCATGACCACACTGTATAAATAAGTGTAGACCCTAAGGGTTGGATACATGTTTTCACGTACCAGCGCATCCATGTCAGAAGTGTAAACAATGAATAGCTGGATCCAAAGTGCAGTATATCAAGTCATCCACATCGAGTCCCATAGGAGTCCCAGTGGAATCATGGCCTAGTCACTAGTTGAAGTACTATGACCATGTATACTGATATGTCCTACGTGGGTCCAGGTAAGCTAGATCCACGAGGTAGAAAATTACGAGGCATCCCACTAAATCAAGACCCAAGTGTAATAGTAAACCCAAGGTATCCACTACCACATTCCAGATCCATGGGGAGTAGTCCATGGAATCTATATAACCATTCAATCGATTCATTCAATTTAAACAATTAAACCCATGTGAGTATAACCACCCCCATAAGCAATTACAGGAAATTAGTATACCCACTCAAGCATTCCATTTATCATTCACAATTTTTTAGGGTTCTACCCTCCCATATTACCCATTTAACATGACATTAATCAATTCATTTAAGTATACCCACATATATCATCACATTTTCAATTTAACATATCATGTGAGTATTCCCACTCAAAATGTCATTGTTTCCCCATAAACCATTTGTGCATTTAAACATTTACCAATAAGTATACCCACATTTTCACCCATACTAATTCAATAAAATTTATCAAAATAAGTATGGAATCATAAGATATCACAAAGAAAGGATGCAATTAATCTCTTAAGTAGTTATTCAAAAACCATTAAGGCATTAAAATGCTTCCTCTAGAAAGGAAGGAAAAAGCACACACCCCTTCAGTGGTTTAAATAGGTATAAACAATCTAATTATAAAAGGTGCACCCCATGGGTGACCTTGATTATTATAACCGGTGCCAAAACACCTAAAAAGAACCTATGGGCATCTTCAATAGGCCCGAATATTCTTTCTATGAGTTGATAGCTCAAAACCGAGTATACTCCAGAAATTATGGTGTGCACACTTCCACAAAATTGGGTTTCTGCAGTGCCACCCTTTATCAGTTCTTGTTTTTTTGTGCAGTTAAAGGGGCCCCCTTTATAATCTCTTTTTTAGTAGCGCTGATAAAGGGGATCTTTATTAGTTATTTTTTTCCCAAGCACTGGTAAAGTTTATATTTCATAAAAAATTATATATAGATATATAAATATATAATTACATTTATATTTATTTAAATACAATATATATATTTTTAAATATGTTTTAGATAAGTATAAATAAACATTTTCACTTAATATATAAGATATTTAGTGAAAACTACTTATAAAATATATTTCTCAATATATAATCCTTTTCTAAATAGAAAATAACATCCATTTTATTTAAAATAAAAAATATAAGAATATATATATACCTATAGAATGTGTATGTATATATATATATATTTGTGTATCTGTATTGACAAACTGATATATATTATCTATACATTCTAAACATATGTATATAAATAATAATATATAATTTTTGTAAATATATATAAATATGTAAAATTATACTTATAGATACACATATTATATATATATGTGTGTGTGTGTGTGTGTTGTATATATGTATTTATTTATTTATTTATTTATAAACACAAACAAAAAAGCATATTTTATAAATGTATTTAAAACTGATCTTAAAATTTTTTATTAATATACCAATAAATATATTAATAAATAAATATAACTATATATACATATATGGATATTTATATATATTAATATAACTATATATATATATATATATCTTAATATAAATATATACTAATATATGAGTAAATTTGACTATATATATATAAATAAATAGATATATTATTAAATGAAGATCAAAGAAATATGGTGGAGTGGTAATTCTTTAGGAGAACTGGAAGGAGGTTTGTGTTCAAATCATGGGGGAGGTAGGGTGCACACACTGGTGGAAAATGGGCTGGTACTATGGTGGTTGGGGCATGCGGCTTGGGGTGGCCAACTTCTGTGAGCTAGGGTGGGCTAGAGGGTGCTGTTGACGTCCCTCCCCGAATTGTAGAAATATTTTTTTATTTTTTTAATGTTTTAAACATTTATCAACACTTTTTTAAAAAATCAGATAAAAGTGGACATTTATCAGTGCTTATAAAGAACCGATAAAGGATTGATTTATCTCTGCTTTTTAGCACTAATAAAAGTGATCGTTTATCAGTGTTTTTTAGCACTCATAAAAGGGATATTTATAAGTTCTTTTTTTAATAATGATAAAAGGAACCCCATTCTATCAACAACTCAATCAATACCTATTTTTTAGCATTGTAAATGGATTTTTCTAGCATTGAAAAATGCCATATTTGCAGTAGTGGAAAATATCTACCGAATTCCCGAAAACCCTTGCAAATATGAAGAAAAGCATAGAACACCTACCTTAGCATGGTAGTAGATTGATCTTCCAGTATTGAGTCCTAATTAAGCTCAATTTATAGAAATATTAAGAATGTATGAATATCTATAAATTTCGGCATCAAAGACTATAATCAAATAGCATAAAAGATTTCTAGAAGAATCGAGAAAGGCTAAAAATGAAGACATGCCTTACCATTACAAATCTGTTGATACAAACCCCTCTCGAAACGGGGGTACAATAGAAGGTTGGGCCCAATAACTTGGATAGATCATCAAAGGTGCTCTAATGTGGCCCCCTTATGTGAAATGTGATAAATATATATGATTTATAGGTTTTAAACACATTGGGGGGAAATGGTAATTTAACCCTAAAATATTAGGTTGCACGGTTTCTTTGCACGGGTTGTCTAACATTATGGAAACCCTGCAAAGAACTCTGTAACCCCAGGCCATAGAATATGGTTACCCAACATTTTTTACACTAAACATATGATTACCATGAAAAACCTTCTCTCAAGACTGCTAAAATTGTAGAACTAGCCGCACAGTTTAAATAGACCTTGCATAAGTCCTTCGCCATGCCATTTTCATCTCAAAACGTGGTTCTTGTCTCCGAACAAGCCCTGAACACCTCCGAAACACCTGTGATCCAGTTGGAAATTTACATCCCACCCTAATGAAGCATTTAATTTTAAAAGAAGGTATTCATACTTCAAAGGAAAACCATAGTTCTTACACCTTAAAGGGGTCTCATCTGAATTCCTTCCCCATTTCTTTTCTAGTAGAAATGGTTAAAATCATATGGATCCCTCCATTATAATGGGAGATACTACCGTAATTATTAGTCAATTGGAGATCCATTTAGTTCCGATCAAAGCATCTGGGAATTATCTAACTCCATTTAATTCTATTTTCTGTGAGAATTGTTGTGGATTATTTATGCTCCCTTTGATTATTTTAAACCATATTTCCAAGAGATCCTTTGTATTGGTGATTTTAGCCAATTCTAGCTTAAATTAAGGGCCAAGGTGGGGTGAGTTCTCATCATCAAACCCAAGGTAGGTGTTATATATATTTTATAAAATATTATTAGTATTATCCTTATGTATGTGGTTGTACCAATATGCTGCCATGTTAGAAACTTGTGTTCTTGAATATGAAAAGTAATTTGGGGAATTTTATTGATGTGAATGACCATTTATGGACCCTATTGTGTTGGTTTATTATATTAATACCAATCCTACGTCGATCCATTGGGTGTTTCACTATCTTAATATTGTTGAAATGGGTTATAAATGGTGGGATAAAGGGGTGTATGATTTTAAACAAGTTATACACGAGGGATAATTTGATAGCATGGTGTAAAGATCTATTTAGATCGATTCAAGGATTTAATATATTATGGATTTATAATTGGATAAGGTGGAAATTATTAAAGGGTAATATTCATGATGATAAGTTTTTGTAAAGAGCCTCAATGGTTGTGTTGTATGAATGGTTGGTCAAATCAATTAATTATGAGATTAGGTTAATGAATTTGAAATTAATGGTCCATAGTAATGATTATAAATGGAATGGGTTAACATGGTATACAACCTGAATATTGAATTTTTGAAAGAGGTTCACCCTTATTGTGTTCTGTGTTAAAATGGTCACGTGTTGGAACTTGGAAATGTGTTATTAATGCAATGGTTATGGGTTTGGGTTATGGAGTTCCACATAATAGTTGTGATTTTTGTAATGGTGGGGAACATCAAGTAATTAGTATTGTCATGGAGTTCTACACCATGGTAATGATGTAGGTCATAGTGTCCCACATCATAAATGGGATTTTAGGCCACCAAGTTACACATTCCTAATTATAATACTTGGACTGATACTCCTTATGTAATACTATGTGACTACTACGATCAATGATTTAGATTTTTGGTGTGGGTCAATGAATGTTTAGTGAGAGGAGTGTCATTATAGAACTCGGGAACTCATGGGGCTAGTTGAGAAATGATTAATAATGAATCCAATTTTATTATAAACATGTATATCTTTCATTTATATTTTTTCATACTCTATTATAAGAAGGAATATTTCTTTAGACATTATTGGTAGTGTCTTAAGGAGTTATACTGAAACCCTACTCGAGCTTCTGTTAGTACTTGAGCACATTTCATGGTTATAGGTGTGGATAAAGAAAAAGGACCTATGATTGATATCTAATTTGGGACATGGAGATGGATCATTGATGAGGAGAACTAGACTAATTTCAGGACACATTATGTGGATTTTCAGTGTGTTCTCATATTGGGTTTCCTTGAAACATGACACCAGCTGGACATGGCATGTATATTGTATTTTGTTGTGGGAATTTACCCATTTTTGGGGAATTGAATACATGATATAAGGTTATGGAAATTTATTGAATTGTTTTTTGTATATATTAATTTATGATATTTTATTACTATGATAGATATTGTATAGTATCTCCAGATACCTAATTAGTCCCTCAACACTATTCAGCATCCTCTGGAAGAAGGGGAGGACGCCTGAGGTCATGTGGCGAACTGACTCGCAGCATTGGTTTAGTGGAATCTGGGCTAGGATGTTACAAAGTCGTATAAAATCCATTTTATTTTCTATTTTAAAATTATGGGAAAGGTATAAAATGGACAAGGTTGTGTCATTTCTTGATAATGATCATGTTTATGGGAGTTGCTAACCCATGTGTGGGGGAAAAACCCAAGTACCAAGGGTGGAATTATTGTTCTCGATGTTCAGTTGTTATAGATGGATGTTATTTCACCTTGGGTGATACATATGTGGTGTGATATTATTATTTTATAGAGGTTTTACTTGTGGGATGGTATAGAATAACACTCATATATGCATGCATCATTTGATGCACTTAGATATTTATGTAAAGTGTGTCGCATTAGGCACACACATGAAATAATGTTAGAGTTGGTATATGAAAACATAAAAAAGGATTTCTATTTATTTATGGTTTTAATGTAATGTGACCAGTAAATAAGTATTAATGGTTTAACATGAAATATATCAAATGGAATAGTTAACATGGTTCCTAATAGGGATGTTGAAATTTTTATGATGTTTTAACATTTTCGAAATGGTGTCAAATTGGAATATTGTATTTTGAATGATAGGTTTACCATGAGTAAAACATTGTCCTAGATAGGGATGGTTGTGGGAAAAGATTGTGATGAATTTTTATCTCTTGAAATAGTATTTGTGAAATATATTTTTATGGATATTTAAGACCCCTATATTGTTTAGCTATGAAATAAATTGTAATGTTACCTGAAGACATGTGTTTTTCTTTAGGGAGAGATACCACCATAATGACATTTATCAATAGGGATACAAGAGGAAATTGCTGATAATTCATGTACAATAGTGGGGAAATAACCCCCATTACATTCAAGTGATATGGGGCCGAAAAATTATATGAAATATTTCTCATTTTATATAGTTTATGGAGAGATACCACGAGTGAGTTCTGCCATGTATGTTTGATTTGATGAGAGGGATCCAGCTGTACCATCCTCCAATGTTCACCGGAGATGGGGAAACTGAGGCATTTTTGTTATGGATTGAGACTATCCCTGATATTATCAATCACTTAGAGACTCTTATAGAGAATAGGGTTTAATAATCATTTTACATGCTGTGAGAATCAGTGATGAACTGGTGAGATATTCAGGCCCATGCTGAGTTATTTTAGAGAATTTCCTTGATGGACATCCAAGAAAAGATCATGGAACACTTTTACCTGGAGACCTAGAGGGAGGATAAGACCATAGATTTTATTCACATGACTTGGGGAACAATATTAGTGATGGAGTATACTACATGATTCACCGACCTGGTAGTGATTTATTGAAGTCTTAGTAGGGATGACACAATAGAAGTAAGATGTTTCCAGATTGGGCTTAGATGTGTGATCAATTCTCAAGTGAATATATTTCATTTGAAGAATTTTTTAGAGGTATTAAAATAAGATATAATTTCCCAGAGGAACCTAAAGGGGGATACTAGTGGTGGATAGGTAGTTTAGGTTTGGTGATCATGTGGTATGTATTCTTATGGTAGGAATCATCATTATGATAACTTTAATTAAGGCGATGGTAGAAAAGGAAAACAAGGGAGTGGAACGACCTCACAAGGTAGTAGTCATGAAATATTATATGAGTGTGGAAAGAAACATCACATGAGGGGTTAGTTCCTTTATACACTAGTAATGTCTATAAAGGTTCTGTAGGAACCCTTGATAGATGAGAAATTATCGAGGATCTGTGCCAATATAGAGTACTGACATGTGATCTAGTACCCTGCAATAGATAGGAAGCTAGAGTTTTATTGACCTTACCAATCAGTGTGGGGGACATGGTATATCAGGACCAGATGGTTCGTGTTAGTATATTAGTGAAATAAACAATACATATACTATATCCCATGACAGAGGGATAGGTTGGATGCGTATTGTTCACCCAACACCCATATATAGGGATTCTAGGATGTCGACTATATAATGTATGATTCTTATAGCTTCTACATTTTCAATAATTTTATTTGCTACACAGGCTTTATATTATTTCATATCTTATCAGTTTTTGAATGGTTTGGATCTAACATAGGAGTTTATGGATGAGTTCAAGTCAATCAACATGCCATTGGGGGGGTACAATCAAAGGGTATATAACATTTTAAAGATTGTTCAGGTGAACTTGTGGGGTACCATATTAATTGGGACTTGTTCAGATTTTATTTTTCATGTATTGACAAATTCTAGGAATGGAATAGTTGGTTACATACCAAGACAAAATTTATTTTTACCAGAGGAGAGTGAGTTTCACATCTCTAAATGGTGACACTTATGTCAATCAAACATAATAGAGTATCTAGGAAGTCTATGCAAGGAAAATTATTTAGAAATTGTGTGAAATCAAGGACTAGGTGGAATGTATTATGATAAGTGATGGGGGAGTAGATTAGTGTTTCTTCCCTCCTATAGTATATCTATTTCAAGATTTTATTCCTATTGACTTTTCAAGGTTTCCAGCTAAGAGAGAGTATGAATTTATGATTGAGTTAGTACATGGAGAGAGCTAGTTTCTATTTGGATATACAGAATGTCACCAAAAGGGATTCAAGATATTATAAATCAGCTGGAGGATTAAGAGGATAAGGGATTCATCCATATGATAACATAATCATGGAAATATTTAATGTTTTTCTCTATAAGGATGATTGAACTTACATTAAAATTAATTGTCTATTATTGGAAGTTAAATTGTATTCAGATTAAAAACTGATAACCATTAGTATATAGATGACATTTTGACCATCTTAAGGGTGCTTTGTGTTTTAAAAAATTGATTTATGATCATGGTAACATCAAATGAGTGTTACACCTTCTGAAATAACATGAAATTCATTCAAAATCTTGTATGATGTATATGAGTTTATTGAAATTCCTTTTTGGATGATGAATTCACCTTCAATGATTATAGATTCTATGAGTTGAATATTACACCCATATTTTAAACATTTTTTAAGAGACCCACTATTGGAATTGAACAAGAAGGGTGTAAAGGTTAATTGGTGTCGGGCATGTGAGGATGAATTCTAGGATCTGAAGTGGTGTTTGACTACAACATCAATTCTGATCTTAACTGAACTAGGTGAAGAATACCCTTTTTTCTGATGCATCTAGGATTAGATACAGGGATGTGTTAATGCAATGAGATTGAGTTGTTGTATAAAAATCATGAAAGTTTATTCCACATGAGTGGAACTATTATATGCATGATCTTGAGTTGGATGTTGTGGTATGTGATTTAATGTGTTTGCAATATTATCTTCTAGGATAACATTTTATTGTTTATACCGACCATAAGAGAATTAATTATATATTTCCCTATAATGATTTAAATATTTAGTATAGGGGATGGTTAGAGTACATACAGTCCATTGATTTTGAGTTAGCGTACTCGCTGGGAAAGGGGAATATTGTTGCATATGCTTTGAGATGGAATATGTGGTATCAAGCAGTTCAGGATTCATGTTCTGAGTGTAAGATGAAAACTTTTTTTTACTAATATACACATAGATATCTAGTGGTTAAATCGATAGATGACACTCATATCCTTACCCATAAATCTATTTCCTCTGGGCCAGGTTGAGAGGAGGAAGTATGAGGATCTTGAATGTTTTTCTTTGAGTGTTAATATCAATGGTGGGGAGATACCTCATAGATATACTATAAATGATGATAATATTATCCATTTTGATATCCACATTATTATTCCTACATGAATGTGGGAAGAGTTTATGTGTGAGGTACATGCCTTGAAGTAGGATGTACACCCTGGTTTGAACAAAATATACCATGACCTTGTTAGAAATATTGGTGGTTCGGTATGAAAATGGTCATAGTAGGGTTTTTTATGTGATGATAATCATGTTATTTGGAAAAGGATGAGAATTAGTGGTTTGATAAAATTTTACAGTTGTTTCCCATTTCAAAGTGGAGGTTGGATTTTATTATCATGGATATTGTGGAGATATCACCAGGGAATCCTTGGAAGGATGTTACAATTTGGGTGATTGTGGATCGTTTGTAAAAGATATTGAACTTCATTCCATTTTGGGAGACTTTATGGTGGATTAGTTGTGTGACTTGTGTATTAAAGAGATAGTTCATTTGTATGGGGTACCTCAAAGCATCGTTCTAGATAGAGATCCATATTTTACTTCATTATTTTGGAAAAGCTAACATAAGAAGCTTGGTACTTAGGTTTTTTGAGTACAACCTTCCACTAGAATATTGACAGGAAATCTGAGAATACTATTCCTATGTTAGAGGAAATTCTTAGGGTATGCCTCCTCGATTTTTGTGGAATATAGGAGAATCACTTATCTCTTATTGAGTTATTCTATAAAAATTATATCTGGCTACTATTCATATGGAACCATATGACGTGATCTATGATAGGACATGTAGATCACCATTGTGTTGGATGGAAACAAGAGAATCATTGTTATTGGCATCATTTCTTGTAAAAGAGACATCAGATAATGTCTAGTTGATCCAAAAGAATATTTCAATGTCCCAGAGTTGAAAAAAGTCAAATTCAGATTGATGTTGTTATCCTATTGAGTTTGTAATGGGTGATTGGTTATTCCTTCACGTTTCGCTAATACTAGGTCACTATCAGATTCAAAAACAAGGTAATTTAGAGCCCATGTGTCTAGGGACATTTAAAAACATGGATTTAATTGATCTGGTAGAATATAGTTTGAATCTCTCACAGTGGTATCATGGTATGAATGATGTTTTTCATGTGTGAAATCTTCAAGAAGATCACCCCAACATTGGAGATAGAATTTGATATGAAGACTTAGTTGCTCAAAATCATTACCTTTGAGTATTAGTGATGCTTGAGAGAACAACCCGAGGATGAACTGATATATGGTGGGAAGGTTGTATGATATCAAACTTTGATGAGGTATGTTTTTATTTTAAATTTTGGATTAACACCCATTATGTTCATTATTGAAATGATTAATAGATGTAAAGATGGTTTTTATAGTGTTTTGGGGGTCTGGGATATGAAAACAACAAAAAAGGGTCCATATAGTTCATAGTGCATGATTGGTCCATGGTTAGTACAAAAACATGCAAGGACCTTGAGCCCTTGAGAAGGGATGTGAACAGTTTGTATGTCATGAAATGGGTGTCTAGAAATTCTGTTGGCTTACAAAAATCCAATAACATGACCTCCACAATATTTTCCAAACCATGTGGTTTCCCCAAAAAATTAGGCAGCTCAGTTTCATCATGGATAGAGGCAACAAGACAATTGGTGAATTGTTCGAAAAATCATGCATCCAAAACAGGCATTAATTAAAAATTGAGAATTTAAAATTTTTCACTCCTAAACATGAAGTGGTAATACCGGATTTTATTCCCCATTTCCTCTCCAACTACAAAGTTTATGAACATAGATATCCCTACTCTCTCAAGGGTGATTCTCCCTCGATTCATAGGCATTAGGAGTTCCATTTAGTGTTGATTAAGTATCCTGGTATGTTTGTGATTACATTTCCTTCTATTTTGATGAAGAATCCATATCGATTATTTACTCTCCATCGAAATATTATGAACCCTATTTCTTGGATAAAATTCCTCTTGGTTATTTTAGGCCGTTGTAACATGAATCAAGGGCTGAGGTGAGGCGAGCTTCCATCAACGACCATAAGGTAGGTGGTCTATACACTTTCTCCCAATGTCATGGTATTATCCTTGTGTATGTGTTTGTGATAATGAAATACCTTGTTGCACACTATTTTTCTTAAATAAGAAAAGTAATTTGGGGCCTTTGATGGATTTTCAAGACCTCGTCAGGTCCATTGATGATCTTAAGACTAACCCTATCGCCACCCATAGGGTGTGTCAGTCCCATGATAATGGAGAAATGTGTTATAAATGATGGGATAAATGTGGTTTATGATTTTAAAATGGTGATACGTGAGGCATGGTATTTTATCATATTATAAGGAGCAATTTTTCTTGATTCAAGGATTTGCTGGATTAGGACATAATAAAAGGAGGGAGGAAATTATTAAATAGGCATATTTGTATTGATAATTAGTTGAAAATATCCTCAATGGTTATGTTCTATTAAGACTTGTTAAATTAAATTTAAATTCATGGACCATAAAAATGTAGATCAATGAAAGAGGTTAACATGGTATTCCACATGAATATTAAATTTAGTTAATATGTCCACCGTTATTATTTTGTGTGATAAAATGGCGAAGAGTTTGAACTTAAAAATGGGTTGTTAATGAAATGGTCATAGGTGTATGTCATGTCATTCCACATAATATTATTGGTGTTGGTCATGGTGGTATACACTAAGGAATGGGTGCTAGTTATGGTGTTCCACACCACGATAATGATGTTGTTCATGGTAGTCCACATTGTAGAGGAGATTTTCAGTCAAGAAATTTCACATCCTTAATTTGAATACATTGAATAATTATCCTTATATAATAGTATGTGTCCCCTATTGTATATGGTTCAAAATCCTTTTGTGGTCTGAATTTGGTTTTGTGAGAGAGGTGATATTGTGAAACTTGGGTTCCCATTGGGCTAGTTAAAAACAACTTAATTATGAAACATTTTTTATTATATTATTTTCTATAATTAATTTATACGTATTCATACACTATTATTGGAGTGGATATTTCTTCAGATTCCATTGGTGGTGTCATGCAGAGTTGTACTCACACTCTTCATGGACCACTGTTAGTACATAAATTGATTTCATGATTATAGGATAGGATAAAGGAAAATGCCCAATGATAGATGAATGGGTTAGGATATGGGAATGGGGAATGGATGAGGGAAATAGACATATGAAAGGACCAATTTTGGTTTAATTTAGTTCTTTTATGTTAGATTTCCTTGATACAGTACAATATGAGGATGTGACATGTTTACTATATTTATCTATGGAAATTTACATAGTTTTTAGGAATTGATTACATGATTCTTGGTTATTGAATTTCATAGCATTTTATATTTCTTATATTGAGATCCATTAGTGTATGAATTTTTTAAATAGGTATAGTATGTCTGTATACCATATTAGAATCTTGATGTTAGTTGAAATCCTTTATTGTATGGGGAGGCATGCCTAATGTCATTTGGTGAACTAGATCAGATCACCAGTTCATTGGCATTTTGTCAGAGATGTTATAATATGAATATCCATCACTTTTAAATTTGTTTACTGAAAAAAACATATCATCTATCTTCTGTGGTA
This sequence comes from Viscum album, assembly GCA_963277665.1. Lineage (NCBI taxonomy): Eukaryota > Viridiplantae > Streptophyta > Magnoliopsida > Santalales > Viscaceae > Viscum > Viscum album. The sequence goes on from OY728151.1 coordinate 1,527,332,790, forward strand.
GATATAGGAATAACTATTAATTTGAATGAGAGTAACATATCATCAACATATTTGTTATGTCTCTTGAGATTGATTAACAAATGTCCCGGTAGCATAATTATTATTAAAACCACAGACACAAATATAGGGAAAGAGGTCACAACCTCAGATATTTATAAATCAACATGATACTACCTGATCTACTTTCTTTTAATGGATACTTCTACTATAAACTCCTTTCATTTAGAGTACACCGTCTAATAAACAAGGTCAACATTACCGAATTGAGATACAACTAGCCGATCTTCCAAGATCTCAATTTGAGATTTTTCTTAATGAGTGATATAGTCTTAAATTGCTTCATCAAGTTTATAGTTATCAATAAAAACCAGTAATTTCTTTTACACATATAATTTATTCTTTAATTAATAGATATCCTTTCTCTTATCCAAAACCCGGTCAATACATTCCTTCTCTAAATTACCTCTAGATAGGTTCTTTCTGAAAACAAACATGAAATACATTATGAGAAACTAAAGACATCTCTTTTGATGTGATATTTTTTCCTAACTCAGTTTCTATACTAGAAGGACCCCCCAACCGTGATGAGAATCCCCAAGTCTAGATGAAATTTGAGGAGAAACATAGACTGTGAGAGAAAATATATGATTCTTTTGAGCCTTTTTAACATCATCCTTCATTGATGAAACCTATATCAAATTTCACATAAATAATGTTTCATCTTCTGTCCTTACAAATCATCCAATATCTCATATAAATTTCTACAATTCCATTCATGATGAGAAAAAATGAACCTTCCTTCATAGTCAAATTCCCACACTACTCCATGTAATGACGCAAGAAGAAACAAAAATGATAGAGATGAGGAATATTTTCAAATACCACTTCCAAATCAAAGACATGAAAAACATGATCAATACATATAGTAGATTATGTATCTTATGATATGTCTAGTTTTATACATATTCTCACACCATAGGTTCAAGAGAAATGTTGACATGTAGTGTCGATTTTAATCGGTGTTCCAAGACTTCTTCTTTTAAATACATGGAAATTTCATTAAAGGGGTGAATAAGTAACCTATATAGTTATATAAATCAAGGTACAATTAGATATTAAATATTATGATTTAAATTTATATACCATATAATAAACTTGATATTAAATATAAACAAATCCCAATATTTTCTAATACAATAAATGGTTTAAAAAATTCATTTCAACTAAAGTTATTTAGAAGGCGGGTATAATTAATTTTATCAACTAAAAACCATGAAATACAATATACTTGAGTGATTTCATTAATATTAAATTGATGTTTGATTAAAATTAATTTAATTTTAATTAGAAACCACAAATTTCAGGACATATATTTATTTTCCTCTTCTATGAAGGAAATTGAGGACCGTCCTCAATATTTCAAAGGGGTTTTACCTTTGAAATAACATGAGAAATCCTTTTCTATTGATCCAATTTCATAATTATAATATTTAATCCCAATATTATTTCTATTATTCATGATTGGTTTTGTGATAAACACATTTAATTTTGAAGATCCGAATAACTTCATATAACCTGATTTCAATTTTGAAGGATCATCAGGTATGTCACCTCACCATCCCCCAAAATAATTTCTCCACCAATTACATATTCATATATATATATATATAAACTAATATATTCTCAAATTTAGTATTTTTATTTTTATATATTCCCTCTTTTTAACTGGGCTGATAGGGAACCCTATCATGCCCCAATGGCTTTTAATAAATGACACAAAGGTCCAAAGACACAATGGACATACAAATTTGATCTGAAATCCTTGAAATAAACCATCCTAAAAAATAATCACTGTATACACCTAGAACATCACATGAATATGCAATTGATTTTTTTCTTTCCCTATGAAGAGGTGCATGGGGCCAAAACCCAATGACATGTCTGCCTCATCCCTCTATTTTTTTGTGATCAGTTAGCTCAACTGTGTGACTACTACTACTATAATCCATCATCATGATGCTACATCATTATGGTTTAATCATCCTATATTGATGGCCTTGACATGGACTAAAATCCCATTTCAGTTTAATAATAACGCTACTATAGTACCCTTCCATAAAACAATCATTTCTATAGTGCTACAACACTACTATAATATGTTCAAAAATTCGCTCTTACCCAGTTTTGAACTCGCGTTTTATATAGGATAAATTAAATATTTACAACTTGGTTAAGCCCCCACTTGCGTATATAAATTAATATATATATATATATATATAAATTAATATATATTATAATATATATATATATATATGTATAGTTAATATTACTGTATTTTATAATATATAATTATAACCATATATATAATTATAAATTAGTATAAATTAATATATTTATTTTCCATATGATATAATTTAAATGTATTTAAATATTTATTTATATAGTTCATATTACAATATTTTATATAGTTATATTTACTAGACAATATTATATATATGTAATTGCAGTTGAGGTCTTGCCATTGTGGTAAAGTCACCCGATAATTCGACATCATATCAGAGTTCAAATCATGGATGTCCCCTTTGAGGGGGGATTTATTAGTCCACTTAAGAAAAAATTAGGGCTCACACTGTGTGAATACATAATATAGGGAAACAAGAAGCATGTAAGGACCAGAAAAATTGTGTTATGCGACATGCATGAAATGTAGTGTGATAACATGTAGGAGTCATCGAGTTAGAAATTTGAAAAAGAGATGAGTGTCTTGGTTTTTCATCAATCAGTCCTCCACACACCAACACATCTAATATGGGAGGGATTAGTGAACTTCCAAATGATGATAAATATAGTGGAACTAGGTATATGAAGTTATCCGACATGGAAGTTGATGTGTTGAGGTGACACCCAAGCATCACTGAGTGAGTGAATTGAAAGATCCTATGTTGGTACCTATCAACTACCCCCCACCCAACAAATAATTTTCATCTGGGATGGATGTGTTACCTTCCTTCATGGAATGGGAAACACGAACTTCAAACATGTGATAAAATTTGATTATTACAGATAGGAAAGGAAGCATGGTAGAATACTTATGAATCAACATTATGTACAAAACTATTTCAAGCCATCATGCCATCTCATGAAAAGGGATTTTAGGAAATAATCAGCTATTCCTATGGTGCACCTAGTACTTCAAAATTTGGCCCAATCCATGTAATAAAATAGGTCTAGTGGGTTCTTGTTATTCTTTATGGGAAGGGATGGGGCTTGATCCACTAGGATTCCTAGGGGTATATGTTTTTTTTCATTTTTAATTCCTTATAGATAAGATATATATAATTATAATCATGTATAAAATTATAAAAAAGAATATATATATATATATATACAAACACATACTGATTTATATAAATATATATACTTATTTTTTTTATAAATAATATTTAAAAATATATAAATATGTATATATAAATTAAATTATTCATGATACCCTTTATGAGTGTTAAAAAAGAACTGATAAAGAGATTCCTTTATCAATTTTAATTTGTCAATACTTACTTTAGTGATGATAAAGGATTCCCTTCATCAATATTTTTTAGTGATAATAATGAGAAATACTATTTTTTCATGATTCTATAGGAATGAAACTTTCATCTATGTGTTCACCGTGATATAAATCTATTATATCAACCTCCCATGTACTTTTTTAACATTATTTTGTACAATCTTGTTGGGATTATATTAGGGGAATTTTTAACTATGACCCGCCTCTTAAAAATATCCTAGATGTAGTTAGAGGATGTGTAGAGACCCGAAGCTTATCGTACATTGACTTTACATTACTTTTGCGGAATACTTAGTACATAACAAAAACACACACACAAGGATCGTAATAGTTTAGTGTCTTTGGAAACTTGGAATATAATCTTCTAATCCTGGTGAAAGATCTTCAACATCTCCCATAAAGATATTCCCTTTTTTTTTACCTAAAACCTTTCTTTATATCCTGGGGAAAAGAAAACATAAAAGGGTGAGCTCAAATGCTCAGTAAGGGTAAACAAAAGAAATATCAATCACATCGTATTCATAAAAACATAACATTTTGGAAATCATAACCTGCAAAAGAGAGCATAATTTCATAACATGGGATAAATCATGGCAGTGAAATGTAATCACAATAATCATAACTTAAAACATGAAACTTTGTGGCATTCACACATAATCATAGAGAATCATTTCTTGTTAGTCAAGACTCATTGCCAAGACTATCTTAGTGGACAAAGTCCCTTTCTGAATCGAGTAACCCTCGTTTCAGTCATGTTTCACTGAACCGGTATAACCTACCATTCCAGCCATGTCTATCTCATGAGATATAAAATCTTTACCCAATGCATTGGAGGGAGATATAGGTCCCACCCATCTTATAATGAATCCTTTCTTATGTGTGCCACATAATCATAAAACATACATCATCGCATAACACATGTAACAAAAATGGGATTCTTGAAACATCATGACATCAATTCATATAAGATAAGGGAATTCATAAAAATAATTCCATCACAACATGATCAAATCAATGTAATAATAGGGATAAAAACAGAACCCTTTATTATCTTAGATGGAAAATAATTTTGATAAAACACTTGAAATGAATCCTTGAGGAAAATATCCTTTCTTCTTCAAAATCAATTTCTTTTCACAAAACATCAAGCAATTTTAAAAGAAAGAGATTCTATTGAAAATATTCATGAAATCTTTTGGAGTAAGGTTCATGAAAATAAGGCTTTATAAAACCGTAAAAATCCATTCGTGCTGTTTATGTTAAAAAAACATTCTTCTTGTACTTTTGTCGGAAAATTCAAAAAGTACCTCGTACGAAAAACATCAAAAGATTCCTTTCATATTCTTTACTAAAAACTCACCGAAGGGTAAAATTGGATTTAAACTATTGTAATTGGATGGAAACAATATTACATATTGAGGGAACATGGATGTGGATGATAAAATACACCCCAGTAAATACTTACGAATAAACAATCTCGGATAAAAATGAGATTGTGATATTTCCCTTACCTTAGGTCCGACTTGCTTTGTAAGTGTCCGAACCTCCTGTATAATGATTTAAATCATGTTATTGACTTATTACAGAATCATATTCATTGTTATGATATCATATATGGTTCACTTATGACATTATATTACCCGTTCTTTTGTAAATTCCATGTTAAAGAAGCGTTTTGGGTAAAATCGTTTCATTTATCGTATGTGTTTTGACTTGTTGTTCTTGACATCATTATTAGTTATATCATGATTTACTTACTTACAGAATATAAAATATGATTTATATATCATATATATTCAGTATATATATATATATAATAGGTAGATAAATAAAATGAAAAACACCGTTCATGGAGACGGTAGTCCGTACATACGCATGAACGCTGTTTTCCTTTCCTTATTGTCTTGAAATGGAAGTAAGTAGATGACATACATATGTATATACATAAATCTAGTAGCTTTATAATGTCATATATTTCATTATTATTTCTTATATATACTTTATAATCATTCTTAAATGGTTAACATGGAGAATGAATCTCATCGCGTCGTGGAGACGGTAGTCCGTACGTACGCACGAGCGATGATATCATTTCTATAAATATTGAATTGGAGTGGAGTGGATTATACAATATATCAGAATCAATATGATGTTGTAATAAATTTGTATAGTTATTCTTTACACCATTATACCCATCCATGTAAGGTGGTGGTGGAAAATAGATTACACCACGGCGTGGAGACGGTATTCCGTACGTACGCACGCGCGGTGATTTCTTTTTCCGTAGGATGGATTGATGGTGAAATAGGGTTGTTTCATACTTATAATAACATATCAGTATATGATTGATACTGATGTTATTACTTCATAATGAAACAACCTAAGAAGAAGAAGTGGAAGAAGAAATAAAGAAGAAAGAATTGGTAACGGTAATTACCTCTTCTTTGAAGTGCCTCTTTGAGACCCTCTCTTAGGGAACTAAAATTGGTCTTTGAGGAAGACCAGAACCTCTAGGATGTTTCTAGGGAAGTGGAGAAAAGATTTTTTCAGGGGTTGGCCGAGATTGAGTGCTCAAATTGGTGTGAGGAGGAGAGGGAGGAGGTGTCCTTTTATAAGGGAGGAGAGGGGCACCTTAGGAATATCTCAAAATATTATTTTATATTAAAGTCAAAATCGGTTTATAATGGTTCCAAAGGGTCTTATTTCGAAGCTAAAGTGGGGATGGATCGAAATCCTATCAACCAATATGATTTAGACAAGTTTAGGTTATTATTTTAACCTTATCAATTAGATTTAACTCTAAGTTAAATAATTTAACTTTTACCGTGTCTTTTTGTTTTCTTACACTATATGGTTAATAAACTTACTATAACATGCCAAACGAACCCCAAATTGTATATTATTAATACATATATCCTTATCTACGTCATTTGGACGAACCTTAGAATTTTAGGAATAAAATAACAATTAATAATATAATATTTGATTTAAAAACTATTTTGTGTCAATTTTGACACTATTTGATACATGATTTTTGTGAAAGTCATAACAGAATTATATGTTCTAACCAAGTTGATTAAATCAACACTAATATATCATAGTAACCTATAAAATTAGTGTAATCCATAAAAAGTCTCAAATTATATTTAGTTTGGTGTTTATAACATCAATTATGTCAATATTTCATTAATAAGATAATTACTGCATCATCTTTGTGTCATAAATAAATTAACTTATTTGATGTCTAAAAATTACAAATAAAATACCATCATGTAGGAAATCGGTATATCTTTCTAATGAATATTTAAAATCGAATTTATCTTATGTACAACCCTATATTAAAAATGTTTTACTTATTAAACTTTGATTTTTAACCATTTTAACCCTTCTTTAAATAAATTAATAATAAATGTCCTAATCTAATCCAAGTGGGCCTAAATGGTCATATTTTATTCATAAGGTTGTTTTTGGTCGAATTACACTTATCCAATAGAATTAGGACATGTGTTAGGGTAATATTAATATCATATTTACCCTTAGTTACCCTATTTACTATTAACCGCGGTAAAAATTGTAAAAAGTTACTATTCACCAAAAAATTATTTTTATCTCATTGAACCACATTTTACTTACTGATATCAACCGTGTCTGTCGGATTTTTGAAATTCCATTCACAGAAGCGGTAAATTTATGTTTTATGCAAAATTCAGTTTTTAACCTACCACTTAGTGGTTTCACTATTCATCAAAAATTGAAAGTTTTCAAAAAAATACCAAAATTTCACCCTAGGCTAATTTCGATATTCTGAGTCCAAAAATAAAGTCCATTTTGAGAGCTAAAATTTCTAAAATTTTAAAAGGTGGTTATTACTATTCATAACGGCTAGTTTTAATAATATTTTAATAGCATATCGTTGTTTAGTGAAACTCAGTATTACATACTACACACGCTATCGAGGAAGGTCGCGATTGTGTGTAATGCAAGGCAAGTCAAGGATGCGTGTTGTGCAAGCTCCTTTTGGTGTAGCGTACAACACAAGACATTAATAAAATTAAAAAGAATATTTTTCATAAAATCTCGGGCTGTTACATTCTACCCCCCTTAAAATGAATTTCGCCCTCGAAATTCGTCGGGGTTATAAATGGTTTACTATTCGAACGTCTCTTTAATAGAAACCCACATTGTAAAAAGGAATACCAAAACCAATCTTTAAAAACAAAAGTATGAAACGTAACGGTTACCCAAATAAACTAATCACTGGGTTTCCACATAAGTGAAAATATGGATATGGAAGAGAAATCTAACCATCATGTTCTGATGGAGAGTGGTAGAGAACATGGCTATGGAAAAGCCAACAATCACAAATCCATAAATTTGTGACGATCTAAGGTACCATCTAATTAATCAGATATAAGGGCACTAGGACAACATTTTTGGTTTTCAAGATCATTTCCCTAAAGTTGATGAATTAAAAGAAATACTTACATGATTTTGTTACAATCTCACTGTTGTTCGTGAATTGAACAATTTCCACTTCATATCAAAAAGAAATGAAGTTGAATTTGTTATTCGTGAAGCATTAGTAGATCATGTGATAGAAGGATGGGTCATTCCATCTATTTCAAACAAAGGGTTAGCAAAAGTTATAAGTCCATATTATAGTGAGATTAATCATATATGGTTCCAAAAATGAACTTATACTTCATATATCATACCGCTTAATAAAATAAAACTAGTTTCTACTAAACGGGGACTTCCTGTAGGCCAGTGGTAGGCGATAAAGGCCAGTCGCACTTCGGTTGTGGGTTCGATTCCTACAGCCTTGTCCGAAGCGATGGGCTGTCGCCCGTCCTGCAGGTTGTCCTTTTTCTAAAACTATATTACTAACATCCCATCGATAATATCGAAAAACAAACAATAATCCATTCAAATCATTAGGCTTATCCATAATACTGGAGTCCACTCTCATAGTGAAAACAATTACCAGAGATTTAATACCATCGTTGAACCCCATATATCATAAGATATGTTTTGTTGGTCACATTCCAAACATTCAAAGTCCTTAATCATGTATTCTCTTGAATAACCATTGAATCTTAGTGAAAACTTGAATGCAGTTAAAAGTTAACACTTTCCACATACCAAAATCCTCAAAATTCTATATACTCAAACCATGATATCACTTATTCCTTATATCAATCATGAGCTCATGAATACTGTCAAATATTTCATTTTCTCATTTTCCCTTCATTATGCGCATATCATCTTTTTTCCAAAAATACCTCAATCACTTCGAATACCACATTTAGACCAATACATAAATATTCCAATACACCATAAAAGTACCTCAACAACATTTTTCTTGAATACCAATACATAAACACTTCAGTCCATCCACATCAATGACTGTCCTGGAAGAAGTCCTTCCTTGATTTAGAAGTATCTTTTTATGTCAGGGCATTGAGTTGGGTAATGCCCATGTTCTCCACAAATAAGACATTGAACTCCATAACAATCTGTCACTCTATGACCCTTTTCTCCACACAAATAACATCGGTCCCTCCATTTGAGGTATTCCTCAAGGTTCTTCTTCCCTTCTTTAGAAATCTCAATCTTCCTTTCTTTATGCTCCTCAACATGCGAACATGCATAATAGTTTATCTTCCTCTTCTTTGATGAATTAGTCATACCACTAAATTTCACCTTGTTAATCATATATCGCGATGACTGATTCGGCATAATCACAATATCTTTATCTTTAGGCATTACACAATTTTGTTGCTCATAGTCACCAATTTGTCCATTGGATTCAATGTTAACCGAATTCCTTCTGGTTCCCTCCATTAACTAAAACACAAAAAGAATTTTGTGAGAGGCGAAATCATGCTAGGTAAGACAATATAGTAAAGGGGGAGCACCCTCAATATCTAACATCTTAGGTTAAATTCTAAGATCGTTACCGTAGTTATTGGACTATATCCTATACGTATACTTATCCTTAGGGACATCCCTAGACATACCTTAGAAATATCTCTAGGGATCTCACTAACGTTTTCGCGTCCTAGTTTCCAAAGGTTTACTAAACCTTTCCTCTGATACCAACTGTAGAGACCCGAAGCTTATCGTACATTGACTTTACATTACTTTTGCGGAATACTTAGTACATAACAAAAACACACACACAAGGATCGTAATAGTTTAGTGTCTTTGGAAACTCGGAATATAATCTTCTAGTCCTGGTGAAAGATCTTCAACATCTCCCATAAAGATATTCCCTTTTTTTTTACCTAAAACCTTTCTTTATATCCTGGGGAAAATAAAACATAAAAGGGTGAGCTCAAATGCTCAGTAAGGGTAAACAAAAGAAATATCAATCACATCGTATTCATAAAAACATAACATTTTGGAAATCATAACCTGCAAAAGAGAACATAATTTAATAACATGGGATAAATCATGGCAGTGAAATGTAATCACAATAATCATAACTTAAAACATGAAACTTTGTGGCATTCACACATAATCATAGAGAATCATTTCTTGTTAGTCAAGACTCATTGCCAAGACTATCTTAGTGGACAAAGTCCCTTTCTGAATCGAGTAACCCTCGTTTCAGTCCTGTTTCACTGAACCGGTATAACCTACCATTCCAGCCATGTCTATCTCATGAGATATAAAATCTTTACCCAATGCATTGGAGGGAGATATAGGTCCCACCCATCTTATAATGAATCCTTTCTTATGTGTGCCACATAATCATAAAACATACATCATCGCATAACACATGTAACAAAAATGGGATTCTTGAAACATCATGACATCAATTCATATAAGATAAGGGAATTCATAAAAATAATTCCATCACAACATGATCAAATCAATGTAATAATAGGGATAAAAACAGAACCCTTTATTATCTTAGATGGAAAATAATTTTGATAAAACACTTGAAATGAATCCTTGAGGAAAATATCCTTTCTTCTTCAAAATCAATTTCTTTTCACAAAACATCATGCAATTTTAAAAGAAAGAGATTCTATTGAAAATATTCATGAAATCTTTTGGAGTAAGGTTCATGAAAATAAGGCTTTATAAAACCGTAAAAATCCATTCGCGCCGTTTATGTTAAAAAAAACATTCTTCTTGTACTTTTGTCGGAAAATTCAAAAAGTACCTCGTACGAAAAACATCAAAAGATTCCTTTCATATTCTTTACTAAAAACTCACCGAAGGGTAAAATTGGATTTAAACTATTGTAATTGGATGGAAACAATATTACATATTGAGGGAACATGGATGTGGATGATAAAATACACCCCAGTAAATACTTACGAATAAACAATCTCGGATAAAAATGAGATTGTGATATTTCCCTTACCTTAGGTCCGACTTGCTTTATAAGTGTCCGAACCTCCTGTATAATGATTTAAATCATGTTATTGACTTATTACAGAATCATATTCATTGTTATGATATCATATATGGTTCACTTATGACATTATATTACCCGTTCTTTTGTAAATTCCATGTTAAAGAAGCGTTTTGGGTAAAATCGTTTCATTTATCGTAGGTGTTTTGACTTGTTGTTCTTGACATCATTATTAGTTATATCATGATTTACTTACTTACAGAATATAAAATATGATTTATATATCATATATATTCAGTATATATATATATATAATAGGTAGATAAATAAAATGAAAAACACCGTTCATGGAGACGGTAGTCCGTACATACGCATGAACGCTGTTTTCCTTTCCTTATTTTCTTGAAATGGAAGTAAGTAGATGACATACATATGTATATACATAAATCTAGTAGCTTTATAATGTCATATATTTCATTATTATTTCTTATATATACTTTATAATCATTCTTAAATGGTTAACATGGAGAATGAATCTCATCGCGTCGTGGAGACGGTTGTCCGTACGTACGCACGAGCGATGATATCATTTCTATAAATATTGAATTGGAGTGGAGTGGATTATACAATATATCAGAATCAATATGATGTTGTAATAACTTTGTATAGTTATTATTTACACCATTATACCCATCCATGTAAGGTGGTGGTGGAAAATAGATTACACCACGGCGTGGAGACGGTATTCCGTACGTACGCACGCGCGGTGATTTCTTTTTCCGTAGGATGGATAGATGGTGAAATAGGGTTGTTTCATACTTATAATAACATATCAGTATATGAGTGATACTGATGTTATTACTTCATAATGAAACAACCTAAGAAGAAGAAGTGGAAGAAGAAATAAAGAAGAAAGAATTGGTAACGGTAATTACCTCTTCTTTGAAGTGCCTCTTTGAGACCTTCTCTTAGGGAACTAAAATTGGTCTTTGAGGAAGACCAGAACCTCTAGGATGTTGCTAGGGAAGTGGAGAAAAGATTTTGTCAGGGTTTGGCCGAGCTTGAGTGCTCAAATTGGTGTGAGGAGGAGAGGGAGGAGGTGTCCTTTTATAAGGGAGGAGAGGGGCACCTTAGGAATATCTCAAAATATTATTTTATATTAAAGTCAAAATCGGTTTATAATGGTTCCAAAGGGTCTTATTTCGAAGCTAAAGTGGGGATGGATCGAAATCATATCAACCAATATGATTTAGACAAGTTTAGGGTATTATTTTAACCTTATCAATTAGATTTAACTCTAAGTTAAATAATTTAACTTTTACCGTGTCTTTTTGTTTTCTTACACTATATGGTTAATAAACTTACTATAACATGCCAAACGAACCCCAAATTGTATATTATTAATACATATATCCTTAGCTAAGTCATTTGGACGAACCTTAGATTTTTAGGAATAAAATAACAATTAATAATATAATATTTGATTTAAAAACTATTTTGTGTCAATTTTGACACTATTTGATACATGATTTTTGTGAAAGTCATAACAGAATTATATGTTCGAACCAAGTTGATTAAATCAACACTAATATATCATAGTAACCTAGAAAATTAGTGTAATCCATAAAAAGTCTCAAATTATATTTAGTTTGGTGTTTATAACATCAATTATGTCAATATTTCATTAATAAGATAATTACTGCATCATCTTTGTGTCATAAATATATTAACTTATTTGATGTCTAAAAATTACAAATAAAATACCATCATGTAGGAAATCGGTTTAGCTTTCTAATGAATATTTAAAATCGAATTTATCTTATGTAAAACCCTATATTAAAAATGTTTTACTTATTAAACTTTGATTTTTAACCATTTTAACCCTTCTTTAAATAAATTAATAATAAATGTCCTAATCTAATCCAAGTGGGCCTAAATGGTCATATTTTATTCATAAGGTTGTTTTGGTCGAATTACACTTATCCAATAGAATTAGGACATGTGTTAGGGTAATATTAATATCATATTTACCCTTAGTTAACCTATTTACTATTAACCGCGGTAAAAATAGTAAAAAGTTACTATTCAGCAAAAAATTATTTTTATCTCATTGAAGCACATTTTACTTACTGATATCAACCGTGTCTGTCAGATTTTTGAAATTCCATTCACAGAAGCGGTAAAATTATGTTTTATGCAAAATTCAGTTTTTAACCTACCACTTAGTGGTTTCACTATTCATCAAAAATTGAAAGTTTTCAGAAAAATACCAAAATTTCACCCTAGGCTAATTTCGATATTCTGAGTCCAAAAATAAAGTCCATTTTGAGAGCTAAAATTTCTAAAATTTTAAAAGGTGGTTATTACTATTCATAACGGCTAGTTTTAATAATATTTTAATAGCATATCGTTGTTTAGTGAAACTCAGTATTACATACTACACACGCTATCGAGGAAGGTCGCGATTGCGTGTAATGCAAGGCAAGTCAAGGATGCGTGTTGTGCAAGCTCCTTTTGGTGTAGCGTACAACACAAGACATTAATAAAATTAAAAAGAATATTTTTCATAAAATCTCGGGCTGTTACAGGATGTGTTTTATATCTTTCTCTCAGTATATAGATTAGGAATTTACTTTTATTTTCCATATCATCTTCTTTTTATTTCATTTAGATTCTAAGGAATGGGATTTAAGTTAATGATAATATTTCATTGCTTAATGCTTGTATTTCATTCTTGCATAAGGATGTCCACACAACTATCGGTATTTGTAATGAATCCATAGATAATATTATATTTTAGATAATTATAACTCAAAATATTTGTGTTCATAGGATTAAAAGGATGATAAAATATTTTTTAGAAACAAATTAATCATCAATTATTATTTTGTAAATATTTTAATTAAAATTAATCTAAATTTTTAGTACATGTTTTCAAATGAAACATTGATCATATATATTAATACTAGTTTATTTTCTATATATTAATATAATGTTGTACTAATTTCTAGTTGGAGGATCATGGGGCCACTAAAGAAAGGTTCATCATCCAAGTGCCCCTTATTGTACAATATTTTTATCCATGACACCAAGGTTAAAGATATAATATTTCCTTGAATGATTTTCAAGAAACCTATACCTTATCAAATTTATGGGTCTAAATTAGTACTCAAAAAATGAGGAGATATATTTAAAAGTGAATATTTTATTTTGATTTCAATAAAAAAGAAGTTTTTTATTATTATTTAATTTTTTTAAATTCATTTTTAAATTCATTTTTTCCACTTACATGAATATTGAATATTATCATATTTATGTCATTTTTTATATCCAATTCCAGAGTATTATAAAAATTATAAATGATATTTGAAAAATATTTAAATTATCAAATTAGATTTAATTTTATTTCTAATATGGGTTTACAATAGGCATTTTATTTAGATTTTTATCTAATGTTTTTATAACTATGTATCACTTTGACATATATTATTTTTATTATATATTTAAATTTTTTATATTTTTGATATTTTTATTTCAAATGTACTACAACTACATAATATTTATCTCTCTTAGTTATGAATATCTATAATAATTTATACAAGTTGTTTTAATAATTTCTCCCAAATATTTAAATTTTTTCTTTTACTCGTTCAAGAGATTTTCTATCATATGACCCATTTTCATCTATTTTATAATTTTTCATATTTACATGTGAAATTTTGAATCTTTTTAACATATTCTACATATTTATTTATAAATTGTTTATATGAAAATTCTTAAAACCATATTAATTTAAATTGAAATTCTAATTATTTACAAAAAAATCAAATGGGTATGATCACAAAAGCATTATTTTACATAATCTATATGCAATAAAAATTAAAATTAATTTTACAATTGTTGATAGTTATATTTTTTTTTTATATACTACCTATCCCATTTGAATACACAAGTGAAATAATAGTTTAATTTTAATGGGATAATTTAACTTGGTCTTGATATTGAGTTTATGTGATGTTAAATAATTTATCATGTCACAATGTATTTTGTGTTGTAGAATTTAAATTTAATAAAATTAGTGGGTCTTGATAGTGATGAATCCATCATAAATGAGTTGGACCATGTCAATACATTGAATTTAATGGGTTGAGTTATTATTTAACAAAAATGTATCTTAAATCTTGTTAACATGACACTAAGTCAACTTCTGAAATTGAATTATTATATTTACCAATACCAATGGATAACACTAATTAGATTAGACAATTTCGGTATTTATTGGTTTGTATTTTCATTTGAATCTCTCATGTTATTTCATTACCATTTTCTATAATGATGGGGTTCTCAATTATTATCATGATTATCATTCTTTATAATATTTAATTTATTATTTTACATGTATTTAAAGTTTCAAATTACAATTATCCCAAAAAAATTATTTATATTATTTTCAAAAATAAAATAAAAATATAATTCATAATAGATCTTCCACATTGTTCACACCTTCAATTAAATGTTGAAATGAATAGGTGTTTGTTTCTTTAATAATGGATTTATATTTAATAGATAATGCCTAAATCATTAAAAAAAATCCATGATTAGATAAGATATAATATTGAAACATTATGACTAATATTAGGATATAAAAACAATAATTTCCATCCAATATTAAATCCCAAGCCTTGGTGTAAATCAATATTTTTTATAAAATTTTTATCCTTTTCAGTCTCAGATTGTATGTAATGTTTCATGTTTTTTTAATATATTTAATTAGGTTTTTGAATATAAATAAATGACGAAAATAATAAAAATGAAACTAATATATTTTGTTCTATAATTGGAGTGAGGGGGAAATTTCAAATATGGTTTTAATCTTGACCGAGATTTCAAAAATCATAGATAATTCAAATTAATTATAATGTTAATTTGACATAAATTTAATTCTCTCATTGTGACCAATTCAAATCCCTCCCCTCCTGATCCCTCTCCCCATACCTGATCACGATTGATGCTTCTACGTCCCTATGGTGACTTGAGAATCCCACTCCCTCCCTCAGACAACCTCCCCCCTTCTGGGATTGAATTCATTATCCCTTTTGATCTTAATTCGCCACATGTTCTCTCCCCCATCATTGTCCCTCACTCCACTAAGGAGTAGATATTTCTAAACCATTTTCATGATCATGAATTTTGATTAAATTACCCTTAGTCAAGGGTGAAATCAAGTGTGACCACTGATGCCAGACTTCAGTCGCTCAGTGGTTAATGAATATCACCAGGGGTATATAATAATAAAAACATGAACCATTATCCTTCAAGATAACCCAATATAACAATGTAAACATTTATAAGAGATGAATCAAATGAATATTCACTATCAATAATCAATTTAAGATACTGAATTCATGAAATTTATTTCACTAATAAGAGGAACTAAAAGAAAAATTCAAAATCAATCTCTCTAAGCCACATGTAATAATATATTCAAATACACAAATTATCTATTTTCTAAATATCCATATTCTCAAACTAGTTTGAAAAAAACATTCAGTTAAATGGTCCTATATATATGAAAAATAATATATAAGAATAGTGATGAGTATACAAGTATACATAGTTGGTTCTTACCCCAACCTCTCTCATGTATTGTGAGAATGCCTAATAATGCATTAGTGAATAATATATATGTATGTATGTGCACACATTAATTAATATTCATTATTAAGTATATAACACAATGGAATAATTTTTGTGTATTATTTTATATAATTATTGATTTTATTAGAATTAGTGAAGTTTGAGTTTGATTTTTTACATATCTTAAAAGATTTAAACTATCACATAGTTAGCACATGGTTTACATATAGTTACTAGTAATCATGTATCCTTATTTTATTTATGACTAACCTCCCATGGTTGGTGCATAGTTAGGGGGAACTATGTGTGTTAATCTTATGTGGGGTGAGATCCTATCTTAGTGGATCGTACATGATTAAAGCAAGATTTGGTAAACTATGTTTTCTAAACGTACGAAAGTTCTTAGGATTTTCAGTGACTCTCTTATAGTTGGTGAATAGTTTTCTAAACCGTATGACCAAATCATGTAGCTTACCCATAAATTTATTATATTATTTTACTAATTTGTTCTCACTCAATGTAAGAAAATTTTGGCTTATTTATTACCATCACTCGATATTGATCCTTCTAGAGGGACTACTTCTATATGAAACATCTTCTCTCTCTACATGAAAAAGTCCAATTAGTGGTGGTTTTTAAAACATATGTGAAATGCTTCATTTCAATATTTTAGTGGCAGGTTTAATCAATAATCCGTAAAATGAAGAGATTTATTAAAAACTAATGTCATTTAGTGGTGGTTTAAAGATACCATAGGTAATTCATAGTTGTTTTTATAAAACAGATACAATTTATTAGTGATTAAAATCATTGCTAAATTTTATTTTATTTTTTTCATAATTTAATATAAATTTTTAAAAAATAACCTCAAAATTAAAAAAATAATTGAAATTTAATTAGTTGTTAATAATATTTATTTATTTATTTATTTATTTTTTACATTAATTATTTGATATTTATAATATTTTTTTATTTATAAAATCATGTTTTAATTAATTTTTAATTGAAAATTAAAAATTAAATTTCTTAGTCATTATTATATAGTAATTATTAATTAATTTTAATTATTTACTAATACTAAATTCTAAATTATAAATTTATAATTCGTAATTGTTAATTATGAATTATAATCTACCTAATATTAATTATTAATTATCAATAATTTATAATTGTTGATTATACATTATTTAAATTTATAATACTTGTTAATTATTAACTATTTATCGTTAATTGATTTTTCTTTACTATTTTAAGGATTTTTTTACTAATCAATAAATTTTCATTAGTAAATATAAATAAATAATAATTGTTAATAACTATCAATTCATTTTGAATTTATAATATTATAATTTGTTTTCTTTTTCAAATAGGTCAAATAATATTTATTGAAATATTATTACCTAAAAGTTCGTTTGATAGATTGGTTAGTACATAGAGATATAATCTAGAATGAGTGACTAGTGTAATTATGAGTGACCTCTTAAGAAGCTATTGTGTAATGCAATGAAATATTAAAACATGCAGGTCACATAACATGTATTGACATATTAATACATTGGGTGGAGTGGTTTGTACATAGAGATTTAAGTGAGAATTAGCAATATTAGTGTAATGATAAGTGACCATTTGAGAAGTTGGTGTTCCATGTATAAAAAAATATTAAAATAAGTAAAAAATAAATAAAATATTGTAAATAAATAAAAAATATATTTAAAATAATTTAAAAAATATATAATTTTAAAAAAATATATTTATGACAAAATATAATTTTTTTTCATTTGTTTTGAAATATATTTAAATAAAAAGCTTCTTCTCATTATTTAATGACCACCAAACTGTATTTTTTATTTTCGAAAAATACTTTTAATGGAAAAGTGTGAACCCTGATTTTTTTTTAAAAATAATGAAGTCTAAGGGGGAAACCAAACATGTTTAGGCTGAAAGCAGCTAAAAACAAAAGGAGGTCACATAGTCATTGAAGATGAGGCTAAAATTGGTGGAATTACATTCCCAATATAAGCCCCATTAAAGATCATGAACCTCTTAATCATGATCACATCAGATAAGATCCCCAAAATGACTGGCAGGATTGTCCCATTATTGGATGTATTCCTCTACATTGATCTTATTTTCATTAATGTCGTGAGATAAGATCTAATCTTGTTTATCTATCTAAGTAGTTTGAACTTTATTGGCATTAATATGAAGTTCCCTCGGTATGATTTTCTCCTTCTCCTTCTCTGAATCCTTGAGCTCATGGTCTCAACTTGCATTTCATAAATTGACTGAAGAACTAGCTCGAGATGTTTTTATGATTCTTTATAAGCAACATGTTCAACCTGTTGACTTTCCTTTTGAGTGGCCACACAAATCTTTTTTCCCTCAGATTTGGATTCAATCTCGTTATTATTTTTCTTTCATGAAGACATGGTTATGATTGTTTTTGGGGTATTCGAGTAGTACTTTTAAGGTCTTGAGTTTTTCCCCTTTTTAAGTAGGAAATATCCAAGCAGGTAGTTTCCTTGCTTATTCTTTCTTGAGCTAGCTCAAACCAAAGTGTGATCATGAGATTTATAAAGATCAATTTTTAATTGGGAATCAATCTCACTATCACTCGATTCTGGAGATTTATATCAGCACTACTTTCTTTTCCATTTTAGGATGATGGTTTTCCATATTTTAGGATCCAAAATATACGTTCCAACTAAATTATTCATGATAGTTTTAAAAATAATCATGAAATTAATCCCAACATATAAATTTTATGATTCTTTTTAGAAAGCATCATGAATCATTTAATGGTGGTTAAAACTACTATGGAATACCATTGTTCATATAATACCCCCATTCTATTGGGCTCTTTCTCCTTGGTTATCAAGGAATATGCAAGGTAAATCATTTACTTCCTCTCAAATTCCTCTTTATTTCACTTTTCCACTATTTTTCATTATTCTTCCTCATTCCATAAGGCCATGGTGGATGAACCCTAGTTGTTTGTATGAACCTTTTGGTTCTTGGTTGTTAGGTGGTACTGATCACTCACTGGTTAATTCCCTTATAATATCTGAAGGATTTTGGTTATCTACCCAATAATTAGATCTATGTTTCTCTGAAATTTCTCCTATTCGGAATATTTTATAATGATATAAATTTATAGTATATTTTTTAAAATAATTTATATATATATATATTGTAATGTTATTAAAAGATATACATAGTTATTCTTTTTTTCTTTCTTGACATAAATATGATTTTCAATGGTTTACTAATATTTGGACACCTAGAATCATTTTCACACACTCAACATATTTGGTTAAATTCTTAAGAGGGGTTCACTATGAGAATTGGAAAATATGGTGGTTTTTTGTATTTCCATGTGGTATTATATTGCTTTATAAATATAATTATTTACATTTTTAGGGGATGTTTTTTCATTCTAAAGGATTTCTTGGAAATAATTTGAAGGGTAATCGGATTTTGATATCTTTAGAAATTTTCTAGGTTATTGACATGATCATTTACCATTATACCACTGTATTGATAAATCAATTTATGTTTTGATAATTATGTAATATAATATACTTGTTTTTCAAAAGTATATATATTTCATACTTAATTTTTTTCATATTTTTAAATGGGTTGGTTTTAAAATTTTGATCATTATTTGGTTATTCAAATAGAGGTTATGATGGTTTCATTATTAGGATAACACTTAATGGACCATATGTAAAACGTTTTTAGGAAAAAAATCTATGAATGAAACTCTTTAAAATGTAGAAACAATTTGAAATTAATTTAGAATTGTTTGATATTGGGTTACAATTAATAGAACCTCGAGTGATTAGGAAGAAACCTAGTATAAGTATCTACTTATTATTGATGTCACTCTACCTAGTCAGCATTAGATTGTATTGCTAGTTATGACACCACTCCAACTAGTGCCTTTATAATATCCACCACTACTGGACAATTTGAAATGAATTTAGACATCTTTGTTAATGGTTTCCCTTTATGGGAACCTAATGTGATTAGGTAAGAATCTGGGATGAATACCTACAACTTATTGATTCCACTCTACCTATTCATCTCTTGATTATATTTTTTATTATGTCACTAATCTATCTACTTCATTTATAAGATCCATTACTATAGAAGGATTATGATTTGACTATTGTTTATACCTATTAGTTTATGATTCCACTTTGGCTAGAATTTTTTCATATAGATGGATATGAATTGGTCTTTGATATAGATTGTTAGAGCTGGTTCCCAATAACTAAATGAGTTTGTACAATTAATTACAAAAATATTAATAATATATTATCACATTATGTTTTTTGTTATTCATAACATTAATTTGACAATTTTCATTGAGTATTTCGTTCATTTAAGGGTTATAACTATTCCCCTCTATAATTAGATTATAAAGATCGTATGAATATATCATTAAAAATATATACTATGGTCTATATAACATACTATTTTAGTTACATACAGCACTGCAGAACAAAATACATGGAAGAAAACTATAGTAAATCACACGCCCGGGGACTTCAACCAGTGATATTCCCCTCACCCCACCCAAACTCTTACCATCCCACCACCAATGGTGCGGCTTTATGGTCTAGATAACATAGATCTGGAGGGACATAAATGTTGATAAAATATCAGGTGTCGGAGGCTCATAAGACATTAATACATCTTCTCATGAAGTTTTAACTTGGTGATCCTAGAGAAGAGTGGTAATGAGGACAGAATCGCCAATGGGAATTCCACTTGTATTATATGTCATTGGATATTTTTTTTATCAGTTAACATGTTGTGATTATTATTAATGTAGAATAGGAGTTACATTTTTCTATGCATGGATGAAAACCATGATAACATATTCTGATGGTGAGGTAAGATACATTTGGTTTATCATAATTTATATTAGATTAATTAAATATGTGAAGAAAGGATTTATTCTTTTTGAATAAATTGAAAAACATATAATTGGATATTTGATTGAAATTAAACTATATAATTAAATCCACATACATGGAAATTCATCTACTTGTTCATTATATAAATTCAATGAATGAAAAATCATGTATGTAGGATGATGGCGCAAGTGTACATCCTTCTGAACGATACATCAAGATGAAGATTTTTAATTACACAGTAACATTTATTGGAAGGGTGTTGTTATTGAGATATTAAATTCTTTCACTATAAGTGTCTTAATATGCTTCTAAATGAAGATTTTAGACATTAGGTTTGACCACCTAATACCATTGAGAAATATACCTATAGGATAACACACTAAATTTATCCATAATCTCATTAAACTATATTTAATTTTGTATTATGAATAAATATTATACTAACCTCAAGGAATAATAATTTTTCATGTAATGGTGATTACATAAATTCAATTATGAGATATACGAGTTTAGAATATGGGAGTCAAATTTTTTATCTTCTTTATTATTCACATGTTGATAAATAAATGTTTATTTAACAACCAATGTAGTTAATAGGTTATATAAATATTTATTAATTGTGATAATATTGAAATAAATATTATTCATGAGTCTTGCGAATATAATATTTCTTTATTTTGTAATGAATAATATTTATTTGAACAAATATATTATCACTCAAAGGTTTGATAAATACCATCAATAATTGATGAGTTGAGTTAATGACCCATTGGAAGTGATATATTTTATTTAATATCATTGACGTATATATCAATTTATTTATTTAACAAATGATTTTAAATAAGCACATGTCATGGGATATAATAATTATAATAGTTATAATAATAATATTGTTATTATTATTTAACATTGAGATTATTTAGAATAAATAATTTTATAAAGGGAATTTGTGAATTTATTAATTATTTAACCCTAAGTATAAAATCTCAGTTTTATAATTTTTAGATTAATAGATTTTTAAACAATATATAAATATCATAAGAATTTTCTCAATACCTAAAGAGAATAGTCCTACCAACCTTCCTCTAAAGAACGTTGAGAAAATAAGAGAACCCCTTATTACAATTAATGATGAATGATGTGACGATCTAGGTTCCTCCTCGATAGTACTTACAATACAGAGAAAATAATTCAAAGATTCCTAGAGTATGTGTGAATACAACTAGAAGATTACTTGTTTGGATTCTCTATCGTAACAAAGACACGACAAGAGAGTAATCATAAATTTATCAAAAGTAATTCAAAATTTAACGAAAATATTGTTTTAAATTAATTATAAATCAAACATCAACAATCCTCTCTAGTATATTCTGGGGTTAAGTTCATAAATTTCATTCAATTTATCAATTTAAATCGATGAAAACCCAAAATTAGGAAACTATCTATTACTTACACTACTCCCTAAAACCTCTATGTGGAATTAGAGTAGTGAAATTATGATTTATAATTATTTATATTTTTTTTGCTCAATTGTTTTGTTTATTTGTGAGTTTTTAATTTATATAATTTCATTCTTAAAAAAATAAATATAACACGTTCTTATGAGTTTCTATATCCATGTGATAAAGTAAATATTGTCATATTTTTCACTTGAATTTTATTGGTCAAAATCCCACCAATTTAATTTAATTTATTATAAATGGTCACTTTTTTAAATTAAAAGAGTAATTTGGAAGGAATTAAAAAAACTATTAAATATATGTGTTAAGGTGTTTTTATTTCTTTTTATATTAATTGGAAAAAAATTGTTACACGATGATTTAATAGGTATTTGGAATTCATGCAAGAGTTTGGAAACTGCATTGAAATTCAAATTTTTCATTTCCAACAACACTTTATAATTTTTATTATAAAATTCAATATGTATTTAATTTTGTTTGATATTTTGTGGATTTATTTTAAATATGTTGGATTACATATTTTATTTGAATAAAATATTTTGTATCATGATTTTTCATGATTATAATATCCCTTAAATTTAACCATAGATTGGATATGTCAATATGGACCTCACTTCAATTATCAGGATAAACCTTCTTCATCAATGCTTGAATTGGTCTGAAATTTTGTAAAAATAAAAAGGGAAGGAAAATTAAGGTTTCTTTTTCAATTAAGGAAACACCTTGTTTAGTGTTTATAATGTTCAAACAATCAACACAAAAATAGAGATATATTTTACCTCAAATTTCTAACATTCCATTTTTCCCAAATTTATTCCAAGTGTATGAAACATATTTACAGTAATTATGGAAATCTTGTTGTAGGTTTAAGGGTTATAAATTAAATAAAGGGATGAAAATAATCCTTTGAGGTTAAATGTATAAATTTTATCCCCAATAAAAGGTTTTCCTAGTAATATTGTAAGACATTGAAACTGATCGTAATGATTCACTTTCTATTATAATTCTTTAGGCCTGATTGTAAGATTTCATTATAAGACTTCATGTCCTATCATAAAGACTTTAAAAGTATAATGATGATATCCCAATGAGATGATAATTTGAAAAAGGCATTACAATTCATCTATATTTCTAATAGATATTTGGGCCTCCACTTTCCCACTCACCCATCCAAATTGGGACTTCCACATGTAAAATAATATGAAAACATTTCAATCAACACAAAAGAAAAAGAATGTGGATTTTGTGTAAGAAAAGATCACGTGAGATATATAGTGAGGGGTATATTTAATCCTTTTATAATTACAGAGATAATATCTTAGGGTATTGACAAATACAATGAAAAAGGAAAGATTGATTCTTATAAATAAGAGGAGGTTTCCATTGTTGAAGGGATCAATAGATTCACTGCAAAATATGGATAACATGATACTAATTTTAGTTATATACTTTAGTTTTATTTTTTTTATATTATCAAATATTTTTATTTTAATAAATTAATATTTCTTCATTCTTTATATTAATCCTTATATATCCTCATTCATTATTTATTGTGATATCATATGCTCATAATCATGAGTAGCTAACCTAAGGAGGTGATTGTGTGGTGTACGTGATTGGTACACTAGATATTCACAACCGTGGGAGAAGATGGTATTCCCAATTAATTGGGAGTGTTCATTAAGTAAATTTAAAGTAAATAAAAATTTAATGAATTTTTATAGTGAGTGATTATCCTAGTATAATCTCCTATATTTATAACTCATTCTATCTCAATTCATTCAATTTTCATCTGCATGTTTAATTTTATGTTTTTCATTCCATAAACAAAAAATAAAAATTTAATTACTCTATGAAAGTATAATATAACAGAAATAGAACAAGTTATTAGGAATTTTGAGTGTTGAATTACAAAATATCATCAATTGAGACGACCCTAGTCATCTTCTATGCTATATTAGGATAATAAATTGTAGCTTTTGTACCACCTTACGTTAATAATGTCACCAAGAATAGGTTAGAAACACATGAAAAAAACTCAAAGATCCCTTCCAAAGGTACCAAGGTCACTGGATGGATGAAATAGTTACATGATTTATACTAAAAAATTAAACATCGTGTATCCAAGGTTAACAAAAAAGAGATGTCATGTGATAATCTCGACACATTGTGTGGATGAATATGTGGAATTATTAAAAATCTTGTATTGATATCCAGTGTAACACACAGTTTGATAGTGATTTCATGTTGCGAAGTTGGTATACACAACATATAACCCCTCATTGTTTTGTCAACCAAAAAATCACGACAAGACATTAGGTCAACTATGTAATGAAATTATATGATGCATACTGACTTATAGACAAGGGACACTACCATACATGCTTTAAATGGTGTATAATTGGTTTTACATTCCATGTAACATGTGACAGACCATGAAAGGTACATACTGAGATATTAGGTTTGACATGTGGGACAACCCGTGTGATAATATAAGTGATAAAAAACAAAAAAAAATTTATTTGGATGTATTATCCCCATGAAATTCATTTTTTGACACCAGGTACACACTGAGTGATTTTAAATATGTTGTGTGGATATGAATTATTAATAATTACTACCAATTTAAATTATATAACTACTCAATGTGTAACAGTTTTCATACACACTATGTAATTAATGTCATTTGTCAGTGTAAATTGATGTGTATATTTATGGAATAATGTGTGGTCATACATGATATTTATTGCAGATGGAATTACCTTTGACATGCTACCAGTTTTTATAAATTTTATGTTTCCAATAAAATATTAACAAATAAAAAGTAGAATTGTGGAAGTATGAGGTCAATTCAATGAGGAACTTGGAATCCCAATGATGACCCCCCAATAAATTTTAGGCTATCATAATCAATTTAGGTTCTTTACACACAAAATAACTAAATTAAATTACTAAAATATTGAATTGATTAATGTAATCATAAAGCAGACATAAATATAGAAGAGAGAGAAACCAGTTTCCAAGGGCATTTTCTCTAAATATATAAATTCAACACCACTTGTAAAATATAAAAAATTTAAGTTGATGTAAAACCATTAATGTATTCAATATTATTTTTCTCAATTCAAATAAAAACCAACCTATAATATTCATTCCTTGAGGTAAAATGAATTAAATAACTAAAATGAATTAAGATATGATCATAAATGTATAATTATAATTCGATTCAATTATCATGAATTAATTACCTTTATCATTAAAGGTTTCATTTACTTTTTAACACACTAGGTCTGGGATTTAATAAGAAATATGATAAATGGGAGTCCAAACCCAATACTAATTGAATTAGATGATCTCACAAGTGATGAAAGAATTATAAAAATTAATATGCATACTTTTCCATTAGAACCGCACACTCCTATGGTTATATACAATCATCATTGAGTGGCCATAAATGATGAATAAAACACAAACTATAGAATAGAGATAACAGTAGAAATAATGAAAATATAATTTAATTAAAAACAAAAAAATATTAAGAATTATTAGTATAAAAAATTGCATAAATAAAGAAAAACCTAACTAAATAGACATCCTAAAGTAAATTCTTAATCATTATCCCTATAGTTATTCCATTATCCTCAGTGAAAAATGACTCCCTCTATTTATATATTGATTCCTCCAAGATATATACATATATCAACCCTAAAATATCCTCTATCATCTCCCACATATTGATCCATATCTCTTATATCCTCTCCATTTTAAGTAAAACAGAAACCCATAAATATTGGCTCCATAATAAGTTTTAAATGTCTATTATAACATCCTCAAAGTATATCTTAACTATATGAATAGGAGTGTGGGTAGCTTGAATATCCTATATTTTTTAGATATAAGCACCAAGATATTTTCATGAGCATTCCCATATGAATTTCACCGAGTTTCTCATCCCCCCCTCTATATACATAGATTCACCATGATGAAAAACTCAACACCATGAAATATCAAACTACCAAGATGGCATGATATTCCCTCAAAATGAAATGTGTATTTCATTGTGAGAATTTCATTTGTCTATTTTCCTATAATCATTCTTCATTCCTTCTTTCCTATAACACTGTGGATAACTCCACACAAAAACTCTATGAATTTCTTGTTTGGTTAATCACTGTGTTTATATAAGTATATCCCCATGACATAATGCTCCTCAAATTCTTCGTCCAAACATATAGTCAGTAACTCAAAGATGTCTTTAAATCATTTTCATTAGTGTTTTCTCTAGTGTTTCCCATGCACACAATCTTCCACATACATGTTGATGACCACACATGCCACCATGATGAAGGAAATAACATGTATAATGCTTCAATAAGTTTTTTCCCCTTTAAAAATCTATATGAAACAATCCCACACTCCCATGTCATTGGACACACAATTAGTCAAGCCCCGAATCTCATTTTATTATCAATGTAGATCCCCTTATTAGTTTTTATCTCAACATGGATGTGTAAACATTCACCTGACCTATCTAGTAGTGGACACGGTGGATTGTAGTATGTTCAGGATTAACACATATATGAAATGAATATAATGAAAGAATAAGAAACATGTATCATTTTAGTTAATATAATAGTTCTTGGTTAAATTTCTATCCCATATTGATGTTCAGATGAGAATAATGTCACCTCATCACCCTGAATGCCACATCTACACACTGAACAACCATTGAGTTACCCTACTCTTATAGATCAATAGTCAAATTCCCCTTTTAATCTATCCTAAACACATGGCACCACCCCACAATAGATGAACCCTTCACCATCTACCACATGGTGATTCTATGTTTGAGCGTCACTGGTCACTTCTCAGTACCCGTCTACTCCCTGGTGTTAGAAAAACATGTCATCATATATATTTTTCTTTTTTTTTAAATAGAACATCAATTATTGAACAAGTAAACCACATAATCTATCCCAAATACCAAATTCTTCCTTTAAGACCAAATTTCAAAAAAATTATAAACTCGCATGAAAATAATATAAAATTGATATTTTAAATTCCCCCACACCCAAATCATTTCTTATCCTCAAGAAAAATCTAAAAGTTTTACACACAAAGGAACCATACATTGACCATAGAATCATACAATTAATTATGATCATAAATAAATAGTTATGGTTGAATATTATAATATCAAAATCAAAATCAAGAAAAATAATCATATATCATTCTAAATATATAATTAAAAACCCATGAAATTTAACCCTTCTATGAATATATTTAAACCATTCCTCAATAGTAATTCCATTTATGATTTACCTCCCCAAAAAGTATTTTCACATATCAATCAAGAACATATAATATGGACTTATTCTCATTTTTGTTTAATTTTCACTCTATCCATAATATATCATGTATTTTACATCCATAATTAGCAATCAAACCACAAACATCATTAGGACTTTACTCATAAGGTTGTAATGCATCTGAGGATAATGTATAGTGGGTTATGATATGAAAAATTAAAATTAGAGGCTGAAAAATGAGGTCTAAATTAATAAATAATAAGGCATATTTTTGAAGAAAATTTAATGATATAAATTCATCCGTAAAATAACCTTCAAAATATAGCATCAACCACTCCCTTAACATCTTTCTGAATGAGTTCCTCAATAAAACATTCAAAAATTATTGAAATTACCCTGTTTATCTCAAAAATTTTATTCTCTTATGATTTTAGTGGAATATGTGAAAATTCAATCCCTAAACCCTTGTATGTAAAACCTAATATGACCTCAATCCCCTTTGTCAATATGCAACTAACACTAATTATAATAGTTAATAAAAGATGTGGTAAAGTATTTCAAAAAAATAGTCTATCTTAGGTATCCCACATTTTAACTTTTCCATTATTTCTTTGATTTATTCTTTTTTGATTGTCTCTTATCTTATTTTTTTAAATGTAGAAGATTATATGTAAGTACATTCATTATCAACTTTTAAATCATTCCGAAAATAACTAAGAAACTCCCTTATACTCATTCATGAACCCTAACTCAATAATACTAATAAATAACCGAATACATCATTAATGATAAAATGAAATAATCTTGTATTGATACTCAAATAATACGATTAGGACGGGAAAGTAGTCTTATAATGTGACTTCATGTCAACGTATTCCATGGTTTCTAGGGGTTTCACTAGGATTAGACATAAGGTAGGTCTCAATGTCCTATGGGCTCAATAAAATTTAATCCAGGACCTCAATCATATTATTGTGGTTTAAAATGATCATTCTTTAATAATATTAACAATAATGTTCTTTTAAAAGTTCCTACATAGGGTTTAATAAAGAAATATGGCATATAATTTTTTTAGAAATTAGTCTTAGAACCCACTTGGAAATGGGAAAATTTAAATGGGTCAATCAGGTCATGTAATGAGAATAAATAATTAGTTTATTCAATTTAATATTATAGAATCACCATTAAGAATAGTAGTCATGTAAATTATCGTTTTTAAGAAACTCTAAAATGACTTAATAAATTTTAATCTTAAAAATTTAAACCTATATGTATAAAATTTATTAAAATGATGAATAAAATTTTATATAAGGTAAACCTATATTTGTAATTTTCAATATCTTATAGATCAGTGAGTTGAAGACAACATTTTCAAGTACCTCATGGGTGAATTCAATTCAGTGATGTCCAAGTAAAACTTCAATTTTTTAAAAACTAGTGTTAGAAAAATAAGGCAAGATTAATAACATGGGAAATTATGGAAAATAGTCCCATGTCTTGAATATCATCCTTATTGTTTTCTTTTTAATTTACCTTCTTCTTTTATATTTCTTCTTCTTTGGAACATATAAAATGAAAAAAAACATATGTAAAGGAAGGTTTTATCCAATTCAACTATAAAAAAATTAGAATACGACTATAAGGAGAGTAATTATCATAATGTAATGTCCAAAAATAAACTTATAATAAAGTTAGAAACTTAGGTTACCTCCCAAAATTGATTTATTTAAGGTATTTAATAATGAACTTTAACTTTGTTCCACGTAATGTGAAAATTCTACAATGTTACCGGATTTATATTGATAACTGATATGAAATTATTATCATCTAGTGTAAGTGTGTTATTTGTACCCCATTATAGCATCTATAACTTTATTTTTTTGGTGGAATCCTAATTGTGGATAAAATGTAAGGGTTGAAAAAAGAATTTAAAATCATTGCAAATTGTGTAGTTTTCTCCCTCTACCACATCATCATATTTCTTCTCCTCATTATTTGTGATAAATATTTGAATTATAGTAGGGTTTTCAACTTATATTGGTTTCTTAGACAATTTTTCCATGGTAATTTCATATTTCTCCCCATTCTCTTCCTCCGACACATTAGTTTGATTTTACTCGTCCTTGCATGCTATGATAGATCCTTGATTTTCTGCATAGTTCCCATTGTTAAATTTATTAGAGGATATTATTAATTAAAAATTTCAACTATCTCCATGAATTAATCATCCACCTCTTATTTCATTCCTTATCCTTATATTTAAATTATGGAATGATTACATAAATTGTTGTGGCCTTTCCCACCACATTTTCAATAATTTGATGTACAATTTAATGACGTTCTCATCTATTTTCATAGTTTCATTATCCAATGATTTATATTATTTATAACGTTTATGTTTTTTGATGGTTAATTATATTTAAGATGAAATGACTCATTCAAATGTTTTAGGATATTCTTCATTTAAAATAATAGCTATCTCATTGGATTCTAAATACTCCTATCCTTTTTTTCTATATTGATTAAAATTTTGGGTTTTCTATAATGATGGAAAAATCTTATATACCTTTTACAATCCAATAATGGATCTACATCCGGCACTTTTTTTCTTCCCCTTATAATTGAAGAGTAAGGTTTCTTTTCTTATTCTTCTCTAGGAGATATTAGTTCTTATTTTTCTACAATTTCAATTAATTCCCTACATTTTAATTTATTTTATTCCACTAATTTTTACTGATGCACCTATATCTAATTTATTTTATCACCTTTCATTTCATTTAGATCCACTTTTTATGAAACTAATTTTATTTTCTTCCACCACTGATTTTAATTTTTCATTTTCATCCCTATAATTTGAACATAAAATTGAGTTACCCTCAATGGAGTCTAATTTTGTAAAGGTTTTGACAATGTTAATAGTCATTTATCTCTATTTATTGAGTTGTGGATCACTATCATCAATCTTCATATCAAATACAGTAGTGTATGTGCTACAAAATTCCATTAATCATTGTTGTGAATCCAGATCATAAGGTACATGAATGTGAGGTTCTCCTTGATAATCATGCACATAAAAATATCCACCTTAATCCTTATGGTACTCATGAGCTCCTTTGTAGCGATTATACTCGGTTTCATTAAACTATTGGGGTTGTAATTTACCATGCCTATAAGAATATGAATCATTTAAACCATATCCATGATGTAGCTACCCTATAGAATTAGGTTCCACTAACATAGTACGATATACATAGTATCCACTATACTCTAATGGTGATGTATCATAATATTTATATAGAATGTACTCTATCCCACACACTATAAAAAAATGACAAGGCATGTGAAAAGGAAACAAATAATAAATACAATAACAAAAATAAATGAGTAAACTAAAATTAGTAAATAGAAATGGGATAATGATGGAATTTTTCCAAAGCTATCAATTTTATGTAGTTAGGTATGTTTTTATGATTATAAATAACAATTCCAAAACATGATATACCCAACCAAAATCATTACCTCTAAAAACTACAAGATTTTATAAATTTGAAGTTCGTGAACTAGAAATAACTATATAAAATATAGAATATCAAAACTACTAGGTGAATCCCTTGAGAAACAATGAAGCCCAATAATAACAATCGTCTAAATTTTAGGTTATTATAATCTTTTTAGAACTATGATACACACCTTAACTAAATTAAATTATAGAAATAAGGTCTTAAATAAAGAAACTAACTGTATAAAAAAATAAATAAGGGAGACGAACTGGTTTACAAGGGTGGTTTATCTAAATAGATTAATTCAACTAAACATGAAAAATAAAATAAAAATGTATCTACAAAACCACAAATTTATTTAACATTATTTTTTTTTGATTACTTTGAAAACTATCCTAGAAATTCAACTTCTCTTTGTTAGATGAATAAAAGAACTATAATACATTAATATCTCATCACAAATGTGTAAGAATAATCCAATTTAATTTACATGAATTAGTTACCTTTATCTTGCTGGGTTTCATTCACAATTAAACACACAATGTTAATTATTTAATAACTAATATTATAAACATGAGTCACAACACTAATTGAAGAATATGATCTCATGAGTGAAGAAAGAATGAGATCAATTAATACACATCCTCTTCTACAAAAACCACCGTATCCTATGAGTTTATCCAATCACTGTCAATTGATCATCGATTCTGAATAAATCACAACCCATAAAAGAGATAGAAGGTGATAGATGGATATAAAAAAATTTAATTTTAAATATAAAGTATTTATAATTATAAAATTGAAAAAGTGTATAAAAAAAGAAAAACATAACTACGTGAACTCCCTATGGTTGATGCTTAGTCCTCCTCCTTGTGGTTATTCCGTTATACTTAGTGTATATTAACTACAGAAATTTATAGACAAATTCTTCTAAGATATTGCTTAATATCATCACTATCATCTCCATCTTCTACAATATATTAATCCACATCAACTCTATCTTATAAACATTGAATTAGACATAAACCAATAGATATAGAGTCCATAATCCACATGGATTATCACTTGTAACTTTCCCAATGAATATCTCAAACATGTGAATGGGAGAGAATGTGGCTCAAATATGATATCTTTTATTATTATAGGAACCAAAACATAGTCCTATGTGTTACCTTAGGCATTTCATGTAGCATCTCATTCTTTCCACCACACACACAGATGCACCACGATGAAAACCTCCTCACAATGACATGCCAAACTCTAGAGTAGTTACGATATTCCATGAAATGAAATGTTTATCCTCTGTTGGGAATTCAATTTTCATGTTTCCTATAGCCTATATTCATTACATCATTCCTAAACCACCATGGAAAAATACACACAAAAAATCCAATGTGTTTTGTGTTCGGAAAATTCTCATGAACTACGAGTACATCCCCCACAACATACTACTCCTTATTTTCCACATCTCACTTTAGTAACAATGTAACATCATTTTAATAATTGTTTCACCCGACGTTTCCAAATCATGATGTCATCCTCATGCTTTCAGATGGCCATGAATTCCACCACGATGAATGACACACCTTGAATAGAATTTCATTTAGCATTATCCCCTTTGAACTTCCCTTTGCAACACGCCTATGCTCCCATGATAAAGAGGTCCATGTTTCATCATCCATATATGATTGTAGCACCACTGGTATAGTATCTATTGAATGTTGATGAAACAATTCCACTATAAAAAATGGTGGGTGGGATATAGAAGGATATTTCTTTGGATAGTGACCATCAAATAAGACTCCCTACAGCAATTGGTGACCACCAGAGAAGACTCGCTGCAGGAGTTGGTAACTGCTTAGAGAAACATTCTAACGACCTTTTGAATCCTCTCCACCTCTTCAACTCTAATTTTTTATTACTAAAAATTTATATGGAATATTTTTAATTTTTATTTATTCCATTTTTAATATTAAAATATAATTCCTTCACTATGGAAATAGGTCATCCAAAAAAAACTGTGAAAATTTGGGAATTATGAGTTATGGATTGTATTTTATCTTATTTTCATATATAAATCATTAAATATTTATTCTGCCATCTATTTTCATAACCATGTAAGAAAATTTTACATTGATTCAATTTATTTAATTTTACAAAATTATATTACCCATGGTGTTTTTTTCCATGGGGATTAATTTTCCCACTGGTCTAATATTAATTGTGGGATTCAACTTAATGGGCCTTGGCCTTTTCATCTGAACTATTTTTGTGTGCTACTTTTCCACATTGGATATCTGGATGTTGTTGTTTCATGGTTATCAATCATTATCTCCTTAGATTTCATGTATTCCATCCATGTTCCCCACATGTTAATAGAGGTACTCAGTTAATATTATGGTGACATGTGTATGGAATGCTCTGGTTGGGCGTTCAGTTTAGATAGTGTTCTCGTGTTAGGGGAGTGATGATCCCATCACCTTGGTCTCTTCATCAATTTACTTTCTCTCTCTCAGATCTAGCTCTCAACCCTTATATGAAAAACACTTTCTTGCTATCACTACTTTTCTACCTAAGAGTTTTGTACATGTATATATCCCCATCCATGTATTGTTGCTAGTATTGTGGTGGAGACAACATCCTTCTGTTATATAAGAGGTGTGTCCCCTTATTGTTGTAATTTTTGTGAGAAATAGAAGATGAATAAGATCTTGGATATAGATGTGTCACACTTCAACCATCAAGTATCAAGAGAACATGACTACTAGAGATTCCTCAATCTATGGCACTGTAGGTATTAGTTTGAATTTTTTATTTCTATAAAAATTTATTTATGCTCTACTCTTCCAATTTTTATTAAAAGGTCTTATATAGTTCAATACACCATGTAGAATTTCTCTTTTGATCATTAATAAAATATGTGCATGTGTGGTGGTGCTATTACCATGCACATAGGTCCCCATGGGAATGAAACACATTGATTCTCTATTTTCTTTACATATTTGTTGATTTTATTTCTCCTTGTATGTTGTTTTTATAAAAATGTAATATTTGACTTCATATTTTAATGATACAAATCTTTCCTTTTGGTTTTTTGGGTTTCTTAATTTGTTTGGGTAACCACTCATCCTCACAAAGTGGCATTAGATCCATCCTATCTTTATTTTCTATCATATTCGATTACTATTTCCTACTTTCTTTATTTAGAGTTTTCTTTCTATTTTATTTTTCACACTGAAATCACACTCTTAAATATCTAATTTCATTTATTGATTTCAATAATTTAAATCCATTATCCCATATATATCTACCCACATTTCATATCCCTTTCAGTAATGAATTATTTACCTAATATACACGTCGATATTTGGGGGCATACACTTAATTTTTTCCACAATAAATCAACATCTACTATGTCGGTAAACATGTCAACAAAGAGATATGAAATTGAGAAATTTTTAAAAGATAATTAATGTAATTTTTTGGAGATTTAGGATCATATATATTTTTGTGCAATAGATCCTAATTGATTCCCATTGTGGACCCAGGAAACATGTTATAACTATGAATGGAACTGGAAAACCTATTACATATTATGTTGATGTTGACCCTGATGTGATTGTTAAAGAACATAACTCCATTATTCTTAATTTAAGTGATAAATTTCTTATATATGTATCTTATGAATCTAATGTTTCTAGGATTTTTCTTAAACATGAAGGACATTACATGACTAATTATTTATTGGGTGGGTTTTACAAGAAACACCAAATGTTTACATTTAAAATTAAACCTGAAAGTTCAATTAAATCCCATATGGATGAGTTTATTGTATACATGTCATATTTAGCCAATATTTATGTTATTTTTGATTATAGAGACCAATAAATGATCCTATTTATCAATTTAGATAATAACTGCATCACCCTATTAGAGACCATGATGTATGGATGAGATTATTTAACCTTAGAAGAGGTTTAATCAAGCCTTCTATCTTAAGAAATTAATTCTAAATCTAGGATCAAAGGTGAGTTTGAGAGAATGTTCTCTAGGGGAATACCTCAAAATAAAATCAAGAAGAAAGAATTTAATAAATACAAGAGTAAAAATAACAAAGAACCTAAACCTAGGTCTAATTCATGGGATAGAGAGATCACCTATTTTCATTGTGGAAATATAGAGAACATTAATCTTGAGTGTAGGAAACTCACAATTGATTTAGAGTCTAAAAAACCTAATAACAATTCCCTTTTTTATAGACATTGATTGTGAAAATACTAAGGTTCTTAATGTTTCGACCCATACACCCAATCTAGAGTGGGTCCTTGATTCATGATTCTCTTTCCATATGTGTCCCCTTAGAGAGTCTTTTCTATAGTTTGTTGACATGGTTTAAGGAGATGTCCTCTTAGGTTATAACAATATGGGTATGGTTAAGGTTAGAGGTTTTTATTTGTTATAACTTGATTACCAAACAATCAATACATTATTTGATGTTAGGTGGGTTCCGAACCTCCAAAGAAAACTTTTTTCCTTAAGAGTCCTAGACCAAGAGGGATTTAGAATCAGGTATGAAATAGTTTTTCCTACGATCTCCAAAGTCTTCTAGAACCATTTTTAACGGGCCTTTAATCAATGGGTTGTATGTATTTAATGGAATTACCCATTCAAGGTAGTTGGTTAGCGTCTATTAAACCAACACAAATAGTAATTTTTTTAGGCATAGAAGATTGGGGCGTGTAAGCTCCATAGTCCTTGAGGAACTCAACAAGAAAGGTCTGTTGAGTGATATCACAACATGCAATCATTCATTTTTTATAGATTTTATGACGGGAAAATCCAAGAGGTTTAGATTTTGTATGTCTAATTTCAGATCCACCAGACACTTAGAATATGTCCACTTTGATCTATAGGGTCCATCTAAGACTTCTTCCCATGATTGAGTTTTTTTATTTTCTTCCATTCATAGATGAAATTTCTATGAATTTGTAGATTTATATTCTTAAAATAAAATCTAATTCCTTCCAAACATATAAAACATGAAAAAATTTAGTTGAAAAGAATCCTATGATGAAACCTAAAACTTTAAAAATTGACAATGGTCTTGAATACCTATTCACTGAGTTCATAAACTTTTATGAACGTGAAGGTGTTAAAATACATATAACAGCTAGGTAAACACCCCAAAAAATGGATTACAAAAAATAATGGATAATACTATCCTAGAACTAGTCTAGAGAATTCCTACATGCTCAGACCTTCCCAAATATTTAGGGAAGTGGCTTAAAACACCTCTCTCAACTTAATTAATTGGTTTCCCTATCATTAAAATTATTTGAAAATATATAGAGAATTGTAGACTAGTAATCCCATTTCTTATTAATACATAAGATTCTTTGGTTGTATAGCTTATTATCATGTTAAGAATGACAAAATTACAAATAAGATATCTAAACTGTATCTTTTTTTGTATCTTGATGGTGTAAAGGGGTAAAAAATCTTGTTGGAAGAACATGAATATCTAAAAATGAATCATATGTAGATATGTTGTCTTTCATGAGTCGTCTTCTCCCAAAAAAAGACTGCCACAACGGGAATCGGTGAACTAGATCCTGAAAAGGTTGATCAGACTGATATTCCAGCACAGTTTGTGACTCCAATCAAGCCTAATATACCTTATCCTCATCCCACTACTGGGGATGATTATGGTTCTTCTTCTACTTTAAATTTTGAATCTGAACATGCAGCCTTTAATAGGGACTACCAACTGACCCAATATAGGGATAAGAGGGTTCCTAGTCCTCCGTCTTAGTTTTTTCTATATGATATGACATCCAATTCCTTTAATATTGCTCAGTATCTTGTTGATAATGATCCTTAAACCCTATTGGAAGACCTTAAATGAAAAATAATAAAAGTAATGGGTCTTTTCCAAACAAATTATTATTTAAAAAATAACCACACATGGAATTTAGTGAGAAAATAAACTAATGAATTTTTTTTTGGATCCAAGTGTATCATTAAAAGAAAAGATGATGACATCGAGGAAAATAAAATCAAGTACAAAACAACATTATTTGTAAAAAATTTCCTTCAATATTATTGAATTGATTTATCTATAATATTTTTCCATATTATTAGTTATTCTTCCATTAGAAGTTTATTATCCTTACTACCAATAATGATCTGCATATTGACCAATTAGATGTTAAAACTACCTTTTTGGATGGTGATTTAAATGAGGAGATTTAATTGAAAAATTATGATTTTTATCTTAATGAATTAAAATTTAATCATATATGCATTAAAATAATATTTGTATGGACTAAAATAGGCCCCTAGACAACAATACATAAAATTTATTTCATTTATGTGTTGTAATAATCAAATTAGGAATCAATATGATGCATCTGTTTATTTTAAATCAAAAAAGAACTACCTGATTTATCTATTGTTATATTTTTATGAAATTTTTATCATTTGAAAAAATATTAAACTCATTTCTACTTTTAAATCATAATTAAAAGGGCACCTTGAAATGAAATACATATGTGCAACTAAGAAAAACTTATGTGTTAAAATCATAAGGGAAAAAATAAATAAACTTTTATACATATCTCTACATGGTTATGTTTTAAAAATAATTATCATATATATGTTTTAATCTTTGAAACTAGTAAATGTACCTTTTAGATATAATTTTTAAATATCTTTAACCCAAATACCCACAGGTGCTGATGATATTCATTTTTTGTCTCAAATACCTTATGCTAATATAGTAGGAAACGTTATGTATATTATGATCTACACTCGGACCGATATTCCAAATGCAATCTTAACTTTAGGCAGATTCATTGCCACAATTTGGAAGCCACATTATCATTCCCTTAAGGGACGCTTATGATACCTCTCTTATAGCTCTAATATTGCATAGTGTTATGGTAAGGATTTTGATTATGATGAATTAATTAGTAGATATTTAGACCTTAATTATGCAGGTAATATAGATAC
The DNA here is from genome assembly GCA_963277665.1 of Viscum album. Taxonomy (NCBI): domain Eukaryota; kingdom Viridiplantae; phylum Streptophyta; class Magnoliopsida; order Santalales; family Viscaceae; genus Viscum; species Viscum album. Next base: position 1,527,371,566 of record OY728151.1, read on the forward strand.
CAAAAAATATCTTACTGTTTATGTATTCATTGCCTATGGTTCCCCTATTTCATGGAATTGTAATATGGAATCCATGGTTGCATTGTCAACCATAGAGCCTGAGTATATTGTCTTAACCAAAGAAGTGAAATAAGCCTTATGAATGAAAGGTTTGTCTTTTAAACTAAACTTTTATAATTATATTATTAATTTCTATTCTAATAGTTAATTATCATTTCATTTATCTATAAATTTAGTTTTCCCTGGAAAATAAAAGTATAGAGTTATTAGCGGGCATTTTATTACAGATGTTTTGGAATCTAGAACCATGAGTGATAAAAATAGACACACTGACATAAATTTGGATAATACTTTTACTAAAGCTTTGGTCTTCTCTAATTTCAATTTTTGTTTATATATGTTGAACTTTTTTCCTATTTCATAACCATAGGTTCAAAAACATAACCATTTTCAATTGAAAATGGTGGAGATTTGGGAATAATGGATTTTAGTTTCTCTTGTTTTCAGAATGAAATCAGGACATGTTTATTCATCCATCTATTTTATTAACCATGCATGGAAAATTTATATTTATTCAATTTTCTTAAATGATCAATATTGTATTAAATTTTTAATTTTTTGTATTAGTATTATTTTTTCCACTAGGCAGTTGTTCTGTGTGGGATTCTAATTACCAGGCCTTGTCGTTTTTGGCCAACCTGTTGTCTGTGCGCTCCCATTCCATGCAAGATATTTGGTTTATCCAATGATCATTCTCTCCTCCCACTGAATCACTATATTCCATGTTTCCCACTTGTTAAATGTGGTGCTCAGTTTCAATTCTAGAGTCATTTGTATGGTGTGCTCTAAGTTGGTGTGTCATTTCAAGGTTTTGATAGTGTTAATGGAGTGATGACCCCTACAACCTATTCTCTTTGTCCATCTATTAAATCTCACACAGATCTGGCTCTCATCCCTAATTTTCAAAACCCTAGATCACTGTCACTGCATTTCTACATTGGAGTTCTATGTCTGTTGATCTCCCAGACCACGTCTTGTTGCTGGTATTTTGGGGGAGATTAAGTCCTTATCTATAGGAATAAGTGTGATCCATTCTTGATGACAGTTTATGAGCAAGAGAATAATAATAAGACCTTTGATATAGTTTAGTTTCACTTCAACCATCCATCGTCAAGTGAACAGGATTTCTAGAGTTTATTCAAACTCCGGTATTATATGTATCTATTTTTTTATTTCTATGAAACTTTTAATCTCTGATATGCTTTTCCTATGTCATTTCATTTGTCATATCTTGTCTATTCCACGTTGTATTGTTTCTCTATTAAGTATTAAAAAAAATTCTGTGCGGGTTGTGGTGTTCTTTCCATGCAAGTAGGTCCCCACTGGACCAACAAATTTTTAATCAATATGTAATTTACCTTGTTATTTTATTTCATATTAATTTCATATTGTTTTTATAAATATGTAATATTCAACTTCATTTTTCAAATATATAGTTCAGTCCTTTTGGTTTTTTGGTTTTCTACCATGGTTTGGGTTTGCACTCACCCTCATAGGCATTCATGTGTGTTTTAATTTCTACGATTTTATGTGATATTACTTGATAGGATGAGGCTTTAATGAAACACATTGGTATCAATGGAGGTGTTCAATTATCTTGGATATATTCTCACTCCCTCCCAATGTCCACACATCTATGAATCTGTTATTTTTTGTTATACATTAGTCATTGTTTTCCATGCTTCCTACAAAAATTTGGTGTTTGGATCTGCTCCTTGGTTCTACTGTCCAAAAATCATCACCCTATATACAAATAATGCACGCCTCTACAAATAATAATTGGTTGCTATCCAAGCCCCTAGTGATATCACTATTCACACTCCTACAAATTTGATGATGTCTGTATCCATCCTCCTTGTGTTTTGTCCCTCTTCAATCATTCTATTTTGTGATCTACAATTGTGGGGAGGGGTTGTGGTGCACATGGAATTACAAGAAGAGATGTGCATTTTATGCGTGGAAAACATAAAAAATGTGGGGAAGAAAAAATTGAAAAGATAGGGGAGGGGCATGGTGGAAAAAAGAGGATTACATTATTTTGTTTGTATTGCCTGGGGAAAAAGAAGGGAAATTGGATGTGGAAATTTGTTTTTTCTTATTTTTTTAAATTATTAAAAGGTGGGGTGTTGAAAATATTAGGGTGTGTAGTGAAACAAGAATTTGGTCGTTTTCTGATTTTTTAGGTGAATGAAATACTCAAAAATAGAATCTTTCATTCATTTGGTTTCGAATTTGAGAAATTAAATAGTCAATTTTAGTATTTTTGACTATTCTGCATTCTTTGGAATTGTCTATTTTTTGGAAATTCTGATCATATTTTTCGATAGAGAATCCCCAAGATAAAATTTTTACTATACCTCCCAAGGAGTTTGTTCTAGATACACATGCTGAGACTACAAGTACATCTGGATATAGATGTATGGTTTCCAAAACCAAATTTTTGGTGGAGAAATTCCATGGGACCAAAAACTTCAACATGTGAAAATGTGATGTTTTATATGTGTTATCATAGCAAGAGTGTGATATCACCTTAGAAGAAAATGATGCTAACATCTCTGATGGTTATTAGAAGATAATCAACTATTAATGAAATAGTTGGATTTGACTTTGTTTGGCTAAAAATCATAAATATATTGTGACCTGAGAGACCTCTAAAAAAATCTTCTAGAATATTTCGGAAAACAATTATATGATGAAATGCTTTGAAAATTGGTTGTATATGAACCTAAATTATTCATATTTCAATACAAGGAAGTTATGCCTATGATTGAGCACGTAGACTATTTTACTAAAATTATCATAGATTTCCAATGTTTGTAGGTAACAATTGGAGATAAATATTGGAATATGTTTTTATTGAGATCTCTGCAAGCAATTTATGATCACCTTACTATAAAATTGTTATATGGTATGGATGATGTAGAATTTATTGATCTATCAATGATCTTAGTTAAAAATGAGAACAGGAAGAAGAAAAAGTATTACAATGGAGATTCTGATTGAGAGGTATTGATGGCTACTAGAGTAAAATAATTTGGAAGGAAATAAAAAAATATTCATAAGAGATGAATCATGATCGACGTCAAATGGAAAGTCCATATTTTTTTGATTAGTGAATGAATAGGTCAATACTATAAAAAAAAGGGTTCTAGAACGAGTATTGTACCAAAATGGGTAAACCAAAGAAGAATATTGTACAAAATACTAAGGATGTTGAAGATACTTATTTCCATGTTTACTCAATGGTCAAACATTCAAAAAGTTGGATTCTTGACTCTAGTTGTTCGATACATATGTGAAGGAATTGAGATTTGTTTTCAAACCTCAAGGATCGAGATGAATGTGTGGTACTTATACGAAATAACCACCCTTTAAACTAGAGAGGTATTGTAAACATATAGTTGGAGATTCATGATGGTAAAACTCTCCACCTTAAAGATGTATGATATGTACTAGAATTGGATAATAATCATATATGACATGGTGTTTTGGATAATCTTGGTTACTATATATCCATTCAATATGGATTAATTTAATTTATCCATTGTTTTCTCTTTGGGATGAAAGGTATTCAAAAAGGTTCTTTGTAATAATTGAATTATGAGATTGTCACATGTGGAGAAGTGATGTCAGATAAGATTATCACCACTATTATAACAGACAACAACATACAGAGAACTTCCAATTATGAAAAATTTGTTATATTTTCACTCTCTATAATTAATGATTATGCTCTAGATAGCTATCGAGCCATTTTTCATAGAAAATAACTGAACCATTGGAAGTCTGTTATGAAAGAAGAAATGAGTTCACTACATTAGAATCAGAAATAGAATCTTGTTCCTCCTCATAAGGATAATAATCATTCTATAAGGGTCAATTTCCAATTTTTTTAGACATGTACAATATGTATCGTACTTGAGATTCATATAGGTATTGGGAAGGGGGAAACAACATAAATATTGTTTTGAACCACATGATTTTTTTTTGAAATTTTCGGTGATATTTTTGGGTCAATGTGGATATTGTTGAATGTTGATAGAATAATACAACTCTCCATAATGGTGGGTTACGGAAGGAAGAAGATTACTTTGGATGGTGACCAAAAGAGAAGACTCGCAGCAGTAGTAGTTGTTGACTATCCTAGAAAACATGTGGAAATAGTTGGTGAACATTAGAAGAAAAATTAAAGTGGACTTTTGAGTTCTATCCACCTATTAAGATATAAATTTGTGTTACCTAGGTGGGAATATATATATGGGATTTTTTGAATTTGAATTTATTCCAATTTGAATATGAAAATCCGATGCCTTCTCCCTGGATATAGGTCATCTGACCGAACCAGTTAAATTTGTTAATCCCTATGTGTTTTTATTTCATAAGTTTGTGTGTGATTACTTGAGAGGGTGTGGCTTCCAATAAATATTCTCAAACATCCTTTTATAATCATGGTGATATCCTAAATGTTTTTCATCTTGATAGGGTCATGGAAATTCTCACTTGAACCATAAGTGGTGGTAAAAGGGTATTATAGGTTGAGAAAGCATGAAATGTGTATGAGGGGAAGATGATATAAAGAGATAAACAACATCATATTTGTTAATAGAACAATGCTTAGTTAAAAATATATCCCACATCGATGTTTCGTTGGGAATTTGATCGCTTAATTATCCTGATTATTGCATTTACATGCTATGGGGCTTTACATCCGACCTCCTCTTACGTATCATTAGTCTGATGCCTCATATATTTTAGATATCTGGTATTAAATGAGCTGGTCCTCATATAATTTATATATCTTCCTATGAACATGTAAAACAACCCAATCTATCCCAAATACCATATTTTTAAACATTCATGAAATTATATACATTAAAGTGAGATATACATCAGCATGACCCATATAAATATATACTATGTATATCACAACACATTGTGTGGGAATACTTTCTATTACATACAAAACACATGTTAATGAAGGTACATAACATGAGTCGGATGATATGTCAGGTGACAATATATACCATCTAAGTATTAAATTCCATAAATGAATTTAATCTGTTGTAAAATGTGTACGTAGTGTCACCTACAATGTATACATCATGTATGTATTAAATTATATTAATAGATTTAATATAAAAAGAAGGTATACATCATTTAGCCTCTTCAATATGAAAAGTGAGCGTAATTATTTTAAATAAAATTTTATTTTATTCTACTATATACTATGTATATCACCACACTCCATGTGGGCGTATAATCCATTACGTAAACAACAAACTATAGGGGCTTTACATATAACCCGAGTCACACGACTTGTGAGGTGAAAATATATGTAGTGTTAAATTCCATAAATGGATTTAATCTATTGTAATTTGTACACACCTTATCACATCCTCTGTTCACATCATCTGTGTATTAAATTATATTAATAGATTTAATATTAGATATACGGTATATGTTGTTTATCCGCTTAAGTACATGAAATACACTTAATTATTTTAAATTAAAATTAATTTTTTAATTTATTTAAAATAACAAAGTATGAAAATATTATCATATCTCAAAGATGAGAAAAAATATTAAGATAAATAAATAAAAAAATAATTGATTGATTAATTCATTAATTAAAGTAAATTTAGATATATTAGAATAAATTAAAATGAATGATAATAAGTTTAAATTTTTAGTCATTTCATATTATGATTGTTCAGTAGCTTGAACAACTTGTCTATGTTTAGTTTTAATTATTTATTTTACGGTTTTATGTGATAATTTATTATTAAATTAAATATTCCTACCTATGTATAATCCCTATCACCATTTTTAGTCACATTTATTCATGTCCAAGTATTATTTTATGTAACCATAAACCAGTAGTACACCTCACTCATGAGTTAGTAAAAAATTTAAATAATAAAGATCCATGTAAGAGGAGAAAATTTAGGAAAAAGATGGAGGTAAATACTACAATGGAGTTACATAGGATAATAGAATAATTCTATAACACATGAAAATAATGGGATCACATTTTTATTTCTATTAAGGCCATGGTTGGGTTTTCTCACTAGATAAATCAACCAATAGTTAAAAACTCATGTTAATATTTCATATTTATTTTATTTTATCACAGAGAGGTTGTTTATACTTATTTGATGCATGGTTTATTTTGGTAATTAATATTGATCACATAAAATAAATAAAAACTTTTATCATACTTAGATGAAATAAAATAAAAATTTTATTAATAAAAAATTTATACAAACATTATTAATTAATTATGTAAATTAGAAATAATATTAATAATATTGTGAAGAAAAAAATAAATAATATTTATGAATAAGTTACAAAAAATCAATCGGTCAAAATATTAATAAAGAAACACCTTCCATCACTTGAGTGAAAATGAAACCACAGTTGAAAGAAGTTATATTGGATTCATTAGAGTGATTTCAATTATTGGGAAATCTAATGAAAGTTTTGATTTGAATTAACAGAATTACTATCAATGGTTGATTTCCTTAGAAATAATTAGTGTGTATTAGATGAAATCATTAAAGAAGTATGAGTATAATATTTCAGGATCGGGGAGTCCACTTAATAGATTAAGTAGTAATGAGTTACTATTGTTAGAAAGAAATTCATATCTAAATAACTTTAAGCAATTTTACATGGCCCTTATCGAAATCATTTGTTTGGAAATATGGATCCTTATAACTAAAATACCAAAGTTATTGGATATTCTAATTCCAATGGTGAGGGTTAGGGGTATTTGATAAAATAATGGGAAATTATCTAATTCTTAAATTATTTAATAACATGAAAACAAGATAATGTATGAAAATAAACTTTTATTTTTTGTATAAACATGAAAAAACCACAAAAAAATACGATTAATGAAATATAGAGATAATTTCCTTAAAGATAAATATTTCCATGAGTATTATAGGCACTTGTGAATTGAACTACAAAAGGAGAATTTATTTTAATTGTTGGTATCCCCTATTCCTGACCAGAAATTTTAGCGAGGGATATAAGGTGGAAAGGGATCCTTTAAGAGACACATGGATGATGATTTATTTTTCAGTTACATCATTTTATCATCTATTTATAGAATTCTTAAGATAAAAAAAAACAAACCATGATAACTCATCTCCAAGAACATTAAAAAAGGAGAGGCTAAAGATAAACAAGATTTTCACTGCACTATACGAGTGTAAATTGGAATATGGTTACCTAGCTAGTGATATTGACTAATGATTCTAATTTTTATCAATTAGTAGGAGAATTTAGGATTCCACATGGTTATAAAATTATCCATTAATATCATATTATCAAAATTACCACCTAAATTCCATATACTCATTAATAACTACAAAATTAATAGAATAGATAAGCCACTCAATAATCTTTTTGGAAGGACATGGTTTTCTAAAATATATCCCTATGTTTCTTCCTAAAGATTGTAGGTTTCATGAGGGAATTTTGAGGCATTCTAGAGGTGAGTGTGTATTTTCTAACCACCTAAAAGGACACCATACCATGCAGGTAGGTGTGGTTCAATCCATAGTAATCTCATTTAGATTCATAAGCATGGTATAAAGCCATTTTGTGTTGGTCATTTAGAAATTGGGTGTTTTGGGTTTCTTGAGTGGATATTGGTATACCATGGATAGTGAAACACCCACAGTGGCTATACTTTAAGGTCTTTTACCTTGCATGTTAATCCCGAGTGAAACAAGGAAGGGATCTGCACCGTAGAAGATGGTTCTGTTACATTTGAGGATTTTATTGAATACCTATAGGAAACATGGATTATGGAAATTCCTATGGTGATGGGAATGCAGGTCTAGATTCAAGTTAACGTTGAGATTTACATGAGGGAGAGAAAATGGTTACAAAATGTCTTCTATGCCATGGTTTTTCGGGTGGAAAGATAAAATGGTGATATATCTTTTCCTATGACATGGTGGCCTACTAGGCATCTAAAAATACATGCACCATTCTAGGGTTCATGGTTTTGTTCTATTAGAATGTTATATAAATGGAATTTTAGTGCGTTAGATATTTGGAGGGGTATACTAATTCAAACACCTGAAATATGTATCTAACTTTAATCATAGGCACCATTAGCGTAGTTGGGGTGACTAAACCATTGTGGAGTCCATTTGAGATTCCACTATAAATAAAAGGTATGGAACTCCTAATATTGATTTCCAATATATTCTATTGAACACTTGATTAAACATAGTCATTCATAACCCTCTCTAATCATCTCCCTTAAGTGTATAAACACCTTGGGTCTTCAGATTGAAATATCTGGATTCACAGTACCCCCCTTTCTTCATATTCTTATATTACTTCTTTATTTATTTTTGGTGGTTAATTTGGTTGTAGTTTCTCTATTTTGGGTCATGTTTTGAGAATGTCCTAATGTTTAATTTCCGCGGAGAGGTTCTAAGGTGATTTCCATCAAGTTTGGTCTGTTTTTATGTCATTATTGATCGATGAATTTTGAAACATCTAACCGAGGGAAGATATTAGTTACTTATCCATCAATTATACGTGTTAATTTTGAAGTATTATACTTTGGTTTATTTATTAAAAGATTGAATTTACATAAATTAAGACGATAAATATAATAAATAATTAATTTTAAAAGGGATATTGGGATTGCATGTGTTGATGCTTTATTGATGATGCCTCTTAAGATATTATAGATAGTTTGCTATCTTTTTACTGTGATAGTTTTATTTAGAATGTTTGATGTGATTGAAATTGTATAGAAAACATAAATATAGAAATAACGACAAACTTAATTAAAGAGTTATGAGAATTTGATTACCATTATTCCTTCAAAACGCTTTAATATAATATAATTGACGGAAGCATGTTTGTATTTAGTTAATATTTTTTGATAACTATTAATAATAAGTTACATGTTTCTATAATCTATGCATCATAAATCAGTTAATTCAAGATGATAATGAAATGTTTGTTTTCTAGAGATATATATGGTGATGAGTATTCTCATTCTTTATTTCAATACGATTACTTGTGTTGGAATTATGAAATCTATTTCCCTTGGAATTGTGGTGCTAAGAATATGCTATGTTTCCTTGTATGTATGATATATGATGTATGATCCATTATTTTGAATTATTTTAATCCCTCTATTGTTGCGATACTTGTTGAGAAATTTATGGGAATGGGTGGAATAGTTTGATAGTATGGTTTTCTGATTTTTTGGATTATTGTGTTGAGTTACTGATTAGTTTTTCAGTATGGATTGAGATCTTTATTTTCCCATCCTTATTTGTTGACGTTTTTAGTCTAGATTTCATAGTTTTTATTTGATGTGATTTAAATTTTCATGGTTTACTTATTGTATTCACCATATGTGAATCTCCTTTTAGTGGATTAAGATGAGTCTTAGAGTACACAAATCCAGGAATGGTAATTTAATTAATTATGAACTCATTGGATGGGTATTTTTGTCAATAATGTAGAATATTATAATCCAAGGGATGGTTGTTTTATTGCTTTGAGGATAATTTGATGAGTGTCTATAAAGTTGTAATGTGAATTATAAATCAAGTTGGATTGTAAATAATTGAATGGAATAAACCAAAAAATTTAATGAGTGTAATAAATGAATGAATGGTAATTTCAATTTTTTAATGAAGGTTGTCAATGATATTGAATCTTGTTTCTTGTGTGCATATGTGAGATCTTATTTCCTAGGATTTAGTGGTGCTAGTCGATCATTAAGTGGAGAATAGTTGTAGTTGATACTAAGGCTAGGTAGTTTCACTTAGTGTGATTGTAAATGATTTTATTCCTATATTTTATGATTTCATACTTCACCACTTATGTTGGTTTTGTAGTCAACACACAAATGTTTTGGGTATGGGTGTTTTCCTCAACATCGAGGTTGGTGGGTGAATGAATGGACAATTTCTACCTATTCTATACTCTCTCTTCGACGCTACATGATGTGTAAAATTATCCAGTCTATAATGTATTATGATATAGTGTACATTTCTACATAGGATATGATGGATCATAGTTTTCCAATACCTATATGCATAGGTTTTAGAGTATTAATTTTACCACACATACTTGTATCCTGATTGTAGTGAATGTAGTTTCCTATATGTTTACTTAGATGGGATATGATACCTTGTGGTAAAATGCTTGATACATGGCCCATAGTAGATTTTGTACTTACGAATTTGTTTAGGATGATGTGTGGATATAGATATATAGATAGATGATATCATGACCCAATATACCCAATACATGATCATGATCTTAAAACCCAACAGGATATGATAGATTATGGTTTTAATATTATTGTATGAGTAGGATATATTGGATACAGGTTATAGAACATGCTTTTATTGTAGATATAGTTATTGTGGTTCCCTGTTGTTGTACATACATGGGTATGATGTCTTGAGGTATAATTCATGGTAAAAATGATATAATGGATTATAGAATTCCTACATGGTCAAGGATGAGGAGATGATATTGATATATAGAATGATTCTTTCATTAACTAACCTTCCCAGGCGGTGATCCTAGTCATAAGACCCCATGGGTATCCTATAATACCTTGTTTTTCTTTCCTAACAAACAAAAATAAATTAAAAAGTGGCGTTAATTAGCTGACTAATGAATATTACCACAGTCCAACCCATGTTCTCTTAGTGTTCTTTATCCTTAATCACACAAACATAGAGAAAACATATAGTAGGTCAACTATATCGACACTACTTTAGGTCAAGAAAGCTTAAATATGGAGTTCTAATCAGGTATGATCCAAAAAAACAAAGTTTCAACATGTTGACATGTATATTAACATTTAGTATTTTAAGTATAACATTTCCTGGGGTGTTATACTCCCCGTGAAATTAAAGAACAGTGCCCTCACTATGGTTCCTAAATCTAAAAACTCGGTAATGCCTCTTCATTTCTTGTTTTTTATTAAATATAATACTATTTTTCATGACCTAACCTCTTTAGTCCCTGATCTGAGTTATCTGACCCCATTGATCTCCTATAATACCTTGGTTTCATTTCTAGAACATCACATGCTATTAACCAATGAGGTCACTTATAAATCAAATGTATGTACCTATAGGTGCATATTTTTTAGTATGAATTGACCTCACATAGAAAAAATGTATGAAGAATCCCAGGAGGTCACCCATCCAAACATTACTCTTGGACAAGCATGATTAACTCTGGAGTTATAATCAGATAAGCTCTAAAAATTAGAGGTTCACATTGTTGAAATGAGTTGTAACATTAAACCATTTAAGTCTTACATTTACAATGGTGTTATATACTTCAACAATATATTTTTTTCTATGTGAGATTCTGAGGTAGGTATGGCCATGAACCTGCCCACATCAAAGGTGACATGATATATTTAATGGATTATAGAATATGATGTTTGACAAGGGGTTGTGGGAGAGAAAAACTATGGTTGAAGTAGATACTTGCTACCTTTATTAGATATTTTTTTTATTTATAATATGTTACTTTTTGAGAATTTTTTCTGAGAAATCCTTGGTGATAAATCCTTAGTGAGGATGGTTTTATTAATTTATTCACTAGGCTTTAGAATTATTCATTTATATTTTCATCAATATTTCTAGGAAGGATCATACTTATTATACTTATATAATCACCCTTTGTATATATATACATATATGCAAAATATTTTTCATGTTTGTAGGATCTATTTGGTGATCAAGCTTGGTGATACGACCTTAGAGTGTTTGTTCAGGAGTCATTGGATTGCTTGGTAACTACCTAGTTATTTGTTTTGGTATCATAAAATTTTTATTAATTTATATGAATTAAATTCATGTATTGGGATTGATTATTTATTTATGATATAGATATGATTGGTGGATCTCATATTTTGTATTATATCAAATTATATAATGAATGTAATGAATCCCATTGTTATGAATTATATACCCTCGATGAAAGTTACTAACCTGTGGCCTATTGGATGTTAAATTTGAGGGTCATTATAGGAACAAATGTAGATGAATGAGTTGGTTGGTAAATAGTATCATCTGGATTTCATATGTACTATAAACATGGGATACTATCTAGTATATGGGTATTTATACCCCCCATGATATGATATAATGTCCATTAAGTTTATTGGACATGATAAGAATAATGGTACTACTTGTAGGGTAGTGGCCTAGGTAAGGATATCACATGATGAATTAATGAACCTATATACAATTCGGGTAGATAGTGGTAACTAGGTTGAATTTTTAAATAATTAATTAACCATAAATATTCCATATTATAGGTTTAGGATTCCTTGTAATTTTATCTTTTATAGAAATGGCTACAGGTTGATATAATCATATGTTTTTAATAAATATTTTCTTTAATATGTGTGAGTTATTATTACATGGTGGAGGTAAATTATGAAAAAAAAATTGGATCTTTACACTGTAAGAGTTTTAGTTATAGTGTATACTGATGTATGAGGGATACTTTTCAGATTAGGAGACAATGTCTTGGTTAGAGGTGGTGGATATTTCCATCAGTTCTGTTTGTTCTTAAAGAGAGCACTATGTTTCATTTGATATGATGATGCTTCATGAGGTATCTTAGAAGTGTTGGTTCATTTTCCTCTTGACCTATGAGTAGTCAATTGTCATATGAGAGATGTTTTTAGATCTACTTCAAAACAATTATCTTCCTTTGATTGTGAAGTTTTCTTGATGATAGAAGAACCTTACTCTCCTCTAGGGGAATTAAAACAAGTTTTAGTTTAGTACATGGTATACGAACATCATTTTTTATTCTTATGAAATTGTATTGGATGATGATACTAAAGAAAATAATTTTGGTGGGGCTTTGTGTCTAAATATCTAATGCCATGTCCCCCATTTTTGTAGCGGGCATATCTTAAGGTTCTGGTGGGGGAATGGGTTTTGATAGGATTTTAGATGTGAATGAATCATCTTTATAAGAGAGTACCTAGAAATATGTTTGGATTACAACAATGAAAATAAATTCATAGTTTCCCAATCACAAGACGATAAAGATAATAAGGATTTAGTTCCAGCCTTTATTATACTATTTCATTTGGGATCGATTATCTCAAACAGCTATCTATGGATTAAGCATGATTTTTTATTTTTGTAGAGGCATGGGCCATCAAAATATTGATTGTTTTGAATTACTATATATTCATAAAGGAGTGGAATGCCCTCTTCGGGCTTAACAATTACAAAAATATTCATTTAGGGGACAAAATAGGGAGCTATAGGATATGACCCACATAGGGGGTGGAATGGTAGAGGATATCCCTTTGTTTCCCATAATCCTTATAGATAGAGCGTAGAACATGACCTTGGAGGTGGTTTACATTAGACCTAGATAGATCATGGAGCCAAAAATGGTAAGATGCATGCCTTATATTTTTTAGTGCAAGGAGACCAATAATCCAGGCGAGGTGTTATCTATTTATATTCTACTAGTGTGTATTCATTGTTTAATTAAAAAATATATGCACTCTTTTGCTGCACTAAACCTAGTCTATACATTGGAAATTATGTTAGAGAGTCTCCCTATGTCCTTTAAATTGACTATTACAGTAATAGGCTGATCTAGCTTGTATGACATGTGCATAGATTGTGAGTTGATTCTAGGGTAGCATAACTATTGGGGATATTTCCTAGGTTTGAGGATACAACCATACGACATCATTCTCATCATGGATTTCCTATATTTGGTGAATATGACAATAAATTTCATTAAGTGGTTCATCAAAATACATGACACCAATATAGAGAGGGATATGGTTTTGGTGGGTGACACCCTGAGATTGGTCAGAGGCATGTGGAGTCCCTGTCTTCCTTGATAGCTGAGATGATATTGAGTTTCGTAGTGGTTCATCTAGTGCTATGTCCCAATGTTGTGGAAGAGTAACCTATTATCATATTTAAATATTTCGATACCCTACCCCACTGACATGAGATCAATTTTGGGATAATTTTGAAAATGAGTGATCCTTTGATATCAATGTATCTATATCAGATAAACCCTTTTGAGTTATGTGCGCTACATATTTAGATTGATGATATTATATGGTGAGGATTAATTCAACATAGTGTGTCACCATGAGGTAATATAATTTCTTTTGAAAAAAAATCTAAATGGAATTCAATTAATATTTATTTATTACTATCACATGAATAAGGTGACAATGAAGAACCACTACCCACTTCCATATATTGATGATTTATTCGATCATTTCAAGGGATCTAGCTAGTTCATAATGATCCAATTTCAACAATGATAGGATAAAATGTGAGATAAGTATGAGGATATCCTAAATACCAATTTACAATGTCTTTATGGGAAATATGAGTTCATTGTAATGAAATTTAGTGTTAAAAATTATTTATACAAGTTCTTGGGACTAATTAATGTAGTATTTTATCAACTTCTACATCGATTCATGGTGATGTTTATCAATAAAATACTTGTGTTATATATGTCCTAGGAGGAGTATGTAGAGCATATATGTGCTATTTTGGACCTCATTGATGTCATATTATATTCAAGATGCTATCATTGTGTGATTTCTTGGCCCATGAAGTATGTTTCTTAGTACATGTTGTGGGTCAGTGTGGAGTAGATGGGGATCCTTTAAAGGATGATGTGGGTTTTGATTCGGTATCCCTCAAGAAAATTATAGAGGTAAAATGTTTCCTTGTTCTTGTTGGCTATTACAAGTGGTTTCTTCCCAAGTTATATTGGATTGAAATTCATATAATAAATTTTACTAGTAAGGATCAGGTCTTATTTCTAGCTGACCATTGCTCCGATAATTTTGAGTATTTTAAAGAGAAGTAGGTTAGTGCTTCCGTTGTTTTTTTTCTAGAGGTGAGTGTTTTATTTAAGGTATATTATGATGCTTTGTGTCTCGGATTGAGTTTTTTATGATACTACATGAAGTGATTATTTCTTACAGATCTCAATAGTTACAACCTCATGATTGTTACTATGCCACCCATGATCTTGAGCTTATTGTGGTATTTTTCTCTAATGTTGTAGAGACATTATTTAATTGGTGACTAATTTTTACCTTCATAGATAACATAAGTTTTAGGTATGTCCTATCTTAGTGTGATTTGAATTTATTTCAATGATGGTGGATGGAATTATTATAGGATTATGAATTTGATATTTCTTATATGCGAATGGAAGGAATTGTTTTGGTTGTTTCCTTGAGTAAGAAGTTATGTGGTGATATTGTGGGTGAGTATGGTGATTTCTAGAGGGTGACATTGAATATTTCAATGATACATATTAATATTAGACCACACTGTTGTAGAGGGTGCCTTTATCAAATTTCATTGCATTTAACTTTAGTGCATCATATAGAGGAGTCCCAATAGGGGGATTTAGAGGTTGAGGTCTTGAAAAGTCAAGTTGTTTATAGCGATTCCCATAAGTGATTGTCTATAGATAGAAAATAGTGGGGTTTGTTTTAGGGTATTCTCTTCATCAATTTAGAGATATATGACATGGTTCTCCATAGTTCCATATTTCACCTTTTGTGATACATATTGATGTGGTGAAGATGTATCAGGCCTTGTGAGGTAATTTTTTGGGGTCTAATATAAAGTGATCTGTTGAAGATTTTTTATCTCATTGTTTAGTTTTTTAGAGGGTGATGGTTGAACACCGTGTTATTAGTTCATTGCTTTACCCACTTGATCTTCCTATATGTAAATTGGAGGACATATCGGTGGACATGATTACAATGTTTCCTCAATTTTTGGGAGGTGGGGATTTTATATTATTGATAATGGATCACTTGAAAAATTAATCTCAATTCATAGTGATTAAGGATTTGAGATCAGTGGTCATTTTGTTGAGGAAGTTCCTAGGGTTGTTGGTGAGGATTCATGACATTATAAGGATGATAATATATTAATGTGATACCTATTTCAGATCTAGGATTTAGATAGGTATCCATCAAACTTTTGGATCTCAATTTCTATTTGACAATTGTTTTCATTCATATAAAAATGGCCAGGCAAAGTAGATTACCCATACTAGAAATGACATGTTGTGCGTGCATATTCAATTTTTTGGTGGATCGTGAGTCGGGTGATTGCTCTTGGTGATGTTTTATTACGATAATAGTTTTGCATTCATTATTGGTATAACTCTGTACAAATTTCTATTTGATGAACCATTCAGATATTTATTGTGTTGGACCGATGTTATGGATTCACCATTTCTTTGATTAAAATTAGTGGTGAGAACAAAATATAACGAATAGGTGATGCCTAAGAAAATTAAGTTATCACAAGATCATCATAAGTCCTATTATAATTACAAGGGGATGTATATATAGTTCTACATTATGGGTCATATGTTTTTGAAGGTATCTCGTAATCATGGGAAATAATGGTTTGATAACGAGAGTAAGTTTTCTACTCAATTCATTGGATCTTTCGAGGTATCAACATGTGTTGGAGCTATTTTGTATCAGTTAGAACTTCCATTATAATGATCTAGATTCATGATGTATTTCACATGTTGTAGCTTCTTCGATGTCATCACGATGGTTTTCAGATCATCAAAAGGGGTAGAAAAAAAGTATAAGGTGATGTTAACTTTGAGAAGAAGCCTGTTGAGAACCAAGACAATTGGGTGAAGGTTCTATGCATGCATTCTATTACCTTAGTTCATTTACTCTGGAAGCATGATGTTTTAGGGGATTTTTAGGGATTCATATGTTGGAATTTTAATTGATAATTGATAATTCTTCAAATTCCATAAGTTTTTTGGGGATAATAATTAAATACTCAAGAGGAGAGGTTTAGTTTAATGTTACCACTGATATATGACGATTTTTCAGATGATCCCTTAATTCTCATCAAATTTTCTAATGTTGATTGGATGTGGAAGAATGTTCATGACATTATGAATTTAATTTTATATCCTTTTATTTTTTGGATTATGATATGATAAGTTGATAGCATTGAATTCTAATGAAAATCATTGCGAATTATGAAAAAGGTAAATATTTTTTGTGGATGTCTTGTTATGTTAGCAAAGGAGATATATTGAATATTTTCCTATGCATTATTGATGACATGATGTAAAATATTTTCCAACATTGACCACATATGGAAACCTGCTTAATTTTAGTCATATGATCTATCTCAAACATAATTATCATGTCTATGAAGATTTTAAGATGCATAGGTATTATAGATCACACATGCATGGTGTATGAAGAAAGTAGGTCGATGTACAAATGGGGCTGTGATGATTAGACTCTCTGAAGAGAGGTGATAAAAGAGACTGAAAGAGACCACTAAATCCATATCAAGATTTTTATAACCTCTCTATAGAGGATCTGTTATTATAATGTGGAGTTAGATCCAACAATATTTTGATGGTGGATTTTGGATTGTGGAGCACAATCGCCTAATCATTAAAAAGATTGAAATTACTCGGTGTCGAATAGAAAAACACCACATATTTACCTTCACCCATGTACAAGAGATAATAGGATCTAGTATTCGGACATTTTACCAATTCTATGCCACGTAACTGACACAGTCAACTAGAGACACTGATTGACCATGAAAATTAGTGCAGATGTTGGTTTGACCAAATTAAGGACCAACTGAAAGATATGCATTGTAGGTTGATAGAATATGCCATGAAAATAGAGGATTGACAATGGGTGTCATAATAGGATGATCAATCATTGCTGACACGGTGGGACCACTGACCAAATAAAATGAAATGATTGACCACGATTTTTGGAAGTTTAGATTATTGAACACATGATGAATGACCGACAAGGGAGAAGATGAGTTCATGTACACACATATGAAATAGGGGCTACATGACTCACTAATGAGTATGATATTTTTCATGAAACAAAACATAAACTAAAATTATTTTTAATATGATTCCAATGATAAAAATACCCCAATATTATCACTCATGATTTAATAAAATAATATTTGTTTGTTCATTACATTAGAATATGCTCGATTATATGCCATAATGATTTGGAAACTATTATAAGTTGATTTCAGACACTAAATGCATACATGAGAATTCCTTCACATTAAACAGATATGTCACCTATTCATGATATCAATAAATCACTATAAATTCATTAATTTTCATGTGATTTCATGTGAGTTGATAATGAGAAATAGAAATTCCACATTATGATAATGAGGTTATGGGAAAAATATATTATATAAAAATAATATTTTTTATAATATAAACCATGTTCAAATGAGAATCTGAAATTGGTTTCAATTATAAAAACATGTGTGGAATGTCATGAAGATAGAGAAAATTAAGCTGTGGTAACTAAGATACCATGTGGAATTATTGCTCATATGTTTTAAGATATTTAAATATGGAACACAATCTTGGGGATTTAAATTAGTTTAGATGAGATATTATTGAATATAAAATCTATTTGAAAATGATTGAATCGTCAACAAATTTAAAAAAACCACATGGAAACATCATAATCAAATAATAAGAAGAATGAGAAGCCTATGAGATTTCTATAATATTAAATGACATAATATCTTGGAATAATTGAATTAATAATTTTGATGGGTGAATAAAAAAAATATACATGTTGTAAAGAAAAATATGTTTGATATTGTGATATTTGAGATAACTCAAGATTAACTTTGTTAGAAAATGGTGAATGGATACAATAACTACATCAATTAGAGAGAATAAGTTGAAAGATAGGATATATTCAAGAAGGAAAAACCTATTTATACCATGTATTAGAAGACCAAAGAGGATAATTATTATCTATAATCTTGGAAGATGTTCATGACCGGGAGATATATTCTAGTTACAGTCAAAGTTCATGAATATTTAAAATGAATAGATATATTCATCTAGCCAAATTTTGGAGGAAAATCAATTCACAATTGTTGAAAAAAAAATTGAAGCATATTGGGGTATTTATTTCATTATATGAAAACTTAAGGTGTTTTTAATTGGGGATGTATAACTAGTTACTAGAGGATTATAGTAGGGGTGTATAAACATCTACTACTACTATGGGATTGGGGTGTATAACATGTTCATGTCCTATCCACTTTGAGATTTCATGGATAATCCATGTTGGGGAATGTAAAAAATATAGAAAGAAGTAGTATTTTATGATGAACATTTTAAACATCATATAATGATTATTCTATAATTATTACTATATACATTGTGAGTTTGTGAGATAATTTTGAGTGGATCAGTCACTTTAATAGGTTCAGTAAGTTGAAATAAAAAGGGAGAAAATTCCTAAAAAAGGACCACTAATTCACCGACTCTTAATAGTCAATCTCGACAGGGGCTCTATAATTATAAAATTAGTAAAAAATATTTATAATGTATCAACATAAATAGTGAAGAAAAATAAAAAATACATAATAATAATCATCATTATTAATTGATAATCTATCACAATATTTAGTATTTCTATAACAAAAGAAAAATTAATGTAAAAAAATGGCCTTTGGGACTAATAACATGATCCTCCCCACTAAATCATCATCCTCTAAAACCCGATATATCAGATCCTTCTGTTCAAATCAAAGTGATACCTGTGCATGAAAGTATAAATGAAGATCTATTCACACAAATCAATACCCATTCCATATACATGGGAATGGGTGTGTTCAATAACCTATTACAATCCCCCTACCTTCCTTGACACAATGAGAACTACTATGATCAAGTTTATGTTCCTGAAAAACCTAAAATAATGTAATTATTTATCTTGAAAAAAACCCAACCGGAAGCATACCATATTATACACAAGAAATAAAACACAAAAAATCATCTAGATTTGACTAGGCTATAAAAAAACATTACACCACCGACTTTAGATAATTTTTTAGGAAGAGATCCAACCCATTCCATAAAATATCTCAAAAAATGACTGGTACCTTTTCAATAAAGGAATGATCTTACATAACATGTAATAAAGAGATAAAATTTAGTGTTTTATAATTTATGTCATGTTAAAAAGACATTTATGAATTTAAATCAACAATATTCATCGTAGTGGATTTCCAAATTCAACCAGAATCTTGGGATACATAAACTGGACAACATATTTTCACCCCTTGTCTTCATTATATTTTCATGTTCACTTAATTTAAAAGGATTGTTGGATTTTGGTAGTGGGATATTATTTATAATATTATATTGATAATGTGGGTTACCATTTATATAATCAAACGATATAAGGATAAGCTCTACATGGTTGTGTGTAGAGAATATAAGAAGGCATTTCCCTTGTGAGTTTTTTCTTTTAGCTGTAAATTTTTTTTCATTAGAATAGTCCATGAAATTAATATATTTATTGATGGAGGTATCATTATTTATTTTTTTAAATTTCTTGTATTTTTTATATTTTTTTTATCAGCTTATGAATTTAAAATGATTGTCATATTTTTTATACTTTTTTGGATAGGGCACCCTTTTGATAACAACAAGTTAAATTAGTTTTAGTTTATTAAAGGCCTTTTGGAAATAAAATATCATTGATATCTAGTTAAACACCTATATTTTTTGTATATATATAGTTTATAGGCATTTTAGGTGTATTATTTGAGGTATTGAAGTATACATTGGATAATTAAATTGGATGAAATTAATAGAAAATGATAAAGGGAGTGTATGAAGATCGAAGCTTTTCTACTACTAATATATTTATCATATCCTTCTTAAGTAGGATTTATATTCATTTATAATAAATAATGTAAATTTAATCCCTTAATTTAATTTTTAGTTATTTTATACTGTGTAAATATTTTCAAATACAAATTTTTAGTTTTAACATTATCAAAAACAAATTAACAAAGTGGCAGTTTGATAAAATTTCATGAAACCTGCTCATTAGATAACCTCATGGACATCATTTCAATTCAATTTATAATGGAAAATTATTGATACCCAATCACTCAGGGGAGGTTATGTATAATCATCTCAGACCACCCTCTCTCACAATGGGGAGGATACACATCAACATCTCAAACCATCCAATCTCATAAAAGATAGGCCACACAACATCATCTTATGTTGTCCCTACTTAATAATGTGATTAAGCATAATAATGTATCAATACATCACCATTTATTTATGGGAATTTTCAAAAAAACATCTTGAACCATCCCCTATCAGTTCGGGGAGGTCACAAAAAAATATTTTAGGCCATCCCCTCCCACTTAGAAGACACCACAGAGGTACATCTTAGACTATCCCCTTCCACTCAATGGTGGACACACAAAAACATATCAAAATATCCCCTTTCACTTAGGGGAGGCCATTCAAAATCATATTAGAACTAACCCTTTCACTACGGGTGTACCTAATATCCACAATACCATGAAATCACATCATAACCCACCAGCCTCTCAGTTATGATGTGGTCACAACCATCTATGTAAACATTTAAATAATTTATCAACAAGAAAAACAATAATAATAAAATATAAAATGGTCAAGCATTATCCCAGGAATTATTCAAAACATGAGGGAATTACAAGGATAACCCATAGGATTCTACTAAACCATTATATCAAAGTAGATTACACTTTCCATGAACATTTTATAGAAACCTGTATAATTGTAGGATTCATCACCTTGAACTATATCACATAGAATTATGCCACCTAAGAATTTATTGTTCCCGAATAACTCAATTTAGGCCCAATTTATCAAAGAGGGATACCCCAAATTACTTTATGTAACTAGGAATGGTTCTATATAACCGAATTTATTTCAAATAATGTTACCCTCCAAGGAGTAAATTACACTAATTTGGACCTATCCATGAACTTAGATACTGCAAATAGAAAATTATCAGGTGAAGTCATGCACCCACATAAATCACAGTACATAAAACCACATATAATTTTCAAAACAAGGTAAGGGTCTACTATAAAATTATACAAAATCATATTTCAATTATAACAAACAATTAAATCATAACATGGAAGCACAAATAAAAGTAACCACACTTTGGAAAAAATGGAATTTTATACATGAGGTCATGTAATCCAAATAAAATATTTACCGAGGACCTTTTGGTTTCCCTTAAAAACCACGTTAAAATTTTCTTAATAAACCATTTAGAAAAGGAATATCACACAATATTTACAATTTATAGGACATTGGATAAAATTCCAATGAAATCATTCTTTCGAAAACCATACATTGGTTTGGTATTCTATTTCAAAAAATCACTTTAAATCACCCTTTTCCCCTCAAAATTCCATTTTAATGAATTTCCTTTAGAAATAAATTTTACATCAAAACACATTTTAAATAAAAATTTCAAAAGTAAAACTCATATAACTTTTTAATATGAATCACCCAACCAAACAATCCATAAAGATGCCCACTAACACTCATTCAACCAATATTTCATTAATAAACCATTTATTAAGCTATAAAGACATTTTTGGATATTAAGATAATTCAAAACCAACTCAATTCATGTGGAGAGATCACACAAATCAAGAATAAATGAAAATAATAATGATAATTATGATAAAAAACATAAATATATAAAAATAACTATGAGTATCGGTAATGTAAAGGACACCCACCTCACTTGGTGATCTATAAATTTATTCCCAGAACATACTGACCACTAATGAACCCACAAGAACCTATATCTCCCATAAAAACAATCAAATTATTAAACTGAGGATTCAAAACTCACTTCATAAATTGGAATAAATAATTCTAAAATCACTAGGTGGAATAATAGTTCAAAGGCCATGATCCATGTGGAAAAAACCATTCCCATCACACATTAAAACCTAAACCATGTAAAACCCCAAATTTGTTTCCAAGAATTAATGTAAAATTAAATACAAGTTAAATAATTATTCTAATTAAATTCATGGGGAAACATTCCTCCTATACAAGATACACACCAAAGCCATATGAATTGAGATGATTCCACTATAATCTAGTGGAATCATCTCCCCAAAACTATAAAAATGTGAACTAAAATAAGAGTAGGTAAAAGAGGAAGAACATAGTGAAGAAAGGGATTGATATCACCTATAATATACATGATGTAACCCTCCAAAAAAACAAATGCTAAAGAAAGATAAAGGGGAAGAATGGGAGAGAAAAAGAGAGGATCTATCCATCTTCCATTTGAATCAATCCAAGGAAACCTAAGTGTGTTCCAAAATTGAACCCCTGAAAATTTACCAAAAGGACCCTAAAAATATCACAAGGGTGTTTTGTGGTGTGATCATAGGTTTGACATTGTCATTCCACCTATATGAGGACACAATATGGAATAATCAAATGTTTAACTATGAAATTTCATAGGACTAGGGTCTCATTGTGGAATAAATTATTCTTCAAACTAAAAATCATTATTCTAGGGATGATCCAAAACCCTATGGCCAACCCACTATTATCTGGCTCAGGGTGTCGTGATGTAATTCGGAGGTTGTAGCGTTCCCCTTTCCAGATTAGAAAACAATGTTTGACATTATGTTTGGGGATTCAAAATGATATTCCTACCACTATGGGGATGATTCTAACACAACCCAAACTCATCATTATTTTGGGGGGAGGGTGGGTTCAAAACACAAAACTTATCCTTACAAAATGACCCGACTCCTTATCTATAAACTTAATCTTAATCAACACACTGCTATGTAAAAACGCCCAATATTTCCACATGATCTTCTTACTTATTCACAATTTAATCCACCAATACTCAAGAACATTCTTGAGGTGTTATTCCACAAAATTACCACCCCCTAAAATCTAATAAATCATTTTATATGTGGTGAAAACTCCCTTTTCCCAATCAGAACCAAAAAATTCAAACCCATTCATCAACTCAATGATATGAAAACCAGCCTGACTCTTGATCCACTAATGCTAAAATATATGGGTCATTAAAATGAATTTCTACATGAATCCCACTATATCTTGGCCTAGTTACCCAGGTAAGATCCCATGTGGGTTGGTTGTGGTTTCTAATTCATTCTATTTGTTCTAATTTCTATTTATTTCTCTAAAATTGGGTTTTGTGGATTATTTTTAAGTGAATATTTTATATTTCATAGTCACTTTTTTCATTATCATACAATAGTACACAAATAGCTTTAACATTGGATTTTTTGGTTTTTAACATCATATTTAGGTCAAATATTTGCAAGATATGTTATACATATATTTTAACATTATTTTTTCAAAACCAATGTTAAATTTTTTTATAATGTTTTTTATTTTGAAAAATAATATAAAAAGTCATTCTATAAAAATTTTAATGTTAATAATATTAATAACCGACATGAAAAGTGATATCTCATGTCTATTATTTATATAAACGCCATTAATTGACCTTTTATTTTGGGTTTTAAAATAAGTTTTTTAAAAGAATGTTATTTTAATTAAAAATTGAGAGAAAACCTAGAAACTTACATGTTTGTTTTATAGAGTCAATGAAGAAATTAAAACTTAAAAAATTATTTGAAATGCTAAATTTTAGTCTTAAAAGATAAAAAAATTACTTTACAATCCTTAAACAAATATAAATAATAATCATTCAAGAAATAATCATAATAATTTAATATATTAAAAACAATGAATGACAATAAAAATGAAATCAGAGTAAGAGATACAATTCCATGGATTTTACCTCTATACAAGATCATAAATGACAACCATTTTTGTCAAAAGTGATGCCATTATATCTCCCTCATTTATTCAAACTAGATAAATATCCAATATAGATATTGATTTGTGATTTAAAATATATAAATGATGAACAAAATGATAAATAAAACATGGAAGAGAAATCATCTAGGCATGATAGATTGAAAGATGGGGGAAAAAATGAATATTTGTGATGAAAATGAATAAAAGAGTGTTACACATGATTTATTTCTTTATATTATTAGGAAATAATGTGAGATTAATCTAAAAATATATATTATCATACACTAAATGATTCATTTATTGGAAAGAATGTAAATTTTTGTGCGAATGAGGTGATATTTTTTAATTTATGTGTTTGGTTTATATTTTTATCCCCATTTATTAAAATAAATAATTATAAAAATACAAATGTAATGTGATTTTAACCTCATTTATTTCAAATCAAAAATAAAAAAAATTGGCTAGATTTTTTACTTATAATATACAAATAACCAATTTGAAAACCCCAAACATGTAGAGTTTTAGTGTTAGTTATATCAATAACCAATATAAAGACCCTTTTCGTCTAGGTTTTCATGTTGAATATTTCAATAACCAAAATTAATACCATTAAAATATGGGGCTTCATATTTTTTATATTATAACTTATGATAAAAAAATTATGTGAAATATATATTTTTTACAAGTGGTATTTCTGTATGTAATGTCCTTAAAATTTAATTATGGCATCCATTACTTTTAGTTAATTCATGATATAGTGTACTTCCTGAAAGGTTTATTTAATACTAAACATATAATTGATTTCTCATATTAACATTGTTTAATTTTTTAGAGTAATAAGGATAAAATAAGGTTAACATAACCTATTTTTATTTTCATAAGAAATAAATGTATTTTTCTCATTTTATTTTCAGTGTATTTCAATGGAATTTAGTTAACCCCCTTTGGATTCCTTTTAAAAATAGTGATTTTAGATCCCTAATGAGGTATTTAGTAGCATTATTAGTGCTTATTTTATAAAATGGGAAAATTATTATTTTCATAAATTGTATTTCAAAATGGAATTTGTGTAATGGATTAAATAATATATTACATATAAAATTTTATTAGTGAAAACCACAGGGAAATTGATCACAGCCTACTTATCCACCTTGTAGAATGTGTTGGATTAATGGATCTTATATAGGTTTATGCAGTGTTTTACATTCCTCACTATATCATTAAATATACTCTCATGGGGGAGGGTACCTGATTTTGATAATGATTGGGTGGTGAATGTGGGTCCTGGGGTGATCAATGGTTGGGTATTATAATGTCTCATGGATTTTGGGTCACTACATATTAGAGTGAAATTGAATTCTCCATTTGGTGGAAAATGGTTTTTTGAGAACCGGTACTTAGAATAGTGTTTTGAGAATTGTAGAATTTTAGAATGGTATTTTATAAGGGTTTTAAGGCTAGGGTGGTTACTTTAGTGCTTGATAAATCGTCAAAGTGAGGGTGAGAGTTTGAGTCTGTTAGGAGTATAAATATTAGGGGGTTTATAGTGTAAAAATATGGTTCAAATCATAAGAATATGGGTAAGGGGCCAAGACCCATACTATTTTGGTTCACAACACAAAAGGATTTACAAGGTTTTATTAATTTAGGGGGGGGGGACTCCCCCCTTGTTTTGGGACCTCAATGTGAACACAGTAGGGGAAAATGTATGGCACCTCTCCTATTATTTCTACCCCATGTACTAGGGTTGTTCTTTGAAGTTTTTATGGTGATTCTGGGTAAGATATCCCATATTCTCTTACTTATTTTTATTGTGTCCTAATTTGGAAGATTTAATTTAGTTTTTTGCTTTAAATTATTCTAGATCATGATGGAATCGACTGTGATTGATGGGGATTTTCCTAAAATTTTATAGAGAATGACCTGAGATGCTACCCTCACACCGTTCAACATCATTTTTTTTGAGGTATGATAAATACCTAATTTAATTTTGGGTTCTTTTGTAAAAGTAGACGAAATTTATGGTCTCACAGGATCCAGCTAAATGGTTTTTTGCTAGAATTGTGTTCTAGTAATTCCACAGACCTTTTGTGGAATGTTTCTTGTGGTTCCAAAATGATGGTTATGTTGGGTGAGTTTTCAATTAGTTATTACACTTTGTTTTTGTTTATGTAATTAATTATAATTATTGATAATTAAATAATAATTCATTTCATGTGATATAGGATCTCAGGTGGCAGTATGTTTTTGGTTTATACATGGATAGGCATGGATTAGGCGATGTGGAGCTTAGCTTGGGTGGTTAAATCCATGTTCTAAAAAGGTGACCACTATGTTAAAAAATCATATGCATGATTATTTATGATAATTCATGTCTATATACTATATGGAATTGGGAAAAAGGTTTATGGATTAATGGTGTACAATTTAAATGAGATAGGATGGATCTAGAACTCCTTGTATTGGAATAAGTTCACTTTAACACTTAGATAAACCAAGACCACTTGATGAATATTTCTTCAAGGGGATTGGGCATTAGTTGAGATAATGAGAGACATATGGGAGGTCCTGGGATGTGTTATGAGATGTGTGATGGACTAGGATGCATTTATAGGGATGATGGTAATCTATGAGTGTCATGGAGCTGAGTAAAATTGGGTGGGATAGGTGTATGTCTCACGAGAAATGAGGAACACCCTCCTAAAGATAAAGGTGAGAATTGAGGCACACTCGGAGTAAGTGGAGTCCACTGGAACATATAATTGAGATTCCAAGGGGGTTTTTCTATGGTTTTAGATCCTACATGATGAGGCTAGGGTTAGAAAGAGCATGATGGTTTTGGATTTTCACTTTATTGAGGGACTAGGAGTGATGAGGGGTTTGGTGAGGTTTTAAAAAACAATGAGGTCTAGTTCGTAGAATCCTTCTAGAAGTCGAATCCATATAGGGTAATGGTAATGAGTTGGTATATGTTATAAGAGACTGGGAAGAGTTTGGAGAACCCAATGGGCACCCTAATGGGCAAGTCAATACATGTTTTTATAAGTGAGTATGTCTTGAGAAATTACCGCCCTCGAATCAGTCAGTGAGCTATGTGGTGGGATGCAGAACTTATTATGTTATATGTTCTTGTTGGACCTCCCCATTGCCTTCAACGATGGGTTGGTGTGTTTTTGTACCTACCTATAGTCTTTAGGGATAACTCACTATGACGTGAACTCTCTAGAGTCTGTAGGGATTGGTCAATATGATAACCCAACCCCAAAACATTAGGTATTGGGTTATGGACCTTACCAAACAAGGCTTGGGTCATCATGAATAAATTAGGACTTATGATGTTTAGTATTGGGTCTAAGATTACACGGGTGGATTGGTTATGGTATGATGTGATAGATGAGTGATGGACCTCCCTAGAGTGATAATAGATGGACCGAGGACAATGGTCATATGAATGTGCCCAATGTCTATGGGTATTTGGGTTTTAGAATCCACCATAAAATTTTTATTCTCATATGGGGATTGTATTAGAATGGTGGCACAATACTATGAGTAGATTCTAATATGGAACCAAATTAGGTATTGTTGGTTATCGAGGTGTCTTAGTTAGTTAATGATGAGCCGACATGTGTGTGTACCTCAACGGGTTCCATGGAGTCCTCATTAGCACATGCAGACTCCACACGCACTTTTATTTATATATTTCTTTTCTGAATGCATACACACAAATATGAAAACTCACATTATGGGTTCATGGTGAGACCCTACTAAGTTATATGCTCACACCATGTATGAATATATTTACGGTTGTGAATACCTTATATATATATATATATTTAATGTTAGTTATGAGATATGTAGTGGATAAGGCTAGGGCAGTCTACTGGGTATAAAAAGATAGGGTGCATATGTTCCGGTGGTTGATGTGGGGCCAGTTTTTGTGTGTTTTAATTTAATTTTATTTATTTCCATCTGGCCATTTTGTTGATCATATATAATTTTTTTATGAAAACATCATGTATGATATTTGATATGTTTATTGTTTATTCTGTGTACATGAATATTATGGATGTGTAAGATTATTCATTGTTTTTTGCACTCTTTATAACTCTAAATCCATTAAATAGTATCCATATTATATGTATTATGTCCTTTCTGTTTGTTATTACCCTCTGGTGTATGGGTAGGCATGCTTGATTCTACATAGAACCTCATCTCAGATGGGTTTCTGACTGGAGTTTTAATAATGGTATCATATCTT
Source organism: Viscum album (assembly GCA_963277665.1). Classification (NCBI taxonomy): domain Eukaryota; kingdom Viridiplantae; phylum Streptophyta; class Magnoliopsida; order Santalales; family Viscaceae; genus Viscum; species Viscum album. Next base: position 1,527,400,658 of record OY728151.1, read on the forward strand.
TGTTTTGTTTTATGATTTGGGTATATGGTAGACATATATCAACCCAATATTAACATAAAATGATATTAGATCATTTAATATGAATATTTAATACATTACAAAAATACAGTCTCGGGGACTATAATAGTTTACTGTCTTTGGAAACCTAGAAACAAAATAATCTATCCCGGTGAAAGATCTTCAACATCTCCCATAAAGATCTTCACCTTTAATACTTCTACCTAAAATAATTCTTCATAACATAGGGAAAAGAACCATAATAAAGGGTTGATGTTACATTCTTAGTAAGGGTAAATAAATGAAATGCATAAGAATGACATAAAAATGGTATGGAACTTGATAATAACATTTTCAGATCATACCCCTCATATTAGAGAACATAATAAATATTGACAGTACATACGACATTAATCATAAGAAAATAATGAACATAATCCATAAAATCATAACATTGAAACAAAACAAAGAATTGTGGAAAAAAATTAGAATATACAAACCCTATGTGTAAGTGTCATACCAAGGCCTTTGTAATATGGTAGGCTTGGGTAAATCACCTATGTACCTACTTCGGGCTTGGGATTCCCTCATGTGTACCCTCTTGTTTTGATCTTGGAATGTTCTATTGTTTACCCTCTTGTTTGTGTCTTGGGATGTCCTCCTATTTAACCTTCAGTTTTGGTCTTGGGATGTCCTCTTATGTTCCCTCTTATTTTGGGCTTGGGATGTCCCCCCATTTACACTATTGTTTCAGTCTTAATATTTCCTCCAGTATACCCTCTTGTTTTGGGCTTGGGATGTCCTCCCCTATACCATCTTGTTTGAGGATTGGTATGCCCTCCCATGTACCCTATGATCTCAAAACACATTTATCACTACCCAATGCATTTTAGGGAGATATTTTTCCCACTCTTCACATGAAAAAATCATACATACATGTTCCACAAAAAATTCCTCATATCATGACCCATGAAAACATATTGGTTTTATAAACATCAAATCATAACCCATGAAACAAAATGGGTATCAATAATATTTAATTAGATCATAGTGCATGTAAAATAGATATTTTCCTTAACTATTTAATCAAATCATAACCCATGAAAAGTAGTGGGTTTCATAAAGATATAACATGTAGAATAGAAATGGGTTTCATAAACTTCATGTCATTAAAACATAAAAAATTCATATAAAGAGTATGAATAGAAAAATTGAATAATTTCTCCATAAAATTGTGATTAACACAAATGGATTTCATCATAGATGGAAATTAATTTTGATAGATATTTTAAAAACATTTCTTGAGGAAAATATCCTTTTTTCTTTGAAAAAATGATATTTATTACATTAAAACATTTTGAATAAAAATTTGATAAAAATGAACTTGGAATATTATAAAATAAAAACCGGCGAGAAATTAATTTTAGGGATTATATGATAATATTACAATATTGTTGGAAACAATTTATAGAAAACATGATTTTCAACTAATATAGAATTTTGACCAAAGAGAGGGTAACTTCATGGTTTCGTAAAAACACATTACTTTGTTATGTACCAATGAGTAAAAAAAATGGTACAAATACAGGAATATATCATGAATAAATATATAATAATATAAGTCATTAATTTTCATGAGAGATGTATGATTTGATTTCAACCAAGGAAGAATAACCATAAATCATCTTGAAATGAAATGAAAATGTTTCAATAAACTCTTATCCCATAATAACATTGAACAATAGCCCTATGTAAGAAAATGAAATTAAATTATCCTTAAAATATTATGAAAGTAAGTATATTAAAGTTATAACATCTTAAATTGAAGTACATAAACCAAAAAAATAAATTAGTTGCATAATAAAACATGTTTCCCAAAGAAGGAAAATTTAGAAAAAACTGCCTTACCGATTTAGTAGCTTTTGAAACATTAACCCATGAAATAGAGATCATTGAATATATATATAAATAAAAATAAATTAAATTATTAAAGTAGTTGAATACATACCTAGTAAATGTAAACAACACCTAAAATGAATGGGTTGTGAGTGAAGAATGTATCTTAGAGAAATAAAAAGTGACATGAAATCCCCTTGCCCCATATATTGACTATCGTCGTACTCATTAAAAACTCTTGTATAATAAATATAAATTAATTTTATATCTTTTATACAACCATATTATTATATCAAATACTATATATTGATTTATTATGACTTTATATTACCCTTTTGTTATCAATTTTACATTAAGGTTATGCTACATGTAATATTGTCTTTGGTTTTCATGTGTGTCTTAATTTGTTATATCTTTGGTCATTGTACTTATATAATAATTTATAGAATGTAAAAAATGATAAAAATAAAATTTATATTCATTATATATTTATTATAATAATCTATATAATATAGAAGTGTGAAATCGTATACACCGTTCGTGGATATGGTAAGCCGTATGTATGCATGAACATTGTTTCAGTTTTTTTATTGTCATATTGAAAGAAACAAAGTAAAACACACACATATATATATATTTGTATATATATTATTATTATAGTAGGATTATTATGTCATATATATATTATAAGATCACTACACACATCCTTAATACATTCCATGTAGTGTGTGAATGAATCACATCGCTTTTTGGGGGATGACAGTCCACAATTCATCAAACAAAATTCTCATATTTACATCAAATGGAAATTAGAAAGGATATATTCTGTAAAATTAATATAGAAGCTTAACTAAATAATAAATATAATATATTACATATATAAATAGATCATCCATCAAAATTTCCACCATGATAGGTGATTAAGGTAAAATGAGCAATCATTATTTAGTGAGGTGATACTTCTCTACAGACATACACAATTTGTTCGTTACCCATTAGATGGATGTGTGTGTAAGTGTTGTTTGAACCCTTAACATGAATAATTACTAGTATATTGAAGATCATGGTGTTTTTATAAAATCATGTAATAAAGTGAGTGGATGAGTTGGATAAGGAAAATAAAATAAAGGAGCTTGAGGGAATAGGTTACCTCTTAGTCGGGTAATTGCATTTAGATTTTGCTAAAAGGATTCAATGGATTTATTTCTATAACACTTTAATGCATTTCAATATTTTCCATTTATGAGTTTTTTTTATTTTGATTCTTTTTACTCAACACCATATTAATATTATGTTACACACAACAATTTGATGGCTTGTATTACTCGCAACCCCATGTTTTACCGAACATAAATATATTAATAATATATTATTATTTTATATAATATATAACCTAGCCATTGAATTTGAGGTTAGGAAAATTATTAGCCAAAATTTTAATTTTATATATTCAATATAATTTTAAAATTATTCATATATGTTTTCTACACATAATATAATAACAAATTCAATTTTTCGGATAAAAGAATTATTTTTTAAAAAATGCAGTTTTTCCACATTTTGATGGCACACCAATTTTAAATATAGTTTTTCAATAAAATATATATTAAAATTTTCAAAATAAAAATATTCATTAAAATAGGATTATAAAATTTTACTTCGGTTGAAATTTTGGTATTTTTCTAATAAGATTTATGTTTTGATGAATAGTAAAAAATACTAAATTTTAATTGAAGACTGTTGTATTCATCGAAATAATTTATAGTGTTATATTATATAATTTATTGGTTTTAAAGTATAAATAGATTATATTTTTATTATTTAATATAATTTATGTCATTTTAATTAACTCTAAATTGAATTTATATCTAAAAACATTTCATTCTTTTCATATTTTAACATTTAAAACCCATTATCTCATTCTAACAATGAGATTAATTTTTATTTAAGTACTAAAACGTATATGTTATCAATTTTTAAAATTGGATTCCACATTTCGAATAAGTTGTTCCTAATTATGTTAATATTTTCCTTTTTTTTGGACAATAGTAATAGTAACATCCGAATTTTTTATTAATACATTAAAAAGTTAAATCAGGTAAGTAAAGGTAAACATAATGTTATAAAATTACCTTAACACTTGTACTAATATCATTAGAAGTGTTTTTTTCGACCTAAATCCTCCTTGGGTCTAAAATTTATCATTTGGAAGCCACTTGTATGAGAATAAGACATTTAATATATTTTATTTAATCAAAAGTTAAATATGTCTTACTCATATTTTAATAAAAAAATCATTTATAATATAAGACTATACCAAAGATACGTCAGACTGTAAATACTCATTTTAAATATAAAATGCTTATACTCGTAATTATAATTTAATTTTACTCTTTAGGAATAAATAATTACTTTAAAGGCTTATACAATGCTGAACTAGTTCTTGTGCTAGTAGAAGAAAAATAAAAAAATGATTAAAATTAAAATTTAAGGACTATTAAATGACCTAAAAACACAGATAAATCATTTTTGTTGTTTATAAGACGTCCATATTTTTTCCAATGTCGAATTAATGACCATTTGAGTCACATGGATATGAATAAGAGCCTAATTATATTTTATTTAAAAGGAAGTCATTTTGTCCACAGTATATATTTTTAATTAATATTCTATTATAATATATGATTTCCACAATTTTACATTGATCATAAATAGTATATGGAAAGTAAAAATTATTATATACATCATAAAATTTAATTTAAAACTTTTAGAGATCAAATATCTACCATAAATTATGACACAATAGTGATGTAGTAATTATTTTATTAATTGAAATTTTCCAATAAATGATTTTAAAAATATTTAAAGAAAAAAAATTTAATTCAATAAGGTGATAAATATTTTTTATAGTTATCTAGGACATTATAGGAGTGTATTAACATATTTTTTCTGAAGTTATCATTATGTTTAGAATTTATTTAATGTAAATGAAATGAATATTGTCAATATTGACACTACTGATATTTTACAAAAATAAACTTTTATTAAATTATTTAAAAATAATAAAAATATTTAAAAACTAACAAAGTCATAAAAGGTATAAAATTTCATAAATTATAAATTTAGGTAAATTTATCACCACTTATATAAATATTTTTAACCATTTTTAATTTACAAATTTATTACTATAATTAAAATTAAATAGATTAACTAAGGATAAATAAAAATGATAATTTTTAAAATAAAATCACAACAAGTATAAAATTAATTAGTTGAGAGTATTTTTACCAATAATCATTTTATATTATAAATAATCCAATTTTTAACTATTTGTATATGAAAATCAGTTGATAATAAATTAATAGTTTTTGGAATTTCCTAAAGTGCCCCTCCCCTCTACAAAACGAAACCCTTCCCATTTTATTCACACCTCTAAATAAATTTTCCTCAAACATATAATACCCAATAATACTCCCAAATTACCTAATGTAATCCTGGAATCCATAAATTGGGCATAGAGCCAACCCAAGGATTCCTATTGTGAATATCAAAAGGTGATACCTGAAGAAGATATAATGGTTGTTTCAATTCATTTAAAGTTATTTTCTTACTATACCCCCTTCCTATGTTGTATCCATAATAATGTAATAATTATTGTAGGATATATATATTTAGACGTTATTATGATTATGGGACAACCATATTCCTACTTTTATTCGTCATACGAATAATAAAAACACCATGCATGCATACATACAACATACCGTCTCCACACTGTGGTGCAATTTTTTATTCAACACCAATTAATTTATATGGTTATAATGATGATTATAAGGATATAAATAATCAATATTACCAGAAAATTAATCATTATAATTAATAAAACATCCAATTCAATAATATTTAACAATTAAAGGAATGATATTGTCGCTCAGGCATACGTACAACAAACCGTCTCTACAATACAATGAGACTCATTCTCCATGTTAAACATTCAAGAATGATTATAAAATTTTTAATATGATAAAATACAATATTTATGATCTTAATTTCATTCTTGATATAAATTAAACATATCATATGAATAGTAAACATGACTTAAACAAAAAAACATGCATAGGAAAACGAAGCAGTCAACTCCCGAAACAATGGTTATACGGAAATATTATTAACAAAATCATATAATAGGGTCATATATGAATTCATAAATATGGATATAGTCATATTATCATTTAGCAACATTTTTAACCATTATACATGAGGTTAAAAAACTCTCAACTAAAGGAAATTACAATTTAATGGTTAATTTCACAATCTCATTATTATCCGAGGTTGATCATACATAAGTATATACTAGGGAACATTTATCATCCAAGTCCATTTTTCTTAAAAATGTATTTCAAAATATTATCAACAATTGTATAAAGTCATTTTCACAAATTTTTTAATTTTTATAAACATTTTGAAGTGAATATTTCTGTCATTTTCCAAATGAGGTACTTTATAAACGTTTCGAAAAATTAAGGAAAGAATGATTTGTTAGCATGTATGGCACAAACAAATATTTCCACCATCATGATGAATTAACATATTGATTAATCGTTTATATGATTATAATATTATTTTCAATTAAAATATTTTCTTTTTAAATTGTATGCCATTTTAAAAAACTATTTTCAATAAACTGATATTTCTCCAAATATATTTTTAATGAATTCAGTATATATATTTTCTTCTATTTAAACATACTTTATTGGATCTAATGTTTAATTTAGGTTGATTTCTTATGATACAACCTATCATATTGTATTGAACTGTTTATGAATAGTTTGATTATAGATGTTCTATTTTTATACCATTCAGGGTTTTTGGTTAATATATTAACATTTCATATGATAGTTTTAGTACAAATTTTCATGTTGTTTATTTGTCAACATTTTCATAGGAGGAATGCATTTGACATAGTAAGTTATGGTTGGGGTCCTTTATATCCCCTCGATTCATAGTTAGGTCTCATAAGAAAAACTTGTTTTTGTTTCTACCAGTTTATGAATAATCTTGGTATGGGGCCTTGAAGGTGTGGTTAGGATGTCTGAAATTATGCATTCCATAATTATGAGATTAGTTGTTGTTATGAATTGTGATTATTTAATTAGTAAAATATACATGTGAATGTTTAAATAGAAATACTTGATTTATTATAGCCATATAATGTTTAATTTTTTGTTTGAAAGGCGTTTGTTTCAGTTTTATACCTTTAATTAAATGTTAATGGTTATTTATGATAGATTCAACTATATTACATACCATTACTAAGCATTTGTGCTCAAACCTTTCTTATGTTTTACTTTATCAGGATGCCAAGGTGTGTATTATGACTAATATTCATAGTTAAGCTAGGATAATAATGATGTTATCAAAGGATTATATATGTTGTATTTTATTTTTTTATTTTATTTTAATGTTTTTTATGTGATCTATTTTAAAACACTACTAAACCGATCAATCCATTATAATGTAATTCCTTTGAATAATGCTAATGTATTAAAATAATGCACTGACTTCAGGCTTCTAGGGAAGGGGAGTTACAATTTATGCCCAAGGAGATCCTTATAGGAGTAGTTTTAGGATGTTAATAATTGTATTGGGAAAATAATGGTAAAACCTTAGAGATTTTAGAGGTGTGAAGATGATAGAGAGTTGGTGGCCTTTTATAGGGATGGAAAAGGAGCGCTTGGAATTTTTGAAAACATGTTAGTTGTGCACATGTACTTAATTAAGAAAAGTCATACCAAACCAACCGAAATTAATAATGGAAGGTATATGGAAGAAATATGCCCATAATATGGGATTTCTACAAGTTTCTAGGTAAATTGGGCCCCTATTATTAAGGGTTTTCTCTAATTAAGCATAATTTTACCTTAGTCGTTGTGATTAATTTTAATTACCTTAACTAATATATTTGGTCAAAAATTAAAAATATATAATTATATTATAAGTATTATATATATTAAAATGTTGTATTTTCATTTTTGAAAATTAAATTCTTCTAATTGTAAAAATTATGATTAATGCTAATCCTAGAGACGAGATGAAATTACATGTTTTTAAAGTAGAAACATGTTGAAAAGTTTGGTACATTTCTATATTAAATTTCAAAGTTAAATTGATTATAATGACCTAAATTATATTAAAATATTTATAATATGTCTAATTTTACCTTAAAACAAATTTAAATTATAATTTAACAGTAATAAATATTTTAACGAAAAGGTAGTTAGAACTAAAATGCAGTATTTTTAACTATTCATTAAAAAATTACGTTTCATATAAAAATTCCAAAAATTCACCTTAACATAATTTTGGAATTATAAATTTAAAAGATGATTTTTATTTGATAAAATTAAATTTTTAGATGTGTCTAGAGTTAATTTTTCTTATTCTTTTAGGAAGGAGAAGAAAGTTTTTTCACTCAAAAAAGTAGTATTTGTAAACATATAAAGAATTTACAAAATATTATATTTTTATTATTTATTTGTTTTATTTATATAAAAAATATTTAAATATATTTAAATATATTTATTAATATTAATATTATAATTATTAATGGATAGTTAATAATTATCTTATTTAAATAATTATAACAATAAAATGATGTAGCATAGAGAATCAGTATTGAGTGTAACATATGACAAGTTTGAGTTGCATTTAGAGCATGCCAATTCAGTGTTATGTGAAGTGTAATCAATTTTGGTATCATGCAAATGAAATTTTTGTGTTAGTATTTTAATATATATATATATATATATAACTATTTCTAGTGTCACGTGAAAAGAAAAATATCAAAAAGATAAATTAACATGAAAAAAACCATTTCACAAAATCTAGAGGTGTTAAGTGCTACCCCCATTAAAATGAATTTGTCCCTAGAAATTAATTTGGTTTATAAATGGTTTAATAGTTTAAAGTTTCATTCATAGAACCCCACATCGTAAAAAAGAATACTAAAACATCACTTAAAAATGAAAGGTTGGAACTGTAATGGTTACCCAAAATAAATCATAATGAGATTTCCACATAGGAGAATGTAGCTGGGAAGTGAAAACCCGGACATGGAAGAGAAATATTACCATCATGTTATGATATAGAGTGATAGAGAACATGGATAGATGAAATTTACCTATCACAAAGCCATAAATCCGCGATGACCTAATTGACCGTATGATTCATTGGAATTGAAAGTACTAGGACACTATTTTTTTATCAAGATGCTTTTTCTAAGAGATAACGAATTTTAATGAAATGTTATACTTGAAAAAATTTAGGAAAATGAAACCATTTTTTGTTCCTTGATCCACTTCACCTCTTTCTCAAAAAAAGGATGGAAAATTTTTCATTCATAAAGAACTAAAATATCATGATATCAATGATCTACCATCCCATATATCATTAGTTATAATCAACTCCATGTTTTTATAATAGGTTATCCAATATGCCTAAATCCTCATGTGGTGAGATAATACTTTATTCTAAAAAACATTATGAAAAATTTATCTTAGTAATTCCATTAATTTTTTACCTTATAAACCGTAAAAAATAAGAAAATCTAAACCTTTAGAATGTAGTAACAAAATCATCATAACATTGATTCCCCATATAACAAACAATATCTCTAGGTTTTCACAGTCCAAAATTATGAATACCTTCACCATGTTTTCAATTGAAACATTGTAATGACCTGAATAACCATAAATACTTATAAAAAAGAAGCATGTTTCCTTATTACAATGTTTATTGGATATATTCCTGAAATTGAGAAATGAAATAAAATCCATCCATGATAGCACAAAATTCATTGTCAACAAATCTATTATTAGTTACTGGGGAATCAATACCATCTAATATAATTCTTCATATCAAACATATCGTTATCCAAAGAACATTTTATTAACATAAGGGATATATTAAGGGTTATATTTCTCTTAATCATGTGTTTTACATAGACATCACATTATCATTAAATCACTTTTCAATTCCATCAGATCCAATAATCATATTCTTGTAAATCCTTAGAAAAAAAAGAAATATACTAAACAATCCTTAAATATTTCACCATTAATAATTATTGAATCCATATACACAAATGATTTGATCCTTATACATTAATTATTGGAATAAGATAGGACCTTAGTTGGTTTATAAGTAAATTATTAGATCATGGTATTGAATTTGTTAATGTCCATGTTATTCGGGTATAAGACATTGAACTCCATGAAAATGTGTCACTCTGTGACCCTTTTTACCTCAAAGATAACATGTTGCCCTCCATTTTAGGCATTCCACATGGTTATTATTCATTTATTCATGATTTATAAGAATATTAATCGTCATTCCTCTATGTTCCTTATTGTGTGAAAATTTATAAAACTCTATCTTCGTCTTATTATGAATGTTTTTCATATCACTAAAGAAAAAATTGTTAATCATATATTACGATAGTAGATTTGAAATAATTGTAACAAATATGTCTTCAGTGATAATCCCAATTTACTTCTCCTTATAAAATATTCTGCCACATTCAATGTCAACATATCTCCACCTGGTTCCCTCAATTGAATAAAACCAGAAAGCATAACCTGAGAAACTCTTAACATAATAGAATGAAATATAATCATGAAAAATCACTTATAGGATGTTTAAATCATGAAACATACATATTAAATATATGAACCATAGGATTATCCTATGTTATTAATTTTAATTATTCATGATTTTTTGTGAATACTTTAGTGATTTCCCAAAGGGTATCCCCCCAGGAGTGTCAAAGTAGTTATGTAGCAAGACCCTTTGTCATGTACCGGATTACCACGAGTGAGGACCGTAACATATTGTAGGAGTTGTTACCCCTATGTAAATCTATGCCAGAGCTACATCTAGTTGTATTATCTAGAGTGGGATGCATTTATAGGAAACCACTCACTCTATCCTTTAAAAAAATTATAGGTAATTTTTTGTAAATGCTAACTCATCCTGATACTTATCTGTAGATACATCCCTATACATATCATTATAAATATATATGGGGATCTCACTAATGTTTTATCATCCTATTTTTCAATGGATTACAAAAACATTCCATTGATAAATACTAAAGAGAACCAGGCTTAACATACATCGATATTACATCATTTTAGATTAAGATTAATACATTCAAAAAACAAAGGCCTAAGGACAATATTACTCTAGTGTCTTTAGAAACATGGAAACAAAATATTTTATCCTAGTGAAAGATCTTCAATATCTCCCATAAATATTTTATCATTTATTACTTATACATAAAACATTTCTTTATAAAATAGGTAAAGGAAACATAAGAAATGGGTGAGATGAGATGCTCAATAAGTTTAAATAAAGGAATTGTATAAGCATAACATGAAAAAGGGTATAGAACATGAGAATAACATTTGAAGATCATACCCTGCATTTTGGTTATCATAATAAAGATTTTTAGTTCATAAGACATGAATCATATGGAAATAATGAACATAATACATGAAATCACAACATAGGAATAAAACATTTAATTATGTGAAAGACAGATGAATATAAAAACCTTATTTCAAGGAAGCCTACCAAGGACTACGTAACATGTTAGGCATGGGTTAATCTATTGTGTACCTACTTTAGTAATGAGATTCCCTTGAGTATACCCAATTTTTTCCGTCTTGGTATGTTATCACATATACCCTCTAGTTTGTGGCAAGGACTGACCTCAAATTTACCCTCTTATTTCGGTCATGGGATGTCCTCTTGTGTACCTCTTGTTTCAGGTTTGGTATTTCCTCTTATATACCATCTTGTTTTAGGCTTTTGATGTCCTCTTGTGTGCCCTCATGTCGGGGGCATGAGATTTCCTCCCCCATACCCTCTTCTTTGGTGCTGGGATTTATTCCCCTAAACCCTATTATTTTGTACTTGGGTGGCCTTCTCATGTACCCTTTGAACTCTTAAAACATTTATCGTTACCCAATTAATTGGTGGGATATATATGTCTCAACCATCATATACCACAAGAATATATAAATGTTCCACAAAACATTCATCATATCATGACCAATAAAAAGAGATGGTTTTTGTAAACATTAAATCATAACCCATGAAATGAAATTAGTATCATTAATATTTCATCACATTATAAAGTATGGAAAATAGATATTTTTCATAACCATTTAATCAAACCATAACCCATGAACAGATGTGGGTTTCATAAACATATAACCTGTGGATTAGAAATTGGTTTCATAAAAATCATTCCATCAAAACATAAACCATTCAAAGAACGATTATGAATGTAAACATTGAATCATTTACCCAGATAGACATGAGTTACACCAATGGATGTCATCATATATTAGAAATAATACTGATTGATTTTTTAAAAACATATATTATGGAAAATATCCAATATTCTTAGAAAAATATATCTTTAAATCAATTTTTTTCTTAAAAAACATTTTGTTCAAAATAAATTTCAAAGCACATAAAGAAGTAGTTTAAAACCGTTTTAAGAATTTTTCATTGAATATAAATAAATAGATCATGAAAAAATCTAAAAAACATTTTGCATGAAGGCTTATAATATAATCTAAAAAAAAATTGAACAAAACATTTCTAGGAATTTTTTTTGAATATTTATAAAAACAATTATGTAAATGTTATCAAAACATTTTCTTGGAAAATTATTTCTATAAAAAATGTTATCTTATGATTTTAACTTTTAAACATTAAAATGAAGCTTCATAGAAGTTACAAAGAGTAAATATGTACATGAAATACAAGGTACGAAGAACATTACTTTTTCATGGTAAAAGGATAGAAAAAAATTGTTCATAATGTGACAAGAATATTTCTTTAAAAACATTATTAAAATAAAAAAGGGAAAAGTTTATTATTATGTAATAGTATAATATTCTTGTGAACCCTAAATGAAAACATGGTTTTGAAGGAATATAGATTTCTTACTAAAGTGAGGGAAATTTTGGCTTTCTTAAAAATATTTAACTATCATATGTACCAAAGAGTAGAAAAATGATACCAATACAAGAATATATCATGAATAAATGTAGGATAATAAAATTCATGAAATATTTTATGATATGGATTATAATATTTAAAAAATGGAAGCATAATCATAAAAAATCCTGAAAAGATACGAGATTATTTCAATATACTCTTATCACTTAATAACCTTGAAGCATACCCCCATTTAAGAAAATGAAATTAAAAATAGGCTTAAAATATCTTGAAATAAAGTAGATTCAGGAATGAACATTTCAAATTAATGTATATACACCATGAAAAATAATGTAGGTTTATAATAAAACATGTGTCCCAACGAAGTAAAATTGGGAAAATTTGTCTTACCAATTTGTATCTTTGAAACATTAACCCCATGAAATAAATAACATATAATAGATATGTAAATAACCATAAATATATGTATAAGAATCATCTAATACATACATTTATAGTATACACACCACATAGAAGGAATGGATGGTGAATAAATCATGTATCTCATGAAAATAAAAAGTGAGAAGAAATCACCTTATGTTGTGTATTAACTCTCATCGAACTGATTAAAACAACATTTTAAATAAATATAAATTTATTATATTTATCTTATAGAAGCATTTAATTATATCTAATACCATATATGTATTCATTATGAATTTATATTACCCATTTGTTAGCAATTTCATGTTAATGTTACAATTTGAGTAATATTCTCTTTGTTTTTTTCTGGTGTCTTATTTTGTTATATCATTGGTACTTATAATTATATCAGGATTTAAATAATGTAATACATGATATAAATATCATTTAAATTCTTTATATTTTAATTATATCAATCTATAGAACATATAAGTTTGAAATTGAATACATCGTTGATTGAGAAGGTACGACGTATGTACACAGGAATACTGCTTAAGTACATTTAATGACATATTAAAAGAAAAACATGTAAACGAAATATATGTATATATATAATTATTTTAGTATAATTACCATATCATATATATAAAATAATTCCAATAAACCCAACCTTAATACGTTCCATATAGTGTGAACAAACCACATCACTTTGAGGAGGAGGTAGTCCACACTTCCACAAACGAAATTATCGTATTTACATCAAATGGAAAATAAAAATATATGCATTTTCAAATAAATAAATAATATAAATTATGAAATAAATATAATATATGACATATATAAATAGTGTCTCTATCATAATTTCCACCATGAGAGGTGGTAAACAAAAAATTATCAATCATTCTTTAATGAGGCGGCAGTTCACTGTACACATAAACAATATGTACGTTACCCATTAAATGGATGTGTGTGTAAGTGTAAGTTGGAAAAATATCATTATAACAAAATATAATATTTAAAATAGTAGTGTTTTTATACAATAATGGAATAAAATGAGTACAATTAAAGGATAAGGAAAATAAAAGAAAGCATCTTGAGAGAAGAGGTTACCTCTTAACTGGGAAACTCATTTTGTTTGTGCCAGACTGATTCCTTGGTTTTATTTATACCCACAGGGATGCCTCTAGGATTATTGGATGAATGTTATGATGTGTATTATTTAGATATTTTCCGAACCTTAGAGATTTTAGAGGTGTGAATAATATAGAGAGTTGGTAGAAATTTTATAGAAAAGGAAAATGACTAATTTGAAAATTTGGAAAACAAGTTAGGTGTACACATTTTTTTCCCAACGAAATGTCATAAAAAATGAACCAAGATAAATAATGGAAGGATTTTGGGAGAAATATTTATAGCCTTTGGATTTTTTAAAAGTGTCTAGGTGGAAGATTCTGAACATTTTAGAAGTCATCATGGTCGTGTTTTGCAGGTACTTTTAGGGTTTTATTTACATTTTATTTGGAGTTGTGGTTTGAGGTGTGTTTGAGGGTTATTTTAAGAAAAAATAATTAATAGAGGGTTCCACAAAGTTTTAATATGGTCTGAAAAACCATGCCAGTATACTAAGTTAACTGTGCAAACTGTGCAAACCTAGATAGTGAGGTTGGCACGGTGGGCACATAGTTTAACCTAACCATTCACCCCAAAAAAGGAAACCATGCACGTGAGTTTTAATTATCAGAAAATTAGTTTTTAAATCCCCCAAACCCCCTAATCACTTCAATTTTTACCTATACTCAATATTCATGAATTATAGGTGATCTCAAAGCCTTCCGAAGGGATTACAAGGTTATTCATACACCGTTCATCAAGATCTAAATCCTGGATTGAAGATCCGCTCTATTCATATTAAGTGTGTTTCATCCCAATGCTTCTCATGTTCATTCCTATATATCTCTTCGATATTTTAATGGAAGATCTCCATTGTTTCCATGTATCTAAACCTAATAGTTTAGATCTATATCTAGGATTTTTAATCTAGATATAGTGTTTTAAGATCTTAATGATTTTGATCTTAATTTGGGGTTTGGGGATTTAGATCTAGAGCTTGTTCGATGTTGTTGTGATACATGGATTTGGGGGATTTATTTTGGGATAACATCCACCAATGAACCAAGGTAGGTGGTTTAAATAGAATCCTAAGGTCTTGGATTTGATAGGTGTATGTGAGATTTTTGATTTTCTAGCTTCCCTTGATAATTTATTTCCTTAAATTGTGGTAATTAGGAATGTGGAATTGACTTTTGGATTCCTTAGTGATTTAATTGATGATTTAATCATGGAAGGGGGGGTTCCCAAATAGATATTTTATTTGGAGAATTTGTTTATGGGTTGAGATATTTTAATTGAGATATTAAATTCATTGGGTTTGATATTATTAATCATGGGGAATTTATTTTGAGATGATGCTTGGATATGTGAGATAATTAATTGTGAATTAATTATGATCCCTGATGTTGATTAAGATAATTAATTTTATGGTTATTTCTGAAATGTTTTGAATTTATTTGAATAATTAATTGTGAATAATTAATTATGGAATAATATTTGTGTTGATTTATTAATTAATTGATGAATTAATTAATGGGTTATGTGCTTAGTTGATTTTTGGGTTAACTATTGGGAATTGATATGTTTATGTAATCACTAGATTACTAAGGGAATGATATGTTTAATTCTTTTGAATTAATAAATGAATAAATGACGGATAATTTGGGTGATAGAAATGGCATTCTAGACTGATCTAGAAGTTGGGGATTAGACATGGTGTTCCCCCCTAATAGTTATCCATGTGCTTGGGATTTGGGGTGTTATACATGGTGATCTACAGAAAATGAGATTTGGGGTGCTTGACAAGGTGTTGAACACCAAAAGAGATTTGGGGTTCTTGAGATTGAATTCAACATCAATTGAATGAAAATAATGAATTTTGATTTAAATGGGAGACATGAATTGGAACTGGGACTAATGTGATGATAATAGAATAAATGAAAATGTGAAAACGGATTAGTTATTACTTTTATTTATTTCATTATATATTTATATACATCGTATTTTGACTAGACTGGTTTTAGATACCAATGGTGGTGGCTTACTAAGTAATACTCACACCCTTTTCGGGCCACCTGATTAGAACTCAAGGAGACTTTGTTGTTGTAGGATAGGATAAGGGCAATGCCCCTTGATAGATTTCTATTTGGGAATGGAGCATGGGTGAGAAAACCAAACGTGGTTTAGGACCCACATTGGAGTCATTTTTTCTTTACTTTTAGTTTCATTGTAGACACTTGACATTGGTATTTTCATAGCATGTTTTCCAATTCAGTTGAGTATTTTATTTCCTATTTTTACTAGCATGTGACATGGTATTTTTTTTGTTATTTATGTTTTTCCTCAATTGTTTATTATCATTTTCTTATGTCGATGTTTTATCCCGATAAATGATGCTATACTCTCCCCATGACTGACTTACTAGAATTTCACTACAATTCTTCGGCCACTAGCATATGAGGAGGGGTGATTGAGGTCATGTGACCCACTAGCTTGAAGAACCATTTAGGTATACCAGGTTCGAGATGTTACAATGTGGTATCAAAGATGTTTTAGTTTCATTCTTCTTCTTTTGTGTTACTATTTATAGTAAGGTAGATATGAGACTAGCAAGATTTAGGGCTTGGTAATGAGCTCGTGCACGGGAGTTACAAACCCATATATAGGGGAAAATATAGGTACTCATGGGGGGATTGTTTTGATTATTGTTTGTTTTTACAGTTGGATATTATTTCAACTTGGTTGGCGCACTTTTGTTGTGAAGTGATCTTGTTTTGACAGCTGTTGAACCTTGATTTATGGACTAAATATGCATGATAATTTATTTTTCATGCCTCATTCTAGGATCTCTATTTCATTATGACAAGAATTATTTTCCTCACACATGGGAAAACATGTTATGGGTATTTTTTTTTAACATGATACGTTTTTCATTATTATGAGATTGAAATAATGATGAAAAATGAGAATAAATATGTCTCCAATGAGAATCTTGATTACTGAGATGGGGTTGATTAATTAATTAATTAATTAATTTTAAATGATTTAATTCATTAATTTTTAAATTAATTATTGAGATGTGTATACCCTTGTTAACCAGGACCACAAAGTAGGATGTTTAAGTGTAGTGATAGTGACTTACTGTTGACCATGCAGTGGGAAATGAAAAACGTACATGTTGAAACTTGGTGTGTTTCTTTCTCTTATTACATTAATGTTTTAAGGTTGCGTTATGAGACCTTATACATGTGTTTGGATTTCTAGAGATACACATCCATAATTATTGTTTAGTAGAAAATCAAGGGGTATGGCCTGTAACAAAATTCCATACATGGAAATTGAGGCACTGTTGTTGAAAGTAAATTATATAGGGGATAGTTCCAAGAGAAATACTCCCATTTTATGAAATTCAGGGAGAGAGACCCATTGTGGGTTCTGAAAAGCATGTTGCTGTTGACAAGGGAGTTTTAGCTGCAACAACCTATGAATCTTCCTATAGAGGGTGGAACTAAGGGATCTGAATTCCAGATTGAATCCGTAGAGATGATACATAAAAATTTTGAGACTCTGACTAAGAGGACTGTCAAGTTCGATGATTATATTCTATGGGGGGTCAGGAAAGTACTGGTGGGACATTCAGTTATGATCTGGACAGACTTATGATATGATTTGGAAGGACTTTTGGGAGAATTTCATGGAACACCTCTATCCAGAGACACTGAAATAATAGAATGCTTTAGTTTTTATGCATCTGAACTAGGGAAGCATTTCCAAAATGGGTTACAATGAAGGTTTCATATATTTACAACGTTTTTCTCCATCTCTAGTGGCATATAAGGATTCTTTGACAAAAAAATCAGGATGGAGATAAGTGTGAGATTAAGTCCAACGTGAATATCATCAGAGAGAAAATGTTCTCAAAAGTGGTGATTCAGGCTCTCATTTCAGAGGGGAACCTGAAGGAAGCTTCCAGTAGTGGATAAGTAGCTGTCAATAGATGATCAGGTAGTGTGCCTTCTAAAATAAAGAAGCACCTTTATGAGAACAATAGTCATGAAAGTGGATGTAATTGTCGATAATTATGAGTAATAGTTTCACATGATCATTCTCATATGCTTTTACACCAATGCGGTAGAATGTGAAACTATCGAACACATTTTCCTCGAACACCAAAAGAGTGCTGGTTTTGCAACAAGATGCGGAACCTATAGAAGATATGCATAAAGTAGTGACATGATGTTACTGAGGGAGAAGCTGCGTAGATTCAGAGTGTGGGAAGGGGGTCTTATACATATTATAGGTCCGGAATGTGGATTTATACTGACATAGGAGATAGATGCAGTGGATGTGGTACATCATCATATGAGCGCCCATATCAGTAGAATGGTGCTACTCAGGGGAGTCAGATGAAACCACAGTGAAGAGGGGCATGAAAGTTACATGTAGTGAAACATACATATTTAGAAAGCAAGGCTGGACCATCGACAATGAGAGTTACTATTATATTAGCTTTTACATTATCTATTTCCTTGTTTGATAATGGTGCCTCTCATTCCTTAATATTTACAAATATTGTTAATGGTTTCATCTCAGAGGTGGAGTCTGTAAGAGAAGTGACGAATATCTATACACCATTGGGAACACGATATAGAGATATTTTTTTAAGAAATGGATTTTTACTAAATAACAGTGAGTAACATTCTATATTGGATATATCTATCCTTGATATGAGGGGATTCAACGTTTTTATTGGTATGAACTGGTTAGTCGAATACCGAGCCCACATAAATTGTTATAGTTGTAGAGTGACTTTTGTATCTCCAAAGGGTGACCAATATGTTCGTCGTGGAGAGTTGGATATCCATGAATGTAGAGGAGGAGATACTACATAGAAACTGGGAGATCTCATAGAAAAATTTTCTATTTTTTTTCTTGATGATTGATGTAATAGTCTAGACGTCCATCCACTAGTAGTAGAACTATTTCAGAATGTTTTTTCCTAAAGACTTATGAGGGTTTCCACCTAAGAGATATGTGGAATTTACAATTGAGCTCAGGTTGGGGCCGAACTAGTATCTATTCAACCTTATAGAATGGAACCAAATGAGCTTCAGGATATAAAGACAGATTTGGATGAGTTGGGGGATAATGGGTAATACTATCCAAGTACATGGCCTTGGGGATCACCTGTTGTTTTTTCGAAGAAGGCTGATAGGGGTTTACACATGTGTGTCAGTTACTGAATGTTTAATAAAATGACCATGATGAACTGATATCCTCTTCCATGTATTGATGATCTATTTGAAAAACTAAAGGGGTATTGTGTGTTCTCTAAGATCTATTTGAGATTAGGGGATTATCAAGTTAGAGTTTAGACTTGTGAAATATCGAGAACTTCTTTTAGAATCTAGTGTGGAATTTATGAGTTTTTCATAATTCATTTTGGGTTGAAAAATTCTATAGTAGTGTTTATGGACTTGATGAATATGATCATTCATTTGTACCTAGATTAGTTTTTTGGTGGTTTTTGTGGAAGACATCTTGATGTACTCCAAGTCTCATGATGATCATGCCCAACATCTTGGTATCGTCCTGAGTAAACTGAGAGAGAATCGGTTATACGCCAAGCTATATAAGTGCTAGTTTTTGGTTGACAAGGTACAATTATTTAGGTGACATCATCTTAGAAGAAGGTGTGGAAGTAGACCAAGAGAAAGTTCAGATAGTGGTTTCTTGGGAGCTGCCCAAGAATATTTTCGATATCCGAAGCTTTTTCGGATTAGCTGGATTTTATAAGAGGTTCATCAAGCACTTTTCCCTATTTGAAGCACCACTTTCAGGTTTGAAAATGAAATGGTAAATGTTTGAATTTGTGGATGCATGTGAGAATTATTTCTTAGAGTTTATGAATAGCCTGAAATCATCACCAACTTGGTCTTGCCTAATCCAGTTGAGGAGTAAAAAAGGTATTGTGATGATTCTCGGATCAGAGTCGGAGTTGTGTTCCAGAAAGGAGATCAATTCATTTCTTATGGGTCTTGAGAATTGAGGAAACAAGAATGGATTTACCATACTTGTGAACTCAATTTGTTAGTAGTGGATTGTGCTCTTAATTTTTGGTGAAAATATTTTATTGGAGAAAATATTAATGTTTTTACCGATAAAAAATCATGAAGAATAACTTTGAATAGGGATACATGAATCTTTTCCAGTGAATATGGATAGTGTATATGTAGTCCATCGATTTTGAACTAGCATATAGACTCAGAAAGGGTAATTGTTTGTCTGATTCCTTGTGTAGGAAAACATAGACTCAGTTGGTACAGGAGTTGAGTGCAAAGTGGAAGACTATGACCTTGCTGGTTAAAATGAATGTGGTAGTTCAAGAGAGTCTGAAACATATGACACTATTTTCTATAGTAGTAGAGTCCAGACTCTTGAGATGGATCAGGGATAAGCAGTATGAGGATCAGGAGAGTATAGATTTAAGATAAATCCTTGATGGTGGGGAGACACCTTCAAACTAGATGATAGATGTGATGAGGTCATATATGTGAAGAATCGAGTTGTGGTTCCTACAAGCATGCAAGAGGAGCTCCTGTAAGAATTCCATTTCTTTGAAGTGGGTGGTACATACTATGGTGAAAAAAAATGTATCATGACTTGTGATGACAATTTTTGTGGGTTGACATGAAAAGGGATATAGAATGGTTCGTAACAAGGTTTTTCACCTATCAATAAGTGAATGAATAGAATCAACGACCTGGAGGTCTATTTCAGGTGTTTCCTATTTCGGAATAGAAGTGGGATGACATGAATATGTATTTTTTGGTACGTATTCCAAATACGATTAGGAAGAAGGACGTTATTTGGGTAATTATGGATTGAATAAAGAAGGTATAAAATTTCTTTCTTATCAGGTAAACCATTATAATATAACAGTTGGGACAGCTGTATGTGTGGGATATGGTTTGTTTGTACGGGGTTACGTGGACTATAGTTTGATAACATGATTCAAACATTAATTAGTGGTTATTTTAGGGAATACAAAAGGAACATGGGACATAGGTTTTTTTTAGTATAGATTCCCACCCATAGAAAAATGGGTAGTAGGAGCGTACCATATAGTAGTTAGAGGATATGTTGAAGGCCTGTGTTCTTAACATTAGCAGTTCTTGGGAGAAGGAATGGGTTTTAGTAGAGTTTTCCTATAACAACAGTTATAAGGAAAATATACAGAAGGAACTATATGATCAATATTATAGTAGACCATGTAAATCACTACTATACAGGATAGAGGAGGGTGAGTCAGTGATTTTGGCACCGAGTCTCGTGTAGAAGTTATCAGGTTAGTTGATGTAGATTCGAAAATGTATGGTTATGGACTGGAGTACATAGAAGTCATATAACAATAGACGAATATGACCCCTAGAGTTTAAAAATGGTGATTGTTTATTCCTTATGTTATCAGCTTGGTCGGGTCCCCGTACGATACTGAGGTATGGCATGTTGGTTCCCATGATTATAGGACTTTTTACGGTAATAGAGAGCATCAGACTGGTACTGTACCGATTGGGCCTTCCACAGAAATTCATCACTATGCATGATGTTTTCTATGCATCAAAACCATGATGGTATCACCCCGACCATTCTCATGTGATCAATGTGGACGAGGTGGACCTCAAGATAGAGGTGTCCTTTATGGAAAATATGATATGTGTGATGGATCGCTGTGAGAAAGTGTTCTGGGGATTAATCGGGCCATTAGGTCATGTGTAATGGAATAATGGAAGTGTTCAAGAGGAAACATGGGAATGAGAAGCAGACATGAGGGCACAATGGCCCAAACTTTTTTTCTCGGAATCATCGTGAAGTTCAGGAGTGCAGCTCGAGGTTGATCTGTGATAAGGAGGAGAGATGGTATTATTTTGACATTTTTTGAAGTCATATTGGATGGGATTTGTACAAAAATTTTAGGTTTTAAGTACGTTTACTTAGGAGTTGTGGTTTGAGGTGATTTTGGATGATGTTTAAAGAAAAATTAATGGACATAGGGCTACACATGGTGTGAGTACGATTTTAAAATCGTGAACCTAAACCAAAGTAAACGTACGAACCGTGCAATCCTGGATAGAGAGGTTCGTATGGTTGGAATACGATTTACCCTAACTATGCACCCACATCGAAGAAACCATGTGTGTGGGTTTTAATTATCCAAAAATTAGTTTTTAAATCACCCAAACCCACAATACTCATCTATTTCAACCTAGGTTCAAGCATGACCAATTCAAGGTGATCTCAAAGCCTTCCAAATGGATTCAATGATGATTCTAACACTGTTCTTCGAGATTTATAGCCCAGATTATAGATTTTATCTCGTCCTAGTAAGTGGATTTCATCCTGATGATTCTCATGTTCTTTCGTCTATAATTCTTTGATCAATTAATGGAATATCTGCACCATTTCCATGGATCTAAACCTATAAGTTGAGATCTAGATCTAGTATTGTGGATCTAGATCTAGTGTTCAAGATCCTGATGATTTTACTCTTAATTTGGGGTTTAGTGATTTAGATCCAGTGATTGATCGATGTTGTTGTGCCTCACGGATTTTTGGGAACTCCATTAGGCAAAAATCCATCAAAGAACTGAGGTAAGTGGTTTAAATTGAACTCACATAGTCATGGATTTGATATGTGTATGTGAGATTTTTGATTTTATCACTTCGATTTATAATATATTTCCAAACATGGGGTAATTAAAAATGTGGAAATGACATGTGGTTGCCTTGGTGATTTAATTGATGATTTAATCACGTAACAAAGTGGGATACTCCAATAGATATTTGATTTGGAGATTTTGTTTATGGGTTGATATATTGTAATTGAGATATTGAATTGGGTTGGATTGAGATAATTAATACGGGGGAATTAATTATGAGATGATGTTTGTCTCTATGAGATAATTAATAGTCAATTAATTATATACCTTGATGTTTATTAAGATAATTAATTGTGATATTATTTATGATGAGTTTATATTTTATTTGGATAATTAATTGTGAGTGATTAATTATGTAATATTATTTGTGTTGACTGATTAATTTATTGATGAATTAATGAATGGGTTATGTTATTAGTTAATTTTTGTATTACCAAATGGGATTTGATATGTTTAACTAATCATTGGATTAATAAGGGAAATATGTGGTTAATTATTTTTAATTAACCAATGATTAATGTTTTGAGAATTTTGGTGTTATACATAGCGCTCTAGACTGATTTAGAGGTTGGTGCATTGACATGGTGTTCCTCCACAACTGTTATCCATGAACAGGGGATGTGTTGTGTTAGACATGGTGATCTAAACTGGATGATATTTTGGGTGCCTGACATGTATTTTGACACAAAATGGGATTTGGGGTTCTTGAAATGGTGCTCAACACCAAAATAATGATAATAATGAATTGTGATTTATATGGGAGGCTTGAATTGAAACTGTCTAAACTATGATTATTAAACAATAAATGAAAGTGTGATAAATGTTTAATCATGAATTGTATTTATTTCTTCATATAATTTGATACATATCTTTTTACAAGAAATGATTTAGAAACCTTTGGTGGTGGCCTACTGAGTTGTACTCACACCATATTCAGGCCGCCTGATTGTACCAGAGATGACATTGTTGTTGCCAGATAGGATAAGAAAAAGGCCCAGGGATAGATTTCTATTTGGGAATAGAGCATGGGTGATGGAAATAGATTTGGTTTGGGACATAATTTGGTGTCATTGTGTATTTAATTATTGTTTCATTGATGACACAATACATTTTAATTGTATTAGAATGTTTTCCATTTCAGATGAGTTTTGTATTTCCTATTTTGACTATCATGCGACTTGGAGTTGATCAGGTTATTTATATTCTTCCACACTTGTTTTTTTTATTGGCGTTTTATTATGATAAAAGAGGGTATAGTCTCCCCATGACTGACTTACTAGACCATCTCTACCAGTCGACACCATCTAGCATACGAGGAGGCATACATAAGAGAATGTGACCATTCAGATTGGGGCATCATTTGGTGGTACTCAGGTCGGGAGATTACAGTAGCTCAATTGGGCCCCTATTATTAATGATTAATTCCTAGTTAATCATAATTTTACCTTAATTGATGTGATTAATTTTAATCATTTTTACTAATTCTTTGGTCAATAATTAACATGATCTAATAAGACACAAAATATTATATAGATTAAAATGGTGTACATATAGTTTTTTAAATTCAATTCATAGAAGAGGAAAAATTAATATTAATTCTAATCCCACAGACAGGATGAAATAATAGGTTTTTAAAGTAGAAGAATGTTCAAAAGTATTGAACGTTTTTAATTCAAATTTCAATGTGAAATGGATTATAATGACCGATATTGTATTAACAGATGTATAAATGTTCTATTTTAACCTTTAACGAAATTTGACGTAAAATTTTACATTAATAATAATATTAATTAAAGTTTAGTTTTTAACTGAAATGTAGTATTTATCACTATTTTTCTAAAAATGAAGTTTCTTTGTGAAATCCTCAAAAAGTCACCGTAATCTAATTTTGGTATTTTAAATTAAAAACTGATGTTTATTTTATCAAATTAAATTTCTATATATGATTAAAAATATTATTTTTTTTCTTCAAATAAGGACTTGAAAATTAGTTCACTCGGGAGAATAATATTTTTAAACATATAAATAAATTGAAAAAAAAATTATTTTTCATTATCAATATTTTTTATTTATTTAAAACCATTATAAAAATATTTTAAATGTAGTTATTACTATTTATATTACTACGTTTAATATATAGGTTATAATTTTCTCCTTTAAATAATTATATCAAAAAAATGATGTTTCACTGAAACTTCAAGTTGCATATAATGCACACAAAATCGGTGTTGCATATAGCTCATGCCAAGTCGGTGATGTCTGTAGTGAAATCCATGTTGTTTCCGTCTGAATGGGATATTTGACGTAGTGTTCTAATATATATATATATATATATATATATATTTATATATATAAAACTATTTCAGTTTTATGTGAAATGAAAAATATTGAAAAGATAAAATAATTCAAAATAAATATTTCACAAAATCTCAGGGTGTTACATTATATCCCCAATAAAACGAACTTCTTCATTGAAATTAGTCTGGGTTATCTATGGTTTAATACTTCAATGATTCATTCATAGAACCACGGATCATAAAAATGAATACTAAAACGTCCCTTAAAACGAATAATTCAGAACCATAAAGGTTAACCAAAGTAACTCATAATGAGATTCAACCATAGGATAACATTGATAGAATGTGAAAAAATAGACATGGAATATTAAACATACTATTATATTCTGATAGAGAGTGATAGTTAACAAGTTCATTATAATGTTAACAAAAACAAAGCCATAAATCAGTGATGATCTAATTTACATTATGATTCATCATAAATTAATATTCTAGGAAAACATTTTTGGTTTGCAGATACCTTTTCAAATGTTTTTTCATAAAATAATGTACTTTTACAATTTTAGGACTAACTCACCCTCTATTTTTCCTTAATCCAATACACTTATTTCTCTAAAAAGTATTTTCAATTATTTATTCCTAAAGCAATAATGGATTATAATATCAATGACGCTCTATATCATCTATCATCAGTTAGCATCAACACCATGTTTTTATAAAAGTTTATCAAATATGAATAAATCCACAAATAGGGAGATAATACAATATTCTCACAAAATTCATCAATATATTAACTTAGTCCATCCATAAATGGTAAACCTTATAACACTTACGAAAGATGAAAATAGAAAACATTAGATATACATCACAAAATCTTCTTAACATTAATTCCACATAAAACTCAAAGCATCTCTAGGTTATCACAATCCAAACATGTGAATACCTTCACAGTTTATTATATTAAATCATGGTAATAACCTAAGTAACCACAAATCCTTCTAGAAAACATGCATGTTTCCTTATTTTAGTGTTTATTAGATAAATTACTTAAATTAATAAATTCTATAAATTGTATCCATGACAGCAAAAACTTCTTTGTCAAAATATACTTTATCAGTTCTAAGGTAATCACGACCATCTAATTTATATTTTCATATCAATCATATATTTATTAAAATGAAAATAACATAACATAAGGGATATTTTAAGGGTCATCTTTTCCCTAATCATTTGTTTTCCCTTGAAATTGTCTTACCATTAAACCACTTCTCTTGTCCATTGGAACCATTAACATATTATTGTAAATATTTAGCAAAAAAACAAAAACTAAACAATACTTATATATTTCAAAATTCATAATTCTTAAAAAAAAATACATAAATACTTTGATCCTTCCACTTTAATGATTGGAAGAGAATTGGTCCTTCCTTTTTTTGGAATTAAATTCATAGTTAAGGGAATGGAGTTGGGTAATACCCATGCTCTTCATATAAAATACATTGGAATCCATTATAATTCATCACTCAATAATCCTTTTTCTGGTATACATAACATATTCCCCTCTATTTGAGGTATTCCTCATTTTATTATTCCCTTATTTATGAAATTTAGGAAACCAAATGCTATATAATCAATGTTCCTTTCCATGTGAAAATTAATAAAAGTCATTCTTCCTCTTATTCAGTGTGTTAGGAGTATCAGTAGATATTACATTGCTAATCATATTCCATGATAGCTAATTTGGTACAATCATAATATCTTTGTCTCAAGTGATCATCCCATTTGAAAACTCATATCAAAATTTTCCATCACAATCAATGTTAACACAACTACTTCTTGTTCCCTCCATTTACTAAAATTAGAAATCATTATGTGAGCGACACATATCATAGAAGAACACCATATAATAATGAAAAATAACATATAGGATGTCCAAATAAAGGAACCTAATTATTTAATCTATGACACCATAGTTTTATCCTAGGCAATTCATTGAAATCTTATATTTAAATACTTCACAATGGTTTGTGAAGAGTTTTGTTAATTCCCAATGCCTATCCCCTGGGAGTGTCAAACTAGGTATATAAAAATGCTTTTTTTCTTGTACCTAATTACCTTGAATTGGGCATGGAAAATATTATTAGAGTTGTTACCCCTAGGTTAATATCATCCAGATTTATGTCCACTTGTAGTGTCTAGATATGGAAGTATTTTTTGGAATACACTCACGCTATCCTTTAACAAAATTATAGGGAATTTTCCCTAAATATTATCTCACCCATAGAGACATACATAGACATATACTTAAAAATATACCTAGGGACCTCACTAAAGCTTTGTCATCCTAGTTTACAAAGGTTGACTAAACCGTTCCTTTGATACCAAATATAGAGACCTTGGGATAATATACATTTATATTACATCATTTTAGATGAATATTCAAAAAATTATAAAAATATACATGTAAGGACCATTAGAGTTTGTTGTCTATGGAAATATGGAAACAAAATATTCTTTCCTAGTGAAATATCTCCAAAATACCCCATAAATATCTCCACCTTAATAATTTAACCTATAACATTTCTTCATAATAGAGGGAAGGGAAACATAAGATAGGGGTGATCTCGAAGCTCAGTATGGGAAATTAAATGAATTATGTAACCATAAATGAAAAAAGGGTAAGGAATATGAGCCTAATATTTTAAGATCATAAAATGCATATTAGAGATCATAATAAATATTAGAAGTTCCTAATACATGAATAAAAAGTAAATAATGAACATAATACATGAAATAATAACATAGGAATAAAACATGTAATTATGGAAAACACATAAGAATATAAAAACCCTATATTAAGGATTCATACCAGGGCCTTTTTAACATCTTAGGCTTGGATTAATCACCTGTGTACTGGAGTTTATCTTGGGATTCCATCCCATAACCTATTGTCCGGGGCATGTGATGTTCTCCCATTTATCCTATTGTATAAGGCTTGGTATTTCCTTCAATTTACAATCTTGTTTTAGTGTTTAGTTGTCCTCCCATGTACACTTTTGTAATGTTCTTGGAATGTCCACCTCTTTACCCTCTTGTTTTGGGGTTGGGATGCCCACTTGTATACCCTATTGTTTCAGTCTTGATATATCATACCATATATCCTCTTTTTTAGGCTTTGTATTCCCTCCCATATACCATTTGAGCTCATAAACATTTTATCATTACCTAATGCATTTAAGGGAGATATAAGTTACACCCTTTACATAAAAAAATCCCACAAACATTTTCCCAAAAAAAATCAACATATCATGTCCCATGAAGATAAATGGGTTCTATAGACCTTAAATCATAACCCATGAAATTAAATTTGTATCATTAACATTTCATCACACCATTACATATGTAAAATAGATATGTTTTATAACCTTTTCTTCAAGGAAAATCCCGTGAAAAGAAGTTTGTTTTGTAAACATATAACCCATTGAATAGAAAAAAGTTTCATAGTTAACATGCCATAAAAACATAAACCATTCAGAGGAAGAGTATGAATGGAATCATTGAATCATTTCCCCTATAAGGCATGAGTAACACCAATTTTTATCATCATAGATGGGATAGAATTTTGATAGATATTTTAAAAGAATGTGATGAGGAAAATATCCTGAATTATTCGAAAAAATGCTCTTTAAAACATATAATCCTTTAAAAATGACTTATTATAATGAAATACTAGAAAACCTTTTAGAAAATTTTTTCATTTAAAATTTAAAAATTTGTCTTGAAAATGTTTCGAATTCCATTTTCCTAAAAAAATTACAAAATAATCATAAAAACCTTTTGAAAAAACTTTTGTTGAAAAATAATTTTAAAACATATAATTAAATAATGAAAATGTTTTGAAAACAATATCATTGGAAATTATTTTTTAAAGAAAATTATTAAGAATGATCCTTTTAAACATGAATTTTAATCGACACAAAAGTGATGGCAGATCGATCCATACATGTCGTATGACGTAAGAAGAACATTTCAATTTTTATGGAAAAAAGGTTAGAAAAAAATACCTTGTTCATAAAGAGAAAATAATATTAATTTTAAAACATTGGAAAAAGAAAAAAAAAGGTAAAATGTATATTAATTATTATATGAGTATATTATAATATTCTTGGAAACAATTTTTAGAAAACCTGACTTTGAAGGAATATATATTTCCGACCGAAGATAGGGTAAAATATGGATTTCTTAAAAACACTTCACTATCTTATGTACCCAATATTAGAAAAAATGTAAAAATACTTGAATATATCATGAGTAACCAGAGTATAAGAAAATTATTTAATTTTCTTGAGATGTGGATTATAACATTTCAAAAAAGGAAAAATAATCAAAAAAAATCTCCAAATGAAATGAGATTGTTTCCATAAAACATTATCACTTAATAACCTTGAAACATACCCAAATGTAATAAAGTGAAATTAAATGAAGATTAAAATGTCATGAAATGCATCCAATCCAATATATTACATGTAAAATTGAATTATATACACATCAAAAAATAGTTTCATAATATAAAATGTGTCCGAAAGAGGAAAATTAAGACAAAACTATATTTGCGATTTGGTAGAATTTGAAACATTAACCCCATGAAATAAAGATCATATAACGGATATATAAATACCCATAAATTCATGTATAATAATCATTTAATACATACATGGTAAGTGCACACACAACATATATCTTTTAAGGAACCATATTATTATAAATAATAACAGATATTGAATTTTTATGACTTCATATTAACCACTTCTTATTAAATTGATGTTAAGGTTACATTTTAGGTAATATTCACTTTGTTTTTTGTTTGTGTCTTATTGTGATATATCATTGGTCCTTATACTTATATCATGATTAAATGAATTCAAAAAATTATAAAAATGTCATTTATATTCAATATATTTTAATTATAATAATCAATAGAATATATAAATATGAAATGGAATATATCGTCCATTGAGACGATAATCCCTATGTATGCATGAGTGCTGTTACAATACTTTTGTTATCGTATTGAATGAAACAATTACCAGCAATATATGTAAATATATAAATTATTTTTATTATTATAGTGTAATTACCATATCATATAGATAATATAATTTCACAAAACCCAACCTTAATACATTCCGTGTAGTGTGTGAATGAATCACAATGCTTTGAGGGGGAGATAGTCCAAACATCCTCATATGAAATTAGCATATTTATACCAAATGGAAAGTAAAAAAGATATGTGATGTAACAAAAATAATGAAGAGTAAATTCCTAATAAATATAATATATGAAATATATAAACCTATTGTCCATAATAATTTCCACCATGATAGGTGGTAAAGTAAATATGAATAATCATTGTTTAGTGTGGCGGTAGTTCTTCGTACACATAAACAGGATGTTCATTACCTATAAGATGGATGTGGGGATAAGTGTAGGTCACAAAATTAGCGTAAAAACACACTAGTTTATTTTATATACCAGTTTTTTATAAAATTAGGCAATAAAGTGAGTGGAGTGGTGGATAAGGAAAATAAATTAATGGAGGTCAAGATAAGATTTTACCACTTAACAGGGTCACTCCTTTTGGTTTGTGCCATAAGAAATATTTGGATTTATTTTTACACAATGAATGGATTATAGGAGTATGGGATGGATTTTATTAATGTTATTGATATGATATTTTCCTAACCTATGTGGTTTGATAGGTGTGAAGAGGAGGGATATGTGGTGGCCTTTTATAGAGAAGGAAAATGACTTAGTTGGATTTTTTGAAAAATGATAGGTGGACACAGTTTCGTACTTAAAAAAAGTCATAAAAACCGAACAAAAATAATTAATGGAAGATTTATGGAATAAATATTTCTATAAAATGACTGTTTGGAAGGTTTGAAGGTAATTTCATCCCATATGATTAAGGTTTTAGTGCTTAATTAAGCTTAATTTAACCTCAAATATTGTGAATAATTTTTTTACTTTTACTAATTTTTTAGTCAAATATTAACATGATATAATTAGGCTATAAATATTATAATTATTATAATGGTTTATCAACACCTTTTTAAATTCAATTCTCCTAATTGGAAAAATTAATAGCAATGTTAATCCCATATACGAGAAGAAAAAATGGGTTTTTAAAGTAGAAAAATGTTCAAATGTTTGATATGTTTTTATATTCAATTGCAAAGTGAAATTTATTATAATGAACTAAATTGTATTAAAAAATCCTGAATTTATCTAGTGTGGCCCTAAATTTTTTTTATTATTTAACAATAATAATTATTTTTAAAAGGAAGTTATTAACTAAAATACTGTATTTTCATTATTCATCAAAAAAAATTAAGTTTCTCATAAAAATCCAAAAAATTCACCCTAAACTAATTTCATCATTGAAAATTCAAAAATCATGTTTATTTTTAACAAATGTAATTTCTATATGTGTCTAAAATTCATTATATTTCTTCACATAAGGACATGAAAATCCGTTCACATGAGAAAATACTAATTTTTAAACATATGAATACTTTAAGAGAAATATAATTTTCAATATATATATATATGTTTTATTTATAAAAAACCAATATAAAAATATTTTTAAATTTTTTATTAAAATTCAAATTTGTAATTTTAATTTCCAGTTTATAATTATCTCCTTTAAATAATGATAACAATAAAATGATGTTTTGTAGAAACTTTGTATTGTGTGTAATGTATGAATGTTAGTGTAGTGTGTAGTGTGAGCTAAGTCAGTGTTACATATTTCACAATCCAAGTTGGTTCCTTTTGAATGGAATTTTTTAAATATAGTTTTAATATATATGTATATATAAAACTATTTTCAGTATAATGTGAAATGCAAAATATTAAAAAGATTAATTAATTCGAAAAAAATATTTTGCAAAATCTGTTTGTCACATTCCACCCCCTTATATTGAAATTCTTGCTCAAAATTCATCTGGGTTATCAATGGTTTAATAATTGAACATTTAATTAAAATAAAAATACATCGTAAAAATTAGTACTAAAACTTCTCTTATAAATGGAATGTTTTAACCATAATGAAAACCCAAAAGAACTCATAATGAGATTCACACAAATGAGAACATAGGTGGAAAGTGAAAACTAGTACATAGAAGAGATGTATTACCAACATGTTCTGATAGAGAGTGATAGGGAACAAGGTCATGAGAATGTTAACAATCACAAAGCCATATTTTGTGATGACCAATGGGACCTTCTAATTCATTAGAAACAAATGTACTAGAACTAAATTTTTGGTTTTAACTTCATTTTTCTAGAAGATAATCAAGTTTAATGAAAATATATAATTGCATGACTTTAGGAAAACCTCTCACTCTATTGTTCCTTGATTCACTTCAAATCATTCTAAAAAATTGATAGTGAATATTTGATTCTTCAATAAATAACATGTCATGATATGCATTATATTCCATCACATATGTCGTAAGTAATCTTCAACACCAATTTTTCATTACTCAATATCCAATATATATAAATCCTAATGTGGTGAGATAATACTTTATTTTGACAAAATTCGTCAAAACATTACAGTAATATTTCCATAAATGGTTATCCTTATAACCCTTCGGAAATATGAAATAACCAAAACATTAGAAATAAGTCACAAATATAGCATCACATTGATACACCATATAGAACCATGTAGGTCTAGGTTGTCATCTACAAACATGTAAATACCATCCACAAGTATTCTATTAAAATGTGGTAATGTCCTGAATTACTATAAATCCTTACTAAAATCAATAATTTTTTATTATTATAATATATATGGGATATATTACTTAAATCAGTAAATGATAAAAACTCCATCCGTGAGAGAAAAAACTTATTTGTCATAAAATACTTTACTACTTCCAAGATAATCTGTACTGTCTAATTTAATTCATCATATCAAATATATCAATATCCAAACTACATTATATTAACATCAGGGATATATTATGGGTTATATTTTCATTAATCATGTATTATAAATGGACATCACCATTCCATTAAATCACTTTTTTAGTCCATTAGAACTATTAAATATATTCTTGTAAATCCTTAGAATAAAATGAACATTCCTTATATATTTTCCCATTATTAATTATTTAATTTGAATACATAACTACTTTGATCATTTCACATTAATTATTTGTATCAAATAGTTCCATCCCTGGTTTATAAGTAAATTCATAGTTCAATGCATTGTGTTGGGTAATTTCTGTGTTCTTTGCAGATAAGACATTCAACTCCATGACAATTCATCACTCTATGACCATTTTTTCCACACAAAAAACATCTTCCCCTCCATTTAGATACTCTTAAAGGTTCTTACTCCCTTATACATTAAATATAGGAAGCCTAATATTCATTCCTACAAGTTCCATATCGTGTAAAAATTTATTAAATTCCATCATCCTCTTATTTGGTGTGATAGGAATATCACCAAATCTTAAATTGATAATCATATATCACAACAGTTGATTTGGAATAATCACAATATCTTTGTCTCCAATTATTATCCCATTGAAAATCTCATTAGAAAATTGTCTGTCACATTCAATGTTAACACATCTCCTTCGGGTTACTTCTATTGACTAAAACCAGAAAGCATAATATGAGAAACAATTATTATATCAGAAATCCTTATAATTATGAAAAATCACTTATATGATGTCTAAGTCCAGAAAAAAAATTATTTAATCTATTAAAACATAGATTTATCCTTTCTTATTCATTCATATGTGATATTTATATCCTTAATAATGGTTTTTGAAGTGTTTTCTGAATTCTAAAAGTCTATCCCTTGGGAGTGTCAAACATGGTATGCAACACATCCCATTATTGTGGACCAGATTACAACAATTCAGGCGCATAACATCTTGTTGGAGTTATTACCCCTCGTTACATCTATGCCAGATCCAAATCCACTTTCAGTATATAGGGATGGATGTATTTATAAGAAACCACTCACTCTATCTTTTACCAATATTATAAATAATTTTACCTAAATTTCAACTCACCCTTATACATATCCTTAAAAACATCCATATACATATAAATTGAAATATATGTAGTTATATAACTATGGTTTTATAATACGAGTTTCAAATGGTTGAATAAAATCTTAGTTTGATACCAACTATAGAGACCTAGTCTTAACATACTTTGATATTACATCATTTTAGATGAATATTTTGTGCAATACAAAAAATACATGCCCAGGGGCATTAATAGTATAGTTTCTTTGGAAACATGAAAAAAAATTATTCTATCCTAGGTAAATATCTTAAACATATCCCATAAATATCTCCACCTTTAGTACATCTACCTAAATACAGTATTCATAACCTCGGGAAATGAATCCGAAGAAATTGGCGAGCTTAGATGCTTTGTAAGGTTAAGTAAAGTAAATACCTATTCATAACATGAGAAAATGATATGGAACTTAATCATAACATTTTATAATCCTAAAATTCATATTATATATCATAATAGTGGGACATTCATAATACATGAATCATAAAGAAATAATGAACATAATACATGAAAGCATAACATAGGAAAAAAAATGGAATTGTGAAAAAATATAAGAATATTAAAACCATATGTAAAGTCTTCTTACCAGGGCCTTAATAACATGTTATCCTTGGGTTAATCACATTTGTACCTACTTTGATCTTGATATTCCCTCCGGTGTACCCTCCTGTTATCGGCTTGGGATGTTCTCCAGTTTAACCAATTGTTTTGGGATTGGGATGTCCTCCCATTAACCCTGTTGTTCTAGTTTTGGGGTGTCGTACCATGAACCCTCTTGTTTTAGGATTAGGATGTTCTCCCATGTTACATCTTTTTAAGGTCTTAGGTTGTCCTCCCATGTACCCTCTTGTTTAGGTCTTAGAATGTCCTCCCATATATCGTCTTTCTAAAATCCTGGGATTCCCTCACATGT
Source organism: Viscum album (assembly GCA_963277665.1). Classification (NCBI taxonomy): domain Eukaryota; kingdom Viridiplantae; phylum Streptophyta; class Magnoliopsida; order Santalales; family Viscaceae; genus Viscum; species Viscum album. The sequence continues at coordinate 1,527,436,141 of OY728151.1, forward strand.
ACCCTTTGAGATCATAAAATATTTATCATTAAGCAATTTATTTAAGGGAGATATAGGTACCACCTACCACATAAAAAAATAATACATATATTTCCCCCTAATATTCTTCATAATATGACCCATGAATGGATATGGGTTTTATATACATCAAATCTTAACCCATGATATGAAATGGGTATCACTAAATTTCCTCACATCATAAAGTATATAAAATATATATGTTTATATAAAATTTCATCAAACAATAACTCATGAAAAGAAGTTTGTTTCATAAACATATAACTCGTTTAAGAGAAACTGCTTTTATAAACATCATTCCATCAAAACATAATCCATTCAAAGATAGATTATAAATGGAAACATTGAATCATTTCCTTATAAAGTCATGATTAATAATACTGGATGTCACCATATGTGAGAAATAATTTGGATATATATTTTAATAATATTTCAAGTGGAAAATATCTTTTCTTCTTTGAAATAATTCTCATTAAAACATACAAACCTTTTGAAAACAATTTTCATGAAAATTAACTTGGAAGATTACAATTAACGTTTTAAATACCTTTTGCAAACACATTTCTTTGAAAATATATATATTGAACGTCAAATGATTTTAAAACCATTTTCCATAAAATCATATAAAATAATCTTAAAAACATTTTGAAAAAAAAACATTTCTTGAAAACCCTTTTTAGAAAACCTGGTTTTGAAGAAATAAATATTTCCGACCGAAGAGAGGGTAGAGTGAGGATTTCTGAAAACCACTTTACCATATTATTTATTAAAGAGTAGTAAAATGGAATAAATACATGAATATATTATTAATAACGATATGATTATAAAATTAACGAATTATCTTGAGAGTTGGATTATAATATTTCAACAAAGGAATCATAATATTAAACAATCTCGAAAAGAAATGAGATTGTATCAATAAACTCTTATCACTTAATAACATTAAGCAATACCACCATGTAAGAAATTGAAATTAAATTAAGCTTAGAATATCATTAAATTAAATATATTAATAATATTACATGTCAAATAGATGTTTATAAACCTCAATTGAGAATATAGGTTCATAACCAACTTGTATCCCAAAGAAGGAAAATTGAGAAAAAACATTCTTATCGATTTGGTAACTTTTGAAACATTAACCCCATGTAATAAAGATCATAGAAAAGATTTTTTGGTAAAAATAAATATATATATATATATATATGAATAATTTAATACTTACATGGTTATTTTACACACCACATAAAAAAATGGGGGGGTGAATTAACCATGTATCTCATCAAAATAAAAACTGAGATGAAATCATGTTACCTTGTGTCTTGACTATCGTTGTACTCATTCAAAAAACATGTATAATAAATATAAATTTATTATTAATATTTTATATAACCATATAATTATATCTAATACCATATAATGATTGATTATTTCTTTATATTACCCGCTTGATAGCAATTTCTTGTTAAGGTTACGCTTTAGGTAATATTCTCTTAGTATTTCTCCTTTGTCTTAATTTGTTATATATTTGGTAACCATACTTATATCATGATTTAAAGAATTTAAAACATTATACAAATATAATTTATATTAATTATATTTTTTTATAATAATCTATATAATATATAAGTATGAAATGGAATACACGATTCATGGAGACGGTAAGTCGTAGGTACACATGAAAGTTGTTTTCGTTTTTTTATTTTAGTTTTGAAGAATTATATGTGAATGAAGTATATGTATATATATTTACATATATAATCATTCCATTAGAATTATTATATAATATATATATCATATAATTTCACTAATACCATCTTTAATACATTCCACATAGTGGGTAAATGAAACACATCGCTTTTAGAGGGCAGTAGTCTACACTTCGAAAAACAAAATTACCGTATTTACACCAAATGAAAAGTCAAAATGATATTAGTTGTAAAAGGAATAAATAAGATTGATTATATAATAAATATAATATATTACATGTATAAATATAATTTTCACAATAATTTCAACCATGAGAGGTGGTAAAGGAAAAATGAACAATTAATGTTTAGTGAGGTGGAAGTTCGCCGTACAGATAAACAACATTATCGTTAACCATTATATAGATGTGTGTAAAAGTGTAGGTTTAAAATTTAGCATAAAAACAAAATATTATTTTTAAGATACTATTTTTTTATAAAATCATGAAATTATGTGAGTTTATGGGATGGAGAATGAAAATAAAATAAAGGAGTTTTAGATAGGAGGTTACCTCTTAATGGGGTAACTTCTTTTGATTCTTTCCTAAATGATTCCATGGATTATTTTCTCCCCCAGGAGAGGATTATAAGAGTAAGAGATGGATGTTATTAATTTTATTGGTCAGATTTTGGAAAAACCCATTTTGTTTTTGTTGCTTTAAGAAGAGGGATAGGTAGTGGCCTTTTATAGGGAAGGAAAATGACTCACATGAAATTTTTGAAAACAAGTTTGGTGTACACATGTTAATACCTAAAAAAAGGGATTCAAACCCAAAAAAATAAATAATGGAAGTATTTTTCATGAAATATTTCCAGAAAATGGGTGTTGGAAAAGATTCTAGGTTATTTGACCCCTATTATTAAGGTTTACTCCCTAATTAAGCATAATTTGACCTTAATCGTTGTGATTAATTTTTATCAATTTTACTAACATTTTGGTTAAAAGTTATAATGATATAATTATACTATAAATATTATAATGTTTAAAAAAAATATTCCCATTTTTTTAAATTAAATTTAAATTAGAAGAAAAATTATGATTAAGGCTAATCCAATAAACGTGATGAAATAATGGGGTTTTAAAGTAGAAAATGCTCCAAAGATAGTTATGTTTTAAATTCAATTTCAATGTAAAATTAATTATAATGAACTAAATTGTATTACTATATATATATATATAATTGATATAATGTTACCTTCACAAATAAATTATAATTTATCATTAATAATTATTTAAAAAAATCAGTTATTAACTGGAATGCAGTATTTTTTGTCTATTCATCAAAAAATGATGTTTGCTAGAAAACACCCAAAAATACACCAAGAATTCTAAATTTAAAAATTAAAAATATATTATCAAATTAAAATTTTTTATATTTCTAAATATATTTTTTGTTCTTCACAGAAGGTCATGATAATTAGTTCACTAGAGAAAATAAAATTTTTAAATATATAGACTTTTATAGAAATCCTATATTTTTAATTATCTATATGTTTTATTCATATACAAAAATTATTAAAAAATTGAAAAAGTATTTATTAGGGTTCATATTACTATTTTTAAAGGCTAGGTTATTAGTATCTTCTTTAAATAATTATAACAAAAAAATGATGTTTCTAAGAAACTCTATTTTTTATGTAACGTACGCCAATTCGGTATTGCGTATAGTCAATCCCAAGTCGGTGTTGCGTGTAGCAGAATCCAAATTTGGGGTCGTGTGAATGGAATATGTTACTTAGTGTTTTAATATATATGTTTATATATGAAACTATTTTCATAACCACGTGAAATGACAAATATCAAAAAGGTAAATTAATTCAAAAAATATATTTGTCAAAATATCAGGGTGTTACATCTTACACCCATTAAATCGAATTTCTCCCTCACAATTTGTATAGGTTATGAAAGGTTTAATATACGAATGTTTCTTTCCTAGAAACCAACATCATATAAATCAATACTAAAAATTCCCTTAAAATGGATAGTTCGTACCATAATAGTTACCCAAAGTAACTCATAATGAGATTCCCACATAGGAGAACATTGGTGGGAAGTTAAAACATGGACATGGAATAGAAATATTTCAATAAATATTTGATAAGGAGTGATAGAGAAGAAGGCCATGAGAGAGTTGAAAATCACGAATCCGTAAATCAAAAATATCCTAAGAGACCTTCTCATTCATCATAGATGAAGGTACTAGGACCACATTTTGGGTTTCAAGATTTATTTTCCAAAAGTTAATGAATTTTTACAAAAAGTTATACTTGAAATATTTTAGGACAACCACACCCTTTGTTGTTTATTGATCCACTTCTCATTTTTCTCCGAAAATGATGGTGAATATTTCATTCCTAAAGCACTAAAAGATCATGAAATCAATGATATTCCATCACATCTCTCACCAGTTATCTTCGACACCATGTTTTTATAACAGGTTATACAATACAAAAAAATATTCATGTTGTGAGACAATACATTATTCTCATAAACATCACCAAAACATTAACATAATATTTCATTAAATATAAAACCTTATAACCCATTTTTAAGGTGAAAATAAAATATGCTACAAAGAAGTAACATAATCTTCTTAATATCTATTCCCAATACAACACAATGTAGCTCTAGGTTGTAACAATCCAAACATGAAAACATTAACAAAGTATTCTATTGAAACCTGGTAGTTATGTGAATTACCAGGAATACTTATTGAACAAATGCATGTTTCCATATGAAAATGTTTATTGGATATATTCCTTAAATCAAGAAATTCTATAAACTCCATCCATGATAGCAAAAAATTATTTTTCAACAAATACATTTTCAGTTACAGGGTATTCAGTACCATAAAATTTACTTCTCCATATCAAACATATCTTTATCTAAAAAAACATTTTATTAACATAATTTATATATTAAGTGTTATCCTTCCCTTAATAATTTGTTTTATGTGGAAATCACCTTACCATTAAATCAATTTTTTTGTCCATCAGAACCATTATAAGTATTCTTTTAAATCCTTGGTGAAAAAAAAACATAAATTGAAACATCCTTATATATTTCACCATTCATAATTTTTGAATCCAAATACATATATATTTTTATCCTATCACTTTAATGATTAGCTGGTAATAGTCCCTTACATGGGATAGAAGGTAATTCTTAGTTCATGGAATTAAATTGGGTAACAGTCATGTTCTCTAAAAATAAGCCATTGAACTCGAGGAAAATTATTCACTCTACAACCCTTTTTTCAACACAGATATCTTCTTCCCCTCTGTTTGAGTTATTCCTAAAGGTTCTTCTTTTGTTATTCATGATATTTAAGAATCCTAATCTTCAATCCTCTATGTTCCTTACCATGTGAACGTTTATAAATTTCCATAATACTCTTATTCTATGTATTATGAATATCACCCTAGAAGTCATAGTTAATCATATATCATGATAGATGATATGGAATAATCATAATATCATTTTCTCCAGGGATCATCCTATTTGAACACACATCATAAATGTTTACATCACATGTATTGTTAACATAGGTCGTTCTAGTCCCCTCCATTAAGTAAATCCAATGTGAATAATGTGGGAACCACTTATCATTGAATAAATCCAAATAATCCTAAAAAATCACATATATGATGCCTAAATCACGACACCTCACTATTTAATCTATGAAACCATAGTTTTATTCTAGTTTATTTATAAAAATATTATATTAAAATCATTAATGATGTGTTGTGAAGAGTAGTTTGAATTCCAAAAGCGTATCCTCCAGGAGTGTCAAACCAGGTATCATGCAAGGCCCTTTTTCATCTAACATATTACCCCAAGTCAAACCTGGAGCATCTATTCCATCTTGTTACCTCTACGTACATCTGTGCCAGATGCACCTCCACTTGTAAAGTATAGAAAAGGGGCAATTTCTATGAAAAACTCACTTTTTCCTTTTCCAAAATTATAGTACATTTTCCCTAAAAGTTAATTAATCCTTATACATATCCTTAGATATATCAAATGACATATCCTTAGAAATATACCTAGGGATCTCAATAAGGAATTATCATCCTAGTTTCCAACGGTTTAATAAACATGTCCTTTGATACCAACTATAGTGAATGGGGAATAACATACATGGACATTACATCATTTGATATGAATATTCAATACATTTAAAAATACATGTTTGAGGACTGTAATAGATTAGTGTATTTTGAATCACGAGAAAAAATATTTTATTATTGGTGAATGATCTTCAAAATATTCCATAAAGATATCAAACTTTATTAATTCTAGCTAAACCCATTATTTACAAACCAGTGGAAGGAAACATAAGAATGGGGTGAACTCAAATTCTCAGAAACAGTAAATAAATGGAATTTTCAAGAATAACATGAAAAAAGGGTATAGAACTTGAGGATAACATTTGACGTTCATACCCTTTATATTAGTTATATTAATAAATATTATAAGTTCAAAATACCTATATCATAAAGAAACAATGAACATAATCCAAGATAGAATAACACTGGAATAAAATAATGAATTTTGGAAAAAAAAATTAATCATATAAAAACCCTAGGTAAAGGTGGACTACCACGACATTAGTAACATGATAGGATTGGGTTAATCACCCCTAAACCATCTTTATTCCTGGGATTACCTCTCGTGTACCTTCTTGTTTTGGGATTGGGATGTTCTCCCATTTACCCTCTTGTATTTGGTATAAGATTTTTTTTAGGTTTATTCTATTGTTTTACTCTTATGATGTACTAATATGTACCCTCTTGTTTAGGGATTGGTATGTCCTACTGTTTACCCTCTTGTTTCGGGCTTGGTATGTCCTCTGGTGTACCGTCTTCTTTCAGGCATGGGATGTCCTCTCACAATCCCTCTTCTTTTAGGAATGGGATTCCATCTCGTGTACCCTTTTATCTCATAAAATATTTTTCACTACCTAATTCATTGGAGGGAGATATAGGTCCCACCCATCATATAACAAAATCAAACGTACATGTTTTACAAAATAGTCATCATTCCATGACCAATAAAAAGAGATGGGTTATATAAAAAAATCCTAACCCGTGAAATGAAATTTATATGATTAATGTTTCATCACATCATAATTTATGTTAAATAGATATGGTTCTTTACCATTTCATAAAATAATGTCCCCTGAAACAAAGCGAGTTTCATAATCATATAACCCATGGAGGGGAAATGGGTTTCATAAACATCATACCATAAAAACATAAACCATTTAGGGAAGGAGTTTGAATTGAAACATTGAATCATTTTCCCAGAAATGAATGAGTAATACCAATGGATGTCATATTAGATTGTAAATGAATTTGATTTATATTTTAAAAATATTTCTTGTGGAAAAATATCTTTTCTTTGGGAAAATGCTCTTTAAAACATAAAAACATTTTAAAACCCATTTTATTGAAAATAAACCTGAAACATTATAAAAATGTTTTTAAAACCTTTTGGATTTTTTTTTCATTTAATAAATATTATGATTTTTTATAGATGGCGGAACATTGGTCAAAATACCAAAGAAAAATTAATCAAAATGAAGATCTTACAAGAGTCTAAAAGACGAGATCTTGATAAAATCATTCACATAATGTAGAAGCATGTTTCATATGAGGTCCTCTGGCCATGTTATGTCCTGGGAAACCCCTTTATTGGTGATACAATCAGCCACCATGTTCTCTTCATGGTATGTATTAGTTGTAATGAAAATTATTTTTTAAAGGGTATAGTGAAAATTCATCCAACGCTTTGAAAGCAGCCAAGCTAGATTAATCATTCCATTTCAAATGGCACGTACCATAGTAGTAGAATCACTTTCAATACACAAATTTTTCCAACCAAATTGCATGTAAAATGAAATGGCATGACTCACACTCAAAATTTCATTTTTTAGTGAGGTTACAAAACCACTACCTCCAAAAAAGAACCCTATTCTCTGACCCATATGATTCTTAAAGACGTCGGTATACCCTGTGGGGGCTGGATTTCCATTGGAGGCTTTGTCCCCTATGATTTTAATCAAATATAGGAATATTGGCCTCCAGAAAACCACAATTGTGCGACTTGTTTGGCTGAAAGTGTCAACAACCCGAAAATGATGAAAAATCAAAAAATCTTCCCCAGAGTTGTCGCAACACCCTTTCCGAATTAATGCCACTTCATGAATATCGATCAGAATCCTCATACTACCTACATTAATGTTATCTGAGAAATTTTAACAAATAATTACATTTATATCGTACTATATTACATGAATAAGCTCTGCCTGCCTAGCAAGAAACATGTTTTTTATTTTTTGAGAGTTCTCCATATTCACACATCATATTATATGTTCATTGATAGAGTCATGTATCGACCATCTATAATAAATAATGTAAAAAATATAGTTCCAATGATCAGTGGCTATAGAATATTTTAGAAATAAATGGTTAGTATCTTCACTATGATGGTTACAAAGGTGACATTTTGAGAAAAGTAGGATCCCAAATATTTTCAAACAAGAATCAATGGGGTAGAGCTAGGAAGAACATTCCTTTTTTCAGAGTAAAAGGATAGAAAAAAATTCCATGTTTTGGAATGTGAAAAGAATATTAATTTATAAAATTGGTAAAATAGGGGGAAAATGTGTTTTAATTATAGTAGGATAATAGAACAATATTTTTGGATACCCTTTTTAGAAAACATGGTTTTGAAGGAATATAGATTTCTGACCAAAGAGTGGGTAAATTTGGGTTTTCTTAAAAAAATAACTATATTGTGTACAAATGAGTTGAAAAATGGTATAAATACATGAATATATCATGAGTAACCATAAGATAATAAAATTATTTTATTTTATTGAGAGATGGATTATAATATTTCAACTAAGGAAGTATAATCATACAACATTTTGAAATGAAATGAGATTGTTTCAATAAACTGTAGTCACTTAATAATCATCAACCATAACCCCATTTTAGAAAGTGAAATTAAAGTAAGAATAGAAAATCATTAAATTAATTGTATTAAAGATATATCATGTGAAATTTAAGTATATACACCTTGAAAAATAATATTTGTGCATAATAAAACATGTGTCCCAAAGAAGGAAAATTGAGACAAAACTATATTACTGATTTGGTTTCTTTTGAAACATTAACTCAAGAAATAAAGATCAAAGAATGGATATTTAAATAAAAATAAATTTATGTTAAATAATAAGAGAATACATAATGGGAATTATACACATCACATAAATGGAATGGGTAGTGAATAAATCATGTATGTTATGGAATTAAAAACTGATATGAAATCCCCTTACCTTGAGTCTTGAATCTCAAAACACTTGTTAAAAACTCATTTACATTAAATATAAATTTATTATACATATTTTACAGAACCCTATTATTATATATAATACCATATATGGATTTATTATGAATTTATATTACCCTCTTGTTTTCAATTTCATGTTAAGTTTACGTTTATGGTAATATTAGCATTGTTGTTTGCATGTGTCTTAATTTGTTATAAAATTGGTCCTTATAGTTATATCATGATTTCAAGAATTTAAAATGTGATATAAATATAATTTATATTCATTATATTTTTATTATAATAATATATATAATATATAATTATGAAATGGAATTCCCCGTTTAGGGGGATGGTAAGCTTTAGATACGCATGAACATTGTCTCTGTTTTTTTATTATCGTATAGAAATAAAAACGTACATGAAATACATGTATATATATGTATATATATAATTATTAAAGTATTATTTTGTCATATATATAATATATTTTCATGAAAACCATCCTTAATACATTCCATGTATTGTGTGAACGAATCATATCGCTTTGGGGGGGGAGATAGTCTGCACTTCCTCAAACGAAACAATTAAATTTAAAACAAATGGAATGTAAAAAAATACATTTTGAAAAAGTAATAAATAAAATTAAAAACATAATAAATTTAATATATTACATATATAAACATAGTTTCTTTCATAATATCCACCTTGAGAGGTGGTAAAGGAAAAATGAACAATCATTTTTTACTGAGGCGGTAGTTCGTCGTACACAGAAGCGGCCGTTCGTTACCCATTTGATGGATGTGTGTGTAAGTGTAGGTCAAAAATGTTTCATAAAAACAAAATAGAATATTGAATATACTGGTGTTCTTATACAATCATGGAATAAATTGAGTGGAGGGGGTGGAGAAGGAAAATAAAAGAAAAGAGTTTGAGAAAAAAGGTTACCTCTTAATCAGACAACTCCTTTTGGTTTTTGCCAAAAGGATTCATTGGATTTCTTTATACCCAATGAGAGGATTCTAGGAGTAATTGTGGTATGTTAATAATTTAATTGGTTAGATATTGGAATAAAAAAATAGTATTTATAGGCATCAAGAAGAGGGAGAGATGGTGACCTTTTATAGGGAAGAAAAATGACTCACTTGGATTTTTTGAAAACAAGTTAGTTTTACACATGTCATTAACTAAAAAAGTCATTAAAAACAAAAAACAATAAATAATTTAAAGTTTATGGAATCAATATGTACATAAAAGTGTTATTGGATATTCTTATATGTCAATTCTGCCCCTATGATTATGGTTTAGTCACTAATTAAGCATTATTTGAGCTTAAAAGATTTATTTAATTTTAATCAGTTTTACTAATCACATTTGTATAAAATTAACATGATAAAATTAGATTAAAAATGTTATACTGATTAAAATTGTTTAATTCAATTTTTTTAATTCAATTCGAAGAATCACGGAAATTAATATTAATGAAAATCCTGCAGACGGGACGAAACAATGGGTTTTTAAAGTAGAAAAATGTTTAAAAGTTAGTAATGTTTTTATATTCATTTTCAAAGTTAAATTTGTTATAATGAATTAATTATATTAATATATGAATAATTGATATTAAGTGACCTTAAATATAATTTATCATTAATAATTATTTAAATGAAAACGAAGTTATCAACTAAAATTCAGTATTTTTCAATCTTCATCAAAAAACAATTCATCGAAAAATACAAAATATTAAACCATAGATAATTATTATAATATAAATTAAAAAGTGAAGTTTAATTTAATTTATTTAAATTTTTATATGTGTCTATAATTAATTTTTTTCATTATAGAAGGACATTAAAAGAAGTTCGCTGGAGATAAAAGTATTTTTAAAATTAAAAAGAATTTACAAAAAATTATATTTCCCATTATCTATTTTTTTTATTGATATAAAACCATTATATAAATATTTTAAAATTAGTTACTACTACTCATATTAATAATTTTAATGTCTAGGTTATAAATACGTCCTCTAAATAATTATAAAAATAAAATTATGTTTCACAGAAACTCGGTATTGAATGTAACGTATGCCAAGTTAGTGTTGCATGTAGCACATGCCCAGTCGGTGTTGCGTGTAGCAAAATCCATTTTGGTGTTGTGTGAAAGGAATGTTTGAATTATTGTTTTAATATATATTTTTATATATAAAATAATTTCCAGTGTCTTGTGAAAATAAAAATATCAAAAAGATAATTTAATTTAAAAAATATGTTTCAAAAAATTTTAGGGTGTCACATTCTACCCACTATAAAATGAATTTATCCCTTGAAATTTGAATGGGTTATCAAAGGTTTAATATTTAAATGTTTAATTTATAAAATCCCACATCATAAAAATTAATAATAAAACATCCCTTTAAAAGAGAATGCGGGAACCATAATGGTTACCCAAGGTAACTCATAACAAGATTACCATATAGGATAACATATATGGGAAGTGAAAAATTGGACATGTATGAGAAATCATACCATTACGTTCAGATAGATAGTGATAGAGAACATGGTCAGGATAAAGTAAAAAATTCCAAATCCATAAATCAGCGATGACCTATGGAACCATCTGATTCATCAAAAATGAAGGTACAAGGAAAAAAAATTAGTTTAATTATCATTTTCCAACATTTAAATAATTTTCATGATAATATATACTTTCAAAAATTTTGGGCAACATAACCCTTTGTTGTTACATGATCCTATTCACCTCTTAATGCAAAACGTATGGTGAATTTTTCATTTCCGAAGCACTAAATGCTCATAATATCCATGATATTCCATCCCATATATCTTTAGTTATCATAAAAATTATGTTTTCGTAACTGGTTATCCAAAATGCATAAATCCTCATGGGGTGAGATAATATCTTATTCTCACAGACATTATAAACACATTGACATAATATTTTCATAAATGTATAACAATTTAACCCTTCTGAACAATGAAAATTAATATCTTCCAAAAGAATTCCCAAAATCAACATACCATTGATTCCCCATCTAACAAAAATTATCTCTAGGTTGTTACATTCCAAAAATGTGAATAACTTCAACTAATATTCTATTGAAACATCTCAATGAAATGAATTACCAAATATCCTTATTAAAATAATAATTTTCCAATATTCCAATGATAATTTAATATATTCCCCAATTTGAGAAATTCTATAAACTCCACCTATGATATCAAAAAATACTTTATTCAAAAATCCTTTATCATTTCTAGGGATATAAGTATACTCTAATTTACCTCTTCATATCAAACATATCTTTATCAGAACAACATTATAGTAACATAATGGATATATTATGAGTTATATTTCCTGTAATCATGTGTTTTTCATGACCATGACTATACCATTAAATGCATTTTCTAGTCCATCGGAACCATTAAATGAATTCATGAATATACATAACGAAAACAAAACTAAAATATTTTTTATATATTTCATCATCCATAAGTTTTGAATCCAAATAGATAAGTACATATATACTTCAACCTTAAATATTTTGATAGAATATGTCCTTACTTGGTTTATAAGTAAATTCTTAGTTCATGGCATTGATTTGTGTGATTCCCATGTTCAGAACATAAAAGACACTGAAATCCAGGAAATTTTTTCACCATGTGGTTATCAGAATGAGTTGGTAATGATGACTAGTGACCTGTATGGGTCTAGAGGATCCATTTAGAAACATTATTGGTGAGTTGAGACATGACTTGATGAAGGGATATTTCTTGACTTACTATCTTCCAGGGTTCAGTTGGTGACCTGTGTGATGGGCCGGAACCCTGATTGTATGGTTTTTTCATGTCAGACCTCCCTAGTGTCTGAAGGGGTGGTTTTATATACTATTGGATCTCCCAAGAGTTTTCAAAAAGGTTTTAGTGTGATGACCATGAAATGATTATTTTGGCATCATATTTAGGACCTTTCCAAACATGGAATGGGTCAATGTGCATAAATTGTACCTTTACATATATAGTCTTGGGATGAGATCCAAACTACGGTATAGTTTGTGGTATGATATAACACATATCTTGAAAAATAAAAATGGTATCCTTTACAGACCAACTCCCACTAGTTAGTACCCACATCCACAATGTCAATCATTCAATCATTGAAACCAAATTCCTCATAACCACATCACCTCCTTATCTAGAATCAATCCTAAACGTATGAAATTTATATCAACCAATGGGGTGTGAAAGGGGACACTAAGTTGTTAATACATTTAGCCCACTCACAAACTAGATGTCAAGTTACACCTAGGAAAACCCTAACCAAGTAGCGTTTGAGTAAAAAAATGGGGGGGGGTTCTCCCAACCACATAAAATTCAACTAAATAATAATAAAATTCACAACCCAAAAATCCTCAATAAAATTCATGTAAATATTTACATTTATGTTCATAAAATTCACTATTTACTACTACCATTAAATATATCTCCAGTAAACATCTATTAAATATTCCATTTTATAATCCCTGAATATATCATATTCTATATTAATACCACATCAATTAGATATAACCAATCTTCAAAATATAATATAAAAAATAATTAAATCAGACATCATGTATGCCACTTATTTACGTCACCATTGTAAATGAAATATAAAAAGACACAGTTTCACTTCAATAATATTATTTGGAAAATTTATTCAATCATTACAAGAAAAAATTTAATAATACTAGATCATAATTTACTAATTTCATCCAAACACTAGAAAAAAATTTTATATTAATGATGATTTTTATGTGGATTATGACATATTATTGTAGATAATTTAGTGATGGGAACTAGGAAACAATCGTTAAATATATATATTAAATTATTAAAAAATATATAAAAAATAGTGTGGGATGTAAATCGTCGCAAATTTATTATATTAATAATGGAAAAAAACTCCCTCTATTATAATAAATTAATGGCGATTTAAGAAGCCCCAATATATATTTATTAATCTTTAATAAATTGAGTTATATATTTTTCTCTGGTTTTATAAAAAAGGCCAATGATTGAATATTTAGTAGTGGTGTTTATAGAAACTAATACATAAATTAATATTCAGAAATGGTTTTGGTAAAACAATCATTATAAATTTTCTAGGTAAATTTTAAAAATGTAATAAAATTATTAGGGATTCAAAATTACCATTAATTTATAATATTAGAGAGGCTAAAAAACTGATCTATTTTTTTTAATTATTTTAAAAAAAATCATTTAAATATTCATAATATGTAAATATATTGTTTGTGTTTGTGAATATTTAAATATATTAAAACATAGAAATATGTATTTATACACATATAGTTATATATATTTAAAACACACACACACACTCACATGTAAATATATATAAATATAAATATATTTGTGTGGAAATATATATATACAAATCCATGGGTATACAAACTCTTCTAATTTATATTATTAAAAGGATATATTTAATAATGTTTGTATATATATATTTATGTTAACAAACACACCCACATAAAAATATTATCTATATACATTTTGAAAATATAATATATATATATATATATACTTTAAATAAACTAATTTAAATATATTATATAAATATATCATATATATGGGTTTATAATAAATAAATTATATACATACAATTTATAATTATTTTTATAATTAATACATTATATAAATTTTATTAATATTTAACATATTATATATGTACATTTTATAAATGTATTTATGATTAATACATTTTATAATTTAAGTTTTGATAAATACATTTTTTAAATGTGTATACGATTAAAATAGTATATATTTAAATGAATATTCTTCAAATACTTATAGGTTTATATTAATTATATACATATATACGTATGTATTCAATACAATTTATATAAATGTACAAAACTACACTGTATAAATACATTATATAAATGTATTTAAAGCTATGCTTGAGTTGTTAGTGGAATAGAGACAAATGATATCTCAGAAGCGAGAGAGTCCATCGGTGGCTTGTAGACATAGAGGTACACGAAAAACAAGAGGTGCATGTGGTGTTGTAAAATTTCATTTTTATAAAAATACAACATTCATTGTTCATCCACCACTAACTATTTTGATATTTTAAATTGTGGTAAATTCTATTAATTATTTTTTTTTAAACTATATTTTTAGAGGGGATGATAAAAAATACTAAAACAACCACCACTAAATGTTTCAATATAAAAGTGTTCCACAATAATTGGCGCTAATCAAATTAGGTGGTAAATTTAGGGGTGTTGGATAATTCAATTTTTATGACATATATAAATTATTTTATATTAAATTAGTAGATTTATTTTATAGAAAACATGGGGGAATATGATTGAATAATTTGAGAATTCTATAGAATAGAATTTTAGATAAAAATCTAGACAAGTTCACATAACATTTGATGGTTCAATCTTTGGTGGAGGTTATGATTGATGATAAATGTAATGTTGTACCATATGAAATGGAATAAAAAGAAAAAAAAACATTACTTATCATGGGTTAGTTACCTGATTCATATGATAGTCTCATCACCACTCCACTATTCTAGAAATAAAAATTGTTTTTAGATGATGTTATTTAAACATTTTTTATCAAATTGACTTGGTGAAGGACCAATGATGGTGATTATTCACCTAATAGTGGTATTCTGGTAGTGGTAGATGGGCATGGTAATCAAATAGGTCAATTGAAGACTATATGAAAAGTCAACTTTTTCTATTATGACAAATAGGCTCATGTGTAGAGAAACATCTATACATTGAAAAATATTAAATTAGAAAATAAGTATCAGAAAACCAATGTCGAGGATACCGAAGTAATTCTTATTCAGGGTATGGGTGATTTATTTTTTGTGGGAATTGATTATTGAAGTTCAGTTCTGTACACTAAATTGGTGGTTGATTCAAAAGCATCGTACCATATGAAACTGAAGACTGAATTATTTTCTTCATATGAATAAGAAATCTCTGTTATATTAAAGATAAGTAACATATATTCTACTAATGTCATTAATTTTGGTTATATTTCTATCACTATGAATGTAGGTTATATGTTGAAATTGAGGGAGGTGCGACATGTTCAAGATAAACACCAAATTTTTTTATCTTCATGTACAATTGAAAATGATAGATTCAAGAGTTCATTTAGTAATGATGGATGGAGGTTTCCCATAGGATCAATGGTTTATTCATGTGGAATAATGGATGATATGCTTTGTAGTACTTATGTAATGGTGTCCGGTTGTGTGAAAAATGTAGTTGAAAACATGATTTCTTCATAATTTTGGCAGCGGAAATCATCACAGGTGATTTGAAGACAATAGACTAAGATGAATAAGGTTTATAAGATGATGTAGGTCATGTGGTTTAGGTGTTACACCTAATTTATTATCATTAGTGAGATTAACTAGTGTGTAAAGAATTAAATTCAAAGAATGAGGTGATTCACTAAGAGTTTTAGACTTCTCAGAGGATATTGTGAAGAGGGAAAAAATTATTACTACAGGTTCTCTGAATTATTTGGTGATTGAAATTAAGGTGGATCCATAGTTTTTTATTATGGTATTAGTAGTGCAGATGCAAGTATGAATACAACAGCATCATTTGGATTTATTTTATAGATGTAGTTTTTGGGTTTCGGTCGGAACTACAAAATACAATCGTTATATTTTATACAGAGGTTAATGGATGGTGTGAAACTAAATAGTTTTTTCCCTGTTATTTTTTTAAATTCATCTATTTATTTTTTCAATTGTGGGGGTGATTTATAGAGTGTAACCTATTTTTTATTTCATGAAGATAAAGTTATTTAAAATTCAAAAGCTATTCCCTTTCAAATCTCATCAGTATGGGTGATCTATGGCGATAATTTATTTATATATATTTGTTTCCTTCTCTATTTAATGGCATGAAGAGATAATATACCATAATTACATAACAATAATAATTTAGGTTGTCAAGTCAGCAATGTGAAGCAACGTAGCAGAGTGAAAAGTTAAATTTTAATTGAATTTTTGTAGTAGGAAGTGTGTAAAAGATACATGGGTGACTTTGGGTATAGCTAGCACTATGAAGCTTGTATATGGGAGAAACTAATATCCATTTACACCAGAACATAATACTATTAGGAGTAGAGAGAAGGGATATAGTGGTTAATCAACCATTTTTCCCTTATCAACCAATATGTTTCTAAAAACAGCCTCCCAGAGTCCACTGTGAGTCAGTCACCCTAACTGAAATGTGTGGGGAAGTTTATGAAATAAAAAAACATAAATGATATAATAGATATCACAAACACACTAACAGAATGACCTAGTCTTACACATAAATGTATATATCATCTCTTGGACACCCAGTTTCCAATACCCAAAAATAGATATTCTATAATCATACAAGAATAAATTATACTTTCATCAAATTACGTCTTTCAATTTTTACATTTAACAGTATGTTAATTAATTCATTATCCATTAATTAAAATTACTCCATATTACACTATCCCATTTATCATTTCATTAATCATTATGGTGAAAACCCGTTCCCTTTAAGAATAAAACAATCGAGTCCAAATTTCTCAAGATTTATATCATTTGAATTCCAGAAATATCTTCCCCATGAGTTATCTCATTTATGGATAATTATCAACATTTAATAATTCTAGGAAGACTTTTAATATTTCTTAAGTCAAATCAAAAGATATATATAAACTAGAAAATCCAACTACCTCAAACTGTGAGGAAGGGAATGTAGATAAAAACAGAAACCCATTAACTCCACCTTCAAATAGATTTATTTCAAATTAAACATCTCAAATTAAATAACAATAATTGACAAGACCAGATTCAGAATGTTCTGTCATCTCTAGTTCCATCCCTAACACCATCATGCATCTCACCATCACAGGCATCAACTATTTCCACAACCATGGGCCTCTCCTTCCATATCTCATCAACCATTCCATGATGAAATCACATTGTGTAAAAAGGATCTCATCCACTATACATCATATAAGGCATAAAAAACAAATATAGTCAACATGGAAACTTTTCTCAAAAAAATGAATTCAAAATTCCCAATCAAACAAGCTATCTAATACCCAAATAATTATATTTATCATACAATAATTTTTTATTGAATATTTAATTATATAATACAACATAGGTTCAATCACTGGGTAACCTAAGGCATCATATATAACAAGATATAAAATTAATCAAACATACTCCCTATCATTTTGAAGCTTTAAAAAGCATTAATGAATAGAAATTTCCAATTATCATGTCTTTTATTTTCATCATCATATACATATATTGTAGTTCAATTTTATTTACCCAATTTCAAAAACTCATAGAAGAAAAAATTTAGTTGAACATTAAAACTTACTTTAGAATCAATTTGGTTATAATAATATTATAAGAATCTAAGGATTCATTAAACATGCCTCATGTTTAATTGTTTATCGAGGAAAAAATATATTACAAGCTTTACATTATTTAATAATTTCATTAATTAAATATTATATACTAATATTAACAACATTATATTCAATGCCTAATATAGATAGCACACTATTTAGTAAATCAAGAGGTAAATAATTATCTTGTTGGAAGTTAAAAATTTGTGATCACTTTGTCAATAAACCAAATTCGTTCCTTAATATAGTATAATTTTTGTTAGGTTAATTCAACCTACATCGCAAGGAAAAAACAATGTCACATTTATGATTCCACATAAAAAAATTATAATAAATGAAACCCATACATAAAAACTTTTCATAACCTTAAAACAGTAATATAAATCCAACATGAAACTCTGATTACCTATCCCTCATGAAAACCATGATATCCTAAGAACATTACTCTACCAAAAAAATTATAATTATGGAGGTAAAAATACATAGAATGGATAGAATAATAGAATAAAAAACCATTAAATAGAGGAGAACCCAATAGAAAAGATGAAGAACTAATCTCAAATAACCACGAACTGATCCATAGAATGAGGGGCCTAATACCAATTTAAAGGGCCTTTAAAGGTATTCAAAAAGAACATTAGGTAGCCTAGGTGTTGATATAAATGTTTTAGAGAAATGTGGTTTTGAGGAAATCTGAGGTATTTATAGGAATACTGATTTTTTGGAGACCAAGACACAACAAACCAGACCATGTCGCAACACTGTTGAAAAAACAAGATGACTATGATGTAGTAGAAGGAGACCACACCATAGAAACATAGTCAAATCAATTTTTGATATCAATGATTCCCTCTAAGACATAGATTCTATGCACTCAGTGGGAGGGGCTATGGTTCGGCCTTTGACCATAATACAGAACCCCATTTTCCAATATGGAGGCTAATCAACATTCTGGTCCCCGTGGAAAAATAACCCCTCTAGTAGTAGAAATTCCCAAAACCCCTATACCATAACCTCAACACTCCATTATGTACTTATAAATAACTTGATGTGGGAATACAACATATCTAACCACCACAACATAACTTCCACAATTTTGGTCGTAGCTTAAGAAAGAGGCTCCTAAGTCCCTACACTAATATTGGACTTTCCACTCCATAACAACCACATTTAAAAGGCATCCCTAATACCCATAAGAAATAAATACCTTAAACTAAGATTCCCAGACTAAATCAAAAGTGTCATCATTTTTCAATCTCTAAGAACCTCTAAAGAACAAATCAAAGAGCTAGAAAGATCCAATCCCTTACACACATGGTGTAAAATAATGACACATAGTTAATTAGTTACATTGTACCAACTTCTTCAAGGAACCACTTCTAATCCTGAAATGACGACGTAGAAAAACTATAAATTCCAATGGACCCCAAACCTCATCTCCTTTTGTAGTGGTAGACTATGAAGTAGGAGATTGATGATGATACAACCCTTCTATGTGATGATACAATGTGTAGGGGGACATCGAATGAATACATTATTTTTGTTATAAATAGTACCAATATGATTCTAGGTATGACCTCAAGAAGTGAGTTCATATTGGAATCCATTAATATTGGAATCTACTATCTTCCTATACCATTAAAGACTAATGGGTGGCATTTGACTCCTAAAACCACCAGACTAGTACCCCAGTGAGGTTGTCCACTACTCGCCTGGCCTATGTTTTTCCCCCATGTACCTCACTAGACATGGGCTAGTTTTTGTTCCACTCTGCAAACTTCAAGTTCCTTTTTTATAGTAGTACATTTTTTATGGTCATGTGCCAAATTATCCTTTGATAAGTGTTCAAGCCCTCAAACTATATTAAAAATCAACCTTTTTTCCATTGTTAAAAATCACATTAAATGTATAAATATTTATATATTTTATTTTATATAAATAATATCACATTTATATTATAAATTTCACTTAAATAAATAAAAAAATTTGTATGAATTAAATAATAAATTAATTAATTAAATAATTATAATTTGAAATAAAATATATTCCTAAAATTGGGTGATCTTGTTTTTTTATAAAGGATATTAATTTTAAAAAATTATATTTGATAATGTCATTAAATTAATATTTTTATATATATAAATGTTCTTTTATTAAATATTATATGATTTTATTTAAATTTTTAATTTATCTTGTTTATGTATGAAATTTTTTTAGTTTTATTATCTATATTAATAATCATTTTTAACTATTATCTATTTATCATTAATGATTTATAGTTATAAAGTCGTTTTAATGAATTTTTTATTATATGTATTTTCATAAATTAAAAATATTGATGATGAATACTTATTTTAAGGAAATATATTTTTAACAAAAAAAATAATAATTTAACATTCATTAAATGAATATTACTTAGAAATGAATAAGAATGTAATCATTTTAATGCTTAAAAAAATTCATTAAAAATTATTTTTATGTGATACATGTTATGATTTTAAAAATAAATTTTATCATATACATTAATTGAATGAAATAAATTTTATTTAACTAATTTTATAAATATTTTAATAATAATAATTTTTTTGACAAAAAATATGTTACTGAGATAAAAGCTACTTACCAATGTAAAGGTAAAATAATTATTTGCAGTTTTTTTAAAAGAAATTATGTATTTTGATATAAATAAATTATTTTTTTGGTATTTTAAACTATTAATATAATGTAATATATATATATATATATATTAAGACTCATTTAATAATTAATTGTTTGGTAATATGGATTAGAAATGCTGAATGTTTAAAAATATTATTTTCTATAAAGTAAATTTTAGAATATATCTTTTTTTTAATTTGAAAGAAATTTTTTAAATTATATAATAAAAAATATCAAAAAGACCATAAAATTTAGAATCATCTGACAATAGTTGAGTAAGAGGGGGAATAATAAATTTTTAAGATAAAAATAAATAATTCATAAAATAATTATATAAAGAGAAAATGTGTAAAATGATGAAAATTGTTGTTCATCATATATTTTTTAATTAACATAATATTTATGAATTATTAATTTACTTTATTAGGTATTGAATTAAAACCTATATATATCACCCACATTTCCCCACCTAACTCACCAGATTGTTATGTGATTCTATGTTTACACTTCACATAAATTATATTTCCAAGAAATATCAATCATTTTAAGCTACAAAAGGTTCTCTACTATGCCCATTTAAAACACCACTTTTACATATAAAATCATTTCAATAATAGAATATATTTATTCTTAGAAATGATTTTCAAACATTTAATAGTTATAGTATAATAATTAAGCATAAATCCTTCATTCAAAAGAATCCCAGGCTAGGATTGAGATAATTAATCAGGTAATAATATAAGATCATCCCTTTATTTGTCATATAACATTCAATATATACTGTTAATAATACACATCCTCCACTATAATTATGTTATATATATATATATATGATTATTATAATATTAATATTATTCTATGATTTCATCTATCTAAAATCTAACACTTTCACAAGTATTTAATGTTATTGGTTGAGTTTCTTTCTACCACCATCATGAATGATGTTATAATAACATCATAATTTTATCAATTAATAATTATCAATAGATTCATATTGGTAAAATATTCTATTAAATATTAATATATTTAATTAATTTGTTTCCTAATGTATGTATGAAAATTTAATGATAAATATTACGGAATTCAATGTCATCTAGAAATTACCTATAAATTATTATTTATGGACTCGATTCTTAGAGTAAATTACAATGATTTCCATAAGATGAACAATAAAATAAATAAATAACTAGAAATTTAGTTCACATTATCTTTTATAATTTATTATTTATTATCTTGGTATCAATGAATGAGGTCATATATATATCCATTGGGATTTCTTGGTGAGTAGTGTTGTAGGTTGGTTTCTTTGGAGAAAAAAATAGCCTCAGCTATGTGGGGATTGTAGTTTGGTGTTTGGTCTTTGGGAATAAAAATGGCCATGTATCTAGGAATAGTTCCTCTAGGTCTAAAGACTATGTAATATTTATCCTTAAAACATTAAAATGAAATTATAATGAAATCAAGAAAAAAAATTGATGGATTCAAGCATTCAAGATGGAGGACATGTGATTATGATAATAAAATTTAAATAACTGATATACATGTAATTATTGAATATATTTTAACATTATAATTTATTTTGATATAAAAAATGAAATTAAATAATTTATAATGTTTTTATGTATATTATAGAGAAGTTTATAGTGCTTCTGTGAAAGTCAATAGTAATGAAAAGCTTTTAGATTCAAATAACATTTCAAAATCAAGATTGATTATTTTAGAATTTTCATCTAGGATAAATGTTTTATATTTGTGTCATAAATACTGACTCATTTCTTACCCTATGTTTATTTATTGGTTTTACACATCTCCATACCATTTCATCTCCCATTGGATTAAAATTTGACTGTAAGGGCATTTGTAAATTGACTAGACTATATCTCTTCTTTTTAGCCAGGAATGTTTATGATCTAGGTCCAAGTATTCTATTTTAATTAATTGATGAAATTATCACCAATTATATGATTTATTTTAGTCATTTTTAAATTAAATGATCTTATTTATAAAACTAATTTTCATTTAACATTTTCACAATAATTATTTCTAACAACCATTCACTTTTTTTATAAAAAATAATAAATGAATATTCCTTGTCTAAAATTTTTCAATATAAATGTAGTCACATTATTTGGTAATAATTTTACAAAATAAAACATCCACTACATGATTTCAATGTTTTACATTGAAATAACTATTCCCACTATTTGGTGAATTTTACATTTTAAAATAGAATTATTAATAAAAAAATGTTATTTTCACTTATTTTTCAATGCAATTTCGCAATGCTCTTATAATATGGTATTTATCTAATGTCAAAATTCATTAAGATTCATTATTATTCAATGTTAATGTTATACAATTACACAATTCACTACCATTATTAGAAAATAATATGATCATGTTATATTATTTTTTAGGATATATGTTTCGTTCAAGTGGTTTTATTAAGCTATGATGGAGTTATATTTGTTTTTAGTTTTATTTTGAACACAAAAATATTCTTTTTCATTATGTGATGGCTGGACATGGAATTAAATATCCCTAAATTTAATTTGGTAATGAATTATATAATTAGATATATTTTAATAGGGGTGAACTGATAATCCAAATTTACCATGTCCACTCTATGAAGGGTGACTTTGGAATAATACAACCATTTAATGAATTTGTTTAAGACTTATGTCTCATGAGAAGATATATTAGTGATTTCCTAGGAAACACGTTCCATTATGGGACTCTATAAACTATGTAATAGTTGTCTTAAAAATAATCTATATTGAAATTAATTCCATTTAATTCTAAATCATATGCCACATTATTTTTAAATGTTGTTTTTCATGGATAACTAATATATAATCATGTTTACACACCCTTATTGATAATATATTGTGTTATACAAAATGCATTAAATTGGACCCATAATTTATGATATATTATTTATTTGGTATGATTCACTTATGGTATGTTCACACACCATTTCCACGTTCTTATACCCATATATTTATATAATGCTAATTTTGATCAATAATTGATATCACTTATGTTTACCGTTATTGACAATTTGAGATGACCACTTCATAATATTAAATTAACTAGGTTATAAATAAGAGTATTATATATTATGTGTATTAATAGGTATTTTCTGAGAATAATATATTTAGGATATGTTAAGGATGTTTTAAATTAAATTGGATACATGTGTAATTTCAAACAACAGAAAACATTTATAATTTTGGTTGTGATTTTTTGTGAGTTGAGATGAATATTCCTATAAAATTTCGTAATGTTTAAATATTTTTTCACTTAGGTCACCTGAAAAAGAGTAGCTATAAATTTAGTAGAAAAATAAATTTTGAAAACTCCTAGGAAATTTCTTCTCAATATCTAAATCATTTCATGTTTTTAATTTTTTTACATACTAAAATATTTGTAATAAAATCTTATAATATATTTTATAACTTGTAAAACCTAGTAATGTAATTTTACCTACATTTATACTTATTTATTTTAACTTTTATCCATTAGTTAAACAAATCATAGGTAACAGTGGAGAAAAAGGAGGTAAAACCTTGATCATTCATAAAATATATGATTTCTTCATCTAAAGTAATTTTTGTTCATGGAATGAATTGAAAACCAAATTATATAATATGAGCTTTTATCACTACAGATGTTTGAAAATAAAAAAATTATGGGGGAATATTCAAATTATTAGTAATTCCCTACGTTACAATGAGAGTGGTGTATATGTATTTATTATTATTTATATTGTGTTTATGTTTTAAATTTTCATTATATGCATAATGGTGGTAGTCACTAAAAAATTACCCATGGATTAAATACATTTATTTGACCCATTATGGTTACTATCTCACTATAAACTACCAACTACTATTATAAAAACACACAAACATAATTGAAAATTACAAAATAATTTTTTTTATTAATAGTATAGAGTAAATGATATATACAATTTTGTCTTCAGTTAATTAATATTTTTTAAATTATTAGTACAACCAAACTACCATTATAGAATATGACCTAGTTCATCACTAGTATATATTAGTGTATGAAAACATTTGTTGAAACCAATTACTATAAACGTTACATTATACAATGGGATGGATATCTAAATTTACATTAGATATAGTATTAAATGGGGGAATGTATTGCTCCATGAAATTCATAAGACTCAGTCATTACAACGCAAAATATAACTATGATGTAATTTTCATTTATATCCTCAAAATAAATATTTATTGACTATGAGATATTATGAGGTATGTAAAGAGTTTCTTACTAGTGATTATCTAGTTTTTAATTTAATAACTCCAATTTCACTGGAATGTGAGTTACGGTGTATTGATATTTTGATTTCACTCATTATTTTTAAATTTTTATTGATTTATCAATAATATTTTTCAATATTCCACTTCCTTAATAATTTTTATTACCCCTAAAATTTTCTATATGAAATAGAATAAGTTTTTGAATCCCTTATATTTATTCATCTATTTTGGTTGAGATTATAATAAATGATAGAATTATTCATTTATTTTTATTCTTTTATATTATTTATACTCTTTTTTATATCTAGGGATATGATTGAGATGTTGATATATAGTTGGATTTATGTATGATGATTCAACCTTTCACTAGTAGAATATATCTATAAAAAACACAAAATAATTATGAATTTAATGGTTAAAAAATGGGGAATATAAAGATAAATAATTTATGGAATAACATGGCTTGAATAGTTATTGAAATTACCTCAAAATCACCACTCCCCAAGGGGAATCAATGGGAGGATATAGAAGAGGAAGATAAATCAGAAATAGACCTTTCATAATGCACATTACATGTAAATATTAATACTGTACTACTAATAAAATATATTCATAACCCACGATTTCTAAATAATTTATTAATTTAATTTCATGATTTAATGACCAATGATTTTAAAATATAATTTTATATTAAATAAAATTTGCTTCGACATATTTATTCACAAGTATAAATGAACTAAAATGAGCCACGAACTATTAGAATAATATTACTTATTATATATAAGATTAATTAAACAACTAGTAAATAAAAATATTTTAATAAAATAGTAATTAATACAAATAGTATCAAGAATGAATAATACTTCTAAAAGTAATTTTTTTATAAATATAATATTACGTTATGTATTATATAATCATTTTGGATATAATTTTTTAAATTATATAATTGAAATGTTTTATAAATAAATTCAATTTTGAATTCAAAATTTAAATATTTTATTACGATTAATATTTTATATTTTTCTGAAATAAATTAATTTTAAGCAAGTAGTGAAAGAATACCAATTATAGAAATTCTGTCATGTTTATGAGATTACCAAAATTTATGGGATAAATACATGTACTATATATCTTTTATTTAAATTATATATATTTATAATGTAAAATAAATCATTTAAATACAATATGTTTTATTTATAACCCATGATTAATGTTTGGGAAGCTTATTTGATATTTTACTCTAATAAATTATTTTATTCGAAAATATTAAAAATTAGTTTTCACCACTAATAGAAATTAAAAATATCATCATGGTTATTATATTTTATATAAAACATTTATTATTATTAAATATCTTTTATTTCAATTTTAGTCATAATAGTGTAGTTACTATGATTAAATTTAATAACCATGGTAATGGAGAAAGTGTAATTTTTAAAGAATTGTTTTTATAAAGGTATGTAATTTTTATCTACTAAATTGAATTTTCTATATTTTCTATATTGAACATGATATGGTGTTTGAAAATATAAAAAATTATATTATCAGTCTAACAATTTATGATAAATGATTCGTAATATTACGAACACATTTTTGGCAAAGCTTCATTTTACTTCAAAACTCAATTCTTTTTATAAATTATATGTTTTAATTTAAATGGAAAATTTATTATATTAAAAAACATAATTGGATTACAATTTTCCAAAACAAATTTCAACACACCAACATTTGGTAACAAGGGTTGTAATTTTTTAGTAATAGCTAAGTTACATAGCTAAAAAGTTGTTACATAGTTAAAAATAAATGTTGTAATGATTAATGAATACTGGTAAATAAATAGAAACATCTTCAAAACAAGTGGGAAATTGCATGGTTGAATCTGCCTCAACTAAAACTAATTTTCAATAAATTCTGGACTAGTTTTGGATCCATTTACCATTGATACAATTATTGAATAATTGATTTGTATTTTGTATTTTGAAAAATAAAAAATTCCTCCACATCTAAAACAGGCCTCTCACTAACCATTCATGAATACACGATGTTTATATTTCTTCATTATACTATTACCAGCTAATATCTCCTAGATGTATCTTTCACATCTATAAGGCCCTTGTATCTAGAATATGTCATATTCCCTTCATTTCAAAGATGAATTTATAGAGAATGTTCAAGCTCTCTCCATGAGTAGTTACAACTCCTTAGTCTGTAATTATTAATTTTACTATATCCCATGAATTATTACATAATAATGAAGGTATTATAACATAATTGATATTAAAATTTTGATGTTTTTATAATATTTTAATTAAAATCTTCTACCTCTATAAAAAACCATTCATTAAATTATGATTCCATCATAAATTTGTGATAACTAACACCTCTATGAATGGAATAATATGTTTTTCATTAAATATTTACATGGATGATGAAAAATGATTTTTTATAGGAATAAAATATAATAATTATAAAAATATTACTTTTATGATATGTAACTTAATTTTTTATGCCCTTCCTCCCACTCAATGGTAGAAGATTGTTTCGTCCATGTATATACTAACAACCATCACCATTGAACGAAGTTTATCATTTTATCATTACCACATTACAAGGATGAAATTGAAATTTTATATAATATATGAAAAGAAAATTTAAGAAAATATTAATATCCTTGAGTGATATTATTTAACAATCTATAATATATTTTTATAATAATGTTTTAAAGTATATTTTATAACATTTAATGAAAATTTAATAGAACCTTTTATAATTTGAGCAAAAATATAAAAAAATTATAATAATGTATATTTTTTTGATAATTTAAGAATAATAAAAATATAAATATATAATTATGAAGACTATGATGATATTTTACAACACATTTCACCAATTTCATCAAATGAAGGATGTTTCGGAAAAATTGGCCAATTCACCTCATGTAACAGATATGAAAAAAATTAATATAGAAAATTAAAAACATATCGAAATATTTAGACATTATATTATGAAATATAGTCAAATAACTATATTAATAATGTATTTAATAAAATTTATTTTATTATTCAATATGTTTGGTGCATGCAAGAAAATGAATATAAACCCTAGTTAAGGTTTTCTGCATCTCATTACTCATTCATTGAGTTATGATTATTCCTCACTAATTATTTCATTTTATTTATGCTATATATATATATATTTGGAATGGATTTTTTTCACCAAAATATTGAAATATATTTTGTTTATAAATACATATAATGATTTATATAGTATGAAATATTTTTTTCAAAATATTACAACAAATTATGGGTTTTTAGACTCAATCCCCTTTCTTTGTGTTATTATGTTTCCTATTTAAATTCACACATATATGTTTTTTCTACCATACTATGAATTTATTTCATGGTAATTTCAATTTTAAAAAAGAAAAAATGGAACAATTTATTCATATAATCCATCATGAAGAATTTCATAGAAATGAAAAGTATATTATTATTAAGAATAATATTCATCATCATTAATTACGGTATTCAACTTGTCCATATTTTCATTATTTATATTATTATCTTTTAAAATTAGACACCAATTATTCTATTATCGTGCGTGAAATTAATATTTCTCATGTCCACTTTGAAAAATAATATTTATTACTCTTCTTATTAAGATGGTTTTCAGAAATGTTATTTCAAAATATTAAAAATTTTGTTGATCCTTTCATAATAAAATGTTTTATCTTCCACTGAAAATTTCATTAAAAAAATTATGCATTATCGAGGATATATTATTTATTTTTATTTTCAAATTTAAATGTTTGGTATTTTATCAATTCTCTTTTTTTTAAAATGAATATTAAATGTGATCTTTAACTTCTTATTTTATGATAATGGTAAAAATTATTTGTAAAAAATCTTTTAGGGTTTCATTATGATTTTAAATTTTATCTATAAATGATTCATTTCCATGGATGTTATTATTAATTTATCACATTTTAAATTTTCCAAAAAAAAATACTCATTTAGGTGATTGAATTTTTGTTGTTACCTATTTACATTCTTGTTTTCAATTTTAGTAATTTAATATTTAGATGTTACAAAACCCATATCTCATTCCATGTTTTAATTATGATATGATGATTGATTATTTTATATGAAACCACATATAAATCTATGATTGATTTGTTTGGTCTGATATCACCATCTAATGTATTATTTAATTACATTATCTCTTGGCACAAATATGAGAATTTTTTATGTTCACAATAGGAATCATCAACCTTTTTATTATTCAAAATAGGAAGTGTGTTCTTTTTTATCGCAACATGAGTTATAGATATTTTTTTGATAACTATGTTACAATTTCTATATGGTAATGCTTTTATTAATGTTATTTTATATTCTATGATTAAATTTCTTATTGAATTTCCATGTCATATTCCTATCATGATACTTTTTGGGTAATGTTTATCATATAATGATTCCATAATATTTTTATATTGATTATTATTGTTTATTGGATAATACATGTTCTTATATTATGATATATGTAAATATATTTTTATTCAATTTTATTTCTCAAAAAAAATTTCTCCCCTACCCAGGTTTTCTCATAAACATTTGATCTCACCAATTTTTACATGTTCATATGTTTCTTTTACTGAGTGTTTTAGTTTACAACGTTTTTATGATTCATTTCCTCTAACATATTAAATGAATCAAAGTTATTATCATGGAGTTATATTCGGTGGAAATGGGTAAATGTATTTAAATAATAAGTTTTGTATATATCTAGTTATAAAATACACTAAATTATACGGTTTTCTATGTTATGTTAGATTATTTGAAAGTATAATACTAATGTGAAATTATTTCTAGTTTATATAGGTTAATATCACTTGGTTAAAAGTAATGTTGTAAAAGTATGTATTCTTAGCACTGAACATGATAATTGGGGTATGGGGTCTATTATTTAATATTATATATGTTCTTTAATAATTTTGAATATTATTTTAGTTTTTCTATCATTTAGTTTAGATAAATTTAGTTAAAAACCTCGGTTTAAGTCTATGATATATGTTTTTATACAGGATAAAAATTACTTTTTTAATATATTAACTGTATAGTTTATCCTAGAAATTAAAATATTTCATTTATATGTATAGGTGGATGTGGTTATGGAATTAAATAACCCACTGTCAATCACTACTAAATTGGGAGGTTGAGTATCCACTCAATATTCACTTAGGTTGATGGTTACTACGATTA
Organism: Viscum album; assembly: GCA_963277665.1. Classification (NCBI taxonomy): domain Eukaryota; kingdom Viridiplantae; phylum Streptophyta; class Magnoliopsida; order Santalales; family Viscaceae; genus Viscum; species Viscum album. The sequence continues at coordinate 1,527,466,918 of OY728151.1, forward strand.
AGAATACGAAACTAGAAAGACACTCCTATAGGACATAGATTTGTTAATTCAAATTCACTTTTTGAACCATAATTAATGATATGATATTATTCTTATAGTATGGATAGATAAAATATTAAGAAATTTGAAATTAATAACATAAATTAAATCCAATAAATGTATATGTTACGTTACATCCATTTTATGCTTATAGTTTCCCATTTTAATTAAGTATTTTTTTTCCTCAAGATTAATTTATTTATGAAGTGGATATTTCTTGTATAAACTTAAATAACAACGAATTCCATGGAAAATTAAAAAAAATTACTTATGATCAAACTATTAAGATATGATTTGGAGTGAAAGAATCTTGTTATTATTAAAAAATAGTTATGATGAATATTGATTATCACAATGATAATTTTTGAGTTACCAAAAACATGACTGAAGAGAAGGATACCATCTAATATGTGTTTATATAAAGTATATATTATAGGAATAATTATTCAATTATATCAGTGTGACAAATATTTTGAGAATTTCCTTAGGGAGTGTCTTAATTGAATTTTGAGATGTTTTATGTGTCGAAAATGAGGGTAGAGAGAAAATAATTACTGAGGAAAAATGAATAGCTCAATAGAAATGGAGAAAGGAAATATTGTTTATTTATAGGTACAACCTATAGTTAAAGATATTAAATATGGGGAACATGGGAATAAACCAAGCCAATACCCTAATAAAAGTTATAACAAGGATAACACGAACCAATAACCTCCAAGGATTAAAAATGAAACAAAAATAATGGATGAGGGTTTTGAAAAATTATATGAAACGGGGAACACTAATCCCAATCTAAAAAACAATGACTATCACATTTGTATCTTCTTCAACCCACTCTATTATACCTATAATGTTTGCTAAGGACATAAAATTGTCACCTAGATGACTAGATTTTAACTTATTAAATAAACCCTTTTGTGGAATAACAATTGTATCCACTACTTGTTTTTAAATAATTTTTATTTGTTGATACCTCTTTATCATTCATTTATATTATCCAAAAGTTATTTTGAAAATGTAATGCTTCCCTCAAATTAGACGATTTTTTTGGAATAATGATAACATATTTAACATCACCCATTTATTCCATATCAATATTAGGATGACTATGAGTACAATTTAGAATGAAATTATATATTGTGGGGCTTCATATTGAATACTGATAGACTCCTGGATGAAATTATTGAGAAATAATCACTATTCTATTTAAGCATATTCCAAGGATAATTATATTTATTTTTAGCTTTTATGATTGATATATATTTATAAATTATAACATATTCTGTATCTATCTTTAATATACCCATATCTATTGATAAGTAATAATTAATATTTTTAGGGAGCCATTTTTGGATGATAATGCTACTTTTTAATTATTTCAAAATCACATTTAAGGAAAAAGTGGGAAGCCAAAAAGATTAAAAATATAAAAATTTTAAAACACATGAGAAAATATTGATCCATTCTAGAAAATTTTAATGTGGTTAAAATTATGTACCTTAAAAAGATGCCATTAAATGGAGGTAACCACCATTCTAGGATTTTCCTTGATGAGATATTCGAAGAAGAGTTCCATCTTGTCCCTAGTATGAACATGATCCTATAATTCTGTTTTATTTATCAATACATGAAGATTTTTCATCATTTAAATCAACACAAAATTGTCTTTGGGGATAATGTAAATCATCGATGTTTTGCTATATATTTTTTCTTTAAATAATTTGTATGTTGATATATCTATTAACATCCAAAACCAAAAAAAATAACCATGACATATTAGATGAATATTATTTAGATAATTTATAAATAATAGATCCTTGAGTAAATAAAATTATTTAATTCAATTATAAATTTAAAGACATATTTTTAAGAACACGTTATATATTAAAAGTTTATTTTTTCAATAAAAGAATTATTACATTAGAAATCATATATAAATTTTCAATTTAATTTTAAAAATTTTAGATTTTTTAATCTAGAAAATTAATATCATTTTTCTATTCAGAAATTGAATATTTTCCGAGGATTAGTTTCTGATATTTTTCTAAAATAAATAATTTGTATATGAATAGTGAAAAAATAAGACAATTACATATAACGTAATATTATTGAAATTATCATAATTAAATTATTTATTAAAAGTATCATAAACATTTTTATTTAATAATATACATTTAAATAGTAAAATATATAATTTCAAATCATTATGTTGAATTTATAACCCATGAATACCATTTTGGAATCTTTTGTAATATTTTACATTAAAAATGGTATTAATTTGATCATATTAATAAATAGTTTTAATCAATTGTCATAATTAAATATATAATGTGGATTTTAAATCGTAAATATAAAAAATTCATTTTTAGGCATAAAAGTATGAAAACTAAGATTTAAATTGCCATAATAATATTAGTAATGTTATTCTAAAATATTTTTTTATATTATATAATATTTTCATAGTAAATTAAATTTATATATTTTATATACCCAATATGATATTATTTTAAGACATACATAAAAATATATAATCAAACATTTAAATTTTTTATAATTTCATATATAATTAAGTACACTTAATGTTAATAAAATCAATGTTCTATAAAAAATGTTTTTCTATATATTATATGTTTTAATTTAAATGTTAACTTTCTCATATTATAAAATTTAATTAGATTAAATACTAATTAATTATTTTTTAAACATAAAAAAAGTTGGTATTATGGGTTATTTAATATTTTTAATAAAACATAAATTACATAGTTAAAAATATGTTACTATGGTAAATGACCAAAATGGGTAAGTATGAATGATAATATGGTATATGACTTTAAAAATGTTTAAAATTTGTTTGAGAATTAATGTTTATGTATTACTCAAAAAAAATTCCATCGAAAATTTTTTTGGAGAAATTTTGTATACATTGAACCATGAATTTGATAATGGATTCATTGCGATGTAATGAGTATTGATTAAAATGCACTTTTCACCAACATAGAAAAGGGGTCTCTCACAACTACATCAAGACCACCATATATTCAGTTTCTTCGAGAAAATATTCTTACATTAACATTAATGTATTTATCTATCATATCCATAATACATTGATATTATGAAGGTTGCCTAATCCTTTAATCTCTAAGGACACTTTGAAGAGAATGTTCAAGCACTCCATGTGTGTAATTATTTCTCCTTAGTCATGAATTCTTAATGTTTCACTATTACCTAAAATATTTTATCTACATTAAAGTATAAAAACATCAGTAATATTAATATTATTAATTTTATTATACTAATTTTATATCACTATTATAACTCCCTATAAAACCATTTATAAATGGAATACATCGCCCTGCATTTGTGAAAACCGGAAATCACATGAACAATATGTTCTATTTTTCAAAAAAATTACACTTTCCATATTTAAAGTGTTATTTAATGAGGAAAATTATTAATTATAAAATGAATATTATTTTAAAATGATAATTATTTTATTTTTATATCATCCCTCATGTTAAATGGAAAATGAATGTGGTGTCCATGCATGGGTGGACTACCGCCTTCATAGAATAGTGTATTTTGTTTTTCTATTACCACCATACATGAATGAAAATAAATGTATATATAATTTTTACCGATTATGTTTACTAATATATATATAATATTTTCTGATAATATTAGATAATATATAGATAATATTAATAATAAATTCCTATTATAAATTTATCCAGAGTAAATGAACATCTCGGGGTATCTTTATTAATTTGATTCCAACATTGAAACATATGTAAATGTGTATATTTTTTACAAATGGAAAACTAAATGACATATAAATTCATCATTATTTATATTATGAATCTATTTCCCAACACTTTTGACCATAGTCAATAAATTGATTTTTTTAGAAAGAGTTACCGAACCACCTTATGTAACTTATATTAGAAAAATCATTATGTTATGAAAATATATAATATCATAGAATATGGATCATATAATATGTAAGATAGATAAATAATGATCACATATATGTTATTAAACCAAATAATTTTATTATTAAGGATGTTAGGAACAAACCCAGAATGAATCAGGACTTGTGGTAAGGGTTTTTTGGATGTCAATTCTCTCTCATTGAGATTTTATTCATCTTTAATAATTTATTATTTTTTTGGTGTATGTATTGGGTATGAATTTTTAAAAAAAACGAAATATAAGGGATTTAGAATTTCATATCCGGTCATACATTTTATGTGATTACATACAATAAGGGTTTTGTTTAACTCAATCTAATTTCTTTGAGTTATTATGTTTCATCTTTAACTTCATACTTATAGGGTTGGTTTATTCCACACTATGATTTAATATCTTGGTACTTTACCTTTCATATTGGGGAAAAATTAATTAATTTTTATTATACTCTTTATCAATGAATTTCTTCACACTAAAAAGTAAATAATTATTAAGAATAATTATGTTCCTCTTTTATGAGTGTTTCCCCTTATTGTCCATACCATCTTTCCCATTAATAATATCATTAATAACTAAAAACATAAATATGTATTATGTTATGTGAAATTCATAATCACTATTTTTATTATTAAAAAGATTTATTATATCTATTAATATGTTCTAGGTTTTCAATAAATGTATTTCAAAATATTAAATTTTTCTTCAATCCTTTAAAAATCAAATATTTTCTCTTCCAATGCACATATATATATATAATATAATATTATTTTTTTATTTTTAGGTATTCCTTATCCATCCCTTTGATCATGCTTTTTTGGTTCTCATTTAAGCGTGCTTTGCTGGAAAATTATGAATTTTTTTGAATTTTTTGAGATGTACATGGTTGGCCCATAGTTTTCCCAAACTGCGCGCCCACCCAGTAGAAAATATGAAAACCCAAATAGTGATAGTTTTCAAAGTTATCACACATTTTGAAAAAAATTTCACCCACCTATTAGAAAATGTTCACCCCATTAGAGGGGTGCAAAGATAGGGGCATGGTTTGACAAACCATGAGACCATACCTAGTTAACCCTATAGATGATGTTTCTTAATTCCAAAAAATATTTCAAAAATTACCCAACAGACCTTTTAAATCATCTTGACCCCAAATCCTCATATCCCAAAATCCTAAGTCCTTCGAGCTCCCAAGAACACTTTTTTGTCTCATCAAAACCCATTCTAAGGAGGTTTGAATCTTGGTGAACAAAAATCATTTCCTATTCAGTAAAAGATCTTCTCATGGCCTTCTTATACAACTCTCTAGATATTTCCTTCAAAGGGTTTATTATATCATTTACTTTTGAAGGATATATACTTATATGTTTTGGATATTGAATCTGTATTTGATTCCTTCATCACTAATTTTGAGGTTCATTATTCTCAATTATCAATGCGGGAGTTGTGTTATGTGATCTCCATGTTAAAGTAGTTGATTACATTTAAGATTGGCCAATTAATTGATCATATAATTGGGTGATTATACTAAATTGATTTCAATTATATTTTAAGTAAATAATTCAATGTGAATTGTGTATATGAATTTGATATGGAATAGGATCTTTGGAAAATCCCTAATTTATATGAAATTGGTAATTTTTGATTAATAATAAAATTGTTGGAATTTGTGAAATACATTTGTAAACATGATTTTTAGAAAAATTGATTAAATTTTTTTTATAAGAATTTTTTTTTGGTTTTATCTAGAAAAATGACTGAATTGATTTAAAATCCATGTTTTGGTTTACAAAGAGAAATTGACATATTGAAACTAGAAATTGGGAAATTTTATTTTCAATAGTTTTAAAATAATTTACCCATTGTTGATTGTTTGTTTGAGAAAATGAAATATTTGGTTGATGCTGGGTTATTTGGGACAAAAACACTTGTATGGTAATTCCCTAGAAACATATTGAATCTTTGTAAATCTAAAAATATATAGCCCATTCGATCCAATCCTTGATGGGATTTTGATGATTCCTCCTTAACCCGTGTCTAAGGGACATTTGTACACATATTTCATTGATAACCTATATGAATGTGTGAGGTTATCATAAAAGAGAAATATAATTCCTCTAAAAATATGACCATGTTTCTCACTTTTGGATTATATATAAATATATGTACTTGTAATAAAAAAATTTATTCATGCCTAGTGATTTTTATAAAAAAATTTATACAAGAAGAATATTTAATCCATAGTTTTGAAATGATTCCATCAATTGAATGGAAAATCATGTTCTATTATAAATATGATATTTGTATGAACAATCATATTTTTTTAAAATTTAATGATTTATTTGATTACTTAGTCTAGAATCTGATCATGGAACACTTGGTGAGACCCTTCTTTTATTTTATCTCACACACTACCTTTTCCTTTGGGAGTTTGTAGATTTTATTCTCCCTGGTTCGAGAAATGGTAAAGCACTTATTTGAGGTGGTAGTTGTTTTTAATCTTGTGGTCTTGGAGTTTTCTATCGATTAGGACTTGGGATGTTTTATCTTGTATTTCTGGGACATTTATAATGTACTATTTGGGGTTTTTTATACGTATTTGACTTCTAGTATAATATCCATTGGAATTTTTTGTTAAGAATACCGACTTGTTTTTGTTTCATCCACTCTTTATGTGGAAAAACTATATCCAATTAATCTTGTATTATTCTAGGTGATAGTCACCAACCCATGGGGATCAGGAACAACACTAGTGCCATGTTATTTCATGTTCGGTTGTTAGGGTACCAGGGTATCTAGGATAGTTCATGAAAAATTTGTTTTAATGGTATAGGTTAAGCATCATTCATTGATTCGAGTATGAAATTTGAAATATTTTCGGTACATAGAAGCTAGTTGAAAGTGAGTTCCTATCCATCACTTCTCATAATGATCCATATGTCACCATATATATATACAGTAATAATGATTTCTTGAGGATTAGTTCTGGTTTCCCCAATTTTTATTTGGGTAGTTGAAATCTAAATCTTGAATATCTATCTCATGGGATTAATTTCCGTATTTATATTTTTTGAGTGTTAATAAAAGTATCATTTATAATGTATTTAATGTATTTTTGAACATATTTTATAGCATCATTCCTCCAAGAAGATGTGTAGAGTGAATCCATGAGTAAACTGATGATGAACCACAATGAAAAAATTATTTCATGGATAACATCTAGTTGATGTAATTGTGCATACTGTCTAAGATCATGGAAAAGCACCCACATCTGTTCCCATTAAGACTATAAAAAAATAATCATAGATGTATGTTTTTTGAAATCATGCCCAGAAGTTCCTCTGATAAAATCCACCAGCGTTCTAAGGTTCTAATATTCCTCAAGAGGATGAGGATTGGTTGATAAGGATTGATATTCTGTCTGAGTACTTGGAGACACCTGAAGAAATCAAGGTGAAATATGTCACCTTCAAGATGGAAGGACCTCAAATGAGATGGTGGGACATGATGGTGATGATGATGAATCCTGAGGACTTAGAGTGGAAGAAATTTTATTTTATTTTCCCTGGACATATTTATCAAGAGTCTATGGTGCTGGCTAAGGCTATAGGGTTCTCAAACTCAATCAGGATGACAGGACTGCAACCGAGTATGAAATTCACTTTTCTGATCTTGTACAATGTTCACCTCAGACTGTATCGATTGATAGGATTAGGACTCAATGGGTACTTATGGAACTTCAATTAGATATTTTTTATATGGTTTTATTTACAAATAATTCTTTTGATGCTGACATGTTGGATAGAGCATTGATGGTCAAGATTGTTCTTTCTTGAAATAAAGGGTTGTAGGATGTTCCTTTTCCCCCAGGGGAAGTTCTATGTGTTTGCATAAAGTGAATAAGATTCCAAATGTGACTCAGGGAGTATCTCGATAGCACAGTTCTTCTAGACCTCTTGTAGTGCATGGAATATTCCTTTAGATTTTTAACTAATGTGTAAAGCCTAGGAACATGAAATGGGGTTGCATGGAGGCATCCATGATATGAGGTTATTTTGGATGTTCAAATCAGTTATAGAAGTTTTTTCATGTTTGTTCTTCTTCACATAGTTTCATGGGATCATCAGCACTAAAACATTCCATGTTATAATAATATGCTTCATGAACTAAAGGATTCTATCCATAGGAATCTATAAAGATGCTTCTTCATGGATTGGAAGAGTCTCTAGGGAAAGAAGATATTGGTCCAAAGACCATGATAAGTATAATCTCTATATTTACTTCCATATTTAATAATTTATTTGATACTATCATAACTCATTCATTTATATCATCCCATTTTATCAATGTCCAAAATCATTCTATGGATATTTTGTCTAATGTGATGGATATTACTACACCCCTCAAAACAAAGAGAGAGAAGAGTCTTTATTGTCCTACCTGTGTTTTTCATTTTATTAGATATCATGATTACATTGGATTTTACGGTTCTCAACATTGAACCTCTTGATCTCATATTGTAACAACCCAAATCTAGAGCCACTCAACTGGTTCCCCATACCTAGTGCACCACATGACTTCAAGCGCGCTTCCCCAAATGCTAGAGGCTGCCAACTAGCAGTAAGGGCCTTGGTGAGTCTGTGGGGAAACTATGCCCTCATTCAGTAAAGTATATAGTGGAAGGATAAACAATAAACAATAGAAGAAGAGGTAAACAGAATAAAAAAACTGAAACTAAATAGCAGAAGCAATTTATAATATAATAATTATGAAAATGATGCAACAGGTACACATATCAAAGGAAAGAAACAAACAGAACAACGTGTGGAATTAAAACTAAGAAGAATGTAGTAAAAGTAAACAGAAACTCCAGCAGCATCGCAAGCCTAGGATCGGTATTATGCTCTCTAGCTCCAACCAGCAATCATGTACCAGAAGTAGAAGGGACACAATCCATATCCACACCTGCAACCATATAACATGATTGGGACGAAAAGCCGGACCCAAACAGGGAGTGAGACTAATCACAGTAAGCAACCACAACAAGATCTGTGCTATATTGTCAGTGAGCAATATAGAAAAAGTAATGGAAATAAATGCAACAGAGAAACAAGAGTACACTAAAGTAAACAATCCTACAGATCTCCACTCACATTTATTTAGTAATTTAATTATATCATTTAATTATCACCCAAGGAATCAAGAAATAGCTCTATATTCCCAAATCATAGCAAGTATCACAATAGGTATCTCAGCAAACTACCTAAACTAACAAGAAGTGAAAACCCAAGATTCTTTTTCATCTTGGTGGACTCGTCATAACCTATCAAACAAAATCCCACTGACTCTATGGGTGGCTCAAACTAGCATACCCCTATATTCAAGTAATCATACAAAGACACACACACTCTGGGAAGCACTTACCATCAATTCCCTTGTGGTCATGCAATGATAGGTATAGACTCTCTGAGGAAGCACTTACGTCTAATTCCCCCTATAGTATCGATACATAACTACAAACACTCTAATGAAGCACAAATTCTAATTCCTAATGGTCCTGCGAATGATACTAATTATAACAGACTCTCTAGGGAATCACTTAATCTCCAATTCCCCCTTTAGTCTACTACTACAGGTTCACACAACCCTGAGCAGTCTAGTCGTGTGTAATAAACTATTAGTAACATGAAGTAAGTTCAACAACTACCTGGATAATAGCTATAATTCATCAAAATTATATAAATAGCAGGCAACACATGCAATCAACTGTATCAAGGCATGAAATCAATGCAACAAGGTATGCCTCACAGACAACCTAAGCCAAAAGGCAATAAACATCAAAATCAATGGAAACACCCATAGGGTGATCCTAAATCATGATAACAAGCAATCATTATTCATCTAATAACCTCAATCATACAATCAATCTGAGGTATATAATAATACATGATCAAAACTCTTACTAGAGATACCAAAAACATGGGAATCCGACACTTTTTGTATAAAAACTCAAAGACATTCAACGTAGGGAAACAAACCACCTACCTCGATCCCAGGAGATCAATATACATTAACCACAAGGCTTGAATCTCCTTAGAACATCGTAGATCTACAGATATATACAAAATTTTCAACCAACGATATCTTGAGAAAGAGGTGAAATCATGGAATTCAACTCAAGGAGAAGGCAGAGCTCACTGTTGTGGTTCCAACGAAATCGATGGTTGTCAATCCGGAAAACCGAAGGTGGATCGGGGGCACATAGGATTTTCTTGGTCGTATGGGATACTCTCGGTCGAAGAAACTGAAGAAGAAGATGATTCATTCATTTAGGCGTGACCCCAGTCTGTTTAATGAAAAAAATAAAGTACACGGCGTGTACTTCTAGGGTACAGGGCGTGTACTAGGATTTTCTGTACACCGCATTAAGCGCCCTCCACATCTCCCCTACACACCATGTGTTTTGCTCGGACATGGCCAGTACACATCCTTGTGCAACATCAAAGTACATGATGGGTAATTATAATGCACATGGTGTGTACTTTGAAAATTTCAATATTTTCCTCTTTTCCCCAAAAACGACCAGAAAAGGAAAAACATACCTGAAAAGAAGGTCTGGGTTCTTATAAACTTCCCCCTTAAAGAAAATTGTCCCTGAATTTCCCTATAAAGGAGGAAAAGAAGAAACCTCAAACAACTCTGTCCACTGTGATCGCATATCCGCCTCCCTCTCCCAAGTCTCGTCCAGTACACGGCCGTGCTGCCATAGCTCTCGTACCAGAGGAACATACCAGCCACAAATTACCTTGGCACTACGATCAAAAATCCTAATAGGATGGTCCTCGAATGATGCATTCTACTCCATCTCAATCTCCTCGGGTTGAAAAACATGACACGAGTCATAGAAATAGCATCAAATATGAGAAACATGGAAGAGATCGTGCATAGCCTGGTACTGCTGAGGTAACTCCATCCTATAAGCAACCATCCCGACTCTCTCCAGAACCTCAAACGGCCTGACGTATCTCGGTGAATGCTTACCCTGTCTTCTAATCCTCTTGCATCCCAACCTCGACGTAACACGTAAGAAAACCTGATCTCCGACCTTGAACTCCCAAGGTCATCTCCGCTAATCAGCATAATATTTCTGTCGAGCCTGTGCAGTAGCCATCCTATTCCGAATAAACTCCACATGTTTTGTGCTCTCCTAAACAAGACGAGGTCCCAGCATAGATGCCACTCCTACCTACTACCAACACAAGGGTGATCAGCATGACCTACCATACAAATCCTCATAAGTTTCCATATGAATAGTTGCTTGAAAACAATTAATGTAGGAAAACTCCACTAGGGGTATATGTATCTCCCAAGAACCTCCAAAATCAAGGACACATGCTCGTAAAATTTACTCCAGCTCCTGAATTGTGTGCTCTGACTGGCCATCTATCTGGGGTTGGTTAGCTATACTCAGTTGTACCTGTGTACCCAAATCCTTATATAGCCCTTGCCAGAAATGCGACATAAATTCGGCGTCCCTATCTGAAATGATAGTACTCAGAACCCAATGAAAGCGTACAATCTCATGGATGTACAATCATCCAAGATCATCAACACTGAAGGTCTCCTTAATCAGCACGAAGTGAGAAACCTTCATGATCCTGTCAATGGCAACCCATACCACGTCATTCCCTCGAGCCAATCTCGGTAACCCTTCCACGAAGTCCATCATGATGTCATTCCACTTCCACTCAGGAATGGGTAGCTGCTGTAAAAGCCCTGTTGGTCGCTGGTGCTCTACCTTCACCTGCTGACAGGTGGCACACCTAATGACAAAACCAGAAACATCTCCCATTATACATGGACACTAATACTGGTGGTGTAGATCACGATACATCTTGGTGACACCAGGATGAACTTCCCAAACTGAGGAATGAATGTTCAGCATCATCTCATCGCCTATATCTGTTGGCACCCATACGCGTCCCTAGAAACACAAGATCTCATCCTCACCTACGATCCATCTGAGAATAGGGTACTCCCCTAACACACTTTCCTGTAGGACTAGTCCTTCATAATCTAATAGATGCCTCTTTCGATCTCGATCAAGAAAGCTAGTGGTAACAGCTACAAATGAAAGAAAAGTATGAACCTGTCTGTCGTGCACCTCCAAATGCATTTCAGAGAACAGATCCATAAGCTGCCACTCACAGCTGGCCTCCTGTACTACATGTATCTGTGTCCTCCTGCTCAGCGCGTCTGCCACAACGTCGGCTTTCCCAGGTGTATAAGAAATCACAAAATCGAAAGACTGTAGGTACTCAACCCAACTCCACTATCTCAGATTCATGTCACGCTCCATGAAGATATACTTGAGGCTCTTGTGGTCAGTATAGACCACAAAATTCTCTCCTAGAAGTTAATGTATCCAACAACATAAAGCATGAACATATGAAGCCAACTCCAGGTCGTGTGTAGGATAGTTCCTCTCATGTGGCCTCAAATGCAGAGATCCATATGCAACGGCAAGATCCTTCTGCATAAGCAGTACTCCAATCCCGATGCCAGATGCATCATAGAAAACTGTATAACTCCTGCCCTGCTCCGACAAAACTAGGATCAGTGTTGAAGTCAATCTCCCCTTCAACACCTAAAATACTGAATCTTAGGCTTCTCAACAAAAATACTTCACCCCGTTCTTAGTCAAGACCATTAATGGCACTTCTATGCGTGAGAAGTCCTGTATAAACCTCCTATAGTAACCAACCAGCACCAAGAAACTACATACCTCGAAGACATTCTTTGGATGCTCCCAGGTAACTACTGCTCTCACCTTCTCTGGGTCTACTGATACTCCTGTCTCTAAGATGACATGACCCAGGAAGTGAATCTCGTCCATCCAAAAGTGGAACTTTGAGATCTTATCATATAAGTGATGCTCCTTCAGTGTACTCAAAACGATCTCAAGATGGGTAGCATGGTCGTGTCCAGTGTGAGAGTACACTAAGATATCATCCACGAAAACCACCATGAAAGAGTCCATGTAATGATTGTAAACTCTGTTCATCAGCACCATGAAAATTGATAGCATGTTCGTGAGACTAAACAAAAAAACCAAATACTCATACAGAACATACCTGCTTCGGAAGGCTGTAAGAGGTATATCATATGGTTTGACACGCAACTGGTGGTATCCAGACCTCAAGTCGATATTCGAGAACACTCTGGATCCTCAAATATGATCAAAGAGATCATTTATCTGTGGAAATGGATATCTTTTATTGAACGTCAACTGGTTTTTATTTCGATAATCCACTCATAGCCGTAATGTACCATCCACCTTCTTTGGAAACAGAATGGGAGAACCCCAAGAAGATGTACTTAGTCGGATAAAACCATTTGCCTCCAACTCATCTAACTTCTTCCTGAGCTCCTGTAACTCAGGTGTATCCATCTAATAAGGAGGAATGGATACCGGTGACGCTCCTTGAACAAGCTCAATAGAAAATTCTTCCTCTCCATCCATAAGAAAACCTGAAAAGTCTACTTGAAAGAAATATGAAATGCAATTAAATACTGGAGGAAAATACCCATGAGAAGTCCCCTGGTCATCCAGATATATGCTAGCAATCCGGTCCATAACACCGCCAAACCTATGATGCTCTGGTCCAGCTCTGCTCGCCTGGACATTAGATTCTCCCTTATGAATAAAAGATCTTCCCTCCGGTGATATGAAACTCACCATACGACCATAGCAATCAACAAAGGTCTGCAAAGGAACTAACCAGTCCATTCCGAGAATGACATACTATCCTATAATCTCCAAAACATAGACACTCAATGAGAAACGACACCCACCAACCTCAAGGGGGAAGTCTAAACACTGACGCGTGCTAGCAGTTCATGTTCCAAAGGGAGTTTCTAGTGACATAATACCCCAGAAGCACAAATAGTAAGTCTAAGTATCTCCATAGTGTGAAAATAAATTAATATATGTGAAGCTCCTATATCGAAATGTGAAGAGTATAAAACTGAGGGTACTAAAATCGTACCTCGAACTGTAGAAGTTCCAAGATCCTGTTATTGATGAATCTGCTCTACATCAAATGTCTGGCCTGCACCGCGACCCTGTGTAGCAGCCTGAGATCCCTGAGCTGACCCTCCCTGAGCCTGACCACTGCATCCATGGCCTCTACCCTGGCCTTAACGACCTAAATAAATCTATCCTCCTCAGTCTTTTGTGGAACTATTAATCCTGCTCCTATGTGCGGAGTCGAAATTTATCCTCCTTCACTAGCCACAGGAAGAAGAACCTTGCAGAAACACTACAGATGACCCATCATGTCGCATGATTGGCACTCCACTAGGTCACCCAAGCACTGAGGATTCTTATGCCCATTTTTCCTACACTAACAGTGCACCACTTTCTTTCTAGAAGGAAGGTCTCGTCTATATGAAGAAATACATCGCATCCTCGAGTCACCTCACGTAGACTCTCAGTGGCGCTTCCTACTGTCTACCTGAATAGAATCAGTCCGGGATGCTGAGCCGCTCGAGTCCAAAGATATAGTCTCCCTCTGGTTTCTCTCCGTGATAAGCGCCTAGTTGAATATCATAGTAATAGATGTCAACTGAAAGATGTTCACCTTCGATCTGATGTCCGGTCAGAGGCCTTCCTCAAACTTCCTCACTAAAAGCAGCTCGTCATTCCCCAGAACGGGAGTGAAACTCCGTAACTCTATAAAGAGAGAGGAATACTCCATAAATGTGAGAGTACCCTAGTGTAGTTTCATGAACTCACTGGTTCTGTCATCCCTCAGTGTCACTGAGTAGATGTAGTCCTAGAACGTATGCTGAAACTCGTCCCAAGCCATAGCCTATTGATGTCATGCCTGCGAATCCACATCCCACCATCTCTTTGCGGAATCTCACAACATATAAGTCGCGAGCTTCACATTCCTCTCCAGAGTCATCTCCAGGTGCTCGATGATGGATAAAATGTCTTGTAGCCATGACTCCGCAGCCTGCGGTCCTCAATACCCTATGAACGTGAGAGGATGATGCTGCTGAAAACCTCGCATCAGCTCTGCCATAGACGGGGTAGGATGATAAGCTCCCCGGAAGGTCTGCATGAATCTCATGAAACCCACTCTGAACTGAGCGTCGACACCAGTGTCTAGAATCACTACACGTGCTATATCTGGAACTATAGGTGGAACTACTGGTAGTCCCTGATCTGTCGTATCCGGCATATGGTCACTTCCTGGTTCCGGACATGCAACAAGAGGACGTCTTAGTGCCATAACTCTGAAAGGTCAAAAGCACACCTCAGATTCAGGATTAAAAATGACAGAAAAACTGAAGGCACAAGAATGAACATAGTTACAACTTAAAAGAGTAAAATGGAACAAGAGAGAAAAACTCTAAAATTTGGGAAAAACATGAATACACAACATGTTTTCCTGAAATTTTAAACTGGGCGTGTACCTTGGCCATACATGGCTGTGTAAACCACCCAGCTACATGGCGTGTTCTCATACTACATGGCATGTACAAACCCTTTTTCTTCCTACCTGATTACTACTACACAGCTAAGAACATGGACTGTCCCAGCAAGAAACTACATAGCATGTTTTTCCACTACACGGTGTGTCCATAAGATTTTCCCAAGTCCGTGTCGTTATTGACATGGACTGGTAGATGGACCACTACTACACAGCATGCCAACATGGTACACGTCGTGTTTCCCTGTGCATTTCCTAACCCATGTATTCAACTACACGGCTAGGTCACATGGCTCCTCTAAGACAAAATTACATGGCGTGTTCAAGGACGACACGACGTGTACTAGACATACCATTCCTAGCCCGTGATTTTAGCGACACGGCCTAACACACGACCGACCCTACATGGTATGTTCCAGACGGACAAAACATGTACTTGAAGGAAATCCCATGCCTGTGTTTTTTGTGACATGGCCATATACCAAAGTCATACTAATACCTGGCGTGTTCCTACAAGGACTTTCACAACCCCATGTCCCTACCCATGTGGTCAGTGACACGCCTAAAAACTACACGACATGCATTCATGAAGTACACACCGTGTATTCTGAGTTTTTTCTAATAGTAGACTTAGAACTACATCGTATCCCATAAAAAATAGAAAAGAAAGCTTTAAGGTTCCAAATTTCGATCCGTGGGGGACCATACTCCCCACGAATCAAATCATGGAATCATAACAATGCATATAACAAGGAAACGGTATAAAAAAATAACTATCCACCACATTCCGATCCTCGAGGACCCAAAACACCTCTATGAACAAAGTTTGGCATCCATGATAAATATTCTCTAAACAATGATACCCTATCAACATAGCAGGTATTCTATCACTACAGCTATCACAACAATATGTATCGTCAATCATAAATTCAATCACAACATCATTCAATTTTTAATGAAATCTAGATGGCATGAAAAAATTCATAACATGTGATTAACTATCATGTGCCTATATGATGCAAGAGATGGAATACCCACATATCATCAGGTTTCAAAAAAATAGAACCACAATCATATAAACAATAACAATACAAAACAAGTGCACCACCCAACGGTTAAATCAAGTAAACTATAACATTTGCAAAACGAGAAAATTGAAATATTCTAGGCAACTTGTATTTTCCCCTGTACATGGGTTCTAGAACGCCCGGGCATAGCTATTTACCATTTACTTATTCAATCATATCCCTGTCTAATGTCACCAAATAGTGAGTCAATAGAAAAGAAATGAAACTCCTCTGATACCACTTTGTAACGACCCGTTTCTGGAGCCACTCAACTGGTGCCCCGTACCAGGTTAACCACATGACCTCAAGTGAATTTCTCCAAATTCCGGAAGGTGCCGACTAGCAGTGAGGGCCTTGGTGAGTCCATGGGGAAACTATGCCCTCATTTGGTAAAGTATACTACGGAAGGATAAACATAAACAATAGAAGAAGTAGTAAACAACATACAACAACTAAAACTAAAAGAGGAAGCAATGTATAATATAATAATGATGATAATGTTGTAGAAGGTACAAGTATCTATGGAAAGAATCAAACACAACAACATGTTTTATTACAATTGAGAACGAAGTACTAAAAGTAAATTGAAACTACAGCAGCATCGCAAGCCTAGGCTCGATCCTATGCTCTCCCACTCCAACCAGAAATCATGTACCTAAAGCAGAAGGGCCACAATACCAATCCACACCTGGAACCATATAACCTATTTGGGCTGAAAAGTAGGACCCAAAAAGGGTGTCATACTAATCCCAGTAGGCAACCACCACAAGATCTATGCCCTACTCTCAGTGAGCAATATAGAAAAAGTAATGGAAATAAATGCAGCAGAGAAACATGAGTACACTAAAGTAAACAATCCTACAAATCTCCATTCACATATATTTAGTAATTTAATTTAGTCATTTAATTATCAGACAAGGAATCTAGAAACTTCTCTATATTCCCAAAACAAAGATAGTAACACAACTGGTATCTCAGCAGAATACCGAAACTAACAAGCAGTGCAAAACCAGACATGTTCTTTAGCTTGGTGGACTTGTCAAAACCAACCAAACAAAATCACACTAACCCACTGGGTGGCTCAAACTATCAGACCCCAATAATCATGTAATCAAACGAAGGCACAGACACTCTAGGAAGCCCTTGCCATCAATTCCCCTATGGTCTTGCAATGATAGGTATAGACTCTCTGAGGTAGAACTTACGTCTAATTCCCCCTAGAGTCTTGATACGTAACTAAGGATTCTCTAATGAAGCACAAAGTCCATTTCCTATAGGTATAGTGAATGATACTAATTATAAAAGACTCTCTAGGGAAGCCCTTAATTGTCAATTCCCTCTTTAGTCTACTACACCAGGTTCACACAGCCCTGAGTAATCTAGTCGTGCGTAATCAACTGTTAGAAGACTGAAGTAAGTTCAACAACTACTTGGATAATAGATATAATGAATCAATAGCATATAAATAGCAGACAATACATGCAATCAACTATATCAAGGCAGGAAATCTATGCAACAAGGTATTCCTCACAGGAAACCAAAGACAAACGACAGAAAAAAGGGAAAACAAGGGAAACACCCCAGGGGTGATCCTCAAAAATGCTAACAAGCAATCGTTATTCATCTAATAACCTCACGAATACAAACAATCTAATGCATATAATAATACAGGATCAAAACTGTAACTCGAGATAACCGAAACATGAGAATATGACACTTTTTTCACATAAACTCAACGACATTCAATGTAGGGAAACAAAACCACCTACCTCGATCCTAGTAGATCGATATACTTGAACCATGAGGCTTAATTCTCCTTATAATGTCTTAGATTTATGGAAATGCACAAAATGTTCAACCCACAATATCTAGAGAAAGAGGGTAAATCATGGAATGAAACTGAATAAAAAGGAAGAGCTCACCGATGTGGTTCTGACACAATAGACGACGGCTGATTTCTCAAACAGATGGAGGCTTGGGGGCTCGGAGGATGTTCACAGTCATACAGGACACTCTCAGTCGATGAACCTGAAGAAGAACATGATTCTGTCGATTAGGCGCGGCCCATGTCTGTTTAAAAAAAAGAAAGTACATGGCGTGTACTTTGGGGGTACACGTCCTATACTAGACTTTTCCATACACCGCATTAAGCAGCCTCCACATCGCCCCTACACACAATGTGTGTGGCCTGAACACGGTCATCACACTGCCTTGTACGGCATCGATGTAAATGGCGTGTACTTATAAAGTACACGGTGTGTACTTTGAAAATATCCAGATTTTCCTCTTTTTCCCAAAACCGACCAAAAAATGAAAAACATACCTGAAATGAAGGTCCAGGTTTTTACACATATCTAGTATGGATTGGATTATTTCTAATAAATCTGGAACTAATGGTTTCTTCAATAGGTCTTATTTACATCACCTATTGTGGTGTGCCTTATCATTCCGGGAGAGTATGACCCACGGTCAAGAAGTGGAGGACCATATTATATGGAGTTTTTTAAAGTTAATATGTGTTTACCATTGATATGTAGTTGGAATATTTCATTGATTATCCCCTCTAGTTTTTAATTATTTTCCTGATGTTTATCCTACCGACATCTGTGGGTATCCACCGGATAGAGAGGTGGAGTTTCTATTGATTTAGAACTGGGTACTCAACTAGTATCTATCCTTTCATACAACCTGAAACCAAATGAAATTAAATAGATTTTGGCTCAGTTGGATGATCATTTAAAAAAAGTATTTATATGACCATGTGTTTCTCCTTGGGTGGAGCCATTTTAATTTTCTATGTAAGTTGGTGGGTCATTTAGCCTTTGTGTTGATTACCAAAAACTCTATTGAGTTATGGTAAATAAAAAGTATCCATTTTCATAGATTGATGATCTTCTTTATCTATTTAATGTGTGGAAGTGTTTTTTGAAGAATAATCTTTTATTTGGTTATGAACAGTTGTGAATAAAATTATCTAATTTTCAAAAAACTTCATTTTGGAAAATATATAGTCATTATGAGTACCTTATCATGAATTTTTTTCTAAAAATGATCCTGAATTATTTATGAATTTGATAAACAAGATCCACTATGATTATATGTACACATTCATTGTAGTTTTTTTGGATGACATCCTTGTTTACTTTATGTTCAAGGAGGGTAATGTGCATTATCTAATAGTAGTTCAAGAATTTTTGATAAATCACTGAATATATGAAAAGATATCAAAATGAAATTTCTGTATTTGGGAAGTGATGTTATTGGGAATCATGATGCTAAAACATGGTATTTCAGTTGATCATATGAAGGTGAGGACTGTTATGAAATGGAAAAAACAACTTAATGTTTGCTAGATTGGGAGCATCTTGGTTTTAGTTAGATATTATTCATTTTTGGTAAATGATTTATCAATTTTTTATTCTCTAATGACTAAACTAACTTAGAAGGTAGTAAATTTCATTTTGGATGATAACTTTAAGATTTCATTTTTTAATATGGAATGTATTTTGACTACCGAGTTATTGATGATTCTTATAGTGGTTGGGAAGGGATACATGATCTTCTTTGGTGCATCAGGTTAAGGATTTGGCTACATTATTATATTTGGTGATAACATATTTTTTTATGGATCTAGGAAACTTAAGATACATGAGAAGAATTCCCTCTCCCATTTTCTTGAACTCACAGGCATAATGCATGCAGTTGAGAGTTGGCACCATTTCCATTTCCATGAAAGGTTTACTATATATGCTAATCATTATAGATAGAGTTAAATATTCCCTAAAATGTATTTTAATCTCCTCTAGAGGAATTGGGTGGAGTACATGAAATATTTTGATTTAGATATTCCCTATACCCCGAGGAAATGGAATTTTATCATTGATTCTTTGTATAGGAAACATCTGACCCAAGGCATGAAAGAATCCTCGGAAGAGTGGAACTTGATGGAAATTTTTGGAAAGTATCATATTGGAGTTTGGTAAACTAGGTCTAGGGTTTCATTTTCTAATTTTTAGTTGACCACCACTCTTCACAATATGATTCTAAATGAATAACATCTTTATGATGAATTATATGGGATAAGGAAGTCTCTTTATGGTCGAGATACTATTTCTGTGTTGTTGTTCTCTTGGTAGGGTTTTCAGGACCCTTCCCCACAAAGTGTACCCCTCAAGGGCTGACAATGTGAGAAGGGAGATAATAACTCCCGAATCCCGCCTCCAGTAGTCCCCGGGTTGGCGACTGGTACAGAGGGTATAGTAAAGACACAGATGGAATGCATTACCCTCTAAGAGAACACATGCAGTAGAGAGAGATAGTATATACCCCCAACCAACTCCAAAAAGATTTAAATATAAATTAAACCCCAGGTGCACATATGTAATGTCATTGAAAACTACTACTACTGGAAGGGGAAAACCGCAAGTACAAAAAGAATGTAAAAACATCAGCAACCACAAGCCCACATAGCTCATGAAACCACAAGCTAGTAGAAACCAGTATGATCTCCAACTTCTCCATGTGACCTAAAAAACAATTTATATAAACATAGGGGTAGTATAACAGTATACCTAGTAGGATCCTCCCAAAATCCTCTCATGAAAAAGTAAAGAAAGCATGATAAAGCGCAGTGAACAACAATTGAAACTAACTCGTCACCTAAATAGGTATACTAAGTTCCCAACCTCACCATGGCTACTCTTACCAAGAAACACATGAAAGAGTATATAATATAATAAATAATATCATGGGTAACCCAATACTACTTCCCCATTGGTTTTCTGCTTTTCCCCAACATCGCACTTTGTAAGCATCTCTCTCCAAAAAGGCTTGCCTACAGGCACTTGGGTGAAGCACCACAACATACACCTCATGCAAAGAAACAACCACATCCACACAATAATGTAATTAGGTAGTTTACAGGAGCCACCACATCTCGTATAATGTGTAACATACATCAGGTATTATATCTTAAGCCATTATATCCCATACACCGAGTAAGGATCCTCAATCCATCACATCTTATACCTGTTACACCTATAGTAGTCCATAGGATACTATATCCAGAATATATATGTGTGGGAATAAACTCAAGCCATTGCAGCCCCCAACACCCATATATGGGAAAAAATAACCACCGTGCCTACCAACATATGTAACTAAAAAGAGAAGACAGTGGGTCCAAAGTGGGTAGTCAGCCATCCATCCGCCCACCGGAATGTTGGGGAAAACACCCCACAGGGATCAAAATCCTCAGGGTGTAAGTTTCCCTAACTAAAAGGGTGGCGTAACATATAAAAACACAAATTTTATAGAATATTCTATATCTCACAACCACACTATGGGTATAACCTTGCCTTACACTCACCTACAGATAATGTCTCTCTGACTCCCAACTGCCAATTCTACGACTTGGTATCCCATAAGCACACAACCATTTAAATAGCTTTGCTGCCTTAATTAATTTCCATTTTATCATTTCCAATTTATGTTAATTAATTCATTAAACATTAATTGACCATTAAAAATTACACAATAAATTTCATTAGCATCAACCCCAATGTCGGCTGCCTTCAGCATTACGTCCCAACAAGATCCAACCCCATGTACTAACATCATTTATTCAATTATTTATTTACAACATTACTTTCCCATATTCCCATGCAGTATCGAAAAAAACATTCTATGCTACTAGACACAAGGGGCTCAACACTGTGTGTAGATAACCACCCATCTAGTCTTTGCCGCATATATCAAGAGGGTAGACCCATCCTCTTTTGAGAATCTAGACCTGGAGAGAGTGTGGCATTACCCGTGCGCCTTTCCTCTTTTCAGAAGAAGGGAAATCAAGACAAGATGCCTTGAGCAGTGGGGAATGTAACGAACATAATCAATGAAAGAAACGTCAAGCATCCAAACATTCAAATACAACCCGTTCCATTAACCCTGGTGTCCTCTCCGACACCCACATGCATAAACCTATGCATCTCGCCACTCTAGGCATCATCTTCTACTACAACCAATCGGTCTCCCTACCCCCACACATCACAACAGCCTTCCAGGATCATATCACAACACAAGAAGTAGGAAAACAACCATCATATCAATTGGTCTCTTATCCCTTAAACAAGAAAGAGGGTAACTCAGAACCCTAAAAAAATATATTTTATCAAACAACCAATTCATTAATCCAACTTGGA
Organism: Viscum album; assembly: GCA_963277665.1. NCBI lineage: Eukaryota > Viridiplantae > Streptophyta > Magnoliopsida > Santalales > Viscaceae > Viscum > Viscum album. Next base: position 1,527,489,688 of record OY728151.1, read on the forward strand.
ATAACCGATTTATTTTTCAAGGGTTCCAAATTTAGGAAACCTAATTTGTCGGCTATCATAAAAAATTATTCATTCTTACTGCACCAATTTGATTAAAATCAAATTACATCAAGAGGAAGTAGTTTAATTTACATTCATCTTTATCTTTAGCCAAACAATCATAAATTAATTCTAACATTATGTTCTTTAACAATTTCCATTGAGAATGAAAAAGCAAATCATAGAAGCATAGATATCACTCTATCTAGAAAAACAGGAGGCAATAACATACGATCGAGCTCAATTTATTTATCAAGTTAAAATATTTATTATGCCAATTTCATTGTGATCTAGTGGAATAAAAAATAGAAAATCTCCATTTGAATGTAATAGAAAATAGAAGCAATGAATCCCCTACCACAAATAGTTCTTGTCGTTTATACGAGAATGAGCCACACAATTGGTTACGATCTACTCCCCCCATGACAACTGTATCCACCCAAGGATGTAGATACACCTCCACACTGGTCAAAACCCATGAAAAGTACATTAGGAATAGGGGGATATCATTCCATAATAAGGATATAGGAAATAGAAAGAGATGAACTCAAAATAATGCCGATAAAACTTACCTTATATCAGGGTCTGATCAATATTGCTTGGTTTCATCAAAATAGAGCAGAACAAATCCAAGGAGGAATGCTTGATTGCACAAATCCTACATAAAGGAATGGGATGTTCTAGCATATTACACTCGAGAACAAGGAGGAAGAACTATAGGGGAAGATATATAATATCTTTATAAGATTTTAATGGAACAGTGGTTTAAGATACACTGGATTTTCTATTAAAAGAAGAGCGCATTAAACCATGCGGTTTGACCATGTAAAGAAACATCCCAATCCATAGGAAAATTAATATAGGAGTTATGACCTTTGAATTAGGCTTAGAGTACATAAAATGAGGCTTGAAATGAATTTTACGTCAAAAGAAACGTCAAAGGGGCGAAACTATAGGAAGCTTGAAACATTGTTCACGAACATGAAATTTGGCAAAGGAAATAGAGGTTACCAATGGACCTCACCATTCTGGAAACACTGTTCATGAACACAAAATTTGGCAAAGGAAATAGAGGTTACCGATGGAACTCACTTTTATAGAAACACTATTCACGAACATAAAATTTGGAAAAGGAAATAGAGGTTACCGATGGACCTTAAAATTCTGGAAACACTGTTCACAAACTCAATATTTGGAAAATGAAGTAGAGGTTACCGATGGAACTCACCATTTTGGAATCACTATTCACAAAATCAAAATTTGGAAAAGGAAATAGAGGTTACCAATGGACCTCACTGTTCTGGAAACACTGTTCATGAACTAAATATTTGGAAAAGGAAATAGATGTTACCGATGGACCTCACCGTTTTGGAAGCACTTTTCATGAACTCAAAATTTGGAAAAGAAAATAGTGGTTACTGATGGACCTCACCATTCTGGAAACACTATTCATGAACTCGAAATTTGGAAAAGGAAATAGAGGTCACCAATCGAATGTCATCGTTCTAGAAACATTGTTCATAAACTCAAAATTTGGCAAAGGAAATAGGGGTCACCGAGAGAACCTCACAGTTGGAACCTCACCATTACACATTTCACATATGGTTACCAATTACACTATTCACAAAAGGTCAATGATGAAAATGCTCATATAAGGTCATCGATGTCACTGTTCACATAAGGTAACCATTTCACTATTCACATAAAGTTACCGATGACGCTGTTCACAGAAGGTCATCGATGAAACTGTTCAAATAAGGTCACCAATGTCACTATTCACATAAGGTCACCGTTGCTCTGTTCACATAAGGTTACCGATGAAACTATTCATAGAAGGTGATCGATGACACTGTTCACATAAGGTCACTGATGTCACTGTTCACATAAGGTCACTGTTGCACTGTTCACAATGGTCTACTGTTGGAACTGTTCACCAATGGAACTCTTCACAGAAATGGAAATTTGTAAATTTTTTGGGGATATGTCACCTTGACCTCCTGAAACACATCATACAACTGATTTGTGAAAAGAAATAGACTAGAGATCCATACCATTACATTCGATACCTCTAAAAACATTCTCATCCTTGAGAATTCAAAACCAACCTAAAGTTAAAACAAAACGGGGTTTTAATAACAACCCATCGAGATACCTCTCAAAATAGATAATTCCATAAGAAGATACCCAAGAAATCCATGTTATAAACATGAAAGGTTTGTAACCACAAATTCTACATCGATTAATGAAAAAAGTTAAAAATCAAACAACTCTGGGTACTGACCATGTGTCTATTACTCACGTTCCCAGGTACTCTCATCCAAGCCACCATGTCTCTAGAAGACACAAAACTATGGGATAGAACGCCTGCACAACACCTTCTATTTGTGGCCTTGGATCTCCATACATTTCATCTAAAAGTTCGTATCATCATCAACCTTGATCTATCTCAAATCAATGAAGTGAGAGTCATCATGAAGATAATGACAGAGCTGTGATACATGGATTACATCATCTATCCAACTAATCTACAGGGTAAGTGCTACTCGATATGCCACAGCTCCAACATGAGATAACACCTCAAAAGGCCCAACAAACCGAGGAGAAAGTTTACTCCCATGAACAAACCTTTGTTGTCCTTCATGGAGAGTCATCTTTAGAAACATGTGATCCCCATCATCAAACTCTAAGGGTCTCCTCCTTTGATCGACATATGATTTTTGCTGATCTTGTGATGTCTTCATCCTCTCACAAATCACCTGGACCATCTCTGTTGTATTCTGCACTAGTTCCAATCTAAGAATTTCTGCCTCTCTAACCCTAGTCTTGCACAACGGATAATGGAAAGGTCAGACATTCAAGGCTCAAAATGGCTCCATACCGACGGTTGAGTGAAAACTATTGTTGTAAGAAAACTCCACCAAGGGAATGTTCTGCAACCATGAACCTCCATTATCCAGAACACAAGAGCGTAACATGCAATCAAGAATGTGGATAGTTCACTCTGTCTAACCATCTGTTTGAGCATGAAAAGCAGTGCTAAGGCCTAACTGAGAACCAAAAGCATGCTGGAAACCTCTCCACACCATATAGGTAAAATGAGGATCTTGATCAGAAATGATCATCCTTGGGACTCCATGAAGTCTCACCACCTCCTCGAGATACTGCCTCGACAAAAATTCTACTAATTATGACTCCTTGATTGCTATAAAGTCTTATGATTTTGTTAAACGATCCAATAACACCCAAATAACATCATTTTCTCGCTGAGATCGAGGTTAAACGGTGGAAATGTTTATTGATATGTCCTCCCACATCCATTGAAGAACATCTAATAGCTAGAGTAGACCACCAAGAACACAGTGTTCAGCCTTCACCTTCTGGCAGTCCAAACATCGAGACACATACTCCAAAACCGCACACTTCATCCTAGGCCACCCAAACTGGTTCCTTAAGGTGTGGTACATATTTTTCATGCCAGGATTGAACGCTAAAAGAGATCTATGGAACTATATGGGAATCATACCACGCATCTTCAAAGGAAAAAATGTCCTTTCATGATACAAAACTCAGAGTTGTTCATCCTCAGACCAACCATCCGGGGCCTCACCACAAACAACTCAGTCTCTCCAGACCTCCAAATCTAGATCCCCAAATTGGTACTCTTCCACCTTCATCTACAGAGATGACTACACCTTCATCTTCAAAAGACAACCTCTTCCCCCAACTTCTCCCATATCAATATATAATGCTTAATGTTCTTCCATTACTTGCCAAGAGTCACTAGATTCACACACTACATCACAATGTGACTTCCGACTCAATGCATATTCTACAACATTACCCTTTCCAGGTGTATATGATATTTCGAAATTATATTCCTGTAAGAACTCCATCCACCAACACTGTCATAAATTCAAGTCCCGCTGGGAGAAAATATACCTTAGGCTCTCATGATTGGTGAAAACCACAAAGTGCTCACCAATGAGGTAATGTACCAACAACATAGGAGAAAACACTACGGCTGCCATCTTATGGTCATTGGGGGCATGGTTAAGTTCATTGGGACATAACCTCCGAAACCCATAAGAAACAAATGATCTCTGTTGTATTCAAACACAACCTATCCCTAGATGTAAATAATCACATAATAAATGAAATTGAACACACTTTTTTGGAAGAAAAATAACTGGAGCACATAATTACTTATCCTTTAGATAATCGAATGCTTCCTGACACTAATCAATCCATATGAACACTTGATCCTTCCTAGTCAATGTTGTCAGGGGAGTCACAACTCGAGAGAAATCAGCTATGAACATCCTGTAGTAGCCTGCGAGGCCTAGGAAACTATGCACCTCTGACACAGTCTTGGGGGATACCCATGAAACAACCACTTATATCTTTGATGGATATGAAACTACTCCTTGTTGGGAGAACACATGCCCATTGAAACGGACTTCTCGAGACCAAAACACACACATTGAAAACTTCCCAAACATCTGATGTTGACAAAGTACTCCTAGAATGTCGTGTAGATGCCCTGCATGCTCTTCTTCAGACGTAGAGTACACAAGGATTTCATCGACGAAAACACAATGAAATTTTCCAGGAACTCATGGAACACAGCGTGTATCAATCCAATGAACATAGCTGGAGCATATTTCATGCTGAATGGCCTTAAAATAAAATCATAATGCCCATGACGACAACGGAATACAGTCTTCATGATATCCTCATCCTTCACACACATCTTATTATATCATGACCTCAAGTCAATCTTTGAGAACAAAATTTCTCCCTTCAGTTGATCGAGTAAATCATCAATCCGTGGATTAGGATAGTGATTCTTTATTATCACTTTGTTCAAGCGATGATAATCAGCCCAAAACTGCAAACTCTCGTCAGCCTTCTTTACGAAAAAAACCAGTGCACCCCACAATGACACACATGGTGAAAAAACCACACTATAACAGAACATCAAGATGTATACGTAGCTATCGTAACTCAGAAGGGTCCATCCTATATGGAGACATTGAGATAAGAGAATCTCCTGGTTGTAGCTCGATCCCAAACTCGATCTCTCCTCAAGGAGGTAATGTTACAACCACTTTTGGAAAGACACCAGAGTATTCTTATACGACCCTAAGAAACACCATTTGCTGAACCTCTGATGAACTCAACATTATCTCAGCCATCATGGTTGATAAGGATGGAACCTGGCTATGACCCATCCGAGGATCTCTCTCACCAACAAACACCACCATATCTCCATCCGCATCGAAGAAGATGACCTTCTTCTTGAATCAAACCACGACAGTACGAACTAAATACAACCACTATATGCCGATGATGACATCATATGGTTGTATTCATAAACATAGTAAATCTCTACATTAGTGGTGCTACCCCAACACTAGCTCATAGTCTCTACATACTTAATACAAGTAAACTCACCCTACAACTTGGGTAGTCCACACCAGGGGAAGTGGAAGCCTCTTAACCTCAAGTCCAAATGCATGGAAAATGGTTGGTTATATGAAGGAGTGTGTCGCTCCTAAATAAAACAAGGCATACACCAATGTAGAAAACACAAAAAGGGTCCCTCAAACGATGTCTAGCATGCCTGGTGGTGGAAATGCTAAAGCATGAAGAGGACCATGACCTCCCACACAACCTCTCTAACTCAGATGATGACCACCTCCTTGGCCGAACTCTGCTCTCTGAGGATGGGGAGCATCGCAAGGTTTTCCTTTGCTTGCCCCATCTACCCTATGATGATCTATTGTTGGTGAAACCTACTGCAGCTGCCTCTGTAGGAACACCCTCAAAGGAAGTCCCTGGAGCAGAACACCTGGTGCACGATGACTGCTATGAATGGTCGGGCACTCTTGTTGTTGATGACCTCGACCACCATAAGAAAAACAAGTGCCTGATCCCTTGGAGTAGGCCTGAGATCACTGCCTCCAGATAAATGAGACGTGGAGGGTTGGTACATACCCCCCGACTAAATGAAAACTCTTCTACCCTGAAAACTGAGAACGCCGAAATACATCTTAGCTTGGTGAGGAATCATGATGACTCGGCTCTAATGATGATCTGGTTATGGAAATTTCCACTCGACAACCCCTTCCATTTCCATCACCTCAAGATATGTATTTAGCATAAATGGGGTGACCTGTCATTGGATCTCTGAAGGCAAAGCCTCCTAAAAATGCCTTGCCCTAGAATCCCCATCTGGAAACAAGTCCGAAGCATATCATAAAAGGTTCCTGAAATGTTTTCCAAACTCTATCACATTGGAACTCCCCCTTTCAAAGGGTAAGAATCTCCTGGGGACAAGATTCCTTTGTGGTCGAGGAATGAAACTCGACTCTAAACATGTCTCGAAACTTTCCAAAATCCATGAGGAATAAGAACATCCCCTTCCTCGATGTTCCACACGTCATCATCAAAACCAAGGACACCCATTACTCCTTCCGAGCATGGATCGAACTGAAGGCTATCTTGACCTCCTCCAACAAGTCTTTCATGACATCATCTAAAATGTAGCCCTTGTAATTTTTCAGAATCTGGTGCGAAAACTCTCAGAGTGTCCTCCCCCAAGTGTCGTCACTTTCAACTGCTACCATGCGACGATCTGCTGGAACATCTTGTGGGAATCTTCTATGCGATCCTGGCGAGGATGTCGACCTGGAGCCATACATGTAAAATAACAAACAGTTAGAGCTCCTAAACCTTGAATATGGAAGACTAATCCTTAATTAATTAATTTTTTTCTTTCATTAATTTTAGGTTAACCTATCCCATGGTCTACCCATTCAAACACAGACACAAATAAGAATGATGCATGATCCTTTCCTAGTTCTCTACCTTGCAACTATTATCTCCTCCTTTAGTATCCATTCTAAACTTAATGTTCTATACATTAGATGTAAGGGGGACCTAAATGCCTATGTCTCATCCGGTCTCCAGTGTTTACATCACATTCTAAGCTTGAAGGACACAATTTATCTACTAACCCATGAAACCTCACATGTTCCTAGCCTCAAACACCATCTTATCCCTCAACCTAACTTTGATACCAATCTGTCAAAACCCCCTCCACCCAATGTGTACCCCACTTGGGACTTCAATATGATAAATGAGATAATGACCCCTAAGTCCTGCCTCATGTTAGCCCTAGGTTGGATACTAGTGGTGAGGGTATTGTAAACACACAGATGGGAGGCATTACCCTCTATGAGAAACACATGTGGAAGAGAGAGATAAAATAGACACCAAAAAACCCCAAATCAGACTGAAATATAAAATAAAACCCAAGTGAACATATGTAATGTTATGAAATACCACTACAACTGAAAGGGGAAAACTACAAGTACTCAAAAGAAAGTAAAAACAACAGCAACCACAAGCCTGAACATCTCCTGCAACCCCATGCAAGTAGAAACCAGCTTGATCTCCGACCTGCTCCAAGTGACCTGAAAAATAATTTATATAAACATAGGGTGAGTATAAATGTATACTCAGTAGGATCCTCCCCGAATCCTCTTGTGATAAAGTAATGAAATCATGATAAAGTACAGTGAATAACAAGTGAAACTAACTCGTCACCTAAAAAGGTATACTATGTTCCCAACCTCACCATGGCTACTCTCACCAAGTAATGAATACAGTAGTATATAATATAATAATGAATATCAAGGGTACCCTACTAATAAGCCCCCACTAGTTTTATGTTTTCACCAATGTCGCACGTCCTAAGAATCTCTCTCAAAAAAATCATGCCCGCAGAAACAAGGGAGAAGGACCACAACATGTACCTCATGCAACAAAACCACCATGTCCACACAAGAATGTTACCAGGTGGTTTCTGGGATCCAACATAGCTTTTATAACATGTATCATATGTTGAGTATTATACCTCGTGCAATTACAACCCATACACCGAGTAGGGATCCTCAATCCATCACAGCCTATACACATTACACCTATAGTAGTCCATGGGATACTATATCTAGAATATATATGTGTGTGAATAACCACAAGCCGTTACATCCTTCTACACACATATATGGGGAAAACTGATCATTGTGCCCAAAAGTACATGTAACTACCAATAGAAGTGAGTGGGCCAAAGGGTGTAGTCACCCATCTATCCTCCCACCAGAATGTTGGGGAAAACACACCCCCAGGGGTCAGAATCAATGGGGTTATAGTTTCTGTAACTGACAGGGTGGAGTTTCATATAGAAACACAAAAGGTACAGAATATACTATCTCTGACAACCACTCTATGGGAATAACCTAGTCCTAGACTCAACTACAGCTATCATCTCTCGGACTCCTAGCTTCCAATTCTAAGACTAGGTATCCTATAAGCAGACAACCATTTAAAGAGCCTTATTTCCATAATTCATTACCTTTTTAGCAGTTACACTTTATGTTAATTAATTATTTAAACATTAATTTACTATTAATAATTCCACCTAAAATTTCATTAGCATCACCCCCAATGTATGTTGTCCTCAACATTGCGTCCCAGTAAGTTCCAACCCCATGGGATAACATCATTTATTCACTTATTTATTTAAAACATTTCATTCCCATATTCTAACGCATTCTAGAAAAAAACATTCTATGCTACTAAACATAAGGGGCTCAAAACAGTGAGTAGAAAACTACATGTCGAATCTTTTCTATCTATAAAAAGATCATAGACCCATCCTCCCTTGAGATTTTAGTCACAGAAAGCACATGGCATGCCCCACACGTCTATTCCCCTTTAAGAAGAAGGGTAATCAAGGCCAGCTGCCTTGAGTAGGGGGGAAAGTAAAATAGATAACCAATAAAAGAAACATACAACATAGAAACATTCACATTCAAATCGTTCCATCATCCCTAGTGTCCTCTTCGACACCCACATGCATAAACCTATGCATCTCTCCCCTCTAGGAATCATCTGCTTCCATAACCAATTATCCTCCCTACCCCCACACATCATAATAGCCTTCCAGGCTAACATAACAACATAAGTAGTAGGGAAACAACCATTATATCAATTGGGCTCTTGGCCCTTAAACAAGAAATAGTTTAACTCATAAACCTACAATGAATTATCTTTTATCAAATGATCAATTATTCAATCCATCTTGGATTGACATATTTATTTTTCATAGGATCCAAATTCGGGAAACCTAATCATTAGGCTATCACAAATAATTAATCATTCATACAACACCAATTTGATTGACATAAAATTACAACAGGAGGAACCAGATTCATTTACATGCCTCTTTATCTTTAGCCTTATAATTATCAATTAATTTCAGCTTTAATTTCATTTCCAATTTCCATTGATAATGAAAAATCTAAGTAAAAAAGAATAGATACCACACTATCTAGAAAAACAATTGGAAATTACATATGATTGATCAAAATTTATTTATCCTGTTCAAATATTTATTTTTCCAATTTCATTGTGATCTAGTGGAATAAAACATGCTAACTCTACAATTAGACGTAAAAAAAAAGAAGCAATGAATCCCCTACCTCAAACAGTTCTTGACGTTTATACGAGAATGAGCCACACAATGGTTTATGATATCCTCCCCCCATGACAACTGTATCCTCTCGAGGATGCAGAGACACGACTAAAATGGTCAACACCTATGAAAAGTCCATTAGGAACAAGGATATAGCATTCCATAAATAGTTGTGGGTAAAAAGATAGATATTATCCCAAAATAATGATGATAGAACATACCTTATGTCGAAGACTAATCGATAATGGTTGGTTTCATCAAAACAGAGTGGAACAAATTCCGAGGAGGAAGGTTGGATTGTAGAACTCCAACGGAAAGGAATGTTATCTTTGAGGGTCTCACACCCAAGAACAAGGAGGAAGATATAGGGGGAAGATATATCATTCCTTTAGATGATTTTACGGAGTAGTGGTTTATGGTATGCTTGATTTTCCATTAAAATCATATTGCATTAAACCATGTGGTTTGACCACATAAAAAACACTACCCGAGCCTTAGTAGGAATTAATATAGGAGTTATGGACTTTGAATTGGCGTTAGAGTCTTTAAAATGAGGCTATAAATTCATTTTACATCAAAGGAAATGTCAAAGGGGCGAAACTGCAAGAAGCTAGAAACTCTATTCACGAACTCAAAATTTGGAAAATGAAATAGAGGTTACTGATGGACCTCACTGTTATGGAAACACTATTCATGAACTCAGAATTTTGTAATGGAAATAGAGGTTAATGATGGACCTCACTATTCTGGAAACACTGTTCATGAAATGAAAAATTTTCAAAGGAAATAGAGGTCACCGATGGAACCTCATTGTTCTGGAAACACTATTCATGAACTCATAATTTGGAAAAAGAAAATAGGGGTCACCGATGGAACCTCACCGTTGGAACCTCACCATTGCACTGTTCACATAAGGTTACCAATTACATTGTTCACAGAAGGTCACCGATGACACTGTACGCATATGTTCCCCGATTTCACTGTTCTCATTAAGTCACTGTAGCACTGTTCACAAATGGTTATTGATGAAACTTTTCACAGAAGGTCACCAATGACACTGTTAACATAAGGTCACCGATGTCACTATTAACATAAGGTCAATGTTGCACGGTTCACATAAGGTTACCAATGAAACTATTCATATAAGGTCACGATGGCACTGTTCACATAAGTTCACCATTCACATAAGGTCATCGTTACACAATTCACAATAGTCTACTGTTGGAATTGTTCACCCATGGAACTGTTAACAGAAGTGGAAATTTGGAAATGAGTTGGGGATATGTCACCTTGAACTCCTTAAACACCACATAAACTAGATTTTTGAAAATTAATGGACCAGAGAGGCCTGGTGCATTTCATGGGTATCCCATGTTTCAGAGACTGCTATGTTTTACCTTTTCTAGTGGTATATTTTTTGTTGGGGGTTTCCATAATTCCCAGTGGGATGTGCACCCATAATCCAAAAAAATGTTCTATGACCTGATATTTTGATTATTGTAGCCAGGTATGAGATAAGTCACTTCTAATTTTATCTATCATTGTTATAAAATCCAATAGGTCATGGTTTAAAATTTGATACCTTTGGAATTACATCATCCAATTCCAGTTCCAAAATGGAATTACAATGAGATATCTATAGACTTAGTGGTTGGTTTTCTATGTACCCATAAAATGAATAATGTAATATGTGTTTTGATTGATAGTATTACCAAGTTTAATCATTTTATACACATTTATGATATAACAAAGCTGAGGAGCTGGGAAATATCTATGTGAGGGATATTTTCCATTTACATGGATTTCTATCTATTATAGTCACTTATAGGGATCCTTATTTTACTTATCACTTTTGTAGAGGCCTTTAGGAGGTACATGGATCTCTGGTTCATACGAGTATGGCATACCATCTTCAAGTAGATGAGAAAAAAAGTGAGCTATACATATTCTTAAGGATGAGATTCATTCTTGCGTTATCGAATTTAGTGGGGCTTGGGATGAACACTTGGGACATGTTGAGTTTTCTTATATTAAGAGTTACTAGACCACGATCATAATGTCACCTTTTGAGGCCGTGTATGTCCGGCCAACTAATTCTCTATTGTGTTGGTTGGAGATCAATTAATGTTCTTTGGTTGGAACAAGTTTGGTTCAAGAGACAATAGATAATATTCAATTGATTCGTTACATGATATTGAAGGCACGTATATGGTTTAAGTATTATTATGTTCGTCACTATTGATCATTGGAATTTTCATTTGGGGATCCGGTGTTGTCAAATGTTTCACCTCATTTGGTTCATCGATGGCTTGGAAGGAAACAAAATATTGTTTCTCATTTTTAGAAACACTGTATATTGTTGAGAATGTGGATATGGTGTCTTACCATTTATCACTACAACCAGTTTTATCATAAATACCTAATGTGTTCCATTTATCTGAGCTATATATGTATATTTCTGATCCATCTCCTATTCTTAGCTAGAGTGATCATGAAGTTGATCTATATTTATCCATGGATGAGCATCGAGTGAGGATAGATGATTCTAAAAATAAATTACATCATGGGAGGATGATATATTTGGTTTAGGTACTATGCAAACATAGTTTTGATTATCACGAGACATTGGAGAGAGAGGTGTTGATGAGAGAGCACTGTCCTCAAATTTTTAAAATGGATACTTCATCACAAGATTTCAAGGGACATAATGATTATATGGTTGGTAGTATATAACATCCTAATAAAATATTAAAATACTTCTAAACCCTCTATTTGATCATTATTTTGTTGGGTATTCTTTTGGGATTCGTTGGAAAAAAATTGGATTTTTTTGGAATTATTTGGGTTGTTGAAGGATGGTGCAGGATTTTCCCAAACCGTGCACCCACCCAGTGGAAACCAGGGAATCCCAGACAGTGTGTTCTTACATGGTTGTTTTATAATTTGATTTTAAATTTTACCACCTAGTATAAATCATACACCCAATTAGTGGGGATCCCAGTTAGGGAGCATAGTATGAAAAACCATGTGGAATTTCACATCTAACAATGTAGACTATGTTTTTTAATTCAAAAAAATATTTTAAAAAATCCTAAATCCCCAACTGTTACATTCTATAAACCCAAAATTATTATATATCAAATTAGTAGGACTTTGGAGCTCCCAAGAACCCATTTGGATACTCTAAACCAATTCATAGTGGATCGAATCTTGGATAACATTGATTAATTCCTCTCGAGTAAGATATATTCTCCCATCCTTCCTCTATCTCTCTCTCTATGTGTCTTTCATCCATAGGTTCTATTATATCTCATTGTTTTTGATAGATATATACTCGTTTATTTTGGATCCTGGACTAGGGTTTGATTCTGTTATCTTTTCTATTTAAGCTCTTTATTGGCAATTCCTATTGTGAGCATTATGTTCTGTGATCTCTCTATTATGGTAGGTGGTTCTTTACATGTTTTGATAAATAATTTTACATAGAATTTGTTGTTTTTTATATTCACTTCAATTATAATTTGGAAAACCAATTCAAAGAAAAATAGGGATTTGAAATATATTTGGCATGAGGTTTTTGGAAAACCAAAAATTTATTTGAAATTTGAAATTATGGTTGAAATTTGAAATTTATTGAATTTGTGAAATTAATTTTTGAAATTAATTTTGAGAAAAATTACTTAAAATTATTTGATAGGAAATTTTATTTAGTTGTCTATTGAAAAGGGAATGACTTGATTAATAATCCAGGTTTTGATTTTTAAATAGAAACTATAATATTGCAACTATAAATGCAGTAATTGTATTTTAAAATGTTTTAAAATAATTTTCCCATTATTGATTGTTTGTTTGAGAACATGAAAGACTGATTAGATATTTTGTTATTTGAAAAAAACAAGATTAGATGGAAATTTCATAGAAATGTATTGATGTTTCGCAACTCTAACAAAAACATAATGTGGTGGATCTTATCCTCGATGGGATGTTGATGAGTCCCCTTTTAATAGTGTTTGAGGGACATGTGTACACATATTTTGGTGATCACATTTATGAGTGTACAATGATCTCATAAATTAGAACTATGATACCTCTTTGCAGATCACCATGTTTCTCAATTGTGGATTATATATATATATGATTGTATTACATTGTAACAAAACTAATTTTTTCATGTCTATTGATTTATATAGACTATATTATATTAAATATTTTATTAATACATTGTTATTAAAATTTTCCATCAATTGAAATAAAAAACATGTTTAGGTTGAAATATGCTATTTGTACATCTAGTCATGGTTTTATCTGAAATTGGATGAACTATTTGTCTAATTATTGTGGCATATTATTATGGAACACTTTGTGAGATCATAATAGGATCTTAGCTCACAACATACCTATTCAATTGGGATTTTTATATTTCTTTCTATCGGGTTTGAGCAAAGGGAAAGGGCTATATGGAGGTTGTCGTTGTTGTTGATGTTTTAGTCTTGGCGTGCTATGTCCATTGGGACTTCTGATGTTTTATATTATCTTTCTAGTACTATGATGATGTATTAATTTGGTTTTCTATACCTATTTTCTTATGTTATAGTCTCATATGGGAGTTTTCTTTGAGAATATTTACTTGTTTCTATTTATTCTACTGTTTATGTGGAAAATAATTTCCAATTTAAGATGTATTATACTAATTACTAGTTGAAACCCCATGGGGATCAAGAATTCCCTTTGGGCTATGTTAGTACCAGACTGGGTGTTTGCATACCAGGGTATCCAGGCTGGTTCATGAGATAACCTTTTTTATCATTTCGATGATATTTTTATGAAGATTCTATTTAAATGTAATTTTTTTTATATTTTTCATATTCACTTTTCAAAAATATATTTTAAATGTGTTTCATAACATCTTATTTTATTTCAATGTTGAAATTTTTTTCTAAATCCTATGTTAAAACTTTTATAAACTTTTATTATTTATCTATAAAGGATTTATTTACATTGAAATTATTTTTCATTAATAACACTCCCTGCATTCTTATTAAATACTATTATATAGTGATTCTATATTGAGTATTAATCATTCAAATTCATGAGTTAAATTTTCCTAATGGCACCTTGAAATGTTATGAAACCCATTTTCTTTTATGGGTTCTTTATGATGTGATGAATAATTATAAATCACTAGAAAACATATATATAGATGATTTTTGGGAAGAGGCCAATATCTAAAGGAAATAAATGGGATAATTATTTATATCTCATTATATTATAATGTAAAACATATAAATGTTATGTTTTCACAATATAAAGAGTGGACATTTTGTTTCTTCATAGTATGATGTATAAAATTTGTGTATGTTCATAATGTTATAGTTTTAATATTATAGTGTTTCTACCAGTGTTATCTATTGTTCGTTGATTCTTGTTCTTGGGGTTTTTCAATGCCATATTCTTATGATTATTATCCATGGATCATTTTTATCATCAAATGTATCTTTAATATTAATATATGGTATATTCTTGTTCATTGGATATTACCTGTTTTTCTATCATTATTTTTGGACAACAAAAATTTTTAATTATTATTTTTAATTATAAATTCCCCCTTTGCATGTTTTCTCCTATACTTATGATCTAAACCTTGAAAACAAGTGGATAAATTTTCCTTTACTGCACGTTTATGCTCACCCCTTTATTTGTGTCCTTTCCCCATTATATGAAGATAATTATAACATTTGGAATTATGATAAGTGATTTTAGAGGATATTTATTATAGATAATTGTTCAAATGTGTTATTAAATAGGTTTATTTGGTAGCTATGTTTATAAGACACAAAATCAAAAGATTCAATGATTTCCATGAGATTGTTTTCATTTGTAAAAAAAATGTGGAATTTATAAATGTTTGGCTTATAAAATATCACATGGTATGAATGTTAATTTTTAATGTTATGTTTTCTTATCACTAGTCCCCAAAAATCAGATGTGTTTTTCCTCAGATGGTATGTAATTATGCACTACGACAT
Organism: Viscum album; assembly: GCA_963277665.1. Lineage (NCBI taxonomy): Eukaryota > Viridiplantae > Streptophyta > Magnoliopsida > Santalales > Viscaceae > Viscum > Viscum album. Next base: position 1,527,505,294 of record OY728151.1, read on the forward strand.
AATGCTCCAACTCATATTCTATTCACACTATAACCATAACAGACAAGACATGACACCACCCCCCCCCCACGACATATTAACATGTTGTGATGATTCCTTCATAACTACCCCTCTTGAGCATGATCTTTATAGATAGACCATAAGACACCATTATTGGATGAACTAATAATATGTTTCTATTCCCATAATGGCATGTACTCACCCATCCATAGTGTTTCCTCACACACACACTAATACCTCCAAAAATGTCCTACCAATCACAACATTAATAATATTATCCATGAATGATTAAAAAGGAAACACATAAGGATCCAAATACCTCATATGTAAGATTCACCAGTTTTTAATGATTCCATTATAATTAGAAAAAAATATTTCATATGGATTTTTCCTTATCTAAAATCATACATGAAATCCACATTATTGTGACACTAATTTTTCATGACATTCCCTCTATTATAAGGTTTTTTTTCTTTGTGATATATCTCACAAAAACCCACCGCTTTATGAACCCCACCTACCATGGCATCAAATGAGATCCCCATGTTCTTCATAATATAGTTCCTTATATGAGATATTTGATTTTCTTAATTAGGCCTAGATCTTATTATGACCCTTTCCTTTCTCTAAATTATGAGACATAAACCGAAATTTATAGTCTACAAAAAAATTAAATTTCACTATCAGAAATGATATAAGTAATTAAAAAATGCACACTAAAATTCGACTCATTAATAAGAAAAAAATGATAAACATATCTTATATTTCAATCCCTCAATTTTAATATGATATTATTCCTCAATTTTGATTTTGAACAAAACTAGTAATATTTCCACAGCCACTAAACTAATCTAAAAAAAAATGGATTTTACCCAAAAATAACTATTTTTTATTTTTTAAATACAATGTTGGTACCTTATATAATGCACCTAATATGATTTCCACTTCACCACATTGAATTGTTTATTAAAAACTAGTTGTTCCTCCTTTAGAAGACTATTTAAAATGAGATATATCTCACCCATAGACTAATCACCTCATATTGATCATGCTAATTTAATTATTGATGGAATAAATAGATTATACTAACACCCAAAACAATGTATGATCTTTCCATTTGGTGTATTTCAATTATTGGATCCCCAAATAACCATATCCATTATTGAACTCCATCCAAAAAGATAGCCACATCATTGACCCAACATACACTAAAATCATAGAAAAAATTCCAGAAGTTTAATAATTCTATCACTTTTAATTCATCCAAAATAGAATCTAATTAAAAAATCTCAATTTTTCATATAACTAGAAAATAAATAATATCATCCATCCTAGTAAAATCATGTTTCCATGTAAACTATCCACGAACAGGTCCCACTTCAGCTACTACCCCACCAACACTTCCATTGTAAATTTTTTTCTTATACAATTTTCAACACCATATGAATATATTAATCACCACCCTATTTGAAATTATTTATTATCTATATAACCCAAATCATGAATATTGTTTAATGCGGTGACTAGATGTGACCATACCACTCATATACGAGCACCAATATGAAACAACCCCCAGTACCAATCACTGATATACTAAGAATTTCATCCTAGTCACTTTTTGAAAGCTAACATGTAATGTGGGTCACACACTCTTAAATCCAATAGTGTGCTCCTCCCCAAATGAATTCCCAACAAATAATCCTCAATCAGAATTCCCAAGAGCTTCACATATAGAAATCATTTATATCCTTATGAAATGTTCATATAATTAAACAAGATCCCTATAAAGAACCATTCATAGAATAATCATTCCATAATACTTCAAAGCATTAATGATGTTACCTCTTTCCACTGATGGGACACTCCTCATCAAAATTTGAACCACTAATTGTGATGCACATAAGTTCTCTATCAAATCCAATGATCCTCATCCTACAATTTACTCAAACTAATAAAAAAACAACACAAACTATAACTTGTGCACACCTAACTATATGTATTGATGATTTTATTTAATAGAACTAACAACCATGAATTTACTCATCCCTACTAGAGTGAACCAGTTTAATAAACATATAACATGATCACACCCACTATCAATCTCCATCTCATATGAACCCCATATGTGTTTTCTTATGTGAAAACATATTACAAAACCCATATCTTGTTATAATCAGTCACACTCCAATAATCCTTGGCTCACATACCAAAATAATTGACCATGCTTATCATTCATGTCAATATCATCTACAAAAAATAACCTCAATAATTCCATTAAAAAATATTATGTCATATCTCCCATTCTAAGGATTATAGTGTGGTCACTTACCATGAGGGAATAGTTCTATAACAAAATGATTGTACCCCTGCTCCACCCAACTTTTATTAAACCATCTAGAAATAATAATCAGAATACCATAAAAATAAAATAAAAAATCTATAAGGATTGGAATCTGACTGATCCATACCTTTAAACTCACATTAATACCAAATGAAATTGGATTTATATTTATATTAATATCAAAATGTATTCCACATTCCATTTTTAAACCCTTAATTGATATTCATATAATTATAAAAACCTATGGCCTACATGAAGAAAGAACCACAAATACCTTAACAATACCAAAATAATGATTTTGGAATCCCCTAAATAAAATACCCCACTATGTTTCCATCCCCATGGAATTAAATATATGTAATGATACCATAACGGGTAAAATATATCATTATCATAGAGGGACCATATATCTACTAGAAGTGTAAATACCACGATCAAGTCGAGATGAAATTTCATTAGAGAAAAAATATTGTGGTTTAATTGAGCATCATGGAACCAGATTGTTATAATGGAAAATATTTTATATAATTTTTTGATACTTTATAAAATTGAACCTTTTTATTAGTGAAAATAATCACACAAAATTTTAAATATGACACATTAATCCCACATGATAAAAAATATGCACGTATATAAAAAGAATTTCACTATTGTGTAAGAGAAAAAATCATAAAAAATAATCTCAAATACAAAAATAATAATTCAATAAACATATCAATCATAGAAATGAAAATGATGAATAGAAATTTTCTAAAACTAGTAACCTAACAACCCAACAAAATGGTTATCCTGATACACCAGTCTAATGTACATCATAATTGGCGATACATTTTTTTTCCTCTCTATCATGTCCTAAATAATAAGACAAATTAAAATATTCTTTAATTAAATTTATTAATTCCTCTCCTAAAATAACATATTTATAACCGAGTCAACACCTCACATAGCCTCAAGTGAACCTCCAGATATTTCATAGACTTACAAAAAGTGATGATGGCTTAAATAATATGCTTTTAAAACTAGAAAATTGATATCATAAGCATCAATAAAAATAAAATTTCCAAATATCATTAATAAAAATCAGCTAGGGTATTTATAATCCCTAATACATATCGATTCTATATCCAAATAAATGTAGAAATACTTCTATAAATTTCATCTGATCACCTAACATGAACAAAAAAAATTAGAAAAAGAAAATTTAATATACGATTTACAACCATCTATACAAATCAAATATTTCTAATATCTGAATGCAATTTGATGAACCCCAATGTAATCAAATGCCAACCTATTCTTAAGAAACAACCTGATATAAGGTATGATTGGACACCAGGTTTTTTATATAGAGCATGAGAGATTAATATGAGTTGGGTATGAAAAGGATTATATAATATACACCATCAAATATTTTTTTTATTTAAGAGGAGAAAAACTAATTTATTTAACACATATTAATGCATGTTGGTTCATTGAGTGCTAATCAGGTCACCAAGACACCTATCCTTATTAATTCAGCCTTCACTGAAAAATAATTCACCAAATTTGAAAAGTCTCAAATTATACATAATTATACGTAGTAGGGATCAATTTAATATCTTTATTATTAACCACTTCATATGGGCTGCGACCATAATAAGTAACCAATCATACTCCTCCCAATGGAGGTCCCCCAATATGATCAAAAGTATCCCATAACATGGGAGTTCATGTATAAAATACAAAAAATTACCCACTTGGGAGTGTTCACACATAATGTAATGTCCCATGTTTTTGAACTGAGTTGAAATTAAGATGGTTTTTGAGCATTTTTAGTTAATCAACGGGTAAATTTTTAAACCAAGCTCCAGAACTTTATTTGGAGTTTTGGAACACTTTAAAGTGTTGATTTTGGACTTCGGTGAATACCTGATAAATTTTACGAGTGTCCCAATAAGTCTTGGGAGCACCAGATCCAAAAAGTTCTACTTTAATGGATCTGCATAGGCTGTACACAGTTTCATTCAAACCAGTGTATCTTACCCAGTTTAATATTTTATTAACATTAATTAAATAATATTAGATTGGATATTTGATTTTAAATAGAATAATGTGTTATGAATCTTAATTTTATGAGTATTATTATTTTGATGTATTAAATTATTTGGATGTCAAAAGATTTAATTTCTTGATTAATGGGGTGTAACATTTATGTTAGAAAATTTTAATTTCATGATTAATGGGGTGTAACATTTATGTGAAATTAATTTGGTTTTTTTGTTTCTCAATGAAACATTAAATTAAATAAAGAGTTTCTGAATTAATGGAGAATAATTATTATTAAATGGAGGTTTGGGTTATAGAAAAATTTTCGATAATAATAATGGGATAATGATAATTATGGTCTTATGAGTGTTATAATTATTGTTAATTATGGTTATTATTATTGTAGATAATAATAGTAGTGGATTTGGGGATTTCTTCTTGGTTTTAATAAATAAAATGGGTTTAATAATAGTATTATTGTGACTATTATAATAATAATAATTACGAGTCTAATAATTATTATAATATCATTCAATTAATGAATATTAATTTTTTAACTTATTTTTAAGTTTTAAATGGGGAAAACTGAAGAGGAGAGATTTATTCTCCTTCTCCTACACATAGGTGTGCTACAGGGTGTGCAACCCATGTTTTTTCTTCTCTTAATGGAAAGGCTTCTCCCCCTCCATGTGGAACCTCTCCCATGGCCGGATCTACGCCGACTAAACCACCTCGTCACTATGGTGCAACTTCCACCAACGTGAAACCCCCCAGTCAGATCCCCTAGAGTAGGTGCAACCCCCCCACTATCTAGGAAAAACTGTAACACGTGATTCCCCCCTCTGGGTTATTCATTTTCAGAAGTTTTCCTCCCAATTTCTTTGTGGGTTTGGCCTGATTCAATGAGGTATGAACATCTCTCATACTCTCCATCATTAAATAATATTTTTGTCACGTTTTTTGTTTTCAAATTGGTGTTGACCGAAACCCTAAGATCCGGGTTTAATCTGGTTTTTGCGTTATTCTAATCTTTGGGTTTACAAGTAGTGTATCGAGACCCATTGGCACATGTTCCAGTATAATCTGCCAAGTATGAGTTTTATGGAATTGATTTTTCTTTTCTCCATTGATTCAGGTAATGATATACTTTCTCGTTATTTGTTTTTTCACCATTAAATTTTGATTCTGACATATTATTTGAGTCCCTAGTATATAATCGTAGCTGCGTTGATCTTTGTTGCTCTATTTATGGTGTCTTTTTTTTATATGTTGATCAAAAATATGATCCATGCACATATATATATGTACATATATATAGGTACACATTTATATATATAAGATGTGCGTGTGTGTGATTGCAGACTAGTTCTGGATTGGTTGCCGATATGTGATGAAGTGCACCGTGTTTTGGTTCCACCCTAATGATGGGTCCCCTTTTGTAACACCCGAGACTTTTATGATAAATATTTTGTTATTATGTTATATAAATCATCAATTTAATCTTTCACTACACACAACACTAGCTTGGCTTTCTTTACACACAATCTCAACCTTCCTCGATAGCTTGCGTCGTACGCAATACCAAGTTTCACTAAAAAACGATATGCTATTAAAATATTATTAAAACTAGCCATTATGAATAGTAATACCCACTTATTGAAATTTTGTAAATTTTATTTTTCAAAATGGGCTTCATTTATGGATTCGGAATATAGAAATTAGCATCGGGTGAAATTTTGCTATTTTTCTGAAAACTTTCAATTTTTGATGAATAGTGAAAACACTTGGTTACTATTTAAAAACCGAAATTTTATTTATATAATTATTTATTTAAATTTATTTTAGGTAAATATTTATACATAATACCTTTATAAGTTCAAATTAATTCATTGGAGTCATTTTATAATAGTTTTAGATATATAAAAATTTTATTGAACTTTTCACCGTCCTTTACCCACCTCCTAGGAGAATTTGGAAATTCACATAAAACATAATTTTACCACATCTGTGAGTGGAATTTAGAAAATCCGAGAGACACGGTTAATATCAAGGACTAAAATGTGGTTCAATAAGATGAAAATAATTTTTGGTTAGTAGAAACTTTTTACTTTTTTTACCACGGTTAAAAGTAAATAGGGTAATTAAGGGTAAAAATGATATTATTATTACCCTAACACATGTCCTAATTAGATTGGATAAGTGTAATTCCACCAAAAACAAACTTTGGAATAAAATATTACCATTTAGGCCCACTTGGATTAGTTTAGGACATTTATTATTAATTTATTTAAAGAAGGGTTAAAATAGTTAAAATAAATGTTTAACAACTAAATCATTTTTAATATAGGGTTATAAATAAGATAAATTCGACTATAAATATTCATTCGAAATATAAAAATATTTCAAACATAATGGTATTTTATTTTTAATTTTTATTCATTAAATAATTTAATTTATTTATGACACAATGATTATAAAGTAATTATCTTATTAATGAAATATTGGAATAATTGATGTTATAAATACCCAAATAAATGTAATTTGAGACTTTTTATGAATTAAAATAATTTTATATGTTAACATGACATGTTATTATTGATTTAATTAACTTTTTTCGAAATAATAATTATGTTATGATTTTCAGAAAAACCAATTTCCAAATAGTGTCAAAATTGATATAAAATAGTTTTTAAAACAAATATTATATTATTAATTGTTATTTTATTCCTAAAAATATACGGTTAGGCCAAATGACTTATATAATGATATATATATATATATTAATAATAAACAACTTGGGGTTCTTTTTTCTTGTTATGGTAAGTTTATTAACCATATAGTGTAATAAAATAAGAAGACACAGAAAAAGTAAAATTATTTAACTTAAAGTTAAATCTAAATGATAAGGTTAAAATAGAAACCTAAACCAGTATAAATTCTATGTTATGAGATTATTTAGATCAATTCCCACCTTAGCTTCAAAATAAATCAATTTGGAGCTATTAAAACCAGAATATGACTTTCTAATAAAATAATATTTTTAGTTTTTCCTAAGGTGCCCCTCTCCTCCCTTATAAAAGGGCACCTCCTTCCTCTCCTCCTCACACCACTTAGAGACTTAAAGTTCGGCCAAACACTACCAATTTCTCCTCTACACTTCCCTGGAAACATCCTAGAAGTCCTGGTCTTCTTCAAAGACCAATTTTAGTGCCCTAAAAAGAGGTCTCAAAGAGGCGCTTCAAAGAAGAGGTACTATCCGTTACCGATTCTTTCAACTTTATTTCTTCATCCACTTCTTCTTATTTTGTTGTTTCATTATGAAATAATAACTTAAGTGTCACTAATATACTGATATGGTATTATAAGTATGAAACAACCCTATTTCACCATCTATCTATCCTACGGAAAACGAAATCATCGCGCATGCCTACGTACGGAATACCATCTCCACGACGGGGTGTAATCTATTTTCCACCACCAACATACTTGGATGGGTATAATGGTGTAAAGAATAACTATATATTATTATTGTAAAGTGATATTGATTCTGAAATAGTATACATACACTCCAATACAATTCCACGATCATGGGAACGATATCATCGCTCGTGCGTACGTACGAAAAACCGTCTCCATGATGTGACGCAACTCGTTCTACATGATCTTCATTTAATAATGATTATATAAATGAATTGAATGAATTAATATGATATATATTACACTTATACCATTCTGTAAATGACCTATCTATAACCTAAAAAGAAGAATAAGAATTTATTCGACAAAACACGCATAAGAACAAAAAGTAATAAACACCCGAATAACAAGTAGTAATGAAATATTACTAATAAGAAGCTAAGAATAAAACCATATATGATATCATAAAAATATGTATTATTCTGTAATAAGTCAATAACATTATTTAAATCATTATACATGAGTTCTGGACACTTACGAAGAAAATCGGACCTAAGGTAAGGGAAAATCTCGCAATCTCAATTTTTATACGAGATTGTTTATACTTAAGAATTTACTGGGGAATATTTATCATCCACATCCATGTTTCCTCCATATGTAATATAATTTATATCCTCCTACAATTCTTTAAATCCAATTATACCCTTCGGTGATCATTTAGTAAAAGATATGAAAGGAATCTTTTGTCGTTTTTCGTATGAGGTACTTTTTGACTTTTCTCGCCAAAGTACGAGAAGAATGTTTTTTTAACTTATATGGAATGAATGGATTTTTAAAACATTATTTCCAAGAAGCTTCCTTTACAAGTTTTTAAGTTTATTTTTAATCAACGTCTTTTAGTTTAAAATTGTATGACATGTTATGAAAGGAAAATTGTTTTTGGAGTAGAAAGGATATTTTCCTCGAGAATGGAGTTCAACTGTTTTATCAAAATTATTTTCCGTATAAGATAATATAGGGTTCTGTTTCTATCCCTATTTTTTACATTAATATGATTATGTTATGATGGAATTATTTTTATGATGTCCTTTTATCTTATATGGATTATGTTATGATGGCATGATGTTTATGATTCCCATTTTTATTACATAGGTTATGCTATGATGTATGATTTATGATTTTGTGGCACACATAATAATGGTATCATTATGAGATTGATGGGACCTATATCTCCCTCCAATGAATTGGGTAAATATTTTTATCTCATGATAAAGACATGGCTGGAACGGCAGGTTAATTCGGTTCAGTGAAACAGGACTGAAACGATGAGTGAACTCGGTTCAGAAATGGACTTTGTCCGCTAAGATAATCTTGGCAATGAGTCTTGACTACTAAGAAATGATTCACTATGATTATGTGTGTATGAAACAATGTTCCATGTTTTATGTTATGATTATTGGGATTACATTTCACTACTATGATTTATCCCATTATGATCTCTTTTGCTAGTTAAGATTTCCAAAATGATATGTTCTTATGAATATGATGTGATTGATATTTATTTTTTCTACCCTTACTGAGCATTTGAGCTCACCCTTTTGTATGTTTTCTTTTCCCCAGGCCAGGAAGAAGGATATTAAGTAGGATATTCCAAAAAGGGACTCTAGATATGATGAAATAAATGGGAGACAATGTAGATGATTTATAAACCAGTTGTTTATGTTTTCCAGTTTATAAAGACACTATACCTATACGGTCCATTCATGGTTTTGCTATATGTTGGAATAAGTATGTTTCTATTTTGAAGTAATAACCATGTATGTAAAGTATGGGTTGTTATAGTTGGTATCATAGGAAAGGTATAGTCAGCCTTTGGATACTCGGATGTGAAAGCCTTAGTAAGAACCATAAGGATAAGTCTAAGCATAGAACAAAATCATAGTGTTTTAAAAATGGCCATGAACAACCTACGATAAGACCTTAAGTGTGAAATTTTATTCTTGATTATGTGGTTTTACTATTATAATTAGTGTTGCTCACACTATTCTTCTTGGTTTTAGTCAAGGGCTGGAACCCGAAGGAACCGTGTTAATGCGGAATATGACGGGAAATGCAATGATTGTCCTCCTCAGCAACCAAATGTTATGGGAGCTGGAATGAAAAATCTTGTAGCCATGCTCACACAACTTTCTCAAGATATGAATCATGCAGGACTTCCAAACTAGCAAAGGAAGGAGCAACATTCTATTGAATCCTTCATGAGGCAGCATCCACCTTCATCCAGTGGGTCTACTGATCCATTAGTTTCTGAACAATGGATTAGTACTACTGAAAAGATATTTTCAGTTCTTCAATGTTCCTAACATGATAAAGTCATCTTAGTAGTGTATCATTTGGAAGGAGATGCTGATAAATGGTGTAATCTTATCAAGAATATGAGGAAAAGAGAGGAAATTTAGTCCATGGAATGGGACGAGTTCAAGAAATTATTTTTCAATAAGTACTTCCCTCGTATTCTTTGAACAAAGATGGAGAAGGAGTTTCTTGAACTCAAGCAAAAGGATAATGAATCTGTTGGTACCTATGAAAAAAATTTTAAAAGACATTCAAGGTCTGCTTCTAGTATTATTTTCCAACCTAAGAGTAAGATCGATCGACTCTGTAGTGGCTTAAAACCAAGTCTTAGAAGGGCATTAGCCATAAGGTAATTCAATAGTTACGAGGAAATCGTTCGATGTGCTCTCAAGGTTGGGATGGAGATTAGAGTAACCCATCAGTCATATGGGTTTGATAAGAAGAGGAAAATGGAATTCAAAGGAAAATCTAAAGAGAACATTGAAAAGAGGATGAGTTTTCCCTTATCCTCAAAGTGTGGAAAGAAACATGGAGTGAGTTGTCTAAAAGGGACAAGTAAATGTTTCAAATGTGGAAAGGAAGGTCATAGGGCATTTGAATGCCGCAAAGATGGTAAGAAGATGTCTAGTGATGAGAACAAAGAAAAGGATACACAGAGTGCACCTTCTATACTACAATGTTACAAGTGCAAGGAAATGGGGCATTATGCTAATCAATTCCCTAATCCAAGGGTTGTTAATGATGATCGACGTCAAAAAACTCTTAAGGCTAAAGACAAAGGAAAGTCACATGAAATTTCTATCAGTGATGTGGAGTACGATAACGAAGTGGTGAAAGGTACACTTACCATCCACTATAAAGTAGAAAATGATTTATTTGATTCTGGATCCACCCACTCTTTTATTTCTAAAGAATTTTCTAAGGGTATCACCATATTACCTTAACAATTAGATGTTGAGTTAGCTGTGACAACCCCTAATGGCACAACAGTCGCATCAAAAGTTTATAATTCTTCTCTGATTGAAGTTTGTGGGAAAGTGCTTCCTCAAAATCTTGTGATCCTTCCTATTTTGGAATTTGATGTGATTCATGGCATGGATTGGCTTTATTTATATAGAACTCATATCAATTTCCAATGAAAGGAAGTCACATTTCATATTCTAGATCAATATATGATCGTCTATCAATGAAAGTATGAACATAACCTTCTAGTGGAAATTTCATCCATCTTATGGGTGTTGATTCCACTAAATGAAGGTTATTTATCTCAAATGGTTGGAGAGAAACTCACAATTAAGAATATTCCCATTGTACGGGAGTTTGATGATGACTTTCCGGAGGAATTACCGGGTCTTCTACCAAATCGTGAAGTTGAGTTTTCACTAGAACTCATACCGGGTGCTTTACCTATTTCAAAGACACCTTATATAATGGCCCCAATTGATTTGCAGGAATTGAAGAAGAAACTCCAAGAGAATCTAGATAATCGATTCATATGCCCTAGTGCGTCACCTTGGGGAGCACCTGTTCTATATGTTAAGAAGAAAGATGGATCAATGAGACTCTGCATTGATTATCGAGAACATAAAAAGATCACTATCAAGAAAAAATATCTTCTCCCATGAATTGATGGCTTATTTGACCAACTACTCAGAGCTCATTACTTTTCCAAGATTGATATTCGTTCAGGGTATCATCAATTAAGGGTCAAAAGGGGGGATATACCAAAGACGGATTTCCTTACAAGGTATGGACACTATTAATTTATAGTGATTCCATATGGTCTTACTAATGCCCCTCCTATCATCATGGATCTGATGAATAGAGTCTTTAGAGACTATCTTGATCAGTTTGTGGTAGTCTTTATAGACGATATTCTATTCTATTCAAAGAGCAAGGATGAACAATAATATTACTTGAAAATTATTTTGAAGACCCTGAGAAGGGAGAAGATTTATTCCAAATTTACCCAGTGTAAATTTTGGCTTCAAAAAGATGCAATTTTGGGTCAAATAATCTCAAAAAAGGGGATATCTGTGGATCCAGCAAAAATAGTGGTTATCGAAAGATGGTCAAGACCAACAACAGTAACTAAGATCCGAAGTTTTCTTGGTTTGGATGGATATTATCGACATTTTGTGAAGGTTTTTTCACGATTATCTAATCCACTCACCAGGTTGACTCTAAAAGGAGTTTAGTTTGTATAGACAGAGGAATGTGAAGAGAATTTCAAGGATTTGAAAAGAAGGTTATCCAGTGCACCTGTTCTCACACTGCCTTGTAGTGGAGAAAGGTTTGTGAACTACAGTGATGCATCCAAGAAGGGGCTGGGGTGTGTTCTTATGCAAAATTATATAGTGATAGCTTATGCCTCATGACAGTTTAAAATCCATGAGAAAAATTACCCAACTCATGATTTGGAGTTAGCTACAGTAATCTTTGAATTAAATATTTGGAGGCATTATCTTTATGGAGAAAGGTGTCATATTTATAATGATTATAAAAGTTTAAAGTACCTTTAACACAAAAAGAGCTGAATATGTGCCAAAGAAGACGGTTGGAGCTGATTAAGGATTACGTCTGCTCAATTCATTACCACCTTGGGAAAGAAAACAAGGTGGAAGATGCATTAAGTCGACAAGACCATGCTAGCTTATCCATGATGAGGATCACAAAAGATCCAATATTTATGGATTTACAATGGATGGAACTTGGAATTATAATGGAAGGGTAAAATCTTATCTTTCTTAAATGAATGTTCAACCATCTATACATGTGATGATTAAAGAGGAACAGAAAGAAGATGTAGAGTTACAGAAGAAGGTGAGAAATGTTCCTGAATTCAACCATGATTGTGATGAGATAATAAAGTTCAGGAATCGGGTTTGTGTTCCTCCCATCCCCGAATTAAAGAAGGAGCTACTGTATGAGGCTCATAGTTCTTCATTCTCTATTCATCCTGGAAGGATGAAGATGTACAGGGACCTGAAAGAGTACATAAGGTGGGATGGCATGAAAAGAGATGTTGCTGAATATGTCTCTCGATGCTTGGTTTGTTAGCAAGTTAAATTTGAGAGACAGAAGTCTAAGGGGATGTTACAACCATTACCCATACCCGAATGGAAATGGTAAAACATCACTATAGACTTTGTCACTGGACTTCCTAAAACATCCAAAGACAATAATGCTATCTGGGACATAGTTGATCGTCTTACAAATTAGGCACACTTCATTGCTATTAGGGAGGATTTCTCTCTGGATCAGCTTGCCAGGATATATGTGAAGGAAGTGGTAAGATTGCATGGAGTACCACTTTACATTATATCTGATCGGGATCTAATATTTACCACAAAGTTCTGGTGAAGTCTTCTGCATAATCTGGATACAGAGTTGAGTTTCAGCACTACTTATCATCCTCAGACAGACGGTCAGTCTGAGAGGACAATTCAAAGTCTAGAAGATATGTTGAGAGCTTTCTCTATGGATTTCAAAGGTGGTTGGGATCAACACCTTCCTTTGGTGGAATTTTCTTATAATAATATCTTTCACTCCAGTATTCAGATGGCTCCTTATGAACCTCTCTATGGAAAGAAATGTAGGACTCCAACTTGCTGGGATGAAGTTGGGGAAAGAAAGCTATCAGGACCTGATCTTGTTAATGAGATGGCAGAAAAGGTCATATCTATTCAACAACACATTAGAGCTGCTCAGAGTCGACAAAAAATTTATGTTGACAACCGAAGAAAATACCTAGAGTTTTAAGTGGGTGATAAAGTGTTCTTACGAATATCTCCTTGGAAGGGAGTAATTAGATTTTGAAAGAAGGGAAAGTTGAGCCCTAGATATATCGGTACTTTCGAAATATTGGATCATGTTGGGAAGGTAGCTTACCTATTGGTGATTCCACTGAATCTCTCCCAAGTTCACGATGTGTTCCATGTATCTCTCCTGAGAATGTACATACCTGATCCTTTACATGTACTCAGCTCAGAAGTTGTACCGCTAGAGTAAGATTTTTCTTATGAAGAACAGCAGATAGAGATGCTGGATCGTAGAAAAAAATTCCAATGGAACAAGACCACTCGCTTGGTGAAAGTTTTATGGCGGAACCACCAATTAGAAGAAGCTACATGGGAGATTGAGGATATGATGAGGGAGAGGTATCCTCATCTGTTTGTTACAAAGTGATGAATTTTGAGGGAGGAATTCATTTTAAGGGGGTAGAATTTTACACCCAAGACTTTAATGAGAAATATTTTGTTTTTATGTTAAATAAATCATCAAAGGAATCTTTCACTACACACAACACTATCTTGGTTAGCTTTACACGCAATCACGACCTTCCTCGATAGCTTGCGTCGTACGCAAAACCGAGTTTCACTAAACAACAATATGCTATTAAAATATTATTAAAACTAGCCGTTATGAATAGTAATACCCACATTTTGAAATTTTTTAAATTTTATTTTTCAAAATGGACTTCATTTTTGGATTCGGAATATCAAAATTATTCTTGGGTGAAATTTTGGTATTTTTCTGAAAACATTCAAATTTTGATGAATAGTGAAAACACTGGGTTACTATTTAAAACCCTACATTTTATTTAAATAATTATTTATTTAAATTTATTTTATGTCAAAATTTATACATAATACCTTTATAAGTTCAAATTAATTCATTGGAGTCATTTTATAATAATTTTAGATATATAAAAATTTTATTGAACTTTTCACCGTCTTTTACCCACCTCCTAAGAGAATTTGGAAATTCACATAAAACTTAATTTTAGCACTTCTATGAGTGGAATTTCAAAAATCTGAGAGACACGGCTCATATGAAGGACTAAAATGTGGTTCAATGAGATGAAAATAATTTTTGGTGAATAGTATCTTTTTACTTTTTTACCACGATTAAATGTAAATAGGGTAATTAAGGGGGAAAATGATATTATTATTACCCTAAAACGTGTCCTAATTCTATTGGATAAGTGTAATTCGACCTAAAACAACCATAGGAATAAAATATGACCATTTAGGCCCACATGGATTAGATTAGGACATTTATTATTAATTTATTTAAAGAAGGGTTGAAATAGTTAAAATCAAAGTTTAACAACTAAATTATTTTTAATATAGGGTCATACATAAGATAAATTAGACTATAAATATTCATTATAAAGATAAATGATTTCCTACATAATGGTATTTTATTTGTTATTTTTAGACATTATATAATTTAATTTATTTATGACACAATGATGATGTAGTAATTATCTTATTAATGAAATATTGACATAATTGATGTTATATATACCCAAATAAATGTAATATGATACTTTTTATGAATTAATATAATTTTCTATGTTAATATGACATGTTAGTATTGATTTATTTAACTTTTTTTGAACTAAAAATTCTGTTATGATTTTCACAAAAATAAATTACGAAATAGTGTCAAAATTGACATCAAATAGTTTTAAAAAAATATTATATTATTAATTGTTATTTTATTCCTAAAAATATAAGGATCGTCCAAATGACTTATATATGGTTATATATATTAAAAATAAACAACTTGGGGTTCGTTTGGCTTGTTATAGTAACTTTACTAACCTTATAGTGTAAGAAAACAAGAAGACATGGTAAAAGTAAAATTATTTAACTTAAAGTTAAATCTAAATGATAGAGTTAAAATAGGAACCTAAACATGTATAAATTCTATTGTATTATAGTATTTCGACCCATACCCACCTTAGCTTCTAAATAAATCAACTTGTAGCTATTAAAAACCGAATATGACTTTATAATAAAATAATATTTTTAGTTTTTTCTAAGATGCCCCTCTACTCCCTTATAAAAGGGCACCTCCTTCCTCTCCTCCTCACACCACATTGATCCTTCAAGCTCAGAAAAACCCTGCCAATTTCTCCTATACACTTAACTAGAAACATCCTAGGGGTCCTGGCCTTCTTCTATGACCAATTTTAGTGCCCTAAAAGGAGGTCTCAAAGAGGTGCTTCAAAGAAGAGGTAATGTTCGTTACCGATTCATTCAACTTTATTTCTTTTTCCACTTATTCGTATTTAGTTGTTTCATTATGAAGTAATAACATCAGTATCACTCATATAATTATATGTTATTATAAGTATGAAACAACCCTATTTCACCATCTATCCATCCTATGGAAAATGAAATCACCACGCATGCGTACGTACGGAATACCGTCTCCACACCGTGGTGTAATCTATTTTCCCCCACCACCTTACATGGATTGGTATAATGGTGTAAATAATAAGTATTTATTATTATGGTAAAGTGATATTGATTCTCAAATAGTATACATACACTCCAATACAATTCCACGATAATGGGAACGATATCATTGCTCGTGCGTACGTACGGAATACTGTCTCCCCGATTTGATGTGACTCGTTCTACATGATGTTCATTGAATAATGATTATATAAATGAATTGAATGAAGGAATATGATATATATTACATTAATACCATTCTTTAAATGAGGTATCAATAACTTAAAAAGAAGAATAAAAATTTATTCAACAAAACACGCATAAGAACAAAAAGTAATAAACACCCGAATAACATGTAATAATGAAATATTACTAATAAGAAGCTATGAATATAACCATATATGATATCATAAAAATAAGTATGATTCTGGAAGAAGTCAATAACATTATTTAAATCATTATACAGGAGGTTGAGACAGTTACAAAAAAAATCGGACCTAAGGTAAGGGAAAATCTTGCAATCCCAATTTTTTATCCGAGATTGTTTATACTTCAGAATTTACTGGGGAATATTTATCATCCACATCCATGTTTCCTAAATATGTAATATTATTTATATCTTACTGCAATTTTTTAAATCCAATTTTACCCTTCTATGAGTTTTTAGTAAAAGATATGAAAGGAATCTTTTGTCGTTTTTCGTATGAGGTACTTTTTGACTTTTCCGGCCAAAGTACGAGAAGATTGTTTTTTTTAAATTATACCATATGAATGGATTTTTAAAACATTGTTTCCAAGAAGCTTACTTTACAAGTTTTTATTTTTATTTTTAATCAATTTCTTTTAGTTTAAATTTTTTTGACATGTTAAGAAAGGAAAAATGTTTTTGAAGTAGAAAGGATATTTTCCTCAAGAATGGAGTTCAAGTGTTTTATCAAAATTATTTTCCATATAAGATAATATAGGGTTATGTTTCTATCCCTATTTTTTACATTTATTTTATTATGTTATTATTGAAAAATTTTTATGATGTCCTTTTATCTTATATGGATTATGTTATGATGACATGATGTTTAAAATTCCCATTTTTATTACATGGTTTATGCTATGATGTATGGTTTATGATTTTGTGGCATAGATAAGAATGAAATCATTATTATATGGTTGGGACCTATTTCTCCCTAAAATTCATTGGGTAATGATTTATATCTCATGAGATAGACATGGCTGGAACGGAAGGTTAATCTGGTTCAGTGAAACAGGACTGAAACGAGGAGTGAACTCGGTTCAGAAATGGACTTTGTCCGCTAAGATAGTCTTGGCAATGAGTCTTGACTACTAAGAAATGATTCTCTATGATTATGTGTGTATGACACAAAGTTTCATGTTTTATGTTATGATAATTGGGATTAGAGTTCACTACTATGATTTATCCCATTATGATCTCTTTTGCAGGTTAAGATTTCGAAAATGATATGTTCTTATGAATATGATGTGATTGATATTTTTTTTTTTACCCTTACTGAGAATTTGAGCTCACCCTTTTGTACTTTTCTTTTCCCCGGATCATGAAGAAGGATATTAAGTAGGATATGCCAAAAGGGACTCCATATATGATGAAATAAATGGGAGACAACGAAGATTATTTATGAACCAGTTTTTTATGTTTCCCAGTTTCTAAAGACACTATACCTATACGGTCGTTTCATGGTTTTGTTATATGTTGGAATAATTATGCTTCAATTTTGATGTAATAACCATGTATGTAAAGCGTGGTTCATTATACCTTTCATGTCCTCAACATTAATAATTGAATTAATAACTTTTTTTTTCACTTTGGTTGGTATTTAAATTATGTTGTGAAATATTTTTATTGAATACCTTTCAAATGTGAATTTATTATATTTGATTAAATTAATTAATGTGATATGTGATGTGTTGATTGACAGCTATGGATGTTATTAAGTGATGCTGCCCAAGTGAAATAAAAGAGGACATGATATTGTGTTTATTTTAATCATGAATTGCAAAATTGGATAATGAAATTCAATTAAATAATTAAAAGATGATTTGTCTTGGCTAAGATAAGATAATTAATTTTGTATATTAATCATGTGCATTGAGAGTTGATATAAATAATTAATCAAAGGATTAATTATAATATATTTTTTTACCTAAATGAGATAATTTATTCTGGGATTAACTCTGATATGTTGTTTTGTCTAAATCGAGAAAATTAAAGATGGATTAACTACAACATGTTAATGATTAGAATGATTATTCAATTAGTGAACTGATGAAAGGGTGTACTTAAATTATTTAATTTTTTAAATTAACTAATTGGAATGAATTAATTTAATTGATGAATTGGTATTTTTCGGTGTTATATAACATGATTTTGATTTAAGATTTTTTGATGGGGGGTTCGATTATGAAATGTTGGAATCTAAATGCCATAATTAATTTTGGAAAATTAATTATGGGATGTGATTTGTTATTTTGAATAATTATTTGATGGACTAATTAATTGTAATGTGTAATTAGTTACTTATTGCGTTAAATAATACATCTGGTATTTTTAACTGGTTAATTATGTTAGTATGTGTATAATAATAATTGATTAGAGAATTAATTACCATTTAATTAGTTAATGAACTGGGACAATTAAATGGTGAATTAATTATATAGTCCAGTTTTTTTATAAGAATAATTAGTTGTTAATTATTTTTTAATTGTGGAATATTAAATGGTTAATTAAATGTTGAGTTATTTGATGAGGTATTTATGTTTCTAATAATTTTTTAAATTAATAAACCGGTTAGATTAATTAATTTATAATTTTATTAAAGGATTATTTTTGGCTGTTTTACCTGGTGTTCTACACAAATGATAAAAAAATATGCATGATTGTTAAACGGGTTGTTAGACAAGAACTGATGCTCCAAATATTAACGGGGTGCAATACTTGATGTTCTACACCCATATTTTATGGGAATAATATTTTATAAGATAGGGAATGATGATCTAAATACCCATGGGTTGTGAGACAAGGACTGGCGCTCCAAATTATCATGAGGGGTCCAGACATGATGTTCTACACCCATTAATCGACATTGGACTCTAAGTCTAGTTGTATGTACATGAAATTAATTAAATGGATAATGAATGATACTGTGACATAATGATCTGTGAATTGAATATGATAAAGGGGTCATGCATGTTAATAAGTTGGGTGAATCATTTTTTGGTGGACATACCCAGGAGGAAATCACTATTTTTAGTGGACGAGCTCAGACATAGTATGTGATGGATTAAATTGAATATCATATGACGCATTATCTAAGCCAAAGGAAAATATTGTATTCAGTCTTTACATTGACTATATAGATGATATTTAGAGACATCTTTTGTCAGTGACTTATACGGGGATTACAAGTTTATTCCAGAACTCGATAAATATATTATTTCACGAGGATTGAATAAATGATAAATGAAAATGAATATGAGATGATTGTTGTGTATGCAAGAAAAATGTATAGTGTAGGTTCAGACACCAACTGAGGGCTGATGCAGATACTTGGATATATAGTTACATTGTACAAATTACATTAATTATGCATGCTTTCACACTATTTAAATTATTTATTGAATGTATTTATTTGGGGTAGACACTGGTGGTCCCGACCTGCTGAGATTTATATCTCACACCCTAATTGTGCCACCATTACACTGGGTACCTGAGTGGATTATATATTTTTGAATGATTGTGTTGTTTGCATATACATGGGAGATAAGAGTAATGGACCGAGCGGAATCTCCGAATTCTCATGGAGATCGCCCTCGATGCTTGAGTCATTATTTGTATAATTGTTACATTATTTATTTATTGACATGTAAAACTTGCTGATTTTTTGATGCTCTAAAATACATATCAATAACATTCCATGCATTCACTTATTATATGAAATCTATCTTCCACTGCTTTTTCAATTATGTATTACTAATTCCACTATTGATTATTATTTACTCTAACATACCATTGTGCATCTCACATAATAGGGTATAGTCTCCCCACTATAACCTCATAAGAACCTTAGTACTAGTTGGTAGCCTCTGGCATATGGGGAGACAATCTTGAGGTTATGTGGAGACCGGTCTGGCCACCAGTTCAGGGGTGAGCCGGGTTGGTATGTTATAATGTTGTATAAGAGAGTTCTGTTCCTTTTGTCTTTCTATTTTGGGTTGGTAGACCGGAGACTAGGAATGTGTCAGTGCTTGTGTTAATATCTATGCATGGTACATATCACCCCATGTATGGAAAACGACCATATGGATAGGGCTAGGAATTGATGTTCATGATTTATTATTTTATAGTTGATTTGATTTCAACTTGAGTGGCTGGTGTATTTTCCACTGCTTATTGATTACGAATATTTTGAGAAAAATACATTGGATTGATATGACAAGGATGGTTCATTATATGCATCATGTTAGGAACTTAGAGATTAACATGCCATGCATATATTCCTTGTTATGTATTTGCATTAGTAGGAGTCCTTCTAATATGGATCGTGTGCCTTGAATATATGATATGTCTTGTAGTTATTTAGCATTCCTTTTCTGATAGAATGTTTCAGTGATATAATTAACATGATTGAGTGATAATATGCAATGCTTACGATCCATGATTCAGTTTTATAGCATGTTTTAGTAATTTCATCTTCTTGATCTGTGTTTTCTACTTTTAGTGACATGTTATGTTACTGATAAATGATTGGTTTCATTTGATAAATTTATTTTGTTTCAATTACGATGGAACCAGTTGTCAATTGTAAGGTGTATGAGCACCATATAACTGCGAAGAAGGGTAACCCTTTTTTTCAAACAATTAAAAAGGGATACTAAAGTTAAAATGTTAATGAAATTGGACATCTTAAATGGGATCCAAATGCCAATGGGAAGGTGTATGGGCACCTTATAGGCTTTTAGATGGATATCCATGTGACATAAGTATATAACCATAGTACATTTGAAAATGATTATGAATGTAAAACTTCTATGTTTTGATTGTAATGAACTATTGTTGGGTTGCTTTTTGAAAACCCCATTTTGAATAAATGGGACATTTGGAGGTCACTATTTATGTAAAAGGAATTTAGAGACTAAATTTCCAATTTATATTTGAAAAATACTAAATGTTAAATGTTTAAATAGTATGTTTGTTATAGAATGTATTTTTTCTCACATGGAATTATTTTGAAAACCTAGTGACATGTTACAAAAATGTATGTGTGGGTTTGTTGAAATTCATTCAAAATTTTAAAGGATGAATTGAACTACTTAAATGGATAAATAAGATTTTGTGGATAGTGATATAGGTTTTTCGTAATCTAGAGAGAGGGTCGATGTTTATATTTCATAAGAGACTAGCTCGTGGGACACCGGTGTTTTTACACGCTGATTGGTTTAAGTTACAGCTTATGTGATAAATGTTTGACATGTTGATCATTGTTCGCAGAACATCATAAACATGCTTTACGATGTTCTGAAATAGCACACTACTGAGCGGATGATCTTTTCTTGTGACGACATGGAAAATCCTATGGTGGGTAGTGTTACATTGATTTCGGTAAATCTGTCGGCAAGTGACGTCGATCTTTTTGAACAGACTCATCTTATAATAGATCGACTGATCTTCTTATGGACATTGGTTTTCTCTTAGTGTGCTCTTTAGAATGAGACAAGAATGTCCCCTATCTTGACCTCCTCATGGAGAAACTAAAATAGCGATGGTCTTACACCATGCTAAAATTTAAATTTTGTGGGTTTGTTTTCTAATCTCCTTCAGGGATTTATGCAGGATGCATGTTTTCTTTGATCTATGTCTTTATTCATGTGGGGAAATGGTAGTTTTTAATATCCTTATAGTGGATCGACATTGGTAATGTCATGTGAGGTTGGGTATGGACATTAGTGTACATGCAGTTGGTGATGTAATAATTTTAAAAGGCATGCTGCTAGTTTAAGGGTGAGTGTGGGTTTTGGGGCGATAATTTATTTCCTAGAAATCATTTGAAACCAGTTTATGTTGGTCGATTGAGATTCAACCTTTTTCCTTAATAAGGCCCCTATTGCATTTGTCATTGGATAGAAAATGTATTTTTTTCAATAAAAAAAATTACTCGACCATGGTGGGTCAGAAGATGTTCTAGTAGTTTCCGATGACTTCTTTGGGAAGATCCGTTTTTAAGGTGGGTAGGTTGTAAAGTCCCCTGTTTTTGAACCAGGTGGAAATTACGAATGTTTTAAAACTTTTTTGGTTTATCTACAGGGTGGTTTTTAATCTAAGATTCGTAACATAATTCTGAGTTTTGGAACACATTAAAGTGACGTTTTTTGATAGGGGTGTATACCCAATAAATTTCATAGGCGTCCTGACAAGCCTTTGGAACCCCAGTTTCATAAAATTCCACATTAATGGATTTTCACAGGTTGTGCATAGTTGCGGTACAACCCATGGAGCTTCCCCTGTTTAATATTATATTTAATTTAATTAACAAATATTAATGATAGATTTATGTTTAAGTATAATAATGGGTCTATAATAATAATGTTATTATTATTATTAATATTATTTTGGTGTCTTAAATTATTTGGAAGTTAAAAGATTTAATTCCTTGATTAATGGGTGTAACATTTATGTTAAATGATTTTAATTACATGATTATTGGAGTGTAACATTTATGTGAAATTAATGTGGATTTTGGGTGTCTCAAGTTAACATTTAATTAAATAAAGAGTTTCTAAATTAATGAAGAATCATTATTATTAAATAGAGGTTTTTGGTTATATCAATGGTTTGGGCAACAATAATGGGATAATTTTAATTATGGTTAAATTTGTTTTGTAATTATTGTTAATTACGGTTATTATTATTGGAAATAATTATAGTATTGAATTTCAGGTTTTTGGTTGGTTTGGATTAAATAAAAGGGATAATAATAGTTATATTATAACTATTATTATTATCATAATTATGAGTATCATTATTATAATAATTTCATTAAATAATTTAAAATTAATTTTTAGAATCATTTTTAGGGTTTAAATGGGGAAAACCAATGGGAGGAGATTTATTCTCTTTCCCACACACATAGGAGCTCTACAGGGGGAGTGACCCCTATTTTTTCTTCCCTAAATCAAAAGGATTCCCCTACAACATAAATCTTCTACCCCATTGCTGAATCATGTTCGGGTAAAACACCTCCTCCCTATGGCACCACCTCCAGCAGCGCACAACTCCCAAGGTCGGATCCCCTGAAATAGGCATGACCTTCCCCATCAGGCAGAACTGCGACATGCGATTCCCCCCTATGGGTTCTACATCCACAGATGTTTCCTCTAAATTTATTTGTGGGTTTGGTCTGATTCAACGAGGTATGAAATTATCTCGTACTCTCTTTCATCGCATCAGAGTTTCATCATGTTTTTGGTGAATGAATTGGCGTAGGATGAAACCCTAAGATCCGGGTTTAATCCATTTTTTCATTATCTAATGTTAGGGTAGGCGGGAACATTATCAGGACATGATAGCCCATGTTTCAACATCCACCACTAAGGGAGGGGTAGATGGAATTGATTTTCCTTGACGCCATTGCTTTGGTGAGGATATATTTAATGTCTCGGTTCCGAAAGCCACCCAGAGGCGCCCTGTACCCGGTTGGTCACTTGGCCTCAAGCACATTTCCCCAAATTCTAGAGGCTGCCAACTAGCAGCGAGGGCCTTGGTGTAATTGTGGGGAAACTGTGCCCTCATTGACAGAGTACACGGCCGAAGTAACAACCCACACAACAGTGGAAATAGTAAATATCCCACAACAATATAGCGGGAGACTGATAAACAAACAACTGGAGTAGAAATCTGTAAATGATGCATTTTACATATAGATGTCTAGGAAAACAGCCAAAAAATCACAATGATGAATACAGTACTAAGCCCAAGTAAAAAAGAAAAACAGATGAAAAACTCCTCAACATCGCAAGCCTCGGCTTGGTCCCATTCTCTCCAGCTCTAGTGAAATAAAGAACCTGAAGTAGAAGGGTGACTTCCCTTATCTATACCTGCAACAACAATGTCTGTTTGGGCCCAAAAGCATGACCCAAACAGGGTGTGAGACAAGGTCCCAGTAGGTAACCACCCAAAGATCTGTGCCTAACAGTCAGTGAATACATGGCAGTAAGGAAATACAATAAGCAGTAAACAGTAAGTAGTAACAGTAATCTGTAAATGGTAAGCAGTAAACAGTAAATAGTAAATAGGGTAATACATATAAGTAACAAACCATAGTTTCTAGCATATAATCTACATATAATAAAAAACCACTCAAGCAAGTATACCAAAAAGGTAACCTCTGGGTAGTTCTCACAGCCTAACCCCTATGGTTCAACCAACAAGTACTATAAACCCTCTGGGAGGCACACACAGTCTCACTCCTCCAGTTCAGCTAAAAATAATAGACTCTCTGAGGAAGCACTCACCGTCAATTCCCCCTATCGTCTCGTATCATACTAATGGCTCTCTAGGGAATTTCTTGATGTCTATTCCCCCTGTGGCCCGTGTCGAGGAACTACAGACTCTCTGAGGAAGCACTCAACATCAATTCCCCATGTGGTCTCGCATCGTAAATTAAAGACACTCTAGAGAACCCTTACGTCCATTCTCTCTGTGGTCCACTACATTAGGTTCTCACAGCCCTGTGTATAACAACATTCATAGCGTGTGTATCGGCCCATGTAAATCTCAAGAACTACTTGCCTATCATTCTAAGTCACAACAACATAACAATACAACGGTTCCACTATCCTACAACTAGGAATGGCCACTGGAAAAACTCCAAACAAGAAAAACAAGCATGGAAAACATCCAAAGTACATTACAATTTCCCCTATTCACAAGCAATGACCTCTACCAAGTCATATAAGCAATGAAAGGAAACAACAAGGGCAAAAAAAGAACACGCAATACCCCATTCAAGGGTATTGGTGGAAATTGCACAAATATCCACAGAATTCCTACAGAAAGGAACAAATCACCTACCTCAATGCTAGGAGAATGATATACATGTACAACGATGATTGATTCTCCTTATAATGTCGAGGATCTAAGAAAACTTCAAAAACTATCATCCAATGATATCTTGAGAAATATGAGAAATTGGGAAACAAGGCATTAAGAGGAGGAAGAAATCACCACTGTGGTTCCAATGCAATCGACGGTGGCTCAAACGGAGATCAGACGGAGGCTCGAGAATCTGGAGAGGAAATGCGGCCATACGGGTCACTCTCGGACAAAGAACCTAGAGATGGAGTGTGTTCTATCCATCAGGCGTGACCCCAGACCATTTAGAGAAAAAAAAGAAAATACACGACATGTACTTCAGGGGTACACGACGTGTACTGTATTTTTCCGTACTCCACATTAAGTGGCCACCACATCGCCTCTACACACCGTGTGTGTGGCCCGGACATAGCTCGCATGCGGCCTGGCGCAGAAAGGGAGTACATGGCATGTACTTATAAAGTACACGACATGCACTTAAAAATATTCCAGAAACTCCTCCTTTCTAAAAAACTCCAGAAAAAGGGAAACATACCTGAAACATAGATCTGAGTTCTTACAGTCTACATTCCCTCTATTTGATTTTTTACCATCTAATTTAGTGTCTATCAATTTATTTGAGTCCTTGGTATATAATCATTGGTGCAGTGATCCATGTTGTGCTATTTATGGTGTCTGTTATTGTGTTTTTTGATTAATGATATAGTTTGTGCATATATATATATATATAAGGTGTGCATGCGTGAGATTGCGGACCAGTTCTAGGTTTGTTGCCGATGTTTGATGAAGTTTGGCATGTTTTCATTCCACCACGAGGTAGGGTCCCCTTTCCGGTAGTCAACATTAATAAATGAATTAATAAAATTTTTGCTACACTTTTTTGTTATTTAAATTATACAGTGAAATATTTATATTTAATTCCATTCAAAAGTGAGTTTATTATGTTTGATTAAATTGAAAAATGTGATATGTGATGTGATAATGCACGAAATTTGATTTTATTAAATGATGCTTCCCATATTAGATAAATGAGGACATGACCATGTGTTAGTTTTAATAATTTATTTCTGAACTGGTTAAGGTGATTCGATTAAATAATTAAATGAAGTTTTATCTTGGATTAGATAAGATAAATAATTTTATATTTTAATTAAGCGCTTTGAGACAAGATATAAAT
The DNA here is from genome assembly GCA_963277665.1 of Viscum album. NCBI lineage: Eukaryota > Viridiplantae > Streptophyta > Magnoliopsida > Santalales > Viscaceae > Viscum > Viscum album. The sequence continues at coordinate 1,527,531,978 of OY728151.1, forward strand.
AATTAATCAAATGATTAATTATAATATTTTCGTTTAGTTAAATTAGATAAATTATTTGGGGATTAATTGAGACATGTTTTTTTGTAAATAAATATAATTAATGATAGATTAAATACCTCATGTTAATGATTTGAAAGGTTATTCAAATAGTAAATTCATTAAATGGTTTGGTTAAAGAAGTTAATTGCTGAAATTAATTAATTGGCATGCATTAATTTAAATTATGTATTGTCAATGCTCAAGGTATTGTACCATGATATTGATTTAAGAATTATTAATGGTGGGTTTTATTAGATAATATTGGAATATAAATGAGAAAATTAATTCTAGAAAATTAATTATGAGTTGTGATTTGTTTTGTAGATTAATTAATTGATGGATTAATTAATGGTAATGTGTACTTAGTTAATTTTTTTGTTAAACAATATATTTGGAATTTTTAACTAATCTAATGGATTAGTAATGGTATAAGGATAATTTATTGGTGAATTAATTATCATGTTTTTAGTTAAGGAATTAAGATACATAAATTTTGAATTAATTATATAGTCGACTTAGTTTTATCTAAGAATAATTAAATGCTAATTAATTATTAATTATGAGATATTGAATGGATAATTTATATTTGATTTATTTGATGAGATATTTATAATTATATTTAGTTTTTGAATTAATTTATAAGTTTGATTAATTAATTTATGTGTTAACTAATGGTTGTTTTGGGGTGTTATACATGACATTCTACAACAATGATAAAAACATATTCATGATTGATAAAATGGTTTTGGTACATGGACTGATGCTCCAAATACCCATGGGTTGTGAGACAAGGACTGACACTCCAAATACTCACGATGGTGCAAGACATGATGTTATACACCCATTCATTGACATTGTACTGTGAGTACAAATGGATTTACATGAAATGAATTAAATGGTTAATGAAAGTTGTTTTGACATAATGATTTGTGAATTAAATATGAGAAAGGGATCAGACTTGTTAATGAGTGTGGTAAATCACTATTTGGTGGAAAACCCAAGAGAGAATCACTATTTTTAGTGGACGGGATCAGACATAGTTTGTGAAAGATTAAATTCAATATCTTATGAAATGTTATCCAAGATAAAGTACAAGCTGGATTCTGTTTTTTAATTTTATTACATAGATGATATTTAGAGACATATTTTGTGAGTGACTTATACGTGGATTCCAGGTTTATGCCATATCTTGAGAATTATATAATTTAAATAAGTTTTAAAAAATTATAAATGAAAATGAATGGGATATGACTATTCTTTATGTATGAAAATTGTATAATGTAGGTTCAGACACAAACTGAGGGCTAAAGTAGGTACTTGGGTATATAGTTAAATTGTATTTATTACATTAATTATGCATTCTTTCACACTTTTTAAATTATTTATTGAATATCTGGATTTGGGGTATACACTGGTGGCCTTGGCCTACTATGATTTATGTGTGACCCTACTCAGGCTGCCATTGCACTGGGATATCTTAGTAGATTTTATTTGGTGGTAGAACTGTTCTATTTGCATATACATTGGATATAGGAACAGAAGACCGAGCGGAATCTGAGGATGCTCAATGAGATCTCCCTTGGGGATTGAGTCATTATTTATTTAATTTTTTCTTTATTTCATTACTGAGATGTAAAACTTGTTGTTTTGTTTAATTCTTTTAAATAAGTATTAATAACATGTCATTCATTCATCTATCATATAAAATATTTCTTCCACTTATTTTTCAATTATTTATTACTGATTTTGTTAATGATAGTTATTTACTATGAAATAAAATTGTGCCACATTGATAAGAGGGTATAGTCTCTCCAATGTCATCTTCGAAGACCCTTTCCACTAGTCAGCAACCTCAGCCATATGGGGAGATGCTCATGAGGTCATTTTTCAACTGGCCCGATCATCGGTTCAGGGTTGACCTGGGTCAGAACATTACACATCATTTATCAAAACTGCCTCTCTCATTAGATAAGGCCTCAGATCATATCTTAGACAATATCTCTTGAGTAATTTTTAATATCATGTATGTAGACTAACCCATATTAAAGATGTCATAGTATAAAAAATGATCACTACCTCCACCTGTAATATATGTTCGGACATTAACCACATTAACAATGGTGATTCCAAAAATCTATCCTCATCATGAAACATACACAAACCCAAAAATATTCATGAAATAACAAATAGATCATCCAATCCCATCCAAGAATATCACCATATCATAACCATTGTGATTATCACTTGATACGTAGACATGTCCCTTAAATCTTGAATCATCATCCTCCTATCCTCCAAAAGTATTATTCTCAAGCAAATCATACTCTCACAATAATTATAGTAAGAACTATAAGAAATACCTATATTACACATAATGTAATCAACTAGATTACTAAAAAACATGTTGATCCAAAAATAATGGCACTGATCTATACCTGACACCCAAAAGTGCTATCATTTCGCATAGTAACTTTCAAATCATAGACGGAAATAGAATGTCAATCCCTCTTGAAATTACACATCAAAAACCAATCCCTATAACTAAGATAAATTTTGATATATCATGCATCATTACCCTCAAATATCAAATTCCATGTACTCTAAAAATTTTCTTTTACCCTAACATTATTCCAATATCATATCTTAACAAAAAATATGCCTCATAAAAATCATCCATTACATACACCTATCACCCAATTTCATATCTTCCCATAGGGATTATCACACTCATTGATCATTCCATGTCTCTATTACACCATCCAGAAGTTGTTCCTAATAATATATTTGATGTATGATCATATCACATATTTCCACTTTTCTTAAGTCTCTCATTCCTACACAAATATACATATTAAATAAATTGATGAATCAACACCTCATCCCATTCCCATAGACTTAACTGGTACAACTTGTAATAAAAATTTTAATTGTTTTCCTCTTGGTGACATTCCCAATAGGTGAATCTATTTTTCAGTACCATTAAGGGATCTCATAAACTAACCCCATGAGGCTGAATGACACCATATCTCATAACCTCTGGTGATCATGAAACCAATACCTTCTATTCATTCATGGATACAAATTAAATTCTAAAAAATCATGTATGAAAATACATATTGTTTTGTATTAAAGAGACCATATACCTCAACCATAGAGCTTTCATCCTTACAATGATCCACTCCACATTATCCATGCTCGTTCATGCAAAATTTCATTCCATATCAATGCAAGATCACCAATCTTGAGTCATTACATTTAAATAATTTATTGTAGTTATTTATAATATAGTATTAAATTTAATAAAAATATTTATAATATCCTAAAAATACAACTTGTGGCCTAATGATGTCAAAACCATGAGAAACATGGAACATTGCACTCCTGATATGGACCAAATCATATGAAACTCTAAAAACTCATTTCATGTATCCAAATTGAGTGATAATTAAATTATATTTTAAAAAATCCTAAATAAATATTGGTATCCAAATACCATTCTTTAGAAAATGAAATATATTATGTGGCCATCTTCCCAAAATCTCATTATGATAAGATGAAAAAACATCCACGTTATTTAAGATGATTTAACTAATCTCTAGTGAAACATCAATTAAACTAGAACTAAAAATACAATTCAAATGGATAATAGAAATAGGGATATGAAAAGAATAATTTTAATGGATGAACATGTAATAAATCACCATGTAAAATTACTATGAATAACCCCTCACTAAGGGGAATCATTGAGAAGTTGCATAAAGGGATGACTTGACAAAGATGACCATCTCTACATTCAATTTACTAAAAATAATGAGAAAATCCAATATAGAAAATATTCTTCAACCCCTAGTTTATCTGAAATATGAGAAATGGAATGTCATGATATGACGTAGGTTCCATTGAATTATTCCCAAACCCAAGGTCAGGTCATGTTGAAACACCACCCAACAACCAACCATCATGGTGTGACCATTCCCTCATACACATACCTCTATGACGTGATCCCTCTTATCATGATGTGTAACACTCGTTTCAATACTATTAATAATTTACAACCCATGAATCTGTAACGTAGAATCCTCTGTCAATGATGTCGCCTCAAACCCATGCCCTGGACACATGGAAAGACCTAAGGGTCATAAAATCACTATCCTTCTCCATGAAAGATCATTAAGGAAACATGTAAGGATCATCATATTCCATTTATAAGATTTGACATCATATATTAAAGCCCCAAATATGGTGAATAATTAATATTTAATAATTTTACATATCCAAAAACTATTCCCTAACACCCATTGGTCATGATTTGACATATTTTTTTTTATTTTCTGTAGAAAATAATACCAAAAAATCACTATACTATGACCCTAGCTAGTCATAGTGGGAACAACATACCTCATAAAAATTATATCATGGTTCTATCTATGTAATATTCCATGAATTCAATCAGTTACTCGTCTTGTATTGACCCTTACCTATCATAATATGGTATACCTTAAAATATTAAAGCACTTCACCATAACCAAAATTTCATTTTCCCTCTGAGTTTAACATCTTTATTAATATTTTTCATCAAAAATCATGAAAATAACTCTCCTCATACAAAATAAAAAATTATAAGCATCACTTAATATCCAATCCATTAATTAAAATCTGATACTTCTCATCATTCTCAACTTCAAATATAAATAAGAATGATTCTGAAATCCTTTTTCAACCCCCAGATACAGCTTCTTTTGAATAAATTCCGTAATTTGATACAAAAACACACCTTTAATAACCAATATTAATATACATTTATTGTTTACGAATTGACTCATCCAATTATATAAAAAACACTATAAACACCTCATTTACGGATTCTCATGATAATTCTAGGCCTCACCTATTAACACAACATAAAATATATCAACCATAATACTATAATTCTAAAAATCATCTGGAGTTCATCCAAAAACCACACTAAATTATGAAAATTAAATTTTATTCATTTTTCTGGATGGATCCCTTACCATCCAAATACACCATCATACTCCACCCATGAACAATGACTCATCTCTTATCTGAATCTTACATATATAATAAAAAATATATCCTAATCATGATGTTGAATCCCAATCTCTATATAATACCAAATTAGATTTGTAGAAGTTTTATATTAAAAAGAACTAGAAAAATTATTTATACCTTATCATTAGTATCATGGAGCCATATCATCCATATTCTAATAGGTGCATGAAAATAATGACCCTTTTATCAAAATTATTGTACAACCATGAATGATTATTTGTTTCTGAATCTAGAATAACCCATGACATCAGTTAACAAATAGAAATATCCAAGATATCAATATCCTATGTCCTAAAGATCTCTAACTGAAAATATTGAACATGTAAATCCATTCCATGCTGGAGAACCTACAAGAATCTCCTCTTAATAACCATATATGGAATAAAATGAGAAACATACTAAGAATTCAGAAAATTTCATCCAAAATCTGCATAGTAGGTTCAAGCATCTAAAAGTGAACTCCCCACCATATATCATACGAAACACTATTCTTTGAGCACAATTCAATGTATTTTTCCACACCACACATATGTCACTCTATCCAACCCATGCCCAAAAAACTCTATAATACACTCATAAAAATCATTAATCAGGAAGACCACACAAAAAGACTCTAATCCCATACTAATGTTACATCTTAATATGAAGGAAACACATGTCATACATAACATAATATTGATATTACAATTACTATTAGTAATCCATCAAATCTATTTAGTCCTCCACCATAAATGAGTCTCCACTGATTCACAAACTCAAAGTCACATTGAATAATAAGTCCACACATTCCCTCACACATCATGAAATTTCTAAAATAATAATGCAAACAATCATTGTACTTTTCTATGGTAGATTGAACCTCTTGAGGAATGATCATGTTAATTTTTATCCACTATCCACCTTGATCAAATCTGAATCAATAATGTTTATGCATGAATACTACCAAATCTAAATATTGGAGTTGTTTACTAATAATTAACATTCCAAAACAATGAGTCTTATATACTAAAACAAAATACAATGTTTCAATCACATATAAATATATTAATCCAAAAAAACCTTAATTATTTCTTTTTTTCAAGAACATGGTATTTTCATCAGCACCAATACTACATGATTGTCACTCACCCCCTAAGAGTCAATCCAAAATGTCATAATTCTGACAATGATATTATAGTCTGAGATATGAAAACCGTGGATAAATATTTACCATCTCATCAAATAAAACTAAAAACTGTATGTATAGAAATCCAACTAATCCTTCCCTCTTTCCCATATTTAATACATGAAACACATGGTGTTAATTCCATATAAACAATATATAAAATTCCACATGATTTTATAAAATCTTTTTAAACTCTTCCACAACCCTAAGGAATGATGTATATATAATGAACCATCAACCAAGAATAATTTTACTATACTAAATATATCATTAGTGAAACAAATTGATGAACCAATATTTCATGGTTCCATGAAAAAATCATCTAATATAAGTAATGAACAATCAAAAGTAACTATAAATCAATAACATGGATGGAAATTATATCCATCGTTAGAGATCATGCTACGATGATATCCACAAGACCTATGAATAGAGTGAACATAGAATTATTCTACTCAATCGCATTACTTTGAAGTTTTTTTAGAAAACACTATATATGTTCTTATTGAAACATTAATTAACCAAACAATTTTTATAGTGATAATAGTCAAGCATAAGTATAAATATTAAATTAAAATAAAATGTGTCAAAATTATGTATATACACTAGCCACTTTCCACTAAAATCACCGAGATAAAACTGTATGTTAGAATAACAAATTCAAACATCATTATTGAAGAAGTATCTTCATATTAATAATGAAAATAATGTTAGAAATTCATTTGACCATGGTAACCCAAAAATATTACAAAAAATTTGTTCATAAATAAATGGTATGCAGTCCAACACAAGAATTGACACATTCAAATTCCTTATCTAACATATCTGAAAAATATAGACAAATGAAAAGACACTCTGACATGATTTTGTAATTAATTGATTATAATTACACATCAGTACCATATCTGGCACACTATATAACAATAATCATGCTTTCATGTTATCCATAGTCATCTGACTTCTTATGAAGGAAAAATCATACATTGGGGAGACTATGAACAAAAAATCATATATCCAAAAAAATCATCCTTAAAATATCCTCAATGTATATAGAATTAATAAAACTTATCCATTATATATTAATTGTAATGATGTCACATAAGCATACATCTCAAATAACCAACAACCAGGTCAATCAAAAATAAAAAATAAAATAATAGAAAAATTAAAAGGCAATACTACTACCATCCAAGATCTGTACATTTTTTCCATATCCAAATTCTAGTTAGGATTCACCATCTTGAACTATTGCACAACCTATGCTCAACCTTTTTCCTATCATTAGATCAATACATGAAATATGGTGATCATATTGGATGTGAGAAACACATATTAGTATGGTATCACAATATTTTGCCAATATAATCCACATTTTAAATGTTCATGAATGAGAAAAATAATTATCCTATATCAAACACACAAGAATGAACATGTGGTCATCACCTGAAATATAGGACACTATTACTCCTTACCATAACTTTTCAACCACAATTAGAGAACAATCCTCTTCATTACACAAGTTTTGAACCATACCTGATGACAAATGGTATGTTATCATAAATTATCTAGGCTAATACACTCTAATTTAGGGTAGGAAATATACTATGTACTCATACTAGAACCTTTTAAGGGAGGTCAAACAACCAGTATCCAAACTATACCCACTTATGTGTGTTACATTATATGTACCCAAATGAACCCATATCATTAGAATCCCAAAAAAATTACATCAACCAAACCCTATTAATGGAGTGAACACATCATGTACTAAATAAATCCATCACATCAAGGATGGTTTCAAATCATATCTCAAACCTTCCCTCATATTAATGTCCATATATCAATTACCCATAATAACACCTCTTAAGGGAGGCCGCACATCGCAAGTTAATCACTAACATACCCCATAAATTATAGTCTCTTCAAAAACATCTATCTAATAGTGAGGAAATAAATATTTACTACTTATGTGTCATACAAACATATATATTAATGAAATAACAAATTGAGCATCCTAGCTCATCCTAAAAATTAACCAGCTCGTCACTAGGGTACTAGTCACATATAAACTAGCTGAGTGTCTAGATCATATAAAAAATCATGCCTCATCATCCACCAATCCTAGTAGGATATAATTTTGAATTCCATCATGATATAATGAAAAGAATAAATACCAAAAATAGTACATACATATTCTAATACAAGATGGAAACCAACAATTATTTTAGACGTATATTTATCCCCAATCACTAAAAACAAGATGTATATAACCCCCTCAGTGTCACTCTATACATAGGACCATTATTACTTAGTCACAAGAGTCCATTCCAACATGATTATGATTCCATATCAAAACACAGACCCACTAAACAATGTTTTTCTATTCTAACATCAAATAATCCCCTTATAAATCAAATTAAAATCCCACAAAACAATCCCCTTATTCTTCACTCGAGTTCCATATCACATATCCACATTAAGATCAGGAAACAATTTCATCTATACTACACCCTATATATAATACTATATCTATTTCATGATGGATTTACTTACACATGTAATTCACCAATTCTTTAATAAATAATCAATAGTGTTTTCCTCATCATATGTGAGGTTTATAACTATCTCATGAGTTAGATGTAGTATTAAACCTTGGGCGCCTTAATAAATTCCATTAATTATCTAATATAGTCTATACAATCCTCATCTGAAGCCCATGTATATATAGTAACCCACTTTTAAACACAATTATCATCCACTCCTACTAAGAGATGAGGTCACTATTAAAATTCATTTTCTATAACCATATACAGAGCACCATATAATATCCCTGACCAACCCATTTCCTTGGGCCAGATCAAAGGTTAAATTAACCTTATGTGATATTCCTCAGATACCAATGGTTTAAAATAAATTTTATGGTTTTAAATACAAGATTATAGGGGGTAATATTTAGGAATTTTTTTCATAAACAATATCATTAAATGATAGAATTGAAAAATATTACAAATTATTACTATATAACTGATATGTGAAAAAAAACCTAACCTTAATAAAGTAATTAAAGACCAACATAAGACAAATAGTGTAATAGTTTATATAAAACGACTAAGACTTAAATGTAGGGAATGAATTTGGGACCCTAGTGGAACCACTATAGACCAAGACATGAACCACTCCAAATATCTATCTCCACTAACAATTACATTTACATCATGAATCCTGACTTGAGAAGTAAGAAAAATACCCTATCTAAAAGCCCGAAAATTGACATATTCATATTCTATCAGGTATATATGTTTGTGTGAGTAATATTACCCTCCCAGAAGCCCCGAAAATAATTTTACCACTTTCTACTAATATAAAAAACATGCAATCTGATAATATTATTAAATAGATAAGAACAATATCCAAAAATTTTAAAGAAGTTTCCACATTTTAAAAATAAATTAAATTATAATTTTTCCAAAAGTAGTTACTTCAAATATAGGTTTATGTCTCAAGAAAAAGAAACAACTTAATAAACTCAACATGGAATTACCATATAATGTTTACACAGACACACATATGTGGGTGTCTTTAATGTCCAATTACTCGTGAGTTGTTAGATATACATTAACTAATCCATCTACATGTGAACCAATTTTTAGGTGGTACTTCTAACTATGTTCAATCACATTTTACCAAAATGATGTTGCTAATTATGTACATTACCTATATCATGATACCCAATTGACGGTGGTTCTTCCAAACATAACCCATTTTAATAATATATAGTAAAAACATATCTATTCCCATTAATTCCGATATGGAATCCCTAATCTAAGGATTTATTCGAGAAAAAACTGGATGATATAAGATATAAGGGATGATAATAGACTTTGCAGTTCATAAGATCAACTACTCAGTGGATCATTGAAATCAATGTCTAGAGGTCTAATATTTCAAAAAAATTCCTATGGGAACCCTGGGGTTCAAGAGATCATGTCATGATAGAATTAATGGTTTTTTGGAATAGTTTAGAATTTTAAAATAAATTTACACATATTAAAATATCATTTTTATGGTTAGTACACATGGTTTTTTAATCCATGTGAATGAATATATTTTATAATATCCAATATGAATGTTTATACTACATGGTTTTTCAAATCGTGTACCAATCATCTACCTACCCTACACGGTTTATTAGAGAATATACATCGTATTTTTTAACCATGTTCAAATAGAGAACCTTTGAAAAACTCTCCAAAATACGTCAAAACCCACCCATACATTAAAAATATTCCATATACTTAGTTCATAACATAAAATAATAAATAATGTAGATACAAATCAAAAACTAGCGATGTTACATTCTCTCTACTAGAAGGATTTCCATCCTCAGAAAATAAGATATTAATGATGTCAACAGAAAGGGTAGAAATACAAGATAATCATAATAGTATATATCCCGCCCTTTCATAGACATTGACAGATTATATCCAAATAGACCTATTATAGGTTCAAATGGACCTATCATGAATGTATAATTCCCACCCCAAATATTAATGATAGAGAGATCCTAATGGAATGAATAGATCAAGTGAGTCATAAGGTCATTCAACATGTAACCATATTCCTACTCGCACTATGAGAAAAAGGGGTTAATAAGAAAACATTTCATTCCACTGTATTAGGAATAAAATTCCCTAGACAAAATCCCCACTTATTAAAAAAATATCAAATGGTCCCAACCATTGAAGAAGTAACATCCATTACATACCATGGATATTTATCATTAACGCTAGGGATAGACAAAGAATAAATTATCCTTTACTAACAATACTAAAACAAACTAATGAACCAATTTGAAAAAATAATGATAGTGAAAACATATGGACTGATGCTCCAAATATTTCAATATACTATATCTATGATAATAGGAAACCAATGAAAGGCATATGGAAAATAATCATGTCTTCCATGAATTTTCAATGATCATTGAAATATTCCTAATATAATAAAGATTCATCAACCTCCCCTTGAATATAATTTTTTTTTCTTATATTGATTGATAACCTAGATATAATGTATAAATGGATGAAACACTAACACATAATGAAATTAGGTCTAAATCAATACAAGGATATTTTGAAACTACTGTCACGTCAATACTTCCCAACCATACCCATGTACCCGGTCATCCATGACACATACCCAATATAGGATTGAAATGTATTGTCATAATGATTTTATTAACATGAACTTTGACTACACTATTCTCTTAAGGAATTAATGGTAATCCAGTGCCAATGCCTCAAAGATCCGACTACCATCACTATGAATGTACATGTAATTTTCAAAAAATTACTATCAATCAGTCCTCCGTATTCACTTTTTAGTATTCCTTTAAAATATCCAAAAGTATAATCTCTTATAGATTATCCTATCATGTAGGGAGTGTATTTGTAACCTAGTATAGATGGAATAACATTCATATTATTACTTCACTTGATGTATTTTCATAAAAAAGGATTAACATAATGAAAAGACTGTGAAAAACTCATTCAATGAACATCCTCAAACACTGTTACCCATGTCTAGAATGAGGGATACATAATGGAAGACCATGAAATTATCCTTATCTATATATTGAATTAGGATTGGGGTTGATTTAAATTTTTTGTTAATAAAATGAATTATTCTTTTACATTTGGGTTTAGAGGTTACCCATTATATGACCTGAAGGACTAGTTGAACAAGGACATTACAAGATAGTGGCCCAAAAACTCATTCCACATTCATGTGGCTTTTAACATTGAGAACATCCACCTCTTCTCTGTCCTCATATTCCCTCATTAAATCACACATTTCTGTAGCCTCCCTTGCTGGTTTCCTTAGACTCTCAACCATTCATTTGTATCCAATGAGTCTCCATCTCACCTAATATCAGGCCATCATGTAGATGTCATTATACCTTCTAGCTGCATTCTCCCTTATCTCGCAATTGATAATTGAGTCTACCTCCCATGTTCTATAGATTTCTAGTTTCCCCTTGTTACCATGCATATGTGTTCAAGGCCCACACATAAAACTGGAATAAATTGTTCTCCCTATAATGGGGGACCTACATCCCAAGAATTATCCATGATATAACTCTTCAATAACTTGTCATCCAGAGAATAGTGAGGGGGAATATACACTAACAAATTGAATTTTTATTTTTGAACATAGTTAGTGTTGTATTTTGTGAGAGAAAACATTGCAAGGAATAGAAAAGTACATGGAATCACCCTATAGAGTAGAGAGGGTAAGTTCTCGAGAGGTATCTAGGAAGGAATCTCACTTAACACTAAAACCTAGGACATGATACTGTAATAATTGATACATTTTAAAACATCATAAAAGGATTAAAATCACAAAAATATTATTTAAAAACCATAAATAACCATGGAATTTTATATAGGTTTGTTCCTAGAAAGAGAATTTCATAATTTTTCAACAATTCTCCCTAAAACGCACTGTCAATATCATTAAATTACTAATAATGAGAAATTATTTGGTGCCATACTATATTTTTTATTCATTATTGATTGATTTCTAAGCCAAATTCAAAATTTTCATGTCTTTAATAGATGATATAATAGTGACCCTCTAGGATTAGACATCAATGTGACATTAAATGTTACAAACCATCACATTTTTTTGATTAATACAATGATTCTATATGAATGTGATTTCAACCTAAACTACACGACGATAATGGTAATTGATAATGGGCACCAATTTAGAATAAAAAATATCCCACTACCAATACCACGGAATTATTCTTATCCAATGGTGTATTATACTTTTATGCAAGTATTATTATCCTAATTTTTATTATGTCTGTCATAGAAAAAAAATAACATACAATGCAGACATAATTACAAAAAATCAATTCTGAAATAATAATCACATGATATACTAAAGAAAAATTATAAAATTAACCATATAAAGTACAATAGCATGAAAATGGAACTAGGGGAACTAAAACCCAAACATCATTAGCATTTTAACTAAAATCAACACTTAAAACTCCCCAAGATAATTTCAGAACGATATCGACATTGAATTGTACATACATACTATCCCATACATCAAGAGAACATAAGGTTACCATTTTTTATTCAGCATAGTATAATTGATTCAAAAATGACTTGAAAATTTATCACATATTGAAACAAAAGATATGATTTACAATAAGATTTTCCTTTTCAAATGACTCATTTAATGAAAAAACATTAGATTATATTTTAGTTTCAAAGTTATTATTCATTAATGAAATTAATTAATTATTTCTAAATATAACTTTGAACCCAAAATATCTGAAAATATTTCAAAAACAATTGAAAAAATACCTTTCGTAAAGACTATTTTAAAATTGTATTTGTAAAACAATTTTTTAAATAGAATTCACTTTTTCTTTTTTGGTATTTTAAAATCATATTTTTCACTAACCCATTTCATTAATGTAGAAAATATAAATACGGAAAACCAAAAAATTCAACAAAAAAAAAGGAATATATTAAGCACAAATCATATCATATTATTGAAATCATTTAAAAATTTCATATCAACTTATGATCAATAAAACTATTTAAGACGATGAGTATTTAGGTAATGTTTAAAATACTCTAATTATGTGATATTATTTCAAAACATGTATAAATAACATTAATGAGATGCTTACATTGCTATGATATTCCATGTCATTACATTTCACAGTTAATTTTTTTTATTGAAAGTTGTCTAATTATATATCGTAAATTAAAAATTTAATTAATATGACTCTAAATTAACATGTCAAAGATTTGAAAATTTTTAATATCAAATGAATAATTTGTTTAAAAATTTCAAACATATTTAAAACATTATATAAGGATATTAAAATTAACTTGTTACAATTTTAATTGGTATTTTATTTATTATAACAAACACACTTTGTTAATAATATAAAATAACTGAAATATGAAAAATCTTTTATGTTTTTTATCATGTTTTTAAATTAACAACAATACTTATATTTTTATAATGATTTCATGGACCTTAATCATATAATCATTAATAGTATTCAAACAAAAAATTACAATTTTTTTTATATTTTTCTTATAAGAATCATACCTTTTAACATATTCAGTATACTAGACATCTATTACTAATTATGTGTAGAAAAAGGAATTATTCATGAAAATTTTTAACATATCATTAAATTAATAGATTCTTTAATATCTTTGGGTTCTTGAATAAACATTATTTAAATTATAATTAATTTTCATCACTACATCAAAAAATTAAATTAATATTTACATGTTGTATGTCATAAAAATATTAAAATATAAAGAAATAAACCAGTCAAACATGTGTAAAGGTATTCTATATTATACAATTACAAGAAATAATGATGTAGGAAAGTTGTTAAGCATAAAATATTTCATTTTATAAATAATTATAAATTAAAAATATTATCTTAAAATGACATAAATCCTATCAGCCACTTGAAAATTATGTTACAATTGTGTTTTTAGAAACCGTGTTCCCATTTCTTACAAATTTCATGATCCTTTAAACAAAACACCAATGGAAGGAATAAAAAAACTCAATGTTGGTAAGTATCAGAAGAATAATAAAAGACATAGTGTATTTATATAATTTCTGGAAACAATTCCATTAAAACTCTCAGTTTCATCTAGAAGTAGAAACAACCATACACCAAAAAAATCATTAGGTAACCATTTACTAAAAAAATATCTCAATTGAATTATGAAATCCTAGTTATATGTATCACTTAAAATGGATGATATTTTTTTACTCATCATATTATACCATGATAATGAGTTTTTTAAAATCATATGGGTTTTTAGGAACACTATTTGTACCTGAACTAGCTTGGTATCATGAATTTCATCCTATAGAGGATAGATATGTTTTTTTATGTTTTATATTTCATTTTTTGAAATTTCATATCTCCTTTATACCATCATAACTCATAGATTGACCCCTGAAACCATTTCAAACAACCCTTCCCATCCTATTGGCTTGGGCTATATCAGAGGTGTTACTAATCGTACATGACATTCCCAACATAGAAAAGGACATAAATAAATTCCATGGGTTTAACCATATGATCATTGGGGGAATAATTTATATTTTTTAATAACACATACAACATTTACATGATAAAAAGTAAATAAAAAACGAGGTTGACTATATAAATGATTAATGAAACAAACATAACATTAATAATGGTTTAAAAGGCCAAAATCTGAGCAACAAAGAAATAATGTAAATAATAACACTAATAATATAAAGCAATTCATACGTCCCCAAACAAACATCCATAATCTCGATCGATCCGAGAATATTAGGAAAACATGGTCTCCCTAATCAAACTATAAAGGCCCATAAAAAAGATTTGTGTAATATTTTTTTATCTCTAGACTCTCCTCACACGCTTTTAGATCTCCTAAACCTTTTTTTGTCACCCACACCATCTCTAGACCAACAAGAGACATCGTTCGAATCTTATTCCATAATATGGGTGACATGTAGGGTCTCTCATACAAGTCCTTTAATGGTGAAATTATGATAGTGGAGTGATATAAGTAATTTTAATAAAACTATACTAGTTAAAAGTTATTAACTTAGCTTCGATCAAAGTATAATATGCAATTCAAAATAATATCCTCCATCAACTAGATTGTTTGCTCAGTTTTACAATCCTTCTAGGGGTGAAATACAATACTCATATGTTACTAGATCCTGGACAACACTTTAAGGCCCTTCCTAAATTGTGATTTAAATCATGCATCATGGTCAGAGACTATTGTTGAGGGTAACCTAGGGATTCAGATGATATCCCATATATTCCACTGCCACAAAATTACCACCAAACTTTTTTCCCTGATAGCAATTAAGTGCATCGACATGGTATATCAGTCAACTATCGCCCAAATGGCAACATGAACAACAACTATATGTGAAATACCTCTCACAATGTCCATGAAATTCTATCCCATATCAACATAGAGATATCAAGAGGTTTCATAAAACTTGATGGAACCTGGTGCTCATCCTTCACCTGCTAACATGAGTGACACTATAATAACCTAAACTGTTTTGAATGAAATTTAACAGTTATATTTAATTAAATGGGTAATGGATATAGAAAACACATGAACTTTCTTTTTTATATCCAATGGGATTTAAATTACTGTTATGTATTTTTACCATTGATTATATAAGTGTTGAACATAGATCACATTACTAGTATAAATATAGTGTTTTAACAAATTCATTTGTCATAGGCAAAGTAGGTGATAGACTCGACCAGATGGATCATACCATAGGAATCCCATTTAACATTTATCTTGATAGAGAAATAATATTTTGTCATTTCCCTAGACGAATCCCAAACTTAGATCCAACAACATAAGCATGAGAGGAACCATTTATTTGGTAAATTCAAGATCATCGAAATCACTACCCAATCCATGTTCACCAAACAGCCCAATGAAAGACCAAACAATACACACCGTACTCTTAGGGTATATAGTAGTGTATTAAAAGGATATGTTTCAATACCCATGAAACCAGAATATGTACATTATTTTTATAAAATTATATATATTTTTTCATCTTATTATTGTTACATTGTAAATGATTTTTAAAGCATGAAATATAGTTTTGGTTAATATTCAAATTCAATTAAGAAATATGGTTTTATGAATTAATTTTTTTCAAATAAATAATGATTTAGTAAAATATAATTATTATTAAATAACTTTTATTAAATATAAATGATCAAATGTTGTTTTATGAATTAAAATGTAATTTTTATTTGTGTCTGTAAACTGTTATTGTCAAAACCCATCAATTTTCAATAAATGTCATTTCTATTTTAAATGTGAAAATTCTCATATATAGAAAATTATTTTGATAAAATTAATATTATTTTTGGAATTAGTATTTTGAAATTATCCAATGGTGAATTTTTCATAATTTTGTGAGGCAATCGAATTTTTGGGTAGATATTAAATATCATTTAAATATAAAATGTGTTTTATGACATCATAATTACCCAATAGTGATATAATAAATTCTATAAAAGGTATAATTTTACAAATATATTTTTTCCCTTTAAAATATTGTTTTTTTTATTTTATCAACTTTATAAAGCCTTACTGATTCCTCCAAGACTTATAATATATGTTAATATTTTAAACTCATTTATTTGAAAGTGTGACTCACCTCCACATAAGCTAGATAATTTTTTTAATATATTAGGCCCATGGAATTATAAAATAATTTAACCAATACTCTTTTCTAGAAGCTATGGGAAAAATCATGGGTTGGTTTTTGGTTTGGAATATTTTATAATGTAGTGTCCAAACCCAAAATGAGAAAGCAATTCCCCTACTTTATTTTATTAAACCACCCATGATCCCATTTACCTTCACTAAAACTCCAAGGAGAATATCTAAAACCTTCACTCAACTCCCTAAAGTACTCCCATGGTTCCCCAATATTTGAAGAAGACCCTCACAAGCCTTTGGAGTCACACACTCACGTAAGGTACGCCTCTCTTCTCCTCTCAATTCATCAACATCATTTGAAATTTTTCATTATAATTTCAATTTATTATATTATAATTAATTTATTAATATTATTTTACTATCCAATGGTTTTTATTTTAATAATATATCATTTATTCACTCTCATTTTTAATATTTCCTATGTCGTTACTATGCTGAAATTCTCGTAAGGAAAACCGATCCTCCACTCTCCTCTTTTATCAACCACTCTGTTTAATGTTAAACCTTTTAATTTCCATTTCATTATGTTTTAATATGTTATTAAATATCCAAGTTTGTTTAAATTTTGTTAGTAAATGATTATATCCCCTGATTATCACATTTATCCAACCTAATTACCTTTATCCAAACCCGTTACCATACAGAAATTTGGTAAGGGTTATTTAATCTCTTCTCTTTCTTCAAGATTATTTGTAATGATGTTGCTTATATTTCCAATTAAATATATTGTGGAATTTATTTCCATTTACCTATTGATGTTAATTTCATTTCTAAATGACGATAGAACACTTAATCTCTCATTAACCCGTTTTATGAATTTCCATACGACATCTTTATGTTACCAAAATAGTACTGCGATTTTCCATACCAAAATAACCATTTAGTGAATACCATAAACATTTTATATTAAATATATTCACATTTGTGAACATATAATTATTTATTTTTGACTTACTTTCATTTATTCCACATTCCTTGATCATGGAAATTTTTTTGATGTTGAATTAATCCATGTTACAAGATCTATGTGGCCCACTAAAGCATGAGAATGAAATGATTATTATGGATGCACACTGATTTCACTCCACTGCATTGGGTAATGTTTAATATCCTAATACATTATGTTGGGATATGGGGTTTACCTGATTCCTTTATGGGAATATTTCCACAGTGATTTCATGGCGGGTTATCCTTTACCTATGTTTATAATGCAGTGTTATAAGTTTTTTTTTCATTTCCCATGTTATGATTATCATGTTATATCATTCCTTATTATTCAGGTTCCTTATATGATCCATTGATATTCCTTTTGGCTAACATGTATGGTATTCTTAATGTTATCTCTTATTTATTCCCTTAATAGTATTTATATATCCCCCTTTTTTATGTATGTCCCTAGGATTCCCCATGTTTATTTATGTTCTATGGATCATTATGATCACGTCATGGATGTTTTCAGTAATGTTTTTGTTTCCCATATTAAAATTTGTTATATAATGTACCCAATTCCCAAATAAAATATAATTATTGACAATTATGGGTTTTATTATGTGTGATCTCATGTGACAAATAATTTTTTAATGTGTAATAAAAAGTAGTGTTGTTATTGTCAGTATCAGATAAAGGTATTTTTTAGGGATTAGGATTAGAAAACCCTAGAGAAAACCCTTAAGGAAAAGACCATGTGTAAAAAACATATCTAAATTTGAGTATGTAAATAGTAATTACATTATTATGAAAATACATCCCTTTCTTGATACTACATGTGGATATGGTTTTAGAATAGATGTACCTTGGATTAACAATTCTAACAAGGTGTTTCTGGCCTAACTCGGGGTAGCCTAGTATACCACTTCATCCCTTACTATATACTTGGTTTGACAATACCATGTGATATTATTTTTTAGATTCATAATCTCAATATGAAACATAATTAAGGGAACCAATAAAATTCTCATAAAAATATATGTTAGGAAATATATCATGTATAACATAGATTGAAGCCTAGAAACTCATTAGGCAAGTTAGATAAATGTAATTTATAATTTATAACTTTAAGGTCATTACATTCCCATTTACGTGTTTAATTTTATAAAAAACCCATACCAAATTTTTCATTTGTTATATCTAATAGTCAGAAATAGGAGGAACCAGGTTTACAATCGATGTGTAGGTTAATGTTATGACTAACAAATCAATATTACCCATAGTATGGGAGCTCATTTAGGACATATAATGATTATATAACAAAATCTTTCCAAAATAACTATTATCAATTGGCACATTGTTGAATGCCAACATATTTTAATAAAGAGGATGAAAAAATCTCATGAAAGTCTATCATATAATGGTGATAAGGACAAGAAGCCCAAATTGTCTTCGTGAAATAAGTGTGGAATGTGGAACCAAGGGAAATTTCATAAAAAGTATTAGATATTTTTTAGTGTATAAATATAGGGAAAAATATCCAATTTCCATGAAAAATGGATAATGAGATGGATGGAAACAAAGTTTAATATAAGGCATCATATACAGTTATATATCAAAATGTGGATAATTTAGGCATTATCGAAGACAATAATCTATTTTAATGGATGACAATCATGATAAGAATCAAAAACAACCTAGATCCAAGAAGCACAAAAAATGTTCTGATGAGATGGATAATGATGAATGAATTACATTTAACCAATAATTCAGAGTTTTTAATGTCATATTATACTTCAATTCATGTCCTATTGTCTCTTTTTCTATGTTTTCTAAGAACATAGAGTCCCCACCTGAAATGATATTAAAGAATCAGAGAAAACATCTATTACTATTGTATTACTGGTTGAATTTTGAGGGAATTTTGATCAATAAAATATTTTCAGTACCCCTTTAGTGGAATTTGATTCAATTCTAGTCATGTATTGGTATTCCCTATATAGAGCCAATAAAAAGTTACATGAGAAGAAAATCAGTCTCTGTATGGGGAATCGACCTCTTATTCTATATAAGTTAAAGGTGAATGATGAATACTCTTCAGTACAAACATCTTTTTCTTTAAAATTACTACCATATGAGCAAGAATGTTTTGATCAAATGATTTAATCGAATGAAAGAATCATCCTTGAAGACATGCCTATTGTGAGGAAATCTGCTGATGTGTTTCCCAAGGAATTTTCTGGTCTTCCTCCTAACATGGAGGTTGAATTTTAAATCGAGCTCATACTTGGGGGCATGGCTAATATCCAAGACTCCATGTAGGATAGATGTAGTAGAACAAGATGAGATACAGAAATAACTATAGGAGAATATAGAAAAAGTGTTTTTATTCCCATCTGCTTCACCATAGGGTGCACCATTCCTCTTCATCAAGAAGAAGGATATGTCAATACGAATTTTCACTGATTATTACGATATCAAAATTTTCATGATAAAGAAGAAGTATTGTTTTATATGAATTGATGACTTGTTTGGTCAGCTATAAGGATCACAATGCTTCTCAACGTTGGACCTGTTTTTGGGATATTAACAAGTAAGGGAGAAGAAGGTGGATATCACCAAGACAGTTCTTCATATAATGTATCAGAATGATGAGTTCATAGTGATTCCATTCAGACTCACTAATTCTCTATAAATATTTATGGACATGATGAACATATAATTTAGATATTATATAGACAAATTTTTGGTAGTCTCTATAGAGGTTTTTCTAATATATTCCAAAAACAAGTTGTATCATGAAGATCATCTATGAAGTATGATAATGTCCTTGAAAAAGGGGAAGATAGATGAAATGTACAACTAGTTTGATTTATAGATGAAGGATGTCCCATTTTGGGGGGGATATCTATGGATCCTTCTATGAAAAATCCATTTGAGGGATGGTCGCAGCCATTATCCAGGACATATATCCATAGATTCCTTAGATTACATGGATATTATTTATAATTTTTAAGATATTTATCATGATTTCATACCTCTCTTACCGTGATGACTCAAAAAATATTCAATATTTTTTTGTAATGAAGAATGTGAAGAATTGTTCATGGAGTTAAAAAAGAGGCTTGTCACTGCCCTTGTGCTCACAGTACCCATAGGTGGGGAACATTTATTATCATTAATTTATACATCAATGAAGGTATTTGGATTTGTTTTTATGAAAAATTAAAAATCCATTACCTATGGCTTAATGCTGATGAAAATTGAAGAGAAAAACTATCCCACACATGATTTTGACTTTCCAGATTTGATATTTGAATTGAAAATCTGGCAGCATTATCGTAGTGGGGAGAATTGTTAGATATATATATGGATCACTAGATCCTAATATATATATTCACATAAAAATAGATTAATATTCACTAATAAAGTTGGTGTGATCTCATCAAGGATTACCACTAGTCTATCCACTAACATCCTGGTAAAGAAAATAAGGTGGAAGATTCTCCATGTAGAATGGATCCAACAATTATATCACTAATGAGAATTAAAAAAGGATCCAATATTCATTTATTTTAGGAGAATGAAAATTTGAATCATAAATAAATTAACATCATAAATCCTTTCACAAATCATTTCCCAATTTCCTTTTTTAGAAAGGTTAATGGATGATAAGATAGTTGATGTGAGAATTTAGATGACAGTGGAAACAATTAACGATGGAAAATCCTCTGACTTCAATGATAATTAAGAATGAATTGTAAGATTTGGGTCAATATTATGTGTTCAATCCAATACTTTGTTATAGGGGGATCTTTTGGATGATGCACATATTTCGAATTTCTCCAATCACACAGGAAATGAAAGCATATATTGAGATCTCTAAGAGAACTATTTGTGGAAAAACATAAAGGATGAGATTTCTAAATATAAATCTAAGTGGTTGGTATGTCATAAAATGAAGGATTAATAGAAGAAGTCTAATGGGATGATGCAACCATTACCCATACCAACATGGAAATTGGAAAAAATCACCATGGAATTTTTCACCAGGCATTTGAATAAATAAAAATGAAACAATGCATTCCAGGTTGTTGTGGACCATCTAACAAAGAATTCACACTTCATTGTTATTTGAGAGGATTTCTCAATGGATAAAATAGAATCTATATAAATCATATTATTGGTAAGGCTATATAGTGTAACACTATCAATTGTATCTGATTGAGATCCCTGATTCACCTCTATGTTTTGAAAAATCCTCTATCATGATCTAAACATCGAGCTGAACATTAGTATGGCTTATCACAGTCAAACTGATTTCTAATCTTAGTGGACTATGAAAACACTTGAGGACATGTTCATACCATACATAATTGAATTCAAAGAAGGATGTTATCAACATCTCCCCCTGGACGAGTTATCTTAGAAAAACAGTTTCCATTCAAGCATCCAAATGGCTCTATATAAATCCTTTTATGGGAATATGTGTATAACACCAACATGTTAGGATTATGTTGGGGTGAAGAAAATTCTAGTTCCTGGAATTGTCAATGAAATGGTTGAGAAGGTTTAGAACATAAAACAACACATCAAATCTGCTCAGATCCTACATAAGTGCTATGCAATCAATCGTCGATGTGACCTAGTGGTTGATGTTGGAGAAAGTGTATTACTCTGCATATCTACATGGATTAGAGTGATGAGATTTGTGATTAAGGGATATATTAGTGAATGGTACATCACCCCTTTTGAGATACTTGATCACATAAGATTATTACCCTATTGACTATCACTCACACCAAACCTATCTCATGAACATGATGTATTCCATGTATCCAAATTAAGAAAGTGTATACTAGACCCATCATATGTACTCAATCCATAGGTGGTACTATTTGTGAATGACCTTCCTACGATGAGTATACGTTGAAGATCTTATATCATAGAGAAAAGGTCCTATGAAATATGACTATTCCTCTAGTCATAGTGTTGTGGAGAAACCAAAAGTTCAAATAAGTTCTATGGGAACCAAAGGATGTGATGAAGTAGAGTTACCATAATCAGTTTTAGTGTGGAGAAAGAAACATTTCAGTGAATCATTTCTAACGGGGGGGGATATTTTATCAACCCTAAAATTTGTATATAAAATTTCCCATTTTTATTTATTCAAATATCTTTTGGTGATTGGAAACAAACATACTTTTTTTATATATCCAATTAGATTTAATTGAAAATTAATTATTTGTATTGTTGATAATATAGCCATTTAACAATGATCACATGAAAAGCATAAATAAAGGGTTTTAATGAATCCATTTGTCATAGAAAAATGAGGTAATGGCCTCAACCAATATTATTATACCCTATGATTCCAATTTATAGGAGCATCTAAGGGATATATCATTTTTGAGATTTTCCCAATACCAATACCAAGATGATATCAACCAAATTATGCACGAGAGGAACTATTTATAGGATAATTTCAAGCTCATCAAAATCACGGCCCAAACCATGTTCACCGAACAACCCCATGAAAGCGTCACCATATTGCACCATATTGTTTGGGAATATATTAATATATTAAAGGGATATGCATCAATACCAAAGAAATAGGAATATTTACATTATTTTATAAAATAATGAATATATTTTCATCATATTATTGTCCGTTTGTAAATGATTTTTAAAGAACGAATTGTATTATTTTAATATTCAATTTAAAGTAAGAGATATATTTTGATAAAATAATGTATTTTTGAAATTAATAATATTTTAATATAATATTATAATTTTTAAATAACATTTATTCAATATTAATGATCATTAAACTTTTTATGAAGTCAAATGTAATTTTTATTAGTGTCTAAAAACTTTTATTGTCAAAACATCCAAATTTTCAATAAATGAATGTTTTTATTTTAAAAGTGAAAAATAAAATATTAATAAAATTATTTAGTGAAAATTAATATAATTTTTGGAATAATAATGTAAAATTTTTCCCGTGGTTAATTTATCATAATTTTCTGACACAATCAATATTTTGGGTAAAAATTTAATATCGTATTAATATACGATGTGTTTTATGACATCATTATGGATAAATATTGATGTAATAAATACTATAAAATGTAACAACATCATAATATATATTATAACTTTAAAATAATGTGATTTTATGTTAATTTGACTTATTTTATAAATCCTTAATGAATCCGTCAAGACTTCTAAAATATTTTATGATATTAAAATCATTTCTTTTAATGTGTGAATCACCTCCACATAAGCAAAGGAATTATTTTATTATATTATCCTATTTTCATTATAAAATAATTAAATCCTATCTATTTTTATAGAGACTATGGTAAATAACCATGGTGTGGTTTTAGTGTGTGAATATTTATCTATGTAGTGTCCAAAATCAAAATAATAAAGAAATGATTCTTTTCCAAGATAAACGAAACCAATATCCCATTCATCATCACTAAATCAGCTTGTATAACATTAAAATTGTATATATTTCTCCTTGGAGTCCAATTAAGTTGGC
Organism: Viscum album; assembly: GCA_963277665.1. Classification (NCBI taxonomy): domain Eukaryota; kingdom Viridiplantae; phylum Streptophyta; class Magnoliopsida; order Santalales; family Viscaceae; genus Viscum; species Viscum album. The sequence continues at coordinate 1,527,557,065 of OY728151.1, forward strand.
CAATTCTTTCAAGAATCCCCTGCCAAACCTTTGGAGTCAGACACTCAAGTAAGGGATTCCTCTCCCCTCCCCTCAATTGAAGTAATTTGAATATAGTCCTTTTTAATTTCAATTTATTATGTTTCAATTAATTTATTAATATTAAAATACTTTCCAATTTTTTTTATTTTAATGATATATCATTTATCATCCATCATTTTTAAAAATATCCTAAACTATTACTATGCCGGAATTATGTAATAAAACCTCGTCCTCCACTCTCCCCATTTATCCAGAACTTCATTTAATGTTATGTATTTTAATTTACATATTCTCATTTTGGGATATGTTATTCCATATCACCTTTACATTCAATTTATTTGTAAATAACTTTTCCCCTTTAACTCTCATTTATCCCTCATTAGAACCTTTATGCTCACCCATTACAATGCTGAAAATTTTTAAGGGTTCTTTCCTCTCTCCTATTTCTTCAAGTTTATTTATTATGTTGTGCCTTCTATTTACAAATAACTATTTTGGGGAGTTTTTTTCCATGCCCCTATTACTATCCATTTCATTTCTAAATTATGAGGTTTCCCATTTCTCTCTCATGAACCAATTTTTTGAATTTCTATATGAATCCATTTTGCTTCCAAAATTGCATGATGATTTTCCATTGAATAATAATTATGTAGTGAATTCTATACCCATTTAATGTCAATGGTATTCATGTTTACACATATAATTATATATTGTATAATTATATTTATGTATTCCAAATTCATTGATCATGGAATAGGTTATTATGATGAATTAATCCATGTTATATGTCATAAATCATGTATTGATGTCTAATAAAAATATGGGTTGTTATAGACACTGAGAGAAAAACTCAGCTATGCTCCACCTCCGAAAACCCCACCAAAACATCCATTGAATGTCCTTGTACTACTTTTCATATAGTGATATACAGATAAATGATATGTATGAGACTCCCCCATCACATCCTCTTACATAATGGCCATAATCTCCATCCATCCTAAAATATTTTGTACTTTCCACATTCAATGAATCCATTTGGTCTTTCCCATGAGGATATCTAGTAATGAATAACCTCATAGTTGATGTATTATAAATTAGACTCCCTCATATGTTAGACAAGTGGAGGATACAACAACATTTACTAATGAATCATTTCACTCTTCTACTCTACATGGTCCAGATACAAAGAATCCAACTACTTAGTCTACTCCATGACCAGGCATGAATAAGAATTTCTACTAATGGAATCTACCACCATGTTTCCCTCCCCAAGATTGTCGAATATCTCAATTCCATGGGCATGAAATAAATCCCCAAAAAACACTATATGAGGTTATCATATCTCTGAGTTAATATATACCTAGGACATTGGGGGTCTCAGTAAGAAACAAAACAATGTCCCATAAGATAGTGTCTCCATATCATTAGAGTGAAGACTGTCACTATCAACTATAGGTCATTAGATAAATTGTTATTCTTATGGGGTATCAACTACCTTGACCAATAAGAGATCAATACCTACCTTGTCATCGCCAAAAAATTGAGACAAACTCTTGAGGTATCAAAAAAACACTACGTACTCCACTCCTACCTAAGGTACACTTAGCATAGGGGAAATAGTCATCCTCAACATCAACTACTCAAATACTCCCTGAAATTGACTATTCTAGGTAAAATGATACCCTATCTATGTTTGGGAAGTTGAATAAAATGCTAATATGGAAGATTCAGGAAATAAACTCCTATATTACTTTTGAATGTCAAGTTAGATTTGATCCTATGTCATGCCGTTGGGTGGATCCCAAGAAAGAACTGCATCAACCTTCACAGCTTCTATAAATAGACCATTCTCATATATCACATGTCCCAAAAATTTAACCTCATTGATCCACAATTTTCACTTAACAAGATTACCATAAATCTATTGCTCCCGAAGTAATTCTAAGATTGTGTCAATGTGATATTCTTTCTCCATATCTAATATGGAGTAAATGAGTATGTCATCAATGAAGAGAACCAAAAATCCTTCAATGTATTTACAAAATATCCAGTTCATCAAATCCATAAGGATATCATTGGTATACATCACACCAAAAGGCATCATCATGAACTCAATATTTCCATAGCGATATTAAAATATTGTCTTCAGAATATCAGCCACCTAAACCATAAAAAACGTGAATACAATCCTAAGATAGATCATAGAGGTCCAACTCGTGCCCCAAATTTGATGAATTTGATCATAAATCCTTAGTGTGGGGTAATTTTTCATTATTAATACCTGGTTCAGGAATCTTTAATTATAACAAATACTCAAGATCATGTCCTCCATTTTCATGAACAAATCTGGATCTATAAATGGGGGCACACTTGATCTTATAAAGTAATTATTTCAAAGGTACTCAAACTACACCCTCAGCTCTTGGATCTTTTTTAGGACCATTTGATATACTGTTGAAGATATTTGTAGGGACTTGATGTTCATATCGATGAAGAAATATATCTTCCACCATTGAGGTAGTTTCAAAACATATTAGAATAAGATATGCATATAGTACTCCACCACCCAAGGAATCTAAAATCCCAAATAACCTGATGCACTAAGGGCTAATTTCACCAACTAAAGGGTGATGGTTTGCAAAATCATGCCTACAAGTCCCACTCACTCATCTATGAAATCCATCTCACCCAAAATGGATAATATCATCCCATCAGTTTTATCTCATGTAACTCACATATGATGATATTCAATCTAAGCCCAAACCACGGAAATCCAGTCCATACCAAATATACCGGCTTTTGGACTCACCATGGTAGAAAAGAGGCCCCATGTGAATCTCTATCCACCATGAAATAACATACACTACCAATAGATATGATATATCGATGAAACCCTCCCTATAAGAACTTCTAGCTATAATTGATGGGCTAATGTCTCAACTAGAAGCTCCATCTATCTCACCAGAAATAACAAGAATATGGAATGAATTATACATAAGTCTATTTGTACTAATGAAATAGTTTAAAAAACATATATCATACATAAAATAATCTCATGTAATGCAAGAACATTTACCTCAATTGCAACTATCCATAACCCTGAATTCTAGCTCCCTTAGCCTGATGTGGGCCACCTTGTGTTGGTGGTGGTAGGATCTCTTAGGATCTTCCTCCACCAATTGATCCACACTTTTGGGTGGCTCTTTCTCCTCTTCAAACATCCATAACTAGAGGTATGCCCTAGCCATATTTGGGAGACCCTTGATCGGGGTGATTCCATTATCTTGGGGGTATGTCCACTGTATGTCTATCATTCTCATCATGATGTGTAAGACAGTAATGAGGTAAGTGACCTTGCCTTTTTCTAGTATAGCATCACCCCTCATTGGGATAACTGTATATTTTATTTGATTCCTATTCTATATTTCTACATCATATATTCTTAGTGTGAGTATGCCTCCTCTTATGATACCTCAAGGTTTGATTCCTAATATATATTGTAAATGACTTAGCCCTATGATACGCAGTTCCTATATCATCCATTTGAACACTCTATGAAAGGAATATATAAATAACTACATATCACTGTAGTATTCCCACATAGGTAGGGATACAAAAGGAAAAAATTCTATCATGGATGTTTGTATAGTTCCCCTGGTAAATCTTCTATTCTCAAAAGAATCCATATCTCACCATATCAAGGGATTATCAACTATGGTCGGTTAACCTTATGGCATACTCAAATATGAAAATAAAACCCTAATACATCTCAATAATCTCTTGTATTCAAACAGATTAAAATACCAAGGGTAGTACTCATAAAAATAGCTCTTGGAAGTCTTACAATGAGAATGTTGTCTCCTTGTGTTTCTACACGACTATATTCCACCAGTACCCAACTACTAAAGGGAAAAGACGGGTTTCTAGTGAAACCATATGATCCTTCAATGTCCTAACTAGCCCAAGGACTTGAATCACCGACTCAATCAAATCCTCTCCTACTTGGGGATCTAGACCTCCATAGAACCTCTTTAGTCTCTGGCACTAGAACTCACATAGCACAATCATCCTTTGTTCATTGTCATCCAACCATAATAGTAATATCAATTATAAAATAGGAAAGGGTGACAGTACCTACCAACATAAAAGAAAACAACTTCTGATATGTCTCTTGAACTGAGGCCTCATTAGCTATTGGATCATCCTAACGATCCTGAATCAGTAACTTTGATGAATATATTCATAGAGGTATCATCAATGTTATCAAGACATACCATTGTTAAATGAGCATATATACAAGGGTATCCAACTCAAGAATTACATTCAATGGACTCAATCCTATTTGATTCATGTAACATTATTCCCTACAACCAATATCTCAGTATGATGAGTCGACACATAGGTAGTCAGAGTTGGTGTATGTATAAGTAAGTTCCTACACTAACATAGGGTTCCATGACCTGAATGACACACTTGAGACACATTGAAACTATTTACCTAATTCCCAAAAATTCTTAATAATGATAATACTCCAGACACTATATTATGTAATGAACTATTTTGATACCACATTTTAATGACTTCACTCACCTAGGACCACCTAAATGGTAGAAGGTTGTTCCTCTGTAATAGAAAACCCATATCCAATTGGCAAGGGCAAGTAAAAAAGCATTGATAATAAATAATATAAAATTGAGGGAATTTTTATAATACACATACACACACAAACACACACCAAACTATCTCTATGAAATAATATAGAGGAATAATTGAGATCAATTACAACTGGAGTAAACCATTCATGAAATAACCTCTAGGGAATACATCAGTGTAATAAAGAATAAAAAAATATGAAAAAAGAAAAATTAAACTCCTAACCTGAAAAGATTTATCAAATTGATGACAACATGGAATATGGAAAGCTAGGGATCCCTACTCTTTATCTCCATGATCGACCATCGAACACGGTTCATACACAGAGGTGTCGCTATGCTCAACCAAATTCACCACCAATCTATTCTTAGTCACCATAATACATGACACATGTGTGGAAATCCCATGCAGGGTTGAGTATATACATACACAGTAGGATGCCCTGAATACTAAAAGGGAGAAATATAATGATGAAACATTAGTCATATCCACATAAATAAGGAGGATAAAAAACCCAATATAGATATATACAATAATAAAGAATCAAAATATATAGAAAAGGGGGATCTCCATCTAATAGGACAAAGTAGATGAGTCCTTGTGAAATTCCAATCATCCATCACCATTGGAAAACATCAAATTCAACATCACCATAATTTTTGTGGTGGGGCCCAAAATTTGATTCTGCACTCCACAGTCAAGGGATCCACAACACCTATGCAGGAAATGAATTCCCCTAGAGATTAAAGATTGGGGATTACCACTTCTAGATAGAGGACCCATTGCTAGTGTAGGGGATTACAATCTCTATTTATAAAGTGTATGTGAAACCTGAATCCTTGTTTGATGGTGGGGTATCAGTCCTAGACACTCTCCAATGATCCTACCCTGATCACATCCATAATCAAGCATCTCATGGAGAAGCATAACACTCTAATTATTACTCATCAAATCTTAAATGACAAAAAAGGACACTCTCACGTCCTGCATGGGATAAAAATTAGTATAGGATACTCACATGATATGATCTAAGTTCAAAAAATGGATATATTATTGAATAAAGTTGAAGGTGGGGATTCATGATGTTTATGGGCAGTCCACACAACATGTGACCCTACACCATCGCATGGACATGTTCTTATTTGAACATAGTTGGGATGTTATGTTATAGTAAATAGAATTTATTTACTATAAAAGGAATGTATTAGCCTCTTCGGGCCTTTCCAAGTTCTCTTGACCCTAACCATGTACATCAGGCCATTCCCACATACCTAGACATGTACCCAGCTAGGACTGAGTGTTGTACCATTCCCATGCACTACTAGAGAAAACGAAGTGTCCTCCAACAATAAGTTATGGGTGTGTTCCGGTTTTTACATGGATTTTCCTCCTAGGTTGGGACACATGGTGTATGAGTCTTTCCACGTTATGTTTGATCCTTAACCTTTTTCCATAACCCTAGCACTACAGCCATGTGGTCAAACACTATGTTTTATTTTGGAATACAAGATGTGTAGTTCGGATTTTTACAGATCCCCAATTTCCTTCATGTGGATTCTAGATTCGGACACACAACCACCTATCTTTTCTACTGCCCATATGAATCTATAGGAAGTCACCATTAGGCATCAATTTTTGGCCCCTAATGGTCAAAAATCAGAATCTGGTGATCCGATCAATGCCATCATGCGTCCCTTGTGCATCATATCACCCATCGCCAATCATCGACACTTGATCCAAAAATGTATCACCAATATTACATCCCAATCAAACTTAAAAAAACTGATCCGTACATCTTCTTCCAAACCTCCAAGAATATGGGGGTTCAATAGTTCTTGAACATGCCCCAACAATGTCGAACTGTGACCCTATGGGCCAATGAAGAATAAAGATAATATTGGGGGTGGAAAGTAAAAATTAGAAAGGGGAAAATGTCATTGGAAAAGTGTTCTTATCCGATGATAATAAATTATGTATATCCATGTTGAAAATAAAATCATATAAAGAATTAAATATATTAATAATCTAAAAGGGCCCATACAAAGGGCAAATCAATGAAGATCAAAAGCAAAACAAATATTCATGTTTGATAATTTATTCAAAATAGATAAAATAAAAAATTGATGATCCAATCCTAAATTATGGATTTATCATTCATAATTCACGTGTTCTCTAGTGAGGAGTATAACCCACTGAATTATCTACCTATAAATCCACCTCGGTTTGATCATTGTTCTTCATCCGATATTGATCCTCCAACAAAGAACAACAGAGGATGCTCTCAAATATACAAGGGTTATGTGGATAACCATGGAGAATTTAAATAATATGCTATTTAAAGATGAAATTATATTTTTCGGTGTTAAATGAATTAGTTAAACTAATTTATTCATTAATCAAAATAATGTACTCGACAATGGCGGCCACATATTGATATACATCATCGACCAACTTTACGTGGTGTCAAGGGTAAACCCCAAATTCCATATTCAACCGTGTTCTTGTATTTCAAATCTGGGACTCTACCTAGGATTTAATCCAATATTTCATAATAGCTATGAGCACATGAAACTAATATAGTGAAATTTTTTATAATTTCAATTCTGAGCTCATTGTATCTTGGAATCATGCGCTCTCTCATTACCTACCTTCAAAAATATTCCTTAATATATTTTGATGGATTATAAGGAAACAATTAAGTCCCTCTACTGATTCTTTATGTGTAATCACATTTTAATACTGTCTTTGGATAATATTTTGTTTGGTACAAAATTTCATCCATTAAGTGGTATTATCACTGTGAATATAAGTAGATTTATCTTTTGGTGATGGTATTGATTAGTGTATTTTTATTTATATGGGATAAAATAGGGAAATTTATCCCATATCAAAAGTATTATACCCTTAATTCTTGTCTCCAATCCATGGAATCTTTTAGGTTTTCATTTATGGTCAATAATGTCTTCCAAACTAAACCATAAAAGGTTCTAGTGTGAGAATATCATGACTAATCTAATAAAAATTACAAGATGGATTTTATTTATAATATTTTTTACATTATGGTCAATAGATATGAGGATTTTATATTTCATAATTTTGATATTGAAAAAAATATTTGGAATATAGAAATCCTTCTTCATTAAATAAATATTATTAAATGATTATTACTTGGAAACATATAAATTTTAAAATAAATAATCAATAGAGAATGATCAAGATGATTTTGATGAAATTTTGAGATTCCAAGTAATATCTTGATTCATTGAGAATATAATGATAATATAAATATTAGGAAGATTGGAATATGGTAAATTTTGGAGGAATAATCATGTGTAGATGAACTAATATAGAAAAAATGTATTAAAACATGAAAGAGAGATTTGAATATTTATGTAGAGACCCTTATGGTTGAAAATATTAACCATGGTCAAAAGATATTTTCATAGGTTTGAATGAAATTTTAAATATTATTTTTTAATTAATTTTAGAAAAAATCAAATACTAGATGACATGTAATGTACACATTTTTTGAAATAGTGGGACTTGTCAATTGAGGGAAAAAATATATTACAATAATGTGATATGATCTTAGAGCTAATGGATCTAACGTTTGGGAAGCAGTACTATAAAAATTGAGTTTACTAGTTGGAATAAGAAGAATGTGGATGAAAATATTATATATAAAATAAATTTATAATTTTTTTTCAAAATAAGAAAGAAAAAAATTCAATAAATATATTTCTATAGTGGTAAAGAATATAATAATTTATATTTTACATCCAATAGTGTAATTGGAAGGTCTATATATGAAAACATTATATGTGAAGATCGAATTCCATAAATATTATTTAGAGGAGTAAATTATCTTAGAGAATATATATGAATAAAATAGGGAAAAAATGATGGTATGGTGTGTAGGATAAATCAAATATTGGTTAGGATGATTCAACCTACCAGATAATGGAATATTTGTTTTAATGCATTCAAGAAAGGGAAAGTGTTTATCCAGTTCAGTGATGATCATTTAAACTATTTCAAGGCATTTTTTATTAGAGTTTTACTTTTATTATATTAAATAGGTATTCTATTACCATTAAATGTTTTATAATATTATATAAATAGAGATTAATCTCGAACATGTTTTAATATTCTTGATGAAAAAACGATGAGTGATTTTTTAGTAATAACAATTGATTGAGATTGGAAGATTTAGAAAGTGATGTTATCTCAGCCCAAATATATATTTAGTATTTTTTAAGGAATTTGAATATTAGTATTAATGTCTATTTATAAAATATTTTATATTAAATTGAAACTATAAAAGTGAAGGAACCCAAAATTATTGATGGAATGAATTATTTGGTGACACTTCATTATTGATTGATGTTCACAATATTTACATATTTTGTGCACCCTAAATTACTAGAAAATGTATTTATAGTAGATATTAACAGAACATATATTTCATATATGATGATTGAGAAATGGGGAGTTATGATATTAATAATTTAATATATCAATAGGAGTATAGGGTTTTCTCTGGGTTTTGGAATGGATATTCCATTATAATGATATATTTATTTAATACATTGATTATAAACATGTAGTTAGGGATTTACTAAATGTTAAATTTAAACTTATGAGTAATGATAATGAGTTTGGTGTCCCAATTATAGTGGTTAGATTCACTAATAATAGTTGATGAAAATTTTTGTTGGTCAGAGTAGCGTACTCAAGAGGTGGTGAATTGAGTATCTATAAAAATTTCTGTTTGAAATATATTCTTACTAAGGATCCCCAATAAATTGAAATAAATCGAGTTAATCATAGTAATATGGTTATGACTATTTGAATTTTTAAATAACTTTTTAGAAGAATGATTAATTTTTAGTAGTCATAATATTAGTTTTTAACAATACTTTTGAAGTTATTGTTATAAATAAAAACTGTTATAACTTCGTTCCAAGATTAATTACCAATGAAAATTTAGTTATTTCTGAATTATATAGTAAAACATAGTAAACTAAAGTAAACAACACAGTGGATATAAAACAAGTGGTTCAGTCTCAAGACGAGACCCAATCCACTCCACTTGGTGATCACGTGCCACCAAATAGTTTATATTAATAACCTTGATCCACACACTGGATCGGGGTAAACAACAGTACATAGGACTGTCGAGGTCACACTACTTCTTCCATAGTTCTTAGTGGGTATGATCTATTAGGTCACACAAGGACCTCTTCAACAATTATCTGTGGGAATAAAGAAGGGTAAAAATATTTGAGAGGAAGGATATGTTGTATCCTTTAGTTTAATGCAAGAGACAGTGCTTGTTTTTATACAGACACACACACACTGCTCGAAAGCTAAAAATAATACACAACAGAGAAAATATTATGAGATTAGGTTATAAGTGATCTGAGTGTTAGTCTATCCAGCTCTATACTTCTAGGATGAAATATCTGTAGGAATTGAATACTCTTGCAAAAAATAGTGTGTCACAAGTCTGGGGCTCTAGTTTAGATCTGGCTCGTGTTCTTTGGTGGATTCTGTATTGAAAAGATGTTCATGACTCTGATCAATGGTATCATAGTGAATAATCCATGTCTTCTTTTGATATATTGAGTTTCATGAGTATGTTCTCTTATCAAGAATGCATGGGATTATTGTTTATCATGAACACTTGTTTCTCTATAATCTCTATTAATTTCTGGCCACACTGTTCTTTCTATTCATGGAATGCATGTGTTGGATCTGATAGGATGCATGTATTCTACACCTCTGTCCTTGTACTGTTAGGTGACATGTCTTCAATGGAACATTAATTTTGTCAGTGCATTTAAATGTTTAACATATGACTGTTGGAGATTAAATTGAAAAACAACAAAACAGATTACGAAACGGTGACACATTCTGTATTGAAACAATGTCTTATTGAAACGGGGTCTCCTTGAAATGGTTTATCCTTGAAAAGGTGTCTCCTTGAAACGATGTCTCTTTATTTTCCCTTGAGTGATGAGACAGTCAGGATGGCACAATTTTACATGGTTCCAGAACCTGTAGTACAATTTTGGTGTTTGATCACAGTGTCTAGTCATAGTGTCTGGTCATGGTGTCTGGGTCACGTTGTCCGGTCACAGTGTCTCAGACTTTTCCAAATGTTAGTTCATAGAATTAAATAGTGATATTCATAGAATGGATTAGACATAATCATTTATTAAGGAAATCCACTATATCACAAACTCAAAATAATTTATAGTCATTAAGCATAGAACATAATATCATTGATAGGTTTCTATAAAGCATAAAGAAATTGGTCATCTATACACATGATTTTACAATTATTAAATAGTATTAAAAAGATTTACAGAATGTATATAAATTGTTATCATTAAAAGATTATTAAAAAATGAGGAGTTCAACAATATCCCCCTTTTTTATGATCACAATAATATGAGTGAGATATCTGTTCATACTCATTGTGCCTCTTCGTTAGTGGACATTTTAGAGTACATATTTCCCCCCCTTTTCGAATTATCAAAAGAGAATAAATAAGTAATGAAGAGTAGAGATAATAAGAGTTCATAATTCCATAAACAAAAAGTGTCATTACCAAAAGTAAGAAACAAGAATACTGAAATCATCCGTATCAAAATATTGTAGTCATTTTTCTTCATCACTGGCTTGTCTTCTCCTTGCCCTTGGCAGTGGCATCAAAAGAGGAATCCATAGGAGGAGAGGTGAATGTTGAAGAGGGATGTGAACCAGTTGATATAGAAGTTAAAGGGAGGTCTTCAATAACATAAGGGGCCAAGGTAGGTGCAGTGGAAGACCGAGGAAACTTTTGATCAAGGATAACATGTCTGATCTGACTCAAATCCTGATAGACAGAAATAGATGTAGAGGCAATGGCAGAGGATTAGAAGGTAGGAAAACCAGATCTCAGGTGTGCAGCTACATGAGACACAATATCAATACTCTGTACATGAATATAAGGCCTCAAATGTTTGATGAGGTCAACCATAATATTTCCACCATACTGCATGGCTTTCTTAAATCCATCCTTGTTCCCTATAAATTTATCCAACAAAGGAGTTAAATATTTGAGCTTTTGGACATGATTTTTGAAAGATTGATTGAAAAGAGGGATTCTCATATTCTCTACAAGGTACATTAAGTGGTTAGTCATGTAACACTTCGAGGAGATCCTATTGATGTAGAAATACACCTTCTCAGTAATCTCTTATTAAGCCTCATTTTCAATTTCGGAATGAATTCTCACAAAATCAAGAACTCTTTCTCTATTCATGTCAACTTTAGATAAATACTCTTTATCAAAACCACTGAGCATAGCCTGAAGTTCTTCATTGAAAACTGTTCTGAGTAGATCACTATACAAAGAGGGTTTATACGATTGTCCAGAAGTATGGGAAGCAGTAACAACTGATACAAGGGACTTCAGTTGATTTAGAACATTCTGTAGAAGGCCTTTATACTCATAAATCTTCTTTTTATGACCGATAACAAGCTCACACATCTAATGAAAAATTATCTTATTTCATTCAGATAACTTTTTATCCATGAAGTTTATATTAGGTTGTATGTGAGAGGCTAATTCCTATGGAATCATACTACCAATATCCTCAACAGGATGAAAAACAGGTTCTGGTATTGAGTTCATCAATCTATGAATTTCATCAACCATACTTATGAGAGACTATACCTCATAACTAAGTTGTATGTTCTCAACTCTAAGTTCTTAAATTTTGTGAAGAATCCTTGCCAGAATCTACCATATGATCTTTTCCCACAATATGGTAGCATCTCATTTACATAAATTGGTTACAGGAGCCGGTTGGGTATTTATGAGTTTTTAAACTACAACCAATAGGGTAGCTCCAAATTTTTTCAAATCATCCTTACTTATTAAGGATGAAGGTTCATATGATGGTTTCAGAATAGGGTCTGAGAGAGGATCAAGATCTTTGGAAGAGATAACATTAAGAGAAGATTCTAGTTTCAAATGTAACACAGTAGAAAGATATATTCCTTTAACTGAGACTTCGTGGGAATCAGTCACATCAAAATAACTAGGGAATTTATACCATGTATCCACTGATACTAGATCAACAGGATTAGGGACATCAATAGGTTCAAGATTTATGTGATGCTCCCCCTCAACAGGTGCATCTTTCTCAAGAATATGATATTTATATCCTTAATCTACCTCCATGATCTCATACCAAATAGCCTCACCCATTTTCTTTCTAGAAAACAGAATGGATTTCTCCATTCTTTCTTTAGTAGATGGAATAATTTCAGGAACAACTTATTCTTCATGGTGTTCCTCAAGAGAAGCTTCTTTCACAAAGGAAAGAACTTATTCTATATGATCATATACAATATCCTTCACACTTATCTTAGAAATATTTTATTTTTCAATAGCATGTTGTTCTTCCAAATCATAAACTTTTTCAGGAACATGCATTTCCTTCTCAGTTAAGTCTTGGAGAACTGGTTCACTGACATTCTCATCCATAAAAGTTTCCCCTGTTGGTACAGCAACATCATCCTCTTAATCCTCATCAAAATACTCAAAAATTTCATCTATTTCCAAACCATGATCAGAAATATCAGTAGGTCTTGATGAGTTTTCCACTGAATTAAAATTTTCATAAACCCTTTCAATATCCTCTACCCATGATTTTCTCCATGGATTCTATCTGATTTTTATTCTCATTACTGTAACCATTAAGAGACAGAATTCAGAATATTTAATGACTTCTTCATCTGATCCAAACAACCTTTTAGCATGAAGCATAACAGAGATAAGCCTTGAATACGATAAGGAGGTTGACATGGAGGTTGTTTAGATCAAATCACACAAATGGAGTATAACATATTTTCATAGGTAGATATTATGTCTATTTTTTATTAGATGTATCCAAAATACATCCTGGTACTTGAGTGTAGAAAAATAACCTTTTCTAGGGCCAATCATAATTTGACCAAACATAAACAGAATCCTAGTTTGACCATCAAGATCAATAACTATGGATCTTCACTTTTTTTCATTTCTAGTTATGCTACCCAATTCTTCTTCCAAGAAAAATAACTCACTTGGAGGTGGATGACCTATCTAGTAATCTTCACAAATATCCTCATGAGTTATCCTAAGGCATGAATCATATAACCTCGAAGAAAATGTTCATCTCTGTCCATTTATCCAACTTCTAAAAAAATCATCCTTATATCAAAAGAGAATTGAACATACTAATAAATCTATGCAATGAATTTTGATTAAATTGGCCTATCGTCCTTTTTGAACCAATCCATCCATCCTTGTTCTCTATGTACTTTTAATACTAGACAAATACTAGACAACAACCACCTGGGGAAGATTTCCTTTTTTGGGATGACTAATCTGTTCACAAGTTTCGGATTCAAAGGACCTTCGGGGTGCCAACTTTTGTGATATTTTCAACTTCATCACTGAACTGTGCTTCTCAGGAGTTTAAAACGATGAGTGTTTCATCCTGGGCTTTAAAAAAAGTTCAAGAGAGAGAAGGGAGAGAAATACGTATTAGGGTTTTAGAGAAGAGAGCTCAGGTGATAGAAGAGTGAAACTTCCTTAGTTATTATCATTATAGGATATCAAGCATCGTGGGATCAAAAGTAAAAGAAAGTAAAAGGGTAAAATAAATAATTACCGTGATACGTGATAAAATAAGTAAATAAAACAATAAATAGTTTTCATGGTGAGACTGTAACCGACATTCATGGTGAGACAGTAATAGGATTTCATAGTGAGACCATAACAAGGCTTCATGGTTAGACCATAAAAATCTTTCATGGTGAGACTGTTACATGTTTTCATGGTGAGTTGTCTACTTTGTGATTTCTAAACTATGCACCCATATTTTTTGAGATAGAAGGTGATAGACAGTAGATAAGAAATAGTGAATTTGAGACCATAAACATGAAACACCAATTGATAAGGTAGTAAAACTAAAGAACTGTTAGATAGTGACTTGTGAAAGTGTAAACTGTGAAATAGTATGCTGTGATAATTTACACTTACTACTTAAGATTTATCATTCCCAATTCTTGTACGATTTAATATATTATTTCAGAATTTAATGTTTTGGTGAATGTATCAGTGAGCTGATATTCAGTTCTAATGAATTCCAAAGTGATGCCACATTTTTTATAATGATCTCTTAAAATGTGATGTCTCACATCAATATGTTTTTTCATAGAGTCTGAGATAGGAATTTTTGAGATATTAATAACACTTGTATTGTCACAATTTATAGGTATATTCCAAAATTGGTATCTATAATCTAGTAATGTGTGTTTCATTCACAAAATATGTGCACAAAAGCTTCCAGAAGCTATGTATTCAACTTTTCCAGTAGATAATGCAATAAATTTTTGATTCATACTACACCATCATACTAGTGGCTTACCTAAAAAGTGACATGTTCCAGAGGTTATTTTTCTATCAAAATTACAACCAATGAAGTCAGCATCCGAATTACTAACTAAATCAAATGATTATCCTCTGGGATAGAATAGTGCTAGATTGGGTGTATGCTTGAGGTATTTAAAAATTATCTTAGCCACATTTAAATGAGATTCCTTATGGTTTTCTTGAAAGTGAGCACACATACAGACACCAAACATAATGATTGGTTGGCTTGTAGTTAAGTAGAGCAAACATCCAATAATCCCTATGTACGTGGTTTGATCAACAGATTTTCCATCTTCATCATGATCCAACTAACAAGTAGTACTAATTGGAGTGTCACTACTTTTAGTGCTATCCAAACCAAAACGTTTTAGAATATCCCTAGTATATTTTTTTTATTTTAAATAATTCCATTATATTTTTAATGATTTTAAATCCATGAAAGAATTTTTGTTCACCCATTAAACTCATTTCAATTTCGTTTTCATTATTTTAGAAAATTCAATACATATCAAATTTTTTGATGATCAAAATATAATGTCATGTACATAAATTTTATCTAATAGAACATCATTGGAAATTTATTTTCTAAAATGGATATGATCAGTAATTCCATTTTTAAATCCATTAGAAATAAGAAAAGTATTTATTCTATCATACAAAAATTATGAATCTTATTTTAAACCATATAAATCTTTTGATAATTTAAAAATATGATTTGTAAAATGAGGATTTGTAAAACTAGGGGGTTTCTCAAAAATACATCCTTAGCTATATACCCATTTAGTAATTCACTTCTATCATCCATTTTATATAGTTTGAAATTCATATGTGCAGCATAAGTAATAAAAAATATGATGGCTACACGTCTAGCTACTGGTGAAATGGTCTCTTAATAGTTAATTAATTCTTCTTCGTTATAGCGTTGTGCCACAAATCTATCCTTGTTTATAACTATATTACCAACATCATCTACTTTATTTCTAAACACCAATTTAGTTGATAAGTTAAATGTATCCTTAGGTCTGTCAACAAGTTTCCAAACATTGTTCCTTTCATACTGATTATATTCTTCTTGAATACCATCACCCAATGTTCATCATTGATAGTATAATTAATATTTTTACATTCATATTGTGACAAGAAGACTGAAAGTTTAGCCTCATTTATAAGATAATCTCTAGTTTTAGATCCTTTATCTAAATCATATACAAAATCATCTATTGGATGCTTCTTAAATGTTTTAATAGCTCTTGAAAAAGAATGACTAGTGATTTTAGGTACTTTAATAGGGGAATGTTCATTTTCACTTGAATATAAGGAATTTCCATAACTGGATGTTTTCACAGATATTTTTATAGGATGGTTAGAGGATTTGAATTATGGTCTTGATTTGATACATCATCCTCCAGGTTCCCTATTCCTGTTTTAGGCTCATGTGGATCTGTTTGATCAAAATTGACATGGACGGATTCTTCCACACATTTAGTTCTCTTTTAGACACTCTATAGGCTTTACTAGAGATTGAATATCGTTAAAATATTCCTTCATCACTCCTGGATGAAATTGTTTCTAGATTGTCCTTAATATTAAGGATATAGTCTTTGCATCCAAAAACATTGAAGTAATGTTATTTTGCTTTTCTATTGTTACAAAATCAAATAGAGTTCTTCTAAGAACATGTATAATCAAAAATCTTTTGATAATTTAGAATTCTATATTTAAAGATTCATCCCAATAATAAATAGATAAGTCATACTCACTAAGGAGGGATCTAGAAAGTTCTTGTGAGGTTCTGTAAATTCTTTATACAACTCCATTCTTTTGAGGTGTTCTAGAGACATATAAATTATGAATATATACATTTTATGTGAAAACTGATTCAAACACATGATTTTAGAACTCACATACATGATCACTTTTTAAGGATTTAATTCTATGTCCACTATGATTTTCTATAGTTTTGGAATATTTGGAAAAATTAGAGAAGGCTTCACTTGGTGATCTAAAAAGAAAGTCTATGTATGTCGAAAAAAGTCATCTAGAAGAACATAATCATAGTTATTACCATTTATTCAAGAAACTATAGACTATCCACACAAATCTATGTTAACCAATTTGAGAGGTTGAGAATATGACTCTTCTTTCATAGGTTTGATGGAAATCTTGTGTTGCATTCCCTTTTGACAAGGATTACACACATTATCATTTGGAAACTCATTTTTGGGACGGACTTTGACTAAACATTTTATAGTTAACTTTAAATGACAATGAATATTATAGTGTCCTAATATCTTATTCCAAATCCAAGACTCTTTGTGAAATACAATTAAATATGAATCATTTTGGGAGACTAAGGAATCTAAGTTTACGGAATATAAATTTTCAAATATTAATGCAGAAAAGAGTAATTCATTTTTATAATTAAAAATATTTCAAGCATCATCATAAAATTTTACATGAAATACATCATCACATAGTTGTGAAATACTGTGAAGATTATATTTCAATCCCTTAACAAATAGTACTTTGGAAATTAAAACTGAGTGAGAGTTACCGATTTGGCCAAGTCCAATGATCTTTCCTTCAGAATTGTCACCAAACGTGACACGTCCACCATCAATTTTGGATAAATTCTCTAAGAATGAATAGTCTCATAACATATGTCTTCAACTCGCACTATCCCAATACTATAACCATTTATAGGATCTCTTTATTAATCTTACCTACAAAATATTTAGATAAAAACAGATTTTTGTACCTATACTTGTTTGGGTCCTGTAATATTAGTGACTACTGCATTAGGAACCCATATATGCCTCATAGGTTTCCAATATGCATTATGTAATGTACATGAAAAATAAACTCTATTTGGTCCAAAAAAGCTTCAAATGGTAGAGAGTGTATCATAACATGAACTAGCATAATGTTTTCTAGAAGTTGGAGTAAATCTCTATGTCCTCGAAATAGAAACAAAATTAGTTCTTCCACAATTTCTTTTACCTAGTTGATAGCCATTTCCAATGGGATATTTAGGAGCAATCTGTTTACCTTGAATTTTTACCATGGTATATTTAACATTAGTAAACCATTCAAGATCCTTTTTCAATTTCTCATTACATATATTTTTATCTCATTTTTCTCTTGTGTAATTGAGCATTTTTATCCCTTGCTATAGTAAGTTCCGACATAACACTTGAGGTAATATCATCTTGATTCTTTAAAGACATGTATTTATCGTGTAGTACATTTCATGTCTCTTAATTTATATTACAGTATTCCAACAATTCTTCATTAGACATATTTTCAGAGTCACTATCATCTCCAGAATAATAGAAATTTTGTACAGGAGATTCCAGTGTTACGTTAGATGTGCTTGTCATAAAACACATATTGGAATTGTTAACCTGTTCATCATGTGAGGATTCTGAGTCAGTTTAACTATCCTTATAATCACTCTATGTTTCTTTCAATGAATTTTTGTACTTTCTCTCTTTGTACTCATAATTATTTTTGTACATGAGCTTGGGACTATCAGGATATATATGTAACATTCACTGAAAATCATAGAAAACTATCTCATCAGATGTGTCACTTCATTTCCAATATGTCTTCCATCTTCCCTTTTGATCATATTTTCCCTTAAAGTTAGGTTTTCTTAAAAAATTATTCTTTTGGTAAAATCCTTTAAACCTTCTAGAAAATTGATCCATATCCTCATCACTATCAAGTGATGGCTATTCACTACTAGAACATTCTATATAGGCTTTTAACTTCCCATTCTCTTTTTGTTTATAGGTGGTGGTCTTAAACACAACTGATTTTATTTTGGGTCAACCTCCTCTTCCTTTTTGACTTTCAACTCCTCTTCATACGTCATCAATTTTCCTATAAGTTATTTTACAGGAAACTTGATGATGTCATATGATTATCTAATAGAGATAGAGGTTCATCTACATCTATCAGGTGGGCATATGAGAATCCTCATAAATTTTTCTTTTGCAGTGACTTCTCTTCCAAGAGAAATCATTGTGTTCAAAATTTTGTTGGACCTGAGATGTATGTCTGAAATAGGCTCAATAAGTTTCATTTTAAAGTTATCATATATAATATTATATGTATTAAGACTCATTTATTTCACACTAGAAGTTCATTCTTATGAAGTAGACAAAGTATCCTAGATTTCATGGGAATTTTTACTTGAATAAATTCTGTTAAATTCCTCATCTCCTAAGGAGCAATATAAAGCATTCATGGGTTATTAATTTTTTTTATGAATTCAGCGTAGGGTCATCCCAAGTGATTCAATCAGTAGAAATAATCTTATACTCATCTATAATTGAAGACCAGATTTCAAAGCTCATACTTTTTAAATGCATTATCATTTTAATTTTCCATTGATCATAATTGGTTTCATGAAATAATGGTGGTATGTTTGTGGCAGCACCTTCCAATATATTATCCATGATATAGAATTACTTTGAAAATGCTATAAATTTATAATTAACTGAAATATATAGATCTTTATTGTAAAACTAAAATATTAATTGAATAATGTCAAAAATATATTCTTATGAGGAATAGAAAGAAGCCCTCGAATACCAAATGTCATTCGGAGTAGAGTACTATATAGGGGGTGAATTGAGTATATAAAGAAAACATCTATTTGAAATGTATTCTTCGAAAGGTTCCCTGATAAATTTAAATACATACTATCTAATCACTGTAAGACAATTTTGAAAGGTTGACTATTTAAATATGTTCACGGTAGATTGATTAATTCTAAGTAATCTTAATATAAGTAATTAACATTACTTATGAATCTATTCTAATAAGGAAAAACATTCACAACATATTTACAAGATTATCTATTAAAGTAAATTTAGTGATTTCTAAATTATACATTAAAATAGAGTTAACTAATATAAAAAAACAGTGGATATAAAATAAGAGGCTCTGTCTCAAGCCCAG
This sequence comes from Viscum album, assembly GCA_963277665.1. Taxonomy (NCBI): domain Eukaryota; kingdom Viridiplantae; phylum Streptophyta; class Magnoliopsida; order Santalales; family Viscaceae; genus Viscum; species Viscum album. The sequence continues at coordinate 1,527,577,184 of OY728151.1, forward strand.
ACCTAATCCACTCCACTTGGTGATAACCTTCAAACCAAGTAGTTTATATTAATAAACTTGACCCACACCCTAGATCGATGTAAAAATAGTACACAGGACTGTCCAGGTCACATGACCTCTTCCACAATTTTTCGTGTGTATGAACAATCCAGTCACGTAGGGACCTCTTCCACACTTATCCGTGATAATAAACAATGGTAAAAAGATGTGATATGATGGATATCTTGTATCCTTTAATTTAATGTTGTAGACAATGTGTGTTTTTATACAGAAACACACACACTGTTTTAATGCTAAAAATAATACAAAAATAGAAAAGACGATGAGATAAGTTTAGAAGTGCTTTGTGTGTTAGTATATAAAACATTGGACTTCTAGGATGAAGCATATACATGAATTGAGTCCTCTTGCAAAAAAGAGTATCTCAAGTCTGGTGATCTGGATCAGATCTGGCTCATGTTCTTCGTGGATTCTATATTGTGAAGATGTTCTCGACTATGATCAATGGTATCATAGTGAATGATCATTGTTTTCTTCATATTTTTTGAGTTTCATGAGTTGGTTCTATTCTTAATAATTCTTTTTCTTCCTCGTTATCTCAGAAACTTGTTTCTTTATCATCTCTATTTGTTTCTGGCCACATTGTTCTTTTTATTCTTGGAATGCATGAGTGGGATCTGACATGACGCATGTATATTCACCTCGTACCTCGTACTATCAGGTGACATGTCTAAAAAGATAAATTAATTATGTCACTGAATTTAAATGCTTCAAATATGATTGTTAGAGATTAAATTGACAATGGGAAAAACAGAATAAGAAAAAGTGTCACATTCTGTCTTGAAACTATGTCTTGTTGAAACTGTGTCTCCTTGATATGGTGTCTCCATGAAGTGGGGTCTCCTTGAAATGGTGTCTCCTTCATTTCCTTTGAGAGATGATACAATCATGATGGAATATATGTATAGGGATTAGGAACCGGTAGCAAAAATGCAGCGTTTGACCACAATTTCTTGCAGTGGTACAGATTGCATAAAAAATAATCTTGTTTTGGGATCCCCATATAGTAGCAAAAAAATCCACGACAACAGCTAATAGCTGGTTGTGAACCTGCATGATGCATTCAATATTTCCCAATAATTTAATGAAAAAAATGATGCGGCACACCTGTGTTAATTTACAGCATGAACATATAGCCAATATACTCTTATAGATCATGGGAAATTCTTCATGCAAGGAACACATGTTGTTTATTTTCTTCTGTATTCATACATAAGCTACAAGCAGAGGAAAGATGAAGAACAATCCGTTTGAGTTGATCCTGATTGTGCAAGAGGTTTTCTAGATCTTACAGATGATAAAATATTGGGATAGAAATTTGAAATGAGTAGTAATGTAAATCCATCATGGTGGTGGTTGAGGATGACCCCCACATTATATTCTTTAGAAATACTTGGTGTTGAGGTAACCAACATGATCAGTTTCTATACAAGTGTATCACAATTCATAGAAGTGTATTTTTTTATTGCAAGTCGTTCCTGTTATGGGATTAATCTTCTAGAGACATGAATATGTACTAAGAAATCATTTATGGAAATTTTTTTCTTAGAAGGTTTGTGACTCATGTCATCCAACAATGGATAATATAACCATTCAGTGGTCTAGTAATTGAGATTAAATCCCAAACTAAGAATCCATTTAGAGTCACAAATGATTCTATTAAAAGATTTCTTGAAATAGGGATATACAGATGAGGAAAGATAATATTGATATCCATCATGCACTATCCCTTTAAATATTATACAAATAAAGTCATCATGTTCATCATTTGAGAGAAATCCCCATGAAATTTATGGATAAGGACATCATTAAAGACTCGTAGATCTTTGATCCCATGCTCCACCAAATAAAGTAGTTTAGTGCAGTCCTTCCATGAAATAGTAACTAGTTTATTTCATGAAATGATAAAGTCCATAAAAGGTTTCTAACAATACTTTTCCACTCCTTAAAAAGAACCCTTGTGCATCGATAAATTGAGAAACTGTATACAAACTTGGATTTGTTAATAGAAATAAAAAGACAAACCCTTCCATTTTGGGACATTTATTTCTCCTTACACATTTCCATCTGATTGATAATATAATAATATATGCTCTTCATGTATTCCATTTTTTCATTTTCCCAAAATCGTGTAATTTCAAGATAATTTAAAGGAAGATAACCACTCAGAACTCGAAGTCATTGTGTTATTATATTTCAATTACCAGTTGAAATTCCTTCCTCATAGACAATGAAAGATTTATCCCAACTAATCACCTACCAAAAAACATCCTCATAATGTAAAAATAGAGCCTTTATAGAGGAGGCAGTCTTTTGGGAGGGTTGTCCAATCAACAAAATGTCATTCGTATAATGAAAATGTGAGGGTACAAAATCCTCCTTCCCCAGTTTAATTTTTTTGTATAATCCAATTTGAGAAAGGTCAATAATTAAACTCCTCATTTAATATTTTGTAATATATAATAGAATTCCTAAGACTGGATCACCCTATCTCACTCCCCTTGAGCATATGAAGAAGCATACAGGTGATGCCTTGACAAGAATGGAAAACCTTAAAGGGTTGAGAATTTATTTACTGAGAATGATAGATATCTCTGAGAATCCATATTTCTGGAAGAAATAAAGTTGAAAGATCCACATTAGTGAATCAACGTCCTTAGATATGATAACATTGAGTGCAAATTTCCAATTATTTTTATTTCTTCCTCATTAAATTTATACCCTCTAAGGCTGTGAAAAGACAATTCTGAATATTTATCCCATGTAAAAATTCAAATTGGTGTGTAGTAATGATGCTACGAACCATTCATCTCATCATGTTCATAATAATCATAATAATGAGCCTGAGGATTGTGTTCCCAAGAGGCATAGGCCTTAATTATATGATATCAAGTGAATTTTCCTTATCTTTTATCAAGGAAATGAATCAATAGTTAGGCACATTTGGAATAAATGACTGATAAAAAAATCCTGGACTACCATATTAACATCATAATACACAATTTCCGAATAAGTCATGAAGAATTTGTTTGTAAATCAATCAGGTCTGGGAGTAATCCCCATTTTCATGGAGAATAAGGCCTCCTAGACTTTATATATATGTGGACTTCTGATAATGAACTGATTCTGATGTTCATCATGCAAGGATTGATATTCACCACCATTTTATGAGTGGTTATTAGCCAATAACAAGAGTACAGTCCCATGAAGTGCTCTACTAATACCAGACGAATCTCACTATTAGAGTTGTGGAGTTTCCCATTTATCCTTATTGCATTAATTCTAACTATGACCCTCTTATCCTTATGTAATCTGTGAAGTAGCCTTGTGTTTTCCCCTATACATAATTAACTTTACATGCATTTTATTTTTATCTGACAGTTTCATAGTCTTTAAGAGGCCATAAAACATATTATGTGCCTTAATTTTCACCCAGTAAATGGATTTTAATGATTATTCATGAGTTGGATACATGCATGGAGTTCTTCAAAATTTATAATGTCCAAAATAGAGCCTAGAGAAAAAGTCTCTCCTCAATATTTGTAGATGTCATTTAATGTGTTTTAATTTACCAGCAATCCTACTAAGAGGACTACAACCAATATCAATTTACTAGCCTCTAGAAAAAGTTTTCTACAACCATGATTAACGAGCCACAAATTATTAAATCAAAATGGAAGATTATCTAACCTTTACGAATCCTTGCGCACATCCAAAACAATAGGATTGTGGTCAGAATGATGAATTTGGAGAGTAAATCCTAAAACACCATGGTCATCACTTTGATAATCCATCTGAAAAAGAACCTATCTAGCCTTCTAGCCTATCTACCATTCAACATGTAACGAATCCATGTGAAATCTGCCTCTTCCACTAGGACCTCAACAAAGTTACAATAGTCAATACAAGAATAAAATTTCATTGAAGTAGTATTATAGAAAGTATCCCTAGTTTTATCATTTGGACTAAGAAAAATATTAAAGTCTTATAAAGTAACCCATGTTTGATTAATGCCTTATGATATAACCGTCAGCTCCCCCACAACACATTTCTCTTAAAATTGGATGTGGATGCTTATACAAATGAGAGGGATAGGTCACACCCTACCACATTGAAATAAACTAAAAACTCTATCATTTCTTCTTTAAAGATATGATTTTGGTTGTATCATTCCTAAGGAACTACAAGTGATCCAAATTTGTATCATGGGATTTTTGAGAGACAAATCTTTAACCAAGTAAGTCCCATAAAATTGAAGTACAATTAGTAAAAAGAAGAATTTGTTAAGAGATTCCAACAATCATAGGTTTGTAGGAAAAAAAATGTCGAAGGGTCTTGGTCGTTACGGGGATCCTTATCTATTGATAGTTCCAATAATGATTCCTCACTGATGATGAGTTTTATACCTTATTTGAAGGCCACTATGCTTATCCATGGCCACCTAACCCTTCCATGTCCCACCTTTATTCTTATTGTTCTTGTCATTGGGCAAACTGACCATTCCTATATCCTACATATATTTCTTAGATGGAGATAATACCTCTTTAGCTAGATAAGATGTGGTGGTATCCTGCTCAGAGTCTATAACATCATCATACCAGAATGCACAACTAAGGGGTGTAAATTTGTTCACATAGTGCTCAGGCTATGATTGAGCATCCTTAGAGGATTTCATGTGAGAAATCCGAGAGATAATAACCTATGAAAATTCCCCACCTGGATAACAATGTGTAGAAGAATGCTATTTCATCTCTTTCTTCTGAACTTTGTGTGTAACCATTTCCATTGGACAAGGTAAGATGTCTGTTATGGATTAATCCTACACAATTGCACTAGGAATATGAGAAAAGGATCCATATAAGTGTGACACTACTACATAATGAGGGGAAGGCACCTACAAATAGTCCTTCATAGTCTGCACCTCCAGGGAAAGAGTTACAACCAAACCATATTTCACAATGTGTAAGAAGTCCCCAATAATTTTCACCTCCTTATGAGGGGATGTAGTCAGGTTGGGTAAAATATCCATTCCATTAAAAATTACCAATGTTGGAACATCCTTTTGAGGACATGTTTCCACCAATGGAACATCAGTGAGTTACAACCCATTATTTCTAGTGGTAGCTATCATATTTGATCCATCCTGTAGTGAAGTAGGGATTTATCACCCATAGAACACACAATATTAGTGCAATGTTATCCAGGGAGAGATTTCCCCTCTAATTGGGAGTAACTCTCAGTACACACCTCACCATGAAGGCATACATCTACATTCAAGTCATTTCCCAAAGAGGATCCCTTTAGATGCAAGGTAACACGAGTAGGAGCCGAGTCTAATTGAGTAGGTTGCCCATTTTCCTTTTCCACTACAATATACCCTAAATTAACAATAGCAGAAGGACCAAAAGTCTCCTTGATGTTTTTTAGGAACTGGATTAAAATTCTAGACCATTATTGTGACTCCCCAGTCCCAATTACCCAAAGTCGGTACATTATTACATAACATGGCATGATCACAAAAGATCAAGTCTCGAAATACCGATTAGTTTAGTAGCCTTGAAAACACTAGATATATTCATAAGTCTGTCATTATATCATAAAGTATAAAAAACTAGAACAACATCCTGTCTTCATATCCCCTCATACTATCCATGTTGGTCATTCATAAATTACTTCTTCGCATCCTGGAAAAAATAGAACATTGAAAGGGGTGAGCACAAATTCCCATAAAGGATAACAATATAGTAGAAACTTTCATAAATAAGCATAAACATTTAAGTCAATGTATAACTAAAAAAGCCTTTTAAACATTAACTTCAGCATAATATGGCTAAGATAAAATGAAATAATGCCATTTAACTATTCACATGGATATTCTACTAGTCTAATAATCACATGCAATATCAATAAACACCATCATAATGATGGAATGCATAATGCCAGACTATCATAACCACATAGCCAAGGACTCCTGCCAAGACTACAAATATGATTTTTTCAAAGCCTTGTTACAAGGCACTATTTTGTCTCATGAGACCTACCGATGAATCGTGGAGCTATAGAGGGCTCCACCCATCTCATATTAAGTCTGATGCATTCCTCATATGAATAGGCTTAAACATAACATAAACATTCGTATTAAGACTGGAATACGAAATGTTGAAAATTTCTCCATAAACCATGAAAGGTATAAAAATAACACATCCCTAGTCAAAAATATCACAAAAACTTCAATACAATATGTACATTTTGTATTATAATAATAAACTTCAAATAAGCGAAAAATCCATCCAAGGATGTTGACATAGATGAAATCAAAACTATTTGAGAGAAATATGTCTTTTTTTGAAATAATTATAAATTCACATAATTATAAAATAAAACATTTACTTTGAAAATATTATTATAATATTTTAAGGTAAGCTTTGACTATTTTATAATGGCGGAAAATAGCCACACCCGCCATATAAGTTAAAAAAGACATTCTTACCTTAATTCTGTTGAAAATGTTAAAAATGACCTTGTTTGGAAAACGACAGAAAGATTCATTTATAAACTTCTTATAAAAAGTCAAAAAGGGTATAAATTACTTTATCCTATAGTCTTTAAAATAGTAATAATTATTTTAAATACATTTTTAAGAAACATGAATGTGGATGATAAAGAGGTCCTAGTAGATACTTACGTATAAACAACCTCTGATAAAGAAGAGACTGTGAAATAAAACCTCACCTTGTACTATTCCTTAGTCGATGGTGTGTTAACCTCCTGTATAATAGTTAAAACATTTTTATTAAATTATACATGAACCATATACATAATTATGATATCATATATGATCTTCTAATAATGCTTTGTTAATAATATTTTAGTATTATCGCCGTTTTGGGTGGTAACTTACTCGTTTTATTTTATATGTTTTGTTACATAAGTCGTGTTAGATAAGGATTGGTTGTATATTATTCATATATAGAATGATATAATGTTCTTAAACATTACATTTAATCCTCAAATGATAATTATTCTTGAATGTATACGATGGGGAATGAATCTCATCGCAATCGTGGAGACGGTAGTCCATACGTACGCACGAGCGACAATATCATTCATTTGATATTAAAATAATATATAATTGGATGTTATATCATATATACAGAGTCATTATCATGTTATATTTATTATTTACATTAATTAAACATCATTATTATAACCACCAATATAATAATTTATTAAATAACAATTACACCACAACGTGGAGACGGTAAGATGTACGTACGCACGTATGGTGACATGTCATTAAAAGGATGGGTAAAATACTGAATATGGTTGTAACATATTTATAATAACATCATAGTATATATAAGATAGTGGATTTATTATTTTATAATGGGAATAAAAAAGAATTAATAAGTTGAGGAAGAAAGGAATTGAAAGAGGGTGGTGAAAACATTACCTCTTTTTCGGGTTCTTCCTTTTGATTTGATCAAAGGGCTCCATAGGATGGATTTATAACTAAATTAAGTCATCTAGGATTAAGGGAGGGTATTTGAGAGGGTATTTTGGCAGATTTTGGCCGAACCAAAAGGCTTTTAAGGTCTGAATTTGAGAGAATGTTGAGTTCCCTTTTATAAGAGGGTTGAGGGGTACCTTCGGAAAAGCTTGAAATATTATTTTATAATAAATTCATATTCGATTTATAATTTTTCCAAAGTAGATTATTTATATGTTAAGGTGGAGATAGGTCGAAAACCTCTCAACCAATTGGTTTTAGACAGGTTTGGGTCACTTTATTAATCTTATCTTTTAGTTTTAACTCTTAGTTAATTAGTTTCACACTTACCATGCCTCTTTGTATTTTTATATTATATAGTCAATAAACATATAATAAACTTAAAAGAGACCCAAAATTGATCCATTAATGATACACCTATCATTATATAAGTCTCTTAGCCGAAACATATATTTTTAGGAATAGAATATAAATTAATAATACAATATTTCTGTTAAAAACTCCTTTATGTCAATTTTGACACTATTGGGTATTTTGTTTTTGATAATTTAATAACAAAATTATTACTTCAAATAAAATTTATATGATCAGTACTAATATTTCATATTAACCTATAAAATTAGTTTAATTCCTAAAAAGTTTCAAATTACATTTATTTGGATATTTATAATATAAATTATCTTAATATTTCATTAATTTGGTAATTACTGCATCACCATTGTATCATACATAAATTAAATTATTTAATGTCTAAAAATTATAAATAAAATACCATTATGTAGAAAATAATTTTATATTTCTAATTAATATTTACAATCGAATTTATCTTATGTATAACCCTATATTAAATTATTTTTATTAAATAATCTTTGATTTTAACTGTTTTTACTCTTCTTTGAATTAAATAATAATAAATGTCCTAATCTAATCCAAGTGTACTTAAATGATAATATTTTAATCCTAAGGTTGTTTATGGTCGAGATAAACTTGTTCAATAGAATTAGGACATGTGTTACGGTAAAATTAATATAATTTTTACCCTTAATTACCATGTTTACTTTTTACCGTGGTAAATAAAAGTAAAAAGTTACCATTCACAAAAAATTATTTTTATCTTATTGAACCACATTTTACTCCTTGATATTAACTGTGTCTCTTGGATTTTCAAAATTCCACTCACAGAAGTGGTAAAATTATGTTTTATGTAAATTTCCAAATTCTACTAGAAGCTGGGTAAAAGACGTTGAAAAGTTCAATAAAATTTTTATATATCTAAAATTTTTCTAAACTAACTCTAATGAATTACATTGAACTTATATAGGTATTATGTATATATATTGACCTTAATTAAATTTAAATAAAATAAATAATTATTTAAATAAAAATTCGTTTTTAAACAATAACTCATTGTTTTTTAACTATTCATCAAAAATTGAATGTTTTCAGAAAAATACCAAAAATTCACCCCAGGATAATTTTGATATTCCAAATCTAAATATGAAGTCCATTTTGAAAGATAAAATTTATAAAATTTAAAAAATTGGGTATTACTATTCATAACAGCACTTTGATTGGTCGCAGTGTGTTAGAACTCGAAGTTGCGTACAACACACACTACTGTATTATTCAAAGAGAATCATACCGTAGAAGCTTGGGGTGTTACATTCTCACCTCCTTCAAATAATTTCATCCTCGAAATTTATAGAATATTACTTCATAAAAAGACTCAGGTGATTCTTCATCATTAGTTCCTCGGGTTCCCACGTTGCCTCATCCATCTTATGGTTTCTCCATAGAACTTTTACCCGATGAGTCGTCCGGTTTCTCAGCACTTGTTCTCTGGTATCAAGAATCTTGATTGAATTTTCGTAATAAGACAGATCAGGTTCCAGTTCTAATTCCTCGTAAGTGAGTACATGTGTTGGGGCAGGCTTGTATTTCCTCAATAGTGATACATGGAACACATCATGAACTTTGGGGAGACTTGGCGGCATTGCCAAACGGTAAGCTACAACCCCAATTCATTCTAGAATTTCGAAAGGTCTGATATACCTGGGACTCAATTTACCCTTTTTACCAAAACATATAACTCCCTTCCAAGGAGATACGTTCATGAAAACATGATCTCCTACCTAAAATTCCAAATCCTTGTTTCGGTTATCAGCATAGCACTTTTGCCTACTTTGAGCTGCTTTGATGTGGTTTTGGATTACATTTACATTTTCCATTGTTTCCTCCACCAGTTCTGGGCCTACAAGTTTTCTTTCACCGACATCATCCCAACTGGTTGGTGTGCGACATCTCTTTCTGTATAACACTTCATATGGTGTCATCCGAATACTTGAATGGAAGCTATTGTTATAGGAAAATTATACCAGAGGTAAATATTGATCCCACATACCCTGAAAGTCACGTGAGAATGATCTCAACATGTCTTTCAAGGTTTGAATAGTCCATTCTGATTGTCCATCTGTTTAAGGGTGGTAGGCAGTGCTCAAATGAAGTTCAGTATCCAAGGCCTTCTGGAAACTCTTCCAGCATCATGATGTAAAATGGGGATCACAATCCGAAACAATCGATAGGGGTAATCCATGATTTCTCACAACATCATTAATATATAGTCTTTCTAGATGATCTAGTGGTATATCTTCTCTTATAGGAAGAAAATGTGCAGACTTTGTAAGACGATCAAAAATAACCCATTTTTCATCGTTCCTTCTATGAGTCATTGGTAGTCCCATGAGAATGTTCATCGTTATATTATCCCATTTCTACTCAGGTATGGGAAGAGGTTTCCTGATTCCTCTAGGTTGTTTCCTTCCAGATTTCACTTGTTGACAAACCATACATCTTGATACAAAATCACCAATCTCCCTCTTCATATTTTCCCAACAAAAATGTTCCTTCAAATATCTATACATTTTGGTGCTCCCAGGGTGTATAGAGAAATTGGAACTATGGACATCATCCAACAATTCCCTTTTTAGATCAGGTATTTTGGGAACACAATGTCTCTTCCCAAATTTCAAAATTCAATCTTCATACACAAAGTCACTCAATCTCCCATCATTCACAGCTTTAATCTTCCTTTGAAATTCTTCATCATCGGTCTGAGAACTCTTTATCCTTTCTAATAAAGATGTTTTTGAAACCATTTAAAAAATCATTGATGTTTCACCTTCAATGGTTATTCCCATATCCAACATTACTAGATCAATGAAAATAGGATCCCTTTCAATTCTCATATTGTTCAATACTCCATGATCCTTTCTGCTCAAAGAATCTGCTACCTTATTTGCCTTCCCCGGGTGGTAGTGTATCGTGAAATCATAATCCTTGAGTAGTTCAATCCATCTCCTTTGCCTCATATTTAGTTCTTTTTGTGATAAAATATACTTCAAACTCTTGTGATCAGTATAAATCACACATTTTTCACCATAGAGGTAGTGTATCCATATTTTCATAGCAAAGATCACAGCTGCTAACTCAAGATCATGAGTAGGATAGTTTTGCTCATGAATTTTCAACTGTCATTATGCATAGGCAATAACCCTATCATTCTTCATAAGGACACATCAAAGTCATTTCTCTGATGCATCACTATAAAAAAAAAACCATCATTCCTCGATGGTAGAGTCAATATAGGTGCATTGAATAATCATCTTTTCAGTTCATTGAATCATTCTTCACACTCTTTTGTCCAAAAAAATTAAACCCCTTTACGTGTGAGCTTTGTTAATGGGTTAGCGAATAGGGAAAAATTCTGGGTGAAATGTCGATAAGAAACTGCTAAACCAATAAAACTGCGTAGCTCAGTTATACTCGTCGGTGCTAGCCATTCTTGGATTGCCTTGGTCATAGAAGGATCAATATAAATTCCATCCTTATAGAAAATATGGCCATGAAAATAAATCTCATGAAGCTAGAATTAACACTTGCTAAACATCCCATATAATTCATGTCTTCTAAGAGTCTTCAGGATAATGTTCAAGTGATTTTCATGATCTTCATAGCTTTTGGAGTATACCATGATATCATCAATAAATACCACCACAACATCATCGAGATATTCCTTGAAAACTCTATTAATTAGATCCATGAATACAGAGGGTGTATTAGACAATACAAAAGGCATTACTGTAATCTTGTAATGCCTGCACCTTGTTTGAAATACTATCTTCAAAATGTCTTCCTTCTTCACAGACAACTGATGGTATCCAGATCAAAGGTAAATCTTTGAAAAGTATTGAGCTCCATGCAGTTGGTCAAATAAATCATCAATACAAGGTAGTGGATACTTTTCTTTATTGTTATAGCATTGATTTCCCTATAGTTGATACATAACCTCATAGATCCATCTTTTTTTAACAAAAAGAACAGGGGATCCCCATGGAGAAACATTAGGGCGAATAAATCCTTTATTACTCAATTCCTCTAGTTGTTTCTTTAGTTAAACCAATTCCAAAGTGGCCATTCTATAAGGGGTCTTCAATTTGGGCCTTCAACCAGGAATTAAATCAATGGAAAACTCAATTTCTCAGTTTGGAGGATGTCCAGGTAAATCTTGCGGAAACACATCTACATATTATTTCACAGTAGGTACATCCTCTATTTAAACATCAAATTCCTCACCCATAGTCATTTCATTCTCATCCTCCCCAATAATTGAATTTAGTTGAGCTACTATGGTTGGATCTAGATAAGAATTATGTGGTGATTATTCTGCTCTAAAAATAAGGTGTTCTTTGTCATCATCACAAAAAATCATATCCTCCTTCTTCTGGAAATAAATCTATCCATCATGGTCTGAAAGAAAATTCATACCGAGGATTATAACAAACTCATTCATAGGTATCACGGTGAGATCAGAGGATAAAGAACATTTATGTTCTCTAATGGGGACTGATTCACAAAACTTTGTTGCAATGATACTTCCCTTAGGAGTTTTAACCGACAACTCCCTTGTCAAATCAAATTGGAAATATCTAATTTTCTTATCAAACTGGGAAGATATGAAATAATGCGATGATCCAGAATCAAATAAATCATTGGCTAAACCTGAGGAAACCATTAAATTACCTACCACTACGTCTTTCGGAGCTTCTACCTCAGCAGTAGTGATAGCATAATCTTGGCCTTGATCCCTTGGCCTTTTCTATGGTATGTTCCCCTGAGGCATAGGAAATTAATTTGTATAATGTCCCAACTCCCTAAAGTTGTAGCATTGAACATTAGTATATTCCTTCTTCCCTTTGAAATTACAAGCTAGCTGGCCTTTTTCACCACACTTGTAACAGTCACCCATTCCCTTCAAGCAAGTACTGGGGTGTTTCTTCCCACATTTACTATAGGATTGATATTAAACTTTTTCCTTCTTTCCCTTATTTCCATTTACGGATTGATCAGCAGATATCTTATTCTCTTTCTTTTCTTTAAATTCATAAGACTTAGAGAATTATTTTCCTGTCTTGATAGAACATGAGACAATATCTTCATACGACGAGAAGGATTGTGACACTAATGTTGGACAAAGAAATGGTTTTAACCCATCAAATAAACAATTAATCTTAATTCTTAGGTTATGTATATAATCTACAGCATACCTTTCTAACCTTGTAAAGGTAGCCTCATACATTGAGACATTCTCATCCTCCTCTTGTCTCAGACTCAGAAATTGCATTTCCATATCTTCTCGATGGTCACGAGGAAAATATTTTTCTAAGAAAATCTCTTTTAACTACCTCTATTCCATATTATATACTTCATCATCTTATTACGTTTTTTGAATCAATGACCACCATTGATCCGCATCTCTAGTGAGGCGTTAAACTTCCATGATAACTTTTCCCTTTCACTACTCCCAAAAGCCTGAAATATTTTCTCTAGGGAAATTATCCACTGCTCAGCTACCAATGTATTTGTACTCCCATTAAATGTTTGTGGTTTTTTCCTCATGAAGTGATCTAACGTTGATCCTCCACACTATGGATCAGGGTGATCCATACGGGTAAGGTTATTATTCATAACCTTAGTGAGTTGTCTCGGTATGGTGATTAGCTGATCAGCACCGGTTGCATCACCAGCTCCACTATAATTATCTTGAGTAGGAGGGAAATCCCTACCAGGAGTGTGTACATTGATATAGTTTCCATTCCTTCCACTAGGCACCATTTCTAAAAAATGGCATAAACTAGATCAGTTTATGAATCAAAATACCTAATTCCATACTTGTAAAACACTTAACATAAATTGAACAGTTTATGGATATAATCCGTAATAATAAAAATGTTTTCATTGAGGAAGTATATACTCATAAACACTTCATAATGGTTCGTAAAGAAAATTAGAATTATCCTAAGAATATCCCCGAGGAGTGTCGTAACCAAGAGTGCAGGAAGACCCATTATCGTGCACCAGTTCCTGTTCGAGTCTAGCTCAAAGAGGTGTTTTCGGGTATTACCCCTAGGTACATCTGTGCTAGAGGCCCCTCTACCAGCTCCTATCCAAACAAGGATGTATTTCTCAGAAAACTCAAAAAATCTCTACAATACCAAAATTCTAAGAAGTTCTTCAATACTAATCCTCAAAGTCCATATTAGGTCATTGTGCTCAAATCAGAGAATATCTAAATCTAGCTTCCAAGGTTTGCACTAAACTTCCTCTGATACCAACTGTAACTCCCCAACCCCAGTTACCTAGAGTCGGTGCATTATTACATAACATTGGCCTGATCACAAAAGATCATGTCTCGAAAGACAGATTAGTTTATTAGTCTTGGAAACACTAGATATATTCATAAGTCTTTCATTACATCATAAAATAAAAAAACTAAAACAACAACTTGTCTTAATATCCCCTCATACTATCCCTATTGGTCATTCATAAATTATTTCTTCACATCCTGGGAAAAATAAAACATTGGAAGGGGTGAGATCAAATGCCCAGTAAGTATAACAATATACCAGAAACTTTCATAAATAAGCAAAAACATTTAAGGAAATGTATTACTAAAACAAAATAGTTTTAAACAAGAACATCAGCATAATTTGGAAAATATAAAATGAACTAATTTCATTTACATATTCACATGGATATTCTACTTGTCGAATAATCACATGCAATATCAATAACCACTTTCATAATGATGGAATGCATAATGTCAGACTATCATAACCACATAGTCATGTCCGCGTGCCAAGACTACAAATAAGATTTTGTCAAGGCCCTGTGCCAAGACACTAGTTTGTCATATGAGACCAACCGATGCATCGAGGAGCTATAGCGGGCTCCACTCATCACATATTAAGTGCAATGCATTCCTCATATGTACAGGTTTAAACATAACATAAAAATTCGTATTAAAACTAGAATATGAAATGTCAACACTTTCTGCATAAACCATGAATGGTATAAAAATAACACATCCACAGTGAAATATATCACAGAACCTTCAATACAATATTTATATTTTTTATCATATTAATAAAAATCAAATAATCTTAAAATCCATCAAAGGATTTTGACATAGATGAAATCAAAACTATTTGATAGAAATATATCATTTTTGAAATCATTTAAAATTCACATTATTATAAATTAAAACATTTACTTTCAAAATATTCTTATAAGCTTGTAAGGGAATCTTTGACAATTTTATAATGGTGGAAAATAGCCACACCCACCGTATAAGTTAAAAATGACATTCTTACATTAATTCTGTCGAAAAGGATAAAAAGGACCTTGTTTGGAAGACGACAGAAAGATTCCTTTATAAACTTCTTATATGAAGTCAACAAGATTATAAATGACTTTATCCCATAGTATTTAAAATATTAAGAGTTATTTGAAAAACATTTTTAAGAGATATAGATGCGGATGATAATGAGGTCCTAGTAGATAATTACGTATAAACAATCTCGGAAAACGAAGAGATTGTGAAATAAACCCTTACCTTGTACATTTACTTTGTCGATGGTATGATAACCACTTGTATAATAGTTATAACATTTTTATTAAATTATACAAGATCTATATACAAAATTATGATATCATATACGATCTTCTAATAATTCTTTGTTAATAATATTGTATTATTATCGCCGTTTTGGGTGTTAACTTACTCATTTTATTTTATATGTTTTGTTACATAAGTCGTGTTTGTTTTGGATAGGTTGTATCTTATTCATATCCAAAATGATATAAATTTCATAAAAATCACTTTTAATCATCAAATGGGAGTTATTCATGAATGGATACGATGGGGAATGTATCTCATCGCATTCGTGGAGACGGTAGTCTGTACGTACGCACGAGCGATAGTATCATTCATTTGATACTAAAGTAATATATAATTGGATGGTATATCACATATACAGAATCATTATCATGTTATATTTATTATTTACATCAATTACATGTCATTATTATACCCACCCAAATAATAATTTATTGAATAACAATTACACTACGACATGGAGACAGTAAGTTATACGTACGCACGTATGGTGACATGTCATTCAAAGGATGGATAGAATACTGAATATGGTTGTACCATATTTATAATAACATCACAGTATATAGAAGATCATGGATTTTTTATTTTAGAATGGTAATAACAAAGAAATAAGAAGTTGATGAAGAAAGGAATTGAAAGAGGGTGGTGAAAACATTACCTCTTTTCCGTGGTTTTCCTTATGATTTCATCAAAAGGGCTCCTTATGTTGGTTTTCTGACTCATTTAAGGCCTCTAGGATGAAGTTAGGATATTTAGAGGGTATATGGGTAGAGGTTGTCTGAACCAAATGGCTTTGAAGGTATGAAATTTATAGAAGGTTGAGTGCCCTTTTATTAGAGGGGTGTGGGGCACCTTAGGAAAAGCTAGAAATATTATTTTATAATAAATTCATATTCTATTTATAATGGCTCCAAAGTATATTATTTAAATTTTAAGGTTGGTATAGTTCGGAAACCACTCATCCAATAGGTTTTAGACTGGTTTGGTTCACTTTATTAGCCTTATCGTTTAGTTTTAACTCTTAGTTAGTTAGTTTGACACTTACCATGTCTCTTTTTATTTTTATATTATATAGTCAATAAACATACTATAAACTTCCAAGTGACCCCCAAGAGGTCCATTAATGATACACCTTTTATTGTATAATTCTCTTGGACGAATCATATATTTTTAGGAATAGAACATAAATTAATAATATAATATTTGTTTTAAAAACTCTTTTATGTCAATTTTGACACTATTGGGTATTTTGTTTTTGATAATTTCATTACATAATTATTACATCGAAAATAATGTATATAATCTTCCATAATATGTTATATTAACCTATAAAATTAGCAAAATTCATAGAACGTCTCAAATTACATTTATCTGGATATTTATAATATCAATTATCTTAATATTACATTAATTTGGTAATTACTGCATCACCATTGTGTCATACATAAATTAAATTATTTAATGTATAAAAATTACAAATAAAATACCATTATGTAGGAAATAATTTATCTTTCTAATGAATATTTAAAATTTAATTTATCTTATTATAACCCTATATTAAAAATGTTTTAGTAATTAAACTTTGATTTTAACTCTTTTCACTCTTCTTTGAATTAAATAATAATAAAGGTCCTAATCTAATCTATGTGGAGATAAATGATAATATTTTATTCCTAAGGTTGATTTTGGTCTAGATACACTTGTCCAATAGAATTAGGACATGTGTTAGGGTAATATTAATATCATATTTACCCTTAATTACCCTATTTACTTTTTACCGTGGTAAATAAAAGTAAAAAGTTAATATTCACCAAAAATTAATTTCATCTTATTGAAACAGATTTTACTCCTTGATATTAACCGTGTCTCTCGGATTTTCAAAATTGCACTCACATAAGCGGTAAAATTATGTTTTATTTAAATTTACAAATTCACCTAGGAGTTGGGTAAAAGATGGTGAAAATTTCAATAAAATTTTTATATATCTAAAATTATTCTAAACTAACTCCAATGAATTACATTGAACTTATATAGGTATTATATATCTATTTTGACCTTAATTAAATTTAAATAAAATAAATAATTATTTAAATAAAAACTTTTTTTTAAACAATAACTCAGTGTTTTTTTCACTATTCGTCAACAATTGAAAGTTTTAAGAAAGATACTAAAAATTCACCATATGCTAATTTCAATATTACAAATCCAAATATGAAGTCCATTTTGAACGATAAAATTTATAAAATTTGAAAAAGTGGGTATTACTATTCATAACAGCTACTTTAATTTGTCGCGGTGTGTTAGAACTCGAAGTTGCGTACAACACATGCTACTGTATTATTCAAAGAGAATCGTACCATATAAGCTTGGGATGTTACATTTCTACTTTGGAATTTAGCAATAGCATACCCCTTCCTATTATAAATAGAATACTCCTTATCCCTATTGAATTATTTAGAGTGATGAAAAACAAATATAATTCTGGGATAATTTTTTGTTCCTATAATATTTTATCAATATAATTATATTATCATCCCTAATAGTTGTAACTACTTATTTAACAATAATTCTATTCATATCAATTTCCATAATAATTTGGGAATAGTGTCCAAGCCATAGATTGTCTGTTTGATGTTCCATCTGAATGGGATTCCCCATATCTAAAGAAATATCTCACAATATATGTGGATGAATATAAATCTGATTTAATTTGAAAATACAAATCCAAACATTCACATGTGTATTCATAAATTTGTATGGGTCAAAGATCCATTCCCATTCCTGGAATCAGAGGAATGCATGCCAAAAGCATAGAGACCCAAGACTCCAAGCCCTTCATTTGAGATCATCTGAAGGGAAGACAATGTGATTGTACTCACTTCCCATAGTATTCATCCACCAATCAATTAAACTTCATATAGAAACAACTCTACTAATGAGGTCTTGAAATTTCTATGGAATCTCACTTTTCAGAACTATGACCCTTGCTATTATCGAATGACTGCACAAATGAACCATTTCCACAACTGCATCATGATTTGTTGATACCTGAGAAATATTTCCTTTGTGGATGATTCTTATTGGGGGAGGAAGATAAAAGTTAGAAAATTAGGGATTGGGTGTGATTTAAAAACCTTATAAAAATTCTTCTTCACATCCACCGCTTCATCTGGTTCCTATTCCACAACATTCAGCATCCTAGATGGGAGATAAAAAAGATCCTTGTGGCCAACATGATCTTCGAGTACCATCTTTTGAGGCTTATATGGGTCCATGGTCACATTGTAATCCTTTTCCCCAAGATTAGGGTAATCACTATTTCCCCTTATTTTATCCATCCTGAAGAGGCACTCCCGTTTTGAAAATCATTTCATTGAGAAAAAAAATTATAATTATAAATATGTCTTGAAATCATTTTGAATAAAATTTCACTTGAAAACATATAAAATCATATTGAATACATTTTTAAAACTGTTTTCCATGAAATATTATAAAATAATCACAAAAAATTTCTGAAAAAAAAATTCAATGAAAACATATAAAATATTATTAAAAACATTTCAAAAACCATATTCCATGGAAACTTATAAAAAAATCTTGACAACATTTTTAAATCTATTTTCATTTGAAATATCATTTAAAACCTTTTTTGAATTATTAACCTTTAAAAAAGAAAATAATTCTTCAAAGGATTGATGGTGGATTAATATATACATGTCGTATGAGGTAATTAGAACATTCATTTTTTTACATTAAATGGTTAGAAAAATTACTCATTTGGAAAGAGAGAAAAATATTCATTTGAATAGATTTGTAATAGAAAAAGGGTAAAATTTTCTTTGAAATATTATAGGATAATGGTTTAATAATCTTGGAATCCCATTTTATAATACATGGTATTGAAGGAACATAGATTTCTCACTGAATATAGGGTAAATTTGGGCTTTTATAAAATCAATTTCATAATATTATTATGAATTAAAGCGTAGAAAATGGTACCAATAAAAGAATACATCAACAATAACCTTAGGATAAGATATTTCATGAATGTAATTAGAGATGTGTTATAATATTTCATCAAAGGATTCAAAAACATAAAAAATCATGAAAAGCATTGAGATAGTTTTTATAAAATCATATCACGTATTGAATTGGGATCATACTCTCCATGTCAGGAAAGGAAATTAAATGAAGCTTAGAATATCATCAAAATATGGATATTAATTATATATAATGGAAAATTGAATTATATGAACGTAAAAATGAATTTCGTTTCTTAACAAAATATGAGTATCGAAGAAGGAAAATTGAGACAAAACTATTTTACTAATTTGGAAACTTTTGAAAAATACACCTCATGAAATAATGTTCATATAATGGATATGTAAATACCCATAAATTTAACTATAAGAAAAAATTTAACACATCCATTGGCAATATACACACCACACAAAAAGAGTGTGTGGTGAATAAAGCATGTATCTCATGGAAATAAAAAGCGAGATGAAATCCCCATACCTTGTGTCTTGACTATATGTGTACACGTACAAGATTCATGTATAATAAATATATATTCATTCTAAATATTTTATAGAGTCATATTATTATAAATAATACAATATATGGTTTTTTTATTATCTTATTTTACCATCTATTTAATGATCCAGTGCTAAGGTTTCACATCAGATAATATTTGATTTATTCTTTCCATGTGTCTTAATTTGTTATATCTTTAGCCCTTATACTTATATAATGATTCAGGATTTTAAACCATGATATAAATATCAGGTATACCGAATTTATTTATATTATAATAATATATTTATTAAATAATTATGAAAGGGATTACACCGTTCTTGGAGACTGTAAGATGTACGTATGCATGAACATTATTTCCTTTTTAATTTTAATATTGAAAGAAAGAAAGAAAATTAATTATAAGTGTATATGTATATAATATATTTAGAGTATAATTATAATGTTATATATATCAGAATTTTTCACTAAATCAATCCTTAATATATTCCACGTAGTGTGTGAACGAATCACATTGCATTGAGGAGGCGGTAGTCCACAATTCCTTAAACGAAATTATCATAAATAAAAAAAATGGAATGTAAAGCTATATGTGTTTTAAAATGAATAAATAAAACTAAATAAATAATAAAAATAATATATTACATGAGAAAAATATATGTCATATAATTATTTCTTCCATAATAGGTGGTAAAGGTGAAATTAACAGTCATCATTTAGTGAGGTGGTAGTTCACCGTACACATAAACAGTATGTTCATTACCTATTAGATGGAGGTGTTTCTTAGTGTAGTTCAAACCAATAGAATAAAAAAATTCTATTATAATTATGATACTTTTTTTGATACATCAATGTAATAAAGATAGTGTATGAGTGGAGAAGGAAAATAAAGGAATGGAGTTTCAGAGATGACATAACCTCTTAATCAGGTAACTCCATTTGGATTGTTCCAAAAGGATCCCTTGAGTGTCCTTATGACCATGGTAATGATATATGAGGAATTTAGGGAATTTGGGAGATTATTTTATAATATTTTCTGAGGTAAAAGGTTATTGATATGTGTGAGTAATGGGGATAGTTGGTGTGATTTTATATGGATGGGAAATGACACACTTGGAATTTTTGAAAACAAGTTAGTTGTACCCTCATTTTTATACAGATAATGTCATAAAAGACCAAACCAAATAAATAATTAAAGGTTAACGGACGAATAATGGCCATAAAATTGTTTTTGGACATTTTTATAGTTCATTTTGGGTGTTAAATTTGAGTTTTAATACAGTATTAACCTAAATTTTCTCTTAACTGATGTAATTACTTTTAATCACTTTCACTAATATTTTTGGTGAAAACAAGATTGAATTATTAGAAATTAAAAATTATTATTAATAAAAATATGGAATCCATTTTTACAAATTACAATCACATAATTAGCAGAAAATAATTTGAAATTAATCCCCCAGTCAGGTCGACAATATGGGATTTTTAAGTAAAAATGATCAAAATATAGCTATGTTTTTACATATAATTTCATTGTAAAATTGGTTATAATGAACTAAATTATATTAATTATTAAAAATATTATCTAATTAAACTTTTAATGATATTATAAATATTATTCAATATTATAAATAAATTAAATGAGAAGGCAACTTTGAATTAAAATCTAGTATTTCTAACTATTCATCAAAAAATGATGTTTCACAGAAAAATATCCAAAATTATACCTACGATAATTTATACATTCTAAAATAAAAAAATTGTGTTTATTTTATCAAATTAAATTTCTAAATGTGTCGAAAATTAACATTTTCTTACAGGACATTAAAAGCATTTCATAGGAGACCATGGTATTTTAAAACAAATAAATAATTTACTATAAATCATATCTTTCACTATCAATATGTTTTATTTATATGATTTTTTTAAAAAAAATTAGTTATTACTATTAATATAACTATGTTTAACAATTAAGATACAATTTAATCATTTAATAACAAAAGAATATGTTTTGTAGAAACTCATTGTTTTGTGTATCATACGCCAAGTGTGTGTTGTATGTTACATACCCCAAATTGGTGTTGTGTGTAACGTACGATTTGTCAGTTCCATGTGAAAGGAATATTTGGCTTAGAGAATTTCAAGATATACATGAAAATATAATTTATTTGGGTAAAAAATACATCATAACTATAACAATATTTCCTTTTATAATCAATGGGTTTCCATATTCATTTATAATTAATTGGTAACCTATGAAATCATAATATATTGTGTAGACCATATATTTTCATAAATTGGTTCATAATTTTCATAACCTATAACTTAGTGGCTAGGTTATATTTTATTATATTAAATAATAATATTTTAATAATATATTATTATTCGGTAAAACTCGGTCTTGCGTGTTATTCAAGTCATCAAGGAATGACATTTTTGTGTGTAACACAAGTTAAACATGGTGTTACATGTAGATATATATAATATTTATGTTCCTTGTAGTGTATGATTGATTTTTGGTTGCGTATAATGAAAACCAAACATAGTTCTTTAATATAAAATAATTTATTTCCAATATTGTGTGAAATGAAAAATATCAAAAAGGATAAAATAAGTAGAAATGAATAATTCAAAAAATATCGGGCTATTACATTATCCCCCCACTAAAATTAATTCTATCATTTAATTTTTTCTTGGTTATCAAAGATTTAATACTTGTAAGTTTTATTCCTAGAATCCCATATCGTAAAAATTAATACTAAAGATTCCAATAAAAAAGGAAATTTGGAACCATAAAGGTTACCCATGGTAACATATAATCCAGTTTCCACATTATATAACATAGTATGCATGTGAAAAGATGTTCATGGAATAAAAATATGACTATCATGTTCTGAGGGAGTGTGATAGAGAAAAAGGTGAGGAACAATTTAACAATAAAAAATCCATAAATATGAGATGACCTATGGGACTATCTGATTCAGATGAAACAAAGTAAATTGAACTACTTTTTTTGTTTCGATATCATTTTGGTAAAATTTGAAGAATTTTGATTAAAATACATACATCCATGACATCAGGACAACATTACCATTTATTGTTCATTGATCGACTTCACCTCTTTCTATAAAAAGAAAGGATACTCTTTCATACTTAAGTACCAAAAAATCATATGATCCCAGACATTCAATCCAATTTTTCATTAGTTATCATTAATACAATGTAGTTTAATCAGAATATTAAATATGCATAAATCCACATATGGAGAGATAACACTTTAATTATAAAGAAATAATCTGAAGTTTAACTTAAAATATCCATAAATTGTTATCCCTATAATCCTATTAAAATATTTAAATTAAAATATGTGTAAATAGTGCCATGAGATCAGATTAACATTAATCCCCAATATATCAAAAAATACCACATGATTGTTACCTTCCAAAAAAGTGAATACCCTCATTGTATATTCCCTTGAAACATGGTAACAACCGTAATTTCAATGGATCCTATTTGAAAACATGAATACATACTTATTCCAAAGGTTACTGAGTACATTACTTATATCCTATATGTTTTAAGCATCATCCACGATGACATAGAATGATTTTAAAAAAAATCAATAATCATATCCATGGTAACCAGTTCTATCTAATTAACTTTATCAAAATCATTCATATCTATATCCAAGAAAAAGGAAATTTTATCAACATCTTGAATAAATTAACGGTTACCATAACTTAATCCAAATACCAGTATTATAATTCTTCGTCAACATTAAACATATCATTTTAAATCCTTAATGAAAAATTATCCTGAAAATACCCATATTTTTCATGATTCATAAAAAATAATCATTGATTTCCAAAAAACAATTATTTCATTCATCCATAATTATTCTTAAACCATTACTCAGGATACATCAACATATTACTTCATACTATATTCCTAGAATATGGAATATGAATAATGTATTAAGGTTCCTCAACCTCAATCTATTCATTCTTCTTATGATTAATATAAACAATACTGGAATAACATTTCATACCTTTCACATAACATTTGCAGTCTCTTTATCTTCAGAAGTATAACTAATACTGATAACAACATCCCTATTATCTTTATTAGATTTACATGTGAGAAAATAAAATTTCCTAATTCCCATACTTTCCACATTTGAAAAATTAAATTTTATCCCTTTTCCATATAGTTCTCTCCATCGACTAAAACCAAAAGTAACAGGGAGAGAAACACATGTCATTTAGGAAAACAAAATAATCATGAAAAATTACTATATGATTTATAAATAATGAAACCTATCTGTAATCTATGAAATCGTAGTATTATCCTAGGTTATTAATAACCAAAAAATATATAAATACTTTATAATGGTTCATGAAGAGTTTGTGAATTTTCAAAGCATATCTTTTGGGAGTGTCAAACTAGGTGTGCAACAAGCCCCATTTTCATGTACTTGATTACCCTAATTTTGGACCAGAACATCTTGTTAGAGTTTTTACCCCTTGGAATGTCTATCGTAGAGCCAAATACACTTTTAGTATCTATATAGCGATGGATTTCAAGGAAACCTTCCACTCTATACTTTACAAAAATTACCTGACATTTTACTAAACGTTGACTCATCCTTATAATTATTCTTAGAGACATCCCTAGATATATAATTAAAAATATTTATACGGATATCACTAAGGTTTTCTCATGCTATATTACAATGGTTAACTGAACCTTTTCTCTGATACCAACTATCACAACCCAGTCTTGACATACCTTGACATTACATTACATTTGTGGAATACTAAAAACATTGTAAAAATAGACACCCAATGACCATAATTCCTCTATTGCCTTTGGAATCTTGGAAACATAATCACTAGTACATAACTGAGATATGTTTTCTCCCACTAGGTCCTTCATGACTAGAACCCTTATTAGGAACATCATACATAATACATATCATCATAACTTGGGGAAGGTAATATAAAATGTTGTGATCAGAAATGCTCAATATGGGTAAAAAATGAGATATGTAAGATTAAATATGATTATAGGGATATGAGAACATTATCATAACTTTATAAGAGCAAAACACACATATTAAATATTGTAAAAATAAATCGTAGCAGATCATAAGATATGAATCAGAAATAAATAAAGGATATAATCTCTGAAATCAGAACATATGAATAAAACATGGAATTGTGGCGAACACATAAGCATATAATATCATTTATATAATATCCAAGGAATCTCTTCCAAGACCATCTTGGCAGTATGGGTTCACTCTCCATACCATTTGGTAGTCATGGTTTGCTCCCATGGCCACATAAGTGGAAGGATTTACCTACTCATACCATCTTGGTAGTCATGGTTCATTCCCATGGCCATCTTAGAGGCATGAGTTCATTCCTCATACCATCTTTGTAGTCATTCTTTACTCTCATGACCATCTTAGTAGTCAAGGTTTATTCCCAAAACCATCTTAGTATATCTCATGAGATAAAAATATTTACCTGATGCATTGGAGGGAGATATAGGTCCCACCCTTCTCATAATGAAATCATACATACATGTGTCAAAATATTATATACAATCATGTCATAAACAATGTAATGAAAAGGGTATAATAAAAATTTAATAATACATTAACAAGTTAAAAATATATATGTTTCATAATTCATTCATTAAAATCATAACTACTGATAGAGAAATGGATTTCATAAACATATAACCCATGAAAGAGAAACCGATTTCATAAATACCATGACATTAAGCATTAACCAATCGTATAAAAGATATGAATGGAACCTTTTGTTCATTTCCTATAAGGGAATGAGTATCATCAATGAATGTTATCTAGATGGAAAATAATTTTGAAATATCATTCAAAAAGATTTCTTAAGAAAAATATCTTTTTTTATTTGAAAAAAAAATCTTTTTAATACATAAACCCAATAAAAATTCATTTTTGTGGAAAATACCATGAAAATATAAAAAGAACTCTTGAAATATTTTTGAAAACATTTTCCATGAAAACATATAAAATTGGATTCAAAACAGTTTTAAAACCATTTTTATTGAAAAAAAAATTAAAAAATATAATGAAAGGATGCAAATTTTTTGAAATGCACTTCCTTGAAAATATTTTAGTAACTTGCAAATAAGGCTTCAAAACCGTTTTGAAAACAATTTTCCATGAAAACCTATAAAATAACCTGGAACACATTTTGAAACTTTTGTTCCTTTAAAACATATAAAATAAATTTGAAGAGTTTTTTGAAGACCATATTCCCTGAAAACATATAAAATAATGTTGAATACTTTTTCAAAACCATTTTCCATGAAAACATGTGAAAAAAATGAAAAAATATTAAAAACATTTTCTATAAAAAAATAAAAAATAAAAATTGAAAACATTTTGAAATAAATTTTACTTGAAAATATATTTCAATTTTTCTTTAAATAGTAAAACATTAAACATGAAAAGAAATTTCAATGTAATTTCTATAGATAAATACATATATTTTATACGAGGTAAAAAAATATTCAATTTTCATGGTAAAAGGTAAGAAAAATTCCTCATTCATAAAGAGAGGAGAAGTTAAATTTGAATATATTGGTAAATGAAAATAAGGGTAAAAATATATTGTAAATATTATATGAGAGGGGAATAATATTCCTAGAAACCATTTTTTAGAATACATGGTTTTTATGGAACATAGATTTCTGACTGAAGAGAGGGTAAAGTCAAAATTTTTGAAAAACACATTCTTAACATTATTATATACAAAAGAGAATAAATTTTTTCCCAATCATTAATATGGCATGAATAACCATAGTACAAATAATTTCATGAATTTCATAAGATATTTTTTATAATATTTCATCAAAGGAAGCATAAACATAAACACTTTTGAAAAGTGATGAGATTGATTCAATAATCTCTTATCAATTTGAAGCTGGGGATCATACCCACCATGTAATAAATGCAAATTACATAGAGAATATAATATAATGGAAATATGTAGATTAGAGGATTATAATTTAAAAAATAATTATATACACCTCAAATATAATTTAGTCATAAAACCAATCATTAGTCTCGATGAATGCGAGTTGAGACAAAACTATTTTACCAATTCGGAAACATTCAGCACATAAACCACATGAAATAATAGTAGTGTAATGGATATTTAAATATGTATAAATTTAACTGTACGAAAAATTGAATACAAAAATGGTTAGTATGCACACAACACAAACGGAATGGGTGGTGAATATGGATCGTATCTCATGGAAATACAAAGTGCGATGAAACCCCCTTACCCTATGTCTTCACTATCTGTGTACTCGTACAAGATTAATGAATAATAAATAAAATTTTATTATACATCTTAAAAATAAGAATATTATTATAAATTATCCCATATATGGTTTTATTAGGACCTTATATTACATTATTTTTAACCATCCGATGTTAAGGATTCACTTCGGGTAATTTTCATTTTGTTTTTCCCATATTTATTAATTTTTTATATATGTATTATTTATACTTATACCATGATTCAAGAATGCAATAATTTATTTAAATAAAAATTATAAAAATTATATTTCTATTATAATAATCTATTTCACAATGAATTATGAAATGTAATACACTATTCTTGGATATGGTATGTCGTACATACACATGAACGATGTTTCTGTTTTCATTGTCATTTTGAAAGAAATAATGAAATTGAAATATATGTTTACATGTATATCATATAATTAATGTATAATTATAGTATTATATATATCATATAACATTATTAAACCCATCCTTAACACATTCCATGTTTTGTGTGAATGAATCATATCGCTTTGAGGGGGTGACAGTCCACACATCCTCAAAAAACATTATAACAATAACACCAAATGGAATGTAAAAAAATTATGTGTTTTAAAAAGAATAAAGAATATTAAATGAATAATAAATAAAATATAAAAAATATATAAATAAATTTTCCACCATAATAAGTTATCATGGAGAAATAAACAATCATCATTTACTAAGGCAGTAGTTTTCCATACACATATAGAGTATGTTTGTTACCCATTACATTGAGGTGTTTGTATGTGTAAGTAGAAATATAGAATAAAAATAATATTATATTTTGGACACTGGGGTTTTCATAATATAATGGAGTAAATTTAGTGGAGTGGGTGGAGAAGGAAAATAATGGAAAGGATCTTGAGAGAAGATGTTACGTCTTAATCGGTTAACTTCTTATGGTTTGTGCCAAAAGGCTTCGTTTAGTTTCCTTATTACCAAGAGAATAATTCCTGGATTAATAGTGGGAATTTTGGAGACTGTTTGAGTATTTTTTGGGTGATCCAATGAGCTTCAGAGATTGAGGTATAGGGAGATGTGGTGGACTTTAATAGGGAAGGGAAAGGGCCCACTTGGAATTTTTGTAAACTTGTTAGGTGTACCTAAATTTTTACAAAAAATTACATCATAAAAAACCATCCAAACTCAGTAATGGATGTTTAATGGCATAAAAATTTCAATAAAATTGGGTTTGAACAAATTTCTAGGTCATTTTGGGTGTTAAATTTATGGATTAGTACATTATTGTCCTGATTTTTCTCTTAAACAATGTAAATAATTTTAATCAATTTTACGAAGATTTTTGTTAAAAATGGTGACCTTATGAAAAATTATAAATTATTCTAATTAAAAATATGGAATCCATTTTTCAAAATTAAAATCACATAATTGGAATAAATTAATTTGAAATTAATCTTGTAGTCTGATCGACAATGCAGGTTTTTAATGTCAAAATGATCAAACATTTTCAACGATTTCATA